>CM021765.1:164614056-164710975 GCA_011076525.1 Nettapus auritus
TTTTTTTTTTTTTTTTTTTTTTTTTTTTTTTTTTTTTTTCTCAGCTACTAAAGAAGAAAATACATTTTTCTCAATAGAAGCAGTTACAGTATAGCATAGTGGTCCCTTCTTAGTGTCCTACTTATTTTTCAGAAAGGCTGCTCAGTCAGTTTTTCTGAGGTCACATGATAAACTGGTAACTAATATTTTGTTTACTGAGGATTGTAAAACTAATAAGAAGCGCAGATATGCAGAACAAAAGTGGAATAATACATATTTTTGCTAGGCATACAGACTGTATGTCCATACATACATGTATAAGTCTGTACATAGTGTCTGTATTTTTTCTTTATGCTGTCCAAAGAATAAGTTTCACTATGAGTAGTAACGCAGTTTACCATGTAATAATTTTTGTCGCCCTTTTAGTTTTCTCATCCTGTAGTATCACCCTTTGATCCCCAGATTACACATTATCTATTGAATGACAAATATGTCATCCACATTGGCCTCTGTTTAAAAATATTATTCTTGCATAGTAAAACAATCTCAGAAACAGCTATCATGCATCTCTGAGCTGAGTTAGTGTAACTAAAAAGTCCTGTTTGATGTTCTGATTTTTTTTTTATCTGATATTCTACCTGACTTTGTCTTTTATAAAATAAATTTATAACATTCTGCTGAAACTCCTGGTATAACCCTCAGCTGCAAATATAATTGCTGGTAGCATAGCGAAAAGCATGTCTTTTGATCACAAACAGAATTTCAACCTTACTGTTGCTTTACAAAAATGGTTTAAAGGCTTTATAAAACTGTCTCTTTTGCATTTTTGCAAATGATTGCTAATTAAATTCATGACTTTTGACAATCTATCTCAATTTGGTAAATGCAGTTACACATTTTATTGATTCCTAAGCATTCAGTAAACAATTTTTAGAGAACAATTTGTGAAGATGTTTTTTTTTCTGCATTTTTACTTATTATAAGTTTATAATAACATTTATTATTTCTTTTTATACTTTTGCAAATTTTAAATAGTAAAGCCATAGCTTTTGTTTGGTTTGTTGGTTGGTTGGCTGGTTTGGTTTGGTTGTTGTTTTTGTTTAATTATTTATTTACCAAATTATATATATTCATTAACATTGAGCTGTTCTGGGATAACTTTGCATGATCGATCCTGCATAAATGAAAAGAAAAAAAAAAAAAAAAGTAAAATACAGCAGGATTTTGTATTTCAGTAACAATGAAATCATGACATTTTCTGAGAAAATAATTATTTATTTGAGGTGAGGGTTTCAATAGAAGGCATGAGAAATAAACTCCAATAAGCGAGCGAAATACCCAAGTGTTCTGTAAAGTACTCTGTATGGTGTTCAAGTTCTACTCTTTTCTGCACCTCAATAATGAAACCCATTTCTAAATCTAAGCCTCTGTTTTCAAAGAGAAACACAGTTTAAAGTCATATGAATTCTCTTATTTCAAATTTTTTTTGTAGTTGTTTTTCCTTTTAATACCTATTCAGAATACAGTTTTGACTACTGATGTTTACTATTGCTTTATTCAGATCTTTGCAACTCAAAAGTGGAGTTTTACTTGTTTTTACTAGTTTTCAGTTTCCTGAGAAGAAAGATACAGATAGTTAAAGCTACCTGTTCCTCTGAAGTCTGTTTTTCCTGGTATTTTCTCCTCAATTCCGTCAGCATTATTGTAAGTGAAGGGTTTTCATTTTTGTATTGTTTCTGTTATAGCCTATTTATGTGTAAACTCGATGACCAATAATCAAGGCTGAGTAGTATGTTATTATTTATAAGTGAACAACTGTACAAGATGCAGGGAAGAGCAGACTAGGTATCTACATAATAACAGTAGGGTACTAACTGGAATTTTAGATACATTGATATCTTCTGATTTATTTCTACCCCACTTGAATAAATCTAAATTTGGACAAAACGACCAGAGGTCTTAAAGGTGAACTTGGTCAATGTGACCAGTCTCTAGGAGACCTTTGGCTAGGGCTCATTTTCTTCTTCTTTACGGTGGGATGAGGAGATGTTAAATTGAGGGAAAAATTAGTACACACAATTGTACTGGGATTTTACTGCTGTTTTACCTGTTCTTTCAAAGCAAGGAGGAGGTAAAAGTTGATTAGAGAATAGCACTCTTGTTCAAATCATTTTTATTTTTATTTTTTCTCAGAAAAGAGGAACACTGTGTAGTCAGATGCTGTTTATCCTCAGAGTTAAACTTTAATTTCCTTTTTCTCCCTTTTAAGGTCTATAAGGCTCTAAGATTGAATTTCCACATCAACACTTTCAGGTTCTTAAACAATTTCTTTTCTGAGGACAGCATGTCATCCTGAACTCTGAAAATTAGTCTGTATAAAGTTGTTGCTTTTTTATTTTTTATTTTTATTTTTTTCCCTTTCTGTTTTACTTGGTATTCATTCTGGTTTCCCATTTCATAAGGAAACATTTGAGATTATTGATCATTTGCAGTGTTGATAATTATTGTGGCCCTTTTAGTTTTCTCAACCTGTAGTGTCCCTTCAGTAGCATGATCATAAGTTTGTGGAAGGTTTGGTTTTCTTATTTCTTTACTGTTAACTGAATTGTTTAAACATAAAGAGTGTTTTAGACTGAACACTTTTTCTGTTTGAAATTTTGTAATGAATGTTTGACATTCCCACAGTAAATTCTGGTTTTGCACTTACCAACTAAGAAAATTACAGGAAAAACCTATCTGGAGTCTTTTATGTGCAATGATTACATAATAAGCTCTCCATCCATTCTGAGGTATGAAAGTACTAAAAAGTCTTTTGAACAATTCAGACTCTTCAGATGAATTTGTGCTGGGGTTCCTGCAGAATGCAATCAACAAGCGTCTCATTGAATATGTGGTTCAGATTGCCTGCACCTCAACAAAAACAATATAGGCAAACAGGAAATGTTGTTTTCATATCACTATTTGGTCATAAGTACCTATAAATGCTTTTCATGAACTGGTACAAAATAAGTGGTCTTTGCTCTTTGAAGCTCTTTAGTTCCTGTATTAACAAGCTGCTGATTGAATTTAAAGGATTGATATTGCAGACAGAGCATTTGTAGTGAAAAAGAGTTTCTCAAAAAGGATCAGTAGCAGACTTTTTATCTGGGCTTTCTTAGAAAACAAAATATTAACTTACTGTCTTCTACTAAGCTTATTATGTGCTAGTTTTTGGGATAGTAATTTTAAATATTCTGGTCCTTCAGAGCTTTTTTTTTTTTTTTTTTTTTTTTTTTGAGTATTTAATGACTTGTTAAGTGGCAGATATATTGATGAATTTGAGGGTAGAAAGTGTTGTTTATAAACGGCAAGCAGGCAAGAGGACAAAATTTATGTCAAACGCTGTCTAGTGATTCAAAAACAAAATGACAAATCTAATTTCAGCCCAATCTAACTATATAGAACTAGCATAAAAACAGAAGTTTTTCTGACCTGAAAAGTGTAGCATGTTTAGAATAGCCAAGAGGCAGGATTAATACCTTATCTGTTCAACTGTAAGCTGACTTAGACCAAATTCTGATTTAACAAACAATATGAATCCATTCAGACCTGCTCATTCCTGTTGTTTTCTTTTCTCAGAATTGTTGCTGCTGTCATGTCTAAATTCCTTGAAGGAAGAGTAGAAATGTGTCTGTTTAACTCTACCAACCCAATTTATTAGGCACTGATTTCTTTCTTGTAAATTACTTGTCATTCTAATTCTTCAGCAATAAAACTGAAGAAGTATGCATACAGCCAAGACAAAGCTGAGGGAAAATAATTGAAAGAAAAAGTTGAAATCTATTCCAACTACCCATACTAATGAGAGCTCTATCTTTACTTTTTTATGTGGAAATATTTGTTGATCATCCAAAGATATGAAAATAAATTTGGATTTCCGTTCAACATGATTAGCAGTCCAGATAGGACAGGAACACATAAGCAGATTATGTCACTTATGGAAATAATATGTTTATTGTATTTTTTGGGGGGAGCTCATAAGAGGTATCTTGCATAAACGACTTGAACATATAACATGGTGAATATAACACAATTAAGGAAATATTGTTTTCTAAATCACCAATTCATAACTGTTTCTGTTGACAAATTATGTCTAATAAAGTTTTGTCAGTTCAATTTCTTATAGATTCTTGGTTTATACCCAGGATAAACCACCCACCCTGTGGTTCAGGATCACATATATGGTAACCTTACCGGCATATATAAATAGCAATATTGATTAATTTGAAAGAGATGATGATTTGTCAGGGTCCAATTTAATTCTATGCAAGTGACATTAATGTGGGTAATAATTTTAAAAGGTAACTTACTCTAATGCCTGTATATGACACAGATAGGGGGTGAGATACAATGGGGTGGTTCTGTGTAAAATTATCTGCAGGCCACCTCCAATTATTCAGGCTTCCAACTACTATAAAGGAAGGTTGTGAAATATAGCAGTTACTGTGACAGAAAGATGAACTAGTCTTTCCTCTTTTCCCATGTGGACCCTCATATAATAACCGTAGGACATTATGCAGAACACCTTTGTACAAAAAATAATTAAAAAAATCACTGATATATATCAAATGTAAATAATATTTTTCTAAACTATATTATAGTCCATCAAGAGTCAATAAAAATATTAAATATTTTTTTTTCTAAATAACTGTATTTCATGTCATCATTACAGCTGATTTTTTAATTATCCTTATGCATTTTTCAAATGTTTCCAGCACCAGGACTGCAGACTGCATTATCTTATAGGTCTATTAATACTGTTCCCAATGAACTCAAAATTTGTATAATGAAACTGCTATGTTATTACCGTGAATTATCAAAATTACTTACACTCTCTCACCACAAGATACATAAAGTCCTATGGCTTTCATCTGAAACAGTCTCAATATGTATTTGTAAAAGAAGGGGCTTGTCTGTGTCAGGAATTATTTTGAAGTACATAGTTTCCTCCAGGGCTAGTGCTTGCTAGCAAATTTTCTTATTTTCAGTGAAGTTCTGAACCAGAATTGCTGAACTGAGTAAATTTGAACTAAGTAAATATGACTATAAAATTAAAATATATTTCAATTTTTCTCCCATTTCTATGTTTTTTTTCAGTTTTTGGAATTGTAGACATCATTGTCTTTGCTGGCTAAAGTTGCATTAATAAGCCTTTTAGCTAAAAAGTTGGTCTGTATTTTATCATTATGGAAATATTCCTAATTCATCACATATAAAATTAATTGGAGTTTGAATTTTCTTTCCCAACTGGTAAAATTTCCATGTTTTTTTTTCCATTATTCCTTTATCTTGTGGGTGCATATTAATGATGAAACAGAAAAATAGATAATTCTTTAAAATAACTTTGCTAAAAAAATGCTAAAAAAATGTAAAGAGTCCAGTCATATTCTGATAATGGTGATGCAACTGTTGTGTTAACCTTAACATGAATATACTGAACATCTGTTTGTTGTTCATATTTGTATTTTTAGCATCTTTATCAAAGAAGAAAGAAATACATTATTTCTGTGTCTGTGCTAAAAAACAAAAAGCAAACAAAAAGCCCTCTTTTACTGTGAAAAGACTTACAACTCACCACTTACAGTGCAGTAAAATTTTTCTATCTTGTACTTCTGGTGATGAGAATTGGGAAGGATGCAGTGATTGCTCTTATCTTCTAGCAGTTTTCAATGAAGTCTAGACAACACCTAGACATTTTGGTCACATCTTGTCAACACAGAGTTTCTTTTGTGGTTTTCAGACTGTCAGCAGCCAGCCATCCTCTGTCACCTCACTGTGACATGGATTCGAGTAGTTCTGAGGAATTCTACCAGGCTGTTCACCATGCTGAGCAAACCTTCAGAAAGATGGAGAGCTACCTGAAGCAACAGCAGCTCTGCGATGTTATTCTGATTGCTGGGAATCGCAAGATACCTGCACACAGGTAGGATGTAAACACAGGATATTGAAACTATGACAATAAATATTCTGGATCTTCTTATTTCTTAGAACAGGATTTTCTGTGGCTCCTTATGTATGCTCCCCTCTTTTTTTTTTTTTTTTTATACAACACAAAAATAAGTGATTGAAGAAGGTGGTATTTGAAGGTTGGACCTTTGAAGGTATTAGTCTTTTCACAGATTTCAGTAGTTCAAGTAGCCCTCAGCTGGCCAACTTTCTGTCATGGGTGTGCCAAACTCTCCCTGCTCTGATGGTGTTCATCTGTGAGGAGAATGGAAATTTCTGAAATTAGATGCTGTAGAGATACACTGAACACTTTTCAGCTTGAGATCATGACACGTCAGTAAGTCCATCATACAGGGTCTCTCCGACAAGTTGTGGTGGTTTTACTCGGATGGGCAGCCGAGCTCCACCACAACCGCTCTCTCACTCCCCGCCTCCTCAAAGAGGAGGGGGAGAAAAGTCAACACAAAGAGCTCAGGGTTTGAAATGAGAATGATTTAATTAAAGGGAAGAGAATGGGGAGAAAAAGTAACAAAAGAAACAACAAGGCCGTGCGGAAGCACAGAGAGAAAGGAAAAAGTTATTCTCTACTTCCCATCAACAAGCGATGTTCAGCCACGTCCTGGGAAGCAGGGCCTCAAAATGCGTACCGATTGTTCAGGAGAGAGAGATTCCTCCCCCACAAGAACCCCCTTTATTGCTGAGTGTGACATCAGGTGTTATGGAACATCACCTTTGGTCGGTTTAGGTCAGCTGCCCTGGTGATGTCCCCTCCCCATCAATTGCCCATCCCCAGCCTGCTGGCTCCTGGGGCTTGGAGAGAGTCCTGATTCTGTGCCAGCACTATGCAGCAATAGACCCAACATCGGAGTGATACCAGTGCTGTTCCAGCTGCGAGTGCAGCACTGTGTGGGCTGCTGCAGGGAAAGGTGACTCCATCCCAAACAGACCCAACACACATGTATAGTAAAATAATACTGAACACCAACTTCATATGAATTGTTTATTTGAATGAACTTTAAAATGTCTAAATTACTTACAATGACAATTATAAATCTAAAAATAATATATAATCATTTTTAAAATTCTGAGATGATCTACCCCATTCCTGGAGGTGTTGAAGACCAGGTTAGATGATGCCCTGGGCAACCTGATGTAGCGGGTGGTGTCCCTGCCTATAGCAGGAGGGTTGGAACTAGATGATCTTTGAGGTCGCTTCCAACGCAAGCCATTCTATGGTTCTGTGATCTGGTATTAAAACCACCACTATATATGAAACTCTGCTTGATGCTGGATTGTAATTGGAGCTTAAAATAGTTATTATTTGATGAGGTTTTCATTTTGGTTGTAGTCTTTGATTTCACACAGACAAATGAAAATGGACACCTAAAATTTAGATTAAAATACACAGCATGCTTTAGAGTTTTAAGGTAAGAAAGCAAACACTTTTGCAATAAAACTCTCTTGAAGGTTGCAGCCTACAGGTAAACTATTCCTTGCCTGTGCTCTGGTGTCTCTGCTGATGCAATAAATCCAGAACAGGACTATGGTTGCCCCTTCAGGAAATCTTAAACACAGCCAATGTATTTTTGAATTCATACATTAACTTTCTGGTGTAGAGGAGTACAGTAAGGTCATCTTGTCAACTTGAACACTGCAAAGTTCTTTCTGCCCAAGGGAAGATGGACACAAAGTTTTACAGAAAGTTTGCATATTATATATTCCAACTTCCATAATGAGAAAAAAAAAAAAAAGAAAAAAAAGTGGAATATGCAGGGCTGAGAAGTCAAAAGTATTGTTCAAATACTAATAAGTAAAAGCAAAGAGAAACCTTCATTATATATTTAAATAGCCCCAGCAATTAAAATGAATGAGAAAATAACACCACTTAACAAGCAGTAACAGATTGATCTAGGTGGATTGCATCACAGCTGAAGCAGAGTCCATGTAGTTTCAGATTAGTAGCTGTAGTAAACATAGAAATCTTTCTTATCGTCTTTCAGCTCTTTTCATTCTTAAGATTTTGTTTCTATTCTATAGTGTTAGCGATTCCATTTTTACTGTTTCTCCCTTGGCCTGATATACTCAGATTCCCAGATGCCAGCAAAATCTCCAGTAATTGCTAACCACTGAGCTGGTAACTGACTCTGCTCCTGTGTTCCAGGCTTTTTTAGCACTATTAAAATGTATCTGACACCTTATGCACCCCTGGTAGTTGTCATCTGATGTTGCTTTTATCTGAAACACCAGGATTTTTCCCTTATGGGTATAACAAGTACAAAGAGAATAATATTAAATTTCAGTCTTGCTGTCCATCTACATTTACAGTGTTCCAGAGCTGCAGGATTTGCCTTAAGGTGCTTTCCATCAAGAAAAAAGAAATATAGGGGTAATGACCTAAGGTCTTCTAATCTGTGTCCAGTTTTATATCCCTATGCATTATTGAATGAATGGAATTTTGTAGAAAACATGAGAAATTGGTTGTTCTTCCTTGACAGTTACTTGGTCTATTTTTGCTTTTCATATTTTCCAACACAGATGAGGTAAAAAAAAATAAACAAATGCAGTGCATAAATCTACATTCTTAAACTGGTTGGAAAAAAAGACTTATTAGATATACAGGAATATTATAGGTAGTTTGCCCTGTTAAATATAGATCATTTAAAATACTCAGCTATGTTTTTACCAGTATTTTTTTTTGGCTATTTTAAATATTTTGGTAAACTGCATCATGTATAGAGGAAGAGACAGAGTAAACTGGAAGTTTTTATTTTAATTAGTTTAGTTAATTCATCCCAATATTTTTAAGACAGCTGTTCATGTTTGTATTCCTGTCAGTAGTAAATTGAATTTCACATTTGTCATTTCAATTCTACAGCATATCTAAATTCTTCTGGAGCTGGGCAAATACCTCAATAACAACAGGATTGACCATGAAATAATAACCAAAATCAGATTTAGATCTTCTAATAAACCTTCAGTCAACTTTCTATTTGATTTTCTACTTCTCTGTAGTCTGCATTCAAAAGACCAGATATCAAAGAATTGGCCAAACAACTGTTGAATTATGAAGAATTGAAAACCTTATGTTCTGAATGAACTGGAATGTTCAACAAGTAAAAATGAAGAGAAGGGTGTTCTGAATTTTCTGTTTATTTTATAGTGTTTGCTCTATTTTGTTTTAGACAGGTGTAGCTGAACAAGCACAGAAGAAGGCTTTCTACTTTTTTTTTTTTTTTACCTTGGCTGTTAACAATCCCAGAATATAATTTTATTTGGAAGAGAACTACTAGAGTCTGATTCAACATCCTCTGTTCAAAGCAGGCCCAAGTCCAAAGTTAGATTAGCCTGTTGAAGGTCATTAAATAGTGGCATCTGTGAAGGTTCCTCTTTTGGCATCCTCTTCCAGTTTCCTCATTGTCTTTAGTGATCCAGCATGTAGATTCTATTCAGATTTGCTCCAAGATCTTTTTGGTTCAGGAAAATATAAAAAAAAAAAAGTATAAAAAAAAAAGTATAGCTATTCACATCTTTCTTCCTGAGTACAGACATGGAAATAAACTTTTTTCCAGTCTTAAACATCCCACAATTGCCATTATCTGTCAAAGAAAATAGAACATCCTCTCAGCTACTCCTCTTTGAATGCATCCTCTCTGGTCCTATGGATTCATCTAATTCACTTAACTGCTCCCTGAGTACATCTTCCTCTGTCAAGAGTGATACTTAATACTCTACACATCCTGCTACTAGACATAAGGACCTGAAAGCAGACTATGTAAACAAACAAACAAACAAATAAAACATTGACAGGTCCTGTCTATTGTTTTTGTTTGTTTGTTTGTTTGTTTTTTTCTTCCCAAGGGTATTCAGAAGCATATCCAGCATATCTCTAATTAACGTTTTATGGAAATTAGGATAGATAATATTTATACTGTATTCCTAAGAACATATAATAAGACTGTTTGCAGAGCAATGGATGATTGGTATTTGTGGAGTTTATAAATTCAGTAGTACATTTGGTAGAACATTTCCTCTACAAAGTTTATAAAATCTTATCCAAAATAACATCAACCCTTGTCAACAAAAATCCTCCTAAAACTATTTTATTTGCAGCAAATTAAAGCATATTACAAACCATCATTCATTCTGAATGCTAATAGAAATTAATAAAAGAAAATACTCAAAATTATTGGCTAAAATTATGATTTTCGCTTATTTTTGCCGTTAAAAAATGATTTAAGAAAATGCAATAGATTCAGTATGCTACAATACAGTGCAATAAGAATCAGTTTTTGAAACTAGGGCAAAACTTCCAATACTTTTCAACAAAAAGTATGAATGTGATATTTGTCTTCATTTTCCTCCAATTTAGAAAAAATCAAAATGGCAGTGTAAAAAACAAGCAGAGATTTTTTTTTTTTTAATATGATAATGTAGTCTCAATATTTCTATTTTTATAAAAGTTAAAATTCAGTTAAAGAAATGCCAGAATACTGCATCAAATGAAGTGAAAGACAAAAAATAGTTATTCTGCTGTCTGTTCTCGTGGATCTCTCTAGACACCTCCACAGTTTGTAATCTCCGTGCCACTTCTAGTTTAATTCCTCATAGTAATTATTCTTTTTTTTCCTATCTTCCAATAACTTTCATAGGAAGAGTATCAGGCAAGCTCTTGCCATGGCCTGTGCTGCCGAGGTAATTTTGGCACTGCTATTTATTTCATTTTTGTTCTTTTTTTACATTTTTATTCTACATAAAAAAGGGTAGAATGTTACACTACAAGGTAGATGATAAAACATTATCATGGAGCAATAGTTTCCCACTTGGAGTGCCACACCAAACTCTTAGTCTTATTAGAAAAGCTTTTCAGTGTTTTGGTGACTCAAACAACTTTAAAGTTATAATGCATTGAAGGTTTTTCTTGGCTCCTGTATTGTAATGATGAGAAGGCAATAAGAAGGGATACTGAGAAAGTAGGAAGACCTCTGTTACAGCCATTTCAGAGGGGTAAAGTAAATTACATTTAAATAAATTTTAAAAAGTAGTAAAATCCAATTTTATTTCTGCATTAATTTAACATGTAGAGATAATAATAAAATGTAAAAATGTAATATACCCTAAAGAGAGAAAATGCTTAAATAATAATTTCTCCTTTCTTCTGTTACACTGTCACACTGTTAACAGTCTCTCTTCACTTAATAATGTTATTAACATAGAGTTTTTAATTTCTCCATGCTGGAGATGCATATTGTATTTTTTTTTTCTCATTTTCTGTACTTCATATTTAGATTATCATTTCTTCAAGACAAGAAACATACTGGAACTTGAAAGTGTCTGTAATGAAAGGAGCTTGGGCATTGCTGTTACAAAACTAACAAACAAACAAATAAAAACACTCTGATAGATTCTACCTGTATCCAGGTTGTAATCAGCCAAATGCAGTTGCATCTAGATCCCCAGTTGCAGTTGCAACTGGATTGCATCTAGTAAGTGTCATCTAAAACACACACAGACACATACACAAAGGGAGTAGATGCTGTGCAGAACTACAGGGATGTAGTCAAAGCAATCACAGGTAAAAGAATTTTTTTAATTAAGCAATAATCTCATTGATCTACAGTAAAATAAAAATGTAGATTTGCCACAAATAATTTAGATGTTTTGAGTGAATGTAACTCACTTGAATTGCATGGCATTTCAATAATGTAGTTTCAGTACCATACAGCTGCTGAATAAACTTCAAAAAAATACTGTAAAGAAAACAGCTAAAGTCAAGGTAAATGATTCATAGGCCTTTAAGACTGGCATTGGAGAGTTCATTAAAGCCCTCAGCCAGCATTGCCTAAATGTTACAGGCAGCTCTAAATTCAGACTCTGGTTTAAACCATTAGTTAAAATTTGACTGCTTAGAACAATACAGGGACTCAATGTTAGCAGAAAATAAGTGTTATAAGTTTAGAATCTACCAATTCACATTCAATTAAAAAACTCCCATATAACAGAATGAATTGCAATATAAACAGAAAAATCAATGAAAACAAAAAATTAAAAAAAAAAATAAAAAAAAAAATGACTTAGATCTTCAACTTGCAATTCTAACTTTCACTGCACTTGGTTAAATAGTGCAGTTAAAAAAAAAAAACAAAAACAAAAACAAAAAACAACAACACATCAGATTTTGAATGGAAATAGACCAAGAAATAAAGTGCCTTTTTAAAATTATTTTTTTAAATTTAAGTCTTCAGTTATAGCTGAGCTTATCATGAGAATTCTGAGTTGTTCTGGTGATTTTACTTAATATCAAATAAATGTAGGCATTTTAGCTCTCCCTGATGTTCAAGATAAGGTGCAGGAGGGACTCCTACTGTGGAGGTAAGAGTCCGCATGGCACAGAAGGGGTAGGAGATATATGTCAAATAAATAAATACTTTAGTATGGCTAATCAAAGCTTTCTGCAAGCATTTGAATGGAAAGTGAAAAACATGTTTGTATTTTTCCACTCAAAAAATGTTTTTTTCATCATAAATACTAAAATAAATTAAACAGAACCCTTTATAGATAGTAAGCTCTAATGTAGCATAGCATTTACTTGCTATCATCCTAGTAAGTTTAATAAATGTTTTTCAGCAAACAGCAATGTATGTTCTCCTTTTTTATTCTCTAAGGAGAGAGGCCCACTTTTGCAATGTATTTTGAGTGCTACTACAGAGAGGTGAAGTTTATGAAAATAACAGCATCATTAAAATTTTGAGTCAAAAACTGAGAACTCAAAAAAAAGAAGATAAGTTAAGCTGGAAGGAGAGCTAAAAAAAAAAAAAAAAGTTGGTATAAAGGCAAGAGCTGAAAGAAACAGAAAGCACAATATCCAGGTCTAAGACTGTTTTATTGCATTACTCATTAACACATGCTCGTGAAAACAAATTTAGTTGTTAACATTTTCTTTCTTCATTTTTTTTTTTTTTTTTTTGAAGAAAGACTATTTCCTGAGAATGGGAGAATGACATTAATACTTTCAAAAGTATTTCTTGTCTCCACAAGGAACTCTTCTGTTTTTATTTGTATATAAAAGACATTAAAAATCTTAAATTCATATAAATATGTACTATTTAAAGATTTTGCACAAGCATAAATTGGCCTTGAATTTTGAAGATTGTTTTTGAAAACTTGAAGTTGGTTCTTCAGCTAAATTTTGGTTTCGATTTTGCCATGTGCGTAATGCTACTGTAATCAATGAAGGTTTATAGTGTAAGTTACCTAGGCACTCATGTCTGACAGTAACTGAGATGCCCTAAGCCATCTGAAGGAGCTGGTGCCGATGACGCAGTATGTGGAAAGTCCGTGTGGAGAGATGGTTGGAGTTTAAGAGCCATCTCGTTCATTTACTTGTATTTGATAACTCAGTTGAGCCTACAGTCTGGAGCATGGAGAGCTGCAGACCAAGAGTGTGTCTTCTTCAAGATTAACTGTTTAGCAAAATGTAGGCTCCACCAGCAGTTATCAACTAAATTTCAGTATTGTAACACTTCTGGTCAGGAAGATAGAATGGAGGGAGACAAAATGGCATCAAATTGTATTTTGTTTTTATATAAAATATATGAATCCACTTTCTCTAACCTAAAATATAAAGGAAAAGGTTAAAATCAATTTGTAAGCTAGCTACTGTGACTACCAGGACCACTATATATCTATGTTGCTCATTGTTCCCTGGCTCATGCTAATTTCTGAACCATGCTCAACAGTGAGCCAAAGCTGCACCAGAGCTCTTCCAGGACTGTTTATGTTGTTTAATAATACAGATGTTGGCACATGGCATCCAGAAATGTTGCACTGTGCTATTCAGTTTGAGTTCAGTTTGAGGGCTCAGTATTAGGGCCAGTCCTCTTTAACATCTTTATCGATGATCTGGATGAGAGGATCAAGTGCACCCTCAGTAAGTTTGAAGATGACACCAAGTTAGGTGCACGTGTTGATCTGCTCGAGGGTAGGAAGGCTCTGTAGGAGGATCTGGGTAGGCTGGACGGATGGGCTGAGGCCAACTGTATGAGGTTCAACAAGGCCAAGTGCCGGGTTCTGCACCAGGGGCACAACCCCAAGCAGCGCTACAGTCTGGGAGATGAGTGGTTGGAAAGCTGCCTGTCAGAGAAGGACCTGGGAGTTTTGGTTGACAGTCAGCTGAATATGAGCCTGCAGTGTGCTCAGGTGGCCAAGAAGGCCAACAGCATCCTGGCTTGCATAAGAAACAGTGTGGCCAGCAGGTCCAGGGAAGTGATTGTCCCCTTGTACTCGGCTCTGGTGAGGCCGCACCTCGAGTACTGTGTTCAGTTTTGGGCCCCTCACTACAAAAAGGACACGGAGGTGCTCGAGAGAGTCCAGAGAAGGGCAACAAAGCTGGTGAAGGGTCTGGAGTCTTATGAGGAGCGGCTGAGGGAGCTGGGACTATTTAGCCTGGAGAAGAGCAGGCTCAGGGGTGACCTTATCGCACTCCTTAAAGGAGGCTGTAGCGAGGTGGTGGTTGGTCTGTTCTCCCACGTGCCTGGTGACAGGACGAGGGGGAATGGGCTAAAGTTGCACCAGGGGAGGTTTAGGTTGGAT
Organism: Nettapus auritus; assembly: GCA_011076525.1. Lineage (NCBI taxonomy): Eukaryota > Metazoa > Chordata > Aves > Anseriformes > Anatidae > Nettapus > Nettapus auritus. Next base: position 164,628,610 of record CM021765.1, read on the forward strand.
ATTAGGAAAAACTTCTTTACTGAAAGGGTTGTTAGGCATTGGAATGGGCTGCCTAGGGAAGTGGTTGAATCACCAACCATCCCTGGAGGTCTTTAAAAGACATTTAGATGTAGAGCTTAGGGATATGGTTTAGTGGAGGACTTGTTAGTGTTAGGTCAGAGGTTGGACTTGGTGGTCTTGGAGGTCTCTTCCAACCTAGACTATTCTGTGATTCTGAGTTAAAGTTCTGAATTTATGCAGATGGTGCTTTATAGATGTGAAATGTGTTTAAATTAGAGATGCTATTTTTAGCCACATTATATAAGTAACAGTGACCTGCCCAGAGAGTAAGTTCCTATAGGTTTTACAGTTATTCTTACAGTTCTTTTACAGTTATTCATAGAAAAGGAGGTGCAAATATAATTTTGAACTGTAGCAATGTGAAATTATATGAAAGGCATGTTTTTGCCCAAAAATCACTTATTTGTGCTGTTTTAAAATAAAGTTAAAGAGATGCACTGAAAAAGAATTACAGGGATATTTTGAAGGTATAAATTGAATTTTTATTAAGAAATTTCAAAGTTTTGATAGAGTAGAAGTAGGTGCTATAACTGAAATAGACTTTGAAGGGTGAAAGAAACAGGGTTTAAAGGTCTTGGAAAGAAACTAAAGAGCAGCATTCAGCTACCTAGTCTTTGAAATTCCTTGGAGCATGCTGCGTGGCTTTCATCATGTGGTCCAAAGGGTTCAGTGTTTTCATAAGTCTTCATCAGCCCCTTATGGATGAATTGGGTGGCCTGAAATATCTGAAATTGGCACGTGACATCGGTGTTTAAGCAATTGATTCCCTTCTCAAATTGAATGGTTTAAAGGAAAAAACAAAAACAAAAACAAAAACATAATGCTAAACAAAATAGAATAGAAATATACATTCCCCCCACAATCCAAGGGGAAATGGTTGGCGACCTGCTACAGCACTTGGATGTACGCAAGTCGATGGGGCCGGATGGGATCCACCCGAGGGTACTGCGAGAACTGGCGGAAGAGCTGGCCAAGCTGCTTTCCATCATTTATCATCAGTCCTGGCTATCGGGGGAGGTCCCAGTTGACTGGCGGATAGCAAACATGATGCCCATCTACAAGAAGGGCTGGAGGGTAGAGCCGGGGAACTACAGGCCTGTTAGTTTAACATCAGTGCCAGGGAAGCTCATGGAGCAGATTATCCTGGGGGTCACCATGCAGCAGCTGCAGGGCAAGCAGGCGATCAGGCCTAGTCAGCATGGGATTATGAAGGGCAGGTCCTGCTTGATGAACCTGATCTCCTTCTATGACAAGGTGACACGCTTAGTGGATGAGGGAAAGGCTGTGGATGTGGTCTACCTTGACTTCAGCAAGGCTTTTGACACCATTCCCCACAGCATTCTCCTCAAGAAACTGGCTGCTCTTGGCTTGGACTGGCGCACGCTTCGTTGAGTTAAGAACTGACTGGATGGCTGGGCCTAGAGAGTTGTGGTGAATGGAGTCAAATCCAGTTGGAGGCCGGTCACTAGTGGAGTCCCCCAGGGCTCGGTGCTGGGGCCAGTCCTCTTTAGCATCTTTATCGATGATCTGGATGAGGGGATTGAGTGCAACCTCAGTAAGTTTGCAGACGACACCAAGTTAGATGCGTGTGTCGACCTGCTCGAGGGTAGAAAGGGTCTACAAGATGATCTGGATAGGCTGGACCGATGGGCTGAGGCCAATGGTGTGAAGTTCAACAAGGCCAAGTGCCGGGTTCTGCACCTGGGGTACAGCAATCCCAAGCAGAGCTACAGGCTGGAAGATGTGTGGTTAGAAAGCTGCCAGGCAGAGAAGGACCTGGGAGTTTTGGTTGACAGTCAGCTGAATATGAGCCTGCAGTGTGCTCAGGTGGCCAAGAAGGCCAACAGCATCCTGGCTTGCATAAGAAACAACGTGGCCAGCAGGTCCAGGGAAGTGATTGTCCCCTTGTACTCGGCTCTGGTGAGGCTGCACCTCGAGTACTGTGTTCAGTTTTGTGCCCCTCACTACAAGAAGGACATCGAGGTGCTTGAGCAAGTCCAGAGAAGGGCTGCGAAGCTGATGAAGGGTCTGGAGAACAAGTCTTATGAGAAGCGGCTGAGGGAGCTGGGACTATTTAGCCTGGAGAAGAGGAGGCTTAGGGGTGACCTTATTGCACTCTACAGGTACCTGAAAGGAGGCTGTAGTGAGGTGGGGGTTGGTCTGTTCTCCCACATGCCTGGTGACAGAACAAGGGGGAATGGGCTAAAGTTGCACCAGGGGAGGTTTAGGTTGGATATTAGGAAGAACTTCTTTACTGAAAGGGTTGATAGTCACTGGCATAGGCTGCCCAGGGAAGTGGTTGAGTCACCATCCCTGGAGGTCTTTAAAAGACGTTTAGATGTAGAGCTTAGGGATATGGTTTAGTGGAAGATTTGTTAGTGTTAGGTCAGAGGTTGAACTTGGTGGTCTTGGAGGTCTCTTCCAACCTAGACGATTCTGTGATTCTGTGATTCTGTGATACATACATTTATAATAATAATTAAAAAATAAAAATAAATGTAATTAGATTAAGATGGTGACAATTTGCAGAGAATAGGTAGGTAACAGAATGACAAAGGAAGCCATACAAGAATAACTTGAGTCAGCAAGACCTGACAGCCTATCACCAAAAAAGAGTTTGAAGATCACATACAAGGACACGACCAAACTGAACTATATGGAGGAATAAGGAATAAAATTGAATTAATAATGACGCCATGTTGTATCATCTTTGTACAAAGAAGTTGTAGAATACAAGAGGAGCATGACACATAGACCTAAAAAAAAATCTAAATGTTTAAGTAGTCATTTATTCTAATAACTTCGCATATCTACCTCTGTACTTTCATGAAACCTAAGTTCCATGTTTCTGACATTTCTTCTAAGAGTTCAAAGAAACTAAAACTGAACTTTTCTTTCTCCTGAAAGCTTTTTACCACTTTTTCTTTTAGAGTTATACTGAATAAATATAATAATTAAACACACCAGTAAGCACATCATTAAGCCCATCCGGCCCCATCGACTTGCGTACATCCAAGTGCTGTAGCAGGTCGCCAACCATCTCCCCATGGATTGTGGGGGCCACATTCTGCTCCCCATCCCCTTCCACCAGCTCAGGGTACTGGGCGTCCAAAGAGCAACTGGTTTTGCTGCTAAAGACTGAGGGAAAGAAGGCATTAAGCACCTCGGCTGTTTCCTCATCTAGAAGATCATAGTGGATTATTTATGATATAGTCAAATACATATGCTATGTCTGAATACGTGTTTTTTTCTTCAGGAGAAAAATACTGAGCTTTTCATTGTATTTGTATCATAATGGATCCTCATTAGCTCTTACCTTCATCACCGTGACATGTTGCCTCTCTTAACCATTCCCAAATTTTTATAATTTGCTTGGATTCATATTTCTGTCTTCTCTCGCTCTTTTTTTTTCCATTTCTCTACTGGTTCAAAACAGCACAGAGTTCAAAGTACTGGCTGTAATAACAGATACCTTTAAAATTAACAGAAGGACACAAACTGACACAGGTAAATTGTATTAGGCAACATATTTTGTTATCAAGTCTAGCAGCTGTGGTATGTGTATTGAAGTTTCTGGAAAACAAACAAACAATTACAGACATTGTGTGCTTGGTGAATACATAGTGGAAATGACAATGTCAGATTTGTGTAACAATCCTAAAAACTTTATGTCATCAAGAGATGCAATGGTTTCAAAGTACTGTAACTTCAGTTTGTACTGTAGGATCAATAATAAAGATCAATAATAAGGGTCGATTTACTGTATTTGCACTTAAATGTCTGAGAGTCAGTGTAAGAATTAAAAGAACAAACAAAATGGAATAGAATGTGTCAAAAGGCATGGTCCCGAGGGCAAACAGGGCATCTGTCATGTAGATGGTGTAGACTATCAAGTTCACTTACAAATTGTAACTGAGATATCTGTTATATAAAATTAAAATGTTGTAAAACAGTGTTTGACTATAGACAGAAAGGAACTTTCTTGTTTCAGGTTTAATCTATTCTCTTTAGAATTCCATCTGCCTTTCTATGGGCTTGAGAAGATTTTATTGGTTTCTTTTTATTTGGTTTTATTATTATTATTTTTTAGCTATTCTAGGCAAAATTGCCTTTAAAATTAATTAGTCTATAAATATTACTCAGATGGTAAGGAAGAAAAGAAATTATCATATAGTTCTGTCCTTTTATTTCTCAAAAATGAAATAAGCATTTGGGACAGACTGGTAACAATAACAGTTATAACAGGAAGTATAAGACAATTTATTAATTTAACTGTCATATACTCACTGACTGCTTCTTTGCACAGTAGTTTACATTTCTATTTTTTTAATGAGCTAATGTGGCACTCCTGAACTGCTAGCAAGACTCTTGCCCTATGATAAAGGTTCTTAATCCCAAATTAACTCAAAAATTGTTTCCTGTTTGTTAACTGCACAGGCATGGATTTCACTTACAGAGTGGGGAGAAAATCACAGAAAAATCCACGATATTTACAATATTGTTATGTGGCCTTTTACATATTATTATTATTTTTTTTTTCTGTGTAAAATTTGTATCTTTTCAGTTTGGCAGATACAGGTATTGAAGTCTATACAGACATACATATGTGTTCTTATATGTGAAAATTAAAAAAAATAAATCTGTGATTTTGAACCCAATGTTCTGAAAAATATAAAAAATCACTTTTGAATGTTTGAAAGAACAGTGAAATAACTCACACAAAACATGTTTGTGAGAATTCAGTTTTCAAGGATGTATGAATTCATGATACTGTTGAGACTTACTGCTTTTATGTACTGTTCAGATGACTGATACATAATTTGAGAGTTTTGTTCTTACTAATTGAGATCTATTGGCCTCTTACAGGCTACAGGTACATAGATTAATCAACTAAAGTAATTTTACAAAGTTTACAAAGTTAGAATTGACAGATCACTCGGTTTTCTCAATAACAGCTGGGGAAGGGGATGGAGATTCTATTATCAAAATGTCTGTCGTACTAAGCAACCTCTAAGTGTACTGAGCCCCAGCTTCCCAAGATGTGGCTGGATATGACTCATTGAAGGGAATTACAGAATAATTGTTTTCTCTCTTTGAATCTTCACATCCTTTGCTTCATTTTTCTTTCTTTTCCCTATAATTAAATTATCCTTACCTCAAAACTGTGACCCTTTTTCTTTCCTATCATACTCCCCTCCACACCCCTGAGTATGGGGAGTGAGAGCATTCTGTGGTATTATGAATCTAATTCAGATTGTTATATTTTACTTTGCTATTGGGATAAGGTAAGGGAGCAAAAGAAATCAATTGTCACACTGGCTGATGAATGTTAACTTCAGTAACTTTTTTTTTTTTTCTTGGACGAAGTAGTTAACTGTATACAGATGGGTAGATATTTTCTCTCTGTTTACTAGTTCTCTGTTTGTGATTCTTGTGTTTTCAATGAATGTTTTTAAATTAAGCCAGAAATATGACCATATTTTATAGAAGTGAGTGGTACACTATTTATAGCTGTACCAGATTTCTAACTCAGGATTATCTGTGAATATTCACTCCTAGTAAAGTAATAATATAACTATAAATGTTATTTAAAAAAAATGTGTTGGTGTAAAGCACTAAAATGACAACTATACCTGGTACTAAGCGTTGGTTTGACGTACATAAATCAGATCCTCAAACAAGAAATGCAAATTGTGTAAATATTTTGAAATTACTTTCCTTTGAAAATGTTTCTTAACAACAACAAAAATAACATCCTTACATCCTTGCATTCGATTATTTATGTATTTATATATTAAATGGCACATTAAGCTATTAATGGTCTTACTGAACGTTGAAGGATCTTACTAAGTTACATGCTGTTAGTAAAGTTTATCAAAAAAAGACTGTTTTAAGGTCAATGAAGAGTACCTCTACAGTATGGAATCTGTATGTCTATTAAGATGTCTTTGATACAGAGAGGTTATCTTGCTAACAATAGGGATAGGAGAGTTATCATAAAGACTGAAAGCTAATTTCAATGTCTGTTTTATATGCAAATACAGATGTGCCACTTGGTTCATATCACAGGAAGCAGAATCAAATTAGAATAAATGTCATGCTGTATTTTGCTGCCTACATGCATTCATAATGTATTGCTCCTGCTAATTTTTAATTATTGTGAAAGTAAGAGTTTTTAGAAGTACATTAGCCTTGACAATCTGAAATTTCTAATACATAGATCACTGCAAATGACACAAGTTTCTAACTTTTTTGCAGACTTGTCCTCAGTTCTGTCTCTGACTACTTTGCTGCCATGTTCACAAGTGATGTTTGTGAAGCCAAGCAAGAAGAGATCAAAATGGAAGGCATAGACCCCAATGCATTGTGGGATCTTGTTCAGTTTGCATATACAGGTATTGCAATGCATACATTATACTTTGTACAGTCAAAGATGTTGACAGTTTCATTTGCTGCATGCCAATAAATAGATATATATTTTTATAACCTCGGTCCTTCAGAACACTCATTTACCGTTTCTAGAGCTAAATTGTAGTTATCTCTTATCTCCAAACTGTTAAATATCTTAGGCTTAGTAAGCAGAACAGAACAGTCTAGGAAATTATGTATATTTCGTGGTCTTGAAATACCACAAAAGAGTACCTCATTATATGCGCGATTTGGATTGCATGACATCAGTGATATTGTATTTTTGAAGAATAGCACTAGATTTCTGTCTTAGTCAAGTCTCAGTTTAAAAAAATTACATAGGTCTTTTAAAAAATGTTTTCCTATGAGCTGGATGTTGTCACTTTCATTTGCTGTTATAAACTGGTACTTGGTTATATAATGTTAGTTTCTGAATAACTCATAATTCAGAGTTAATAACTCAGATCTTCCCCCTGAATAGTTTTTACATTTTAATGCATACTAAATTTGTTTTTATTCTTCCTAAACAAGCTCTTATGCACAGTGTATCTGAAATGCATTAGTAGGAAAGAATACTAAGGTCACAAAATAAAGTAATTAAAAGATAGGAAATACCAACAATAATATTTGTAGTCTGAATTTGTCTCCCCTTGCATACGAAGCATGCAAATATAAAACACAAGCTGTTTTCTCTTTCTGTTTCCTAGAAGACATCCTTATATTATTTAAATTAACAATACTTTATTATAATTTTGATACTGAACGTTTGATTTTAACTTCAATTTTAAACGGATGGTTCGTAACATACAGTTTTAATCCTTTCTAAATACATGAATATTAATTTAATCTTAAAATGCTCTTTGCTTTGATATATTTAATCAGGATATGTGCTGTTTATTTTATGACATAATAAATGTCCTTTACCCTCTTAATAGGAAACAGGAACTCTAAATAAATATAATTTAAGTTTAAAAATGTTCCTTTTGAAATTCATGTTTTGGAAACTGAGGTTCTAGGAATGTCAGAAGTACTATAAATATGTAGTATTTACATTTTCATAGGAAAGTGTATTTTGTTTATTTGTGGATTTGCTGTTCAGACTGTTCACAATCTGGATATCAGCCAGAACATCTCAAGCTAGAGACCCATGAAATGAGGAACGTGTAAGTAGTTGTCATCAGGCATGAGATGGATACAATCATTATTACTCGGTATGAATGTAAAATTAATAGTACAGGAATGCTGCTGCAAAATGTAGAATACTTCAGCACAGAATAGCAAAAGACATCCCAGGTAACAATAAATTATTCTGTATAATAATTCTGTATAATTATGTAAGTGTATTACAGGTAGAGGAAAGTGAAGGACAGTGTAGGAGCAAAACTCGGGAAATACTGAAGTACTGCATGAAGTTCTTTTGCTTCAGCTTACACTAAAAGGTCACACACAAACATGCAGTGCAGTTCATATTGACAATAAAAGATAACATCCAGGTATGGATTAAGAAAAGATTACATTAAAAAAGGAAAGAGAAGAAGAAAGCAAAAAAAAACTAACCACTTTAAATATTAGTGAAGCTATTTCAACACTTTGTTGGTTATCTTTGAGAACTTTGGAGAATGGATGTGGTAATGAAAAATTAGAAAAGAGCAAATATATTCTACTCTCTGTATAAGATTAAGGTTTTCAGTTGCTTTACTCACCTTGATTTCTTTGCAAAATGTTGTATTCTGATTTTTTTTTTTTTTTTTTTTTTTTTTCTATGAGCTGGAAAATCTGAAGTTTTCTTATTGTGGTCAGGTAGTTAAGGACCAGTCTCCAAAAATGGATGTGAAGAGAACTCCACAGGAAGTTTAGCTCCAGTGTTTTCTAATTTGCCTCATGTGCATGCATATTTGCATCCATAGTGTTATTTCATTTAAAATGTGACATAAAGCCCAGACTACCTTAAAAATGACATTATGTGCCATTATAATGTCACCTTGAAGAACGAGAAATGTAGGATGATCACCAAGATCTTTATTTTCTTGTTTTCTATTTTTTTTCTTATTCGCTAATTTGCAGTGGTAATACACCATTATCCTTTAAGTTCTAACCCATTATGGAGACAAAATAAGACTTCAAAAATATCTTCTCAAGTATACAATTTAAAAGGAAATTTCACAAATAACTGCTGACCAAAAGGAGCGATAAGATAAATTTTGCGTGCTAAAAGATAATATATTTTGTATGCTATAGACCTTTCAGGTTTTGATTACTGTCTTGCATTTCTGTTCCATGAGATTCTTTGATTTCTACTATTCAGAATTTCTACTATTTCTTGTCTTGATTTGTTCTCAGCTTGTGCACTTATCTCTTGAAATTCATGTTAGACTATTTCTTTCTCTATTCCTTTTCTATCAGACATCTTACCCAACTCCTTAAATTCCTAGTTACACTTATACTAGTAAATTAAGCAATGCTAGGAAAGATTTGCAGGCCTTGGAACATAATTAAACAATGATAGGAAAAGCTAGGATCTGTCTGTATTGATCCCAACTCAGTTTTAGCAAAATCCAACTAGCACTATCTCTAACAAACTTTAAGCATAGCCCAGAAACACAGGCTTGTCATGGGTGTGGACATCCTGTGTGGAGGGCAAAAACGTTTATCAGTGCTACAGTGATAACTCATAGCTGATTAGATCATGATACCAAACGTGTTCATGTTACTGAAATAAACTCCGTCTTTGCTCCTTGGCTGATCATTCTGTTTTCCAATGTCTTTTGCCTGATCAAAACCTGTCCCCTTAAACCTTAATTGTTTTTTTCCCCTTGCCTTTCCACTACCTCCTATGATTTATCTAGATTCATAAGTTCTTATCTCTTTTATTCCCTTCCGTGTCTTTATTTGGATGGACTGTCTAGTCCACCCCATTTTTTTCCTTCAAGTAGCTACTATTCTGATATCCAGCAGTGTAGCAGCTAACAGAAATTCCTGTTCAGACTTTTCATCTGTAACCTGGAGCATACATAGTCCAGACAGAATATCTAGAGAATTAAGCTGCCAAATTCTAATTACCTACTGTGAAATTCTTTTTTAACTACTTATAGTTTTTGTACATTTAGCTCTTTATTTTTTTACCCCAGGAAAAGCAAACCATTTGGACATGTAGGCAATTTTTCATTTTTCCCTGTATGTCCTTTTTCCTGTAAGTACCTTCTTCCCTCAAAGAATAAGTGGATAAGTAGGTAGATAGATAGATAGATAGATGGATAGATAGAAGTTAATGTGTTAGCAAATCTGCTAGAGCAATTTGAATATGAACAGAATACTTTATTCAGACAGATCAGAGTTCTGATCTCTTGTGTCTCAGAGATGCAAACCATTTAAGGTGAAATTTAAAGAAACATAGAAACATCTAGGTTGGAAAAGACATTCAAGATCATGAAGTCCAACAATCATTCTAAGACCTACTGAATTCCATCACTAAACCAAGTCATTTAGAGCCGTGATCACGTCTCTTAAATACCTGCAGGGATATGCACTCCACCACTGTTAAATGGAACAGACGTCTGATTTAAAGAACAGATAAACTTAACAAAATGGTGAAAGACTAGTAATGTTGTCTGCTATTACTTACTTCAGTACTCTCATATTTGGCTTGTTTCTTGAAATTTGATATTTTATGGGCTAATGAATAAACATGGAATGGAGTAGAACATTTGAACATTTAGCTCTTTTGAACAGAATAAGAAAGCTTATCAACAGTTTCTTAGATTTTGACCTTTCAACTAGTCTCACACCTATGTATATTATAGTTATTTCTATTGGATATATGTCTCTCTTTTTGTGTAGAAAATATTAATCATGTATATTAGTTTAATTTCTAATTGTTTGTCCAAGGAACTAGACTTAAGTATCTTAAAACATTTAATTTCAAGTATAGTTGCTTCTGTTTGAGATAAGTTTTTCCCTGGGGACAACTGAACGCTAAAATACAGTTAACACGGGCTTTTTTGCAAAAACTTGGAAGCTAAAAGTATTACATTTCAAATATTTTTAGATGTAATTTAAAAAAGAGAAGCATTTTTACATTATATTAAGTAACAGGTATTATTCCTGGCAAGTCTCTGAGGTAATGAATTTATGATCTGGCTCATAACAGAGGCTCTTCTGCACACAGTTACAGAATACACTTAGAAAGGGAGAAGAGAAAGAATATTTAATAAGATTTTATTTTATTTTATTTTATTTTATTTTAAGTAGACAATATAATGTTTTTGTGCAGACTGAAGTTTGGCGATAACTGAAATTATCATCTATTTCAGTCATTTTGAAAAATCAGCACTGTGCAGAAATCCTGTCCAGAAGATTGTGTCCTTTCAGAAACAGAGATGTTTCTGGAAGCACATGTTAGAGCTATTGTATTTAACAAGAGTACTTTACCCAGGAGTTTCAGAATGTGGGATGTTAAATCTGCTTCCTTTGATCAGCAATGAAAAACACCTCAGGAAATCTGAAAAATTTTTCATGATTATATGTCTCAAAGTTTTCAAATTCAAAACCAAAATAGTTTTGCTAAAACTGTCAAAGAAATGAACACATAATATTTATGTCAAAACCAAGGCTATTTTCCTATGTTTATTCAAAACTTATATTGGAATTTAATTATATCTACAATTAAGCAGAACTGTGATCCAGTACAGAAATTCTTTACACCTCTATATTAAAGATAACATTTTGCTAAGATAACATTAGCTTCAATGAGCATTTCTATCACTCTTGGTTGCTTATTTATTAGATTTAAATATTTTTAACAAACTGTATTTCAGGTTTTTGCTTTTAAGGAAAATTGTTCAGTCTTCATTCATCTTACAAAAAAATATATAGTGACAAAATACATTTTTTATTTGGTTCCATGTTTATTCACCCCCCAAAGAATTTTTTTTTTTTTTTTTTTTTTTTTTTTTTACGGTGGGTCCTAAACAACTTCACTTTTACATTATTTAGAAAGTATATGGTATTCATTTATAAAATTACATATATAGTTCAAATACACATACATAGATTTAAAACAAACAAAAAAAAAACATACCCCACACCTTCTCTGCTAGCCTACAAAATACAGGACACATTAATTTTCAGGATGTCTCTTTTTTTTTATGATGAAATTGTATGCCTTTAGTTATCAAGAAAAAAATCTTGCATATATATAAAAAAAAGAGTATATGGAGTATATTCTCTCTTTGCCAATTGTGTGAAGTCAGGATGATACCTAATTTAGAGAGGAAAATGAATATTTTAAACAACTTGAGGTAGAGCTTGCCATTTATGAGGAACTGACATATTAAATAAATGTAGTGTTTCAGTTGCAATCATGTATGAGTAAAGCTTGACAAATGCTTAAGTTAGACACTGTGTTCATTTTATTTTGCTTGCTTTGCTTACGGTTCTGTTGTTTTGTCTTTTAAAATAAGGCACTACTCTTTTTATCTTCTTAAACAGATACTATTCTGTTAAATAAAGGAATCAAGGTGCCTATAATGTTATGAAATTCTATATACAACTTTATATTATCCTCTCTCTACCTATAGGTAGAAGACCTATTTGAACACACTTAAAGCTGGACTGCATTACCTCATGTATAAGCAAATAGAGTTCTAAATAATTTGAAAGGTAGAATTACATTGTGGCTGGCACAGTATGATGTCCTATGCAGCCCTGAAAAGAGCTGCTCTTAAATAAAGAACATCTAAGACTACATCTAAGAGCAGTTAACAGGAAAACAAGAAAATCAGACTGCCAAAAATACTGATAGTAAAGGGTGTTAAAGTTTCTATGGGGAAGCGACATTGCTAAGTATGAAATTAACATTTATTTATTTATTTATCTTTCTCCCCAAAGGATATGTTTGAGCATATAACTCAAAGATTATGTTTGATCATTCATAACTTGAATAAAATGTCCCTGTACTTTGCTAGGTTTGACTGGTTCATTTGAATAAACAAAGTATGTTTACTGTGTAATGTAACAGAACTACAACTTAGGAGGAAAAAAAGCTTCCTCATTTTGAAATTAGTTAAATGCATCCTGTGAGGCAGCTCAGAAGCTCTGAAGCCACACTTACGTACAATGGCTATACAAGGAGTATGTTTTATTTTTCAAGCAGCAAGATGACTGAAGAAAACCTAGGACTGAGATCCTAGTGTCCTTACGTCCATATATATGTATTCTTTGATCTTTTTAGTCTTCAGGAGGAGCAGTAATAGAAGAATATTTCTTTGGCTTACTTTCTTAGGTAAAGATTCTTTCTTGATCTTAAAACCTGATTTTTTATTATTTTCAATTATGCTTAAATATTTTAAATAGAATGGAGACTAGAGATTGAGCTTCTGGTGTTTTTAAACTGTCACAGCCTTTCTTTGAACTTAGTATAGAGCTATGAAGTTGCTATAGATCTACTCAGACTACATCAGTCTATCTAATTAGTACGCATTCCCAACAGTGGTCAGAAGACTTGTGCTTTTATACAGTTAATGAAACTGATAAAGCAGAAATCATTTAACTAAAAATAAAATAAATTTATTTATGAGTTTCTGATAAAAAAATAGAGTATGGATCATATATATAAGAGGATCAAGCTCTGTGATCCTAGCTTTTATTTAGATTTTATTTTGGAGGTTTCTTAATTAAAGGCCTTTCAAATGACTTCTCTGGCAGCATAATATCTAATAACATACAGAGCAGACAGCAGGTATATAGCAAGAAACTACCTTTAAGCACAAGAACACTCAGGTGCCCTCAGAACATAAGACATAAATAAAATATCCCAGGAAGGTGAAGGTTTTTTTGATCAATGAAACTCAGTTGCCTATATGAATAAAAGGTATGAATGATACTTAGCATAGTTTTGACACACACCAACTTATAGTCTTCCATGCTGTTCCTTCATACGGTCCAGAGGTTATCACAGCCACAGTTGATCATTCTTCAATATACAGTTACTACCATGGTTTGGAGGATGACTGAATTCAGTGTAAAAAACAGACCATTTTATTCCAGTTTGCCTGAGTTCTAAAATCCCAGACAAGCTTAATGTGGTACAATATAAGGTTGCATATATATATTATTGAAAGCATCTGGTCAAAGAAAGAATCCCCGTTTCTTGGGTGATGGATGGTAACTTGTTTATGGTGTTTCAGGCTGCTCTCTTCTAGGAGGTACTTACCACAATGAGATTTGGAGTTATCCCTGATACTGTGCATATCCCAAAGGTCTTTGCCTGTCTCTATGACACATTGAATAAGACTTGTTTCTTCAGTGATACCATGTTAACTATGCTACACTGGATTTCTCTGTCCTGTAACTCGATAAACTTAATGATTGAATCCCGTCATACAGTGAGTCTTGATTATTGTCATTCACTTCATTCACTTCAGATAGGAGATCACTTGTTCCAGGAACTCTGGGATGAGTGTTTTTTTTTGTTTATTTTTTATTTTTTCCCTTCCCCTTTGGTTTGCTTTTGTTTTCAAATGCATGCAGCACAATGAGTAGTAACTATAATCTGGAAGCAAATTTAAGGGCTGAAGTCCATTGTCTAAAAAGAATTCAGAGAAACTAAGTCCTTATATCCTTATATGAGCTTTTGGAGATCATTCTTGTCATATCCTACCCTATTTGTTGCACAAGTGCTGTTGAAAATTTGATTAATTAGTCTTTTTTATTTGTATTTTCAAGTTACTCTTTATCTTGCAATACTTTCTTTGTTTATGTAATATGTAGACTGTATTACTAAGTTTAAAATTTCCAAATATAATGACTTCCTAATGGGTGAACTACTGGTTATGTAATCAATATTTTGATTACTTTGATTACACTGGTAAAAACTAGTACCTTTAGCAAGTAATCCCAACAATGAAATAAGTAATTTTAACTTTTTTTTTTTTTTTTTTTTCCTATAGTCAATGAAAAAATACATCTCCAGGTGTGTTTCGGAGCAGTAGCATATCTTTCTTCATTGTTTATAAAATATTTTTGGAAGATCCAGTTAAAATAATTTAGTATTTAAACTCTTATTTTTATGTATTTTTTACAGGTATATGTGTAAATATACCAATAGAGGAAAAAGTACCACATCATGGTATGTTTTGACTAATATGCATCTCTGATCTTTAGTGAGACATTTGCAAGATTTCCACTCAGTGGTGAATTTTAATTAGTTAATAGGACTTTCTTATCATTCTACAATGTTGTATTTTCTACATCTTTGAAATGCAGGCCAAATTTGGCAATACATTATAACAACCATGTGATAGTTCAGTTTAGTCAGTTTATTCAAACAAAGATGCAGCAATATTATGATGAACACAATAGTACAGTTTGTTAAAAGACAGATGCTGTTTTATTTATCATAATTCTCAAATTCCTGTGACAGATGCATTAACTTTATTTTTTTTCTGTCATAAATGACATATTTTTCCAGCTGCCTAAAAAATTATGAAAGTAGTTTTCTTACACATACTAATTCTTAAATATAAAGTTCTTATAAAAATGGTTATTTGAAATTACAGGTTTCCATAATCTTGAAGCAATGGTTGGTAGTGAGGAGCTAAAAAACTATTATCATAACTGACAATGTATCTGA
Source organism: Nettapus auritus (assembly GCA_011076525.1). NCBI lineage: Eukaryota > Metazoa > Chordata > Aves > Anseriformes > Anatidae > Nettapus > Nettapus auritus. Next base: position 164,643,707 of record CM021765.1, read on the forward strand.
GTATCATAGTGCAAATTGACATATTTGAATTAAGTGAATACTTTTTTGATTTAGAGTTTTTGTTTTTTTTTTTCTGAGATAATTTCATAAAACTTAAATAAACAAAAACATAAAGACTCCAGTGTGAAGAATGAGGAGTTAAAATAAGTTGAGTTTTTCAGGAGATGAATTTCATCCACAGGGACTAAAAAAGAGATGCAATATAAATAGAAAAAATATTGAAATTGTTCAGGACAGGAAGATGTTTCTGTTAGAAAACAATGATTTTCTACTGGGAAAAATATTTTCATAGTTAAGTCATGTGTTTTAACTTGTCTTTTATGTCTTGTGGAAGATATCAAATTGGCCTAAATTCAAGTGATTAATCAGCACCGTCAAGCGGAAACATCTTTGAGTTATGCATACTTTTTATGTTAATTTGTGTTTGGTTTTGTTTTTGGCTGCTAATTTATAGGATGAATAGTCTGATAATACAGAGAACAGTCAGATCCTAAGTTTTTCCTCAATTCAAATTGCACTTCGTGTTTGTGTAGGAGGCTACTCACTTGTCTTGTAGTATCTATTTTATTTATTTAATTGTTAATTTGTGTATCTGCAGTGAGGATGCCTTTCCAAATTTTCACTGATGCAAAATGCTAAAGTGTAAGGAAATAAACACAAAAAGCCATAGAATGCCTGTCTTCCTCACTTGCAGCTGATGACCATGGTTTGCAACAAATAGTTAACAGAAAATAAAGAAGTGTCAGATGAGGAGGAACCTCTGCAAAAGGAATATACTGCGTGTCGTGTTTTCTCTTCTGGAAACAAACTCACTTTTACAAAAAGTGTAAGAGATGATACAGTGTAGAATATATCTTTTAAGATACTGATCCAAATCAAAAATTTAACATTCACTTCAGAAAACAGCTGATGAATCATAGAATCATAGAATATTCCGAGTTGGAAGGGACCCATAAGGATCATCAAGTCCAACTCCTTGCACTGCACAGGTCTACCCAAAAGTTTAGACCATGTGACTAAGTGCACAGTCCAAACGTTTCTTAAATTCATACAGGCTTGGTGCAGTGACTACTTCACTCTCTCAGTGAAGAATCTCCTCCTGATATCTAGTCTAAACTTCCCCTGCCTCAGCTTCACCCTGTTCCTGCGAGTCCTATCACTGGTGTTTATGCAGAATACGTCACCCGCCTCTGCACTCCCCCTTGCAAGGAAGTTGTAGACCATGATGAGGTACCCCCTCAGCCTCCTCTCCTCCAGGCTGAACAGGCCCAGTGACCTCAGCCGCTCTTCATACGTCATCCCCCAGGCCCTTCACCATCTTCTTCGCCCTCCTTAGGACACTCTCTAACAGTTGAATGTCCTTTTTGTACTGTGGTGCCCAGAACTGCACACAGTACTTGAGGTGAGGCCGCACCAGCAGAGTAGAATGGGACGATCACTTCCCTCGCCCAGCTAACGATGCCGTACTTGATGCACCCCAGGATACGGTTGGCCCTCCTGTCAGCCAGGGCACACTGCTGGCTCATATTCAACTTGCTGTCAACCACAACGCCCAGATCCTTCTCTGCAGGACTGCTCTCCAGCGTCTCGTCGTCCAGTCTGTATGTACGGTCAGGGTTGCCTCATCCCAGGTGCAGGACCTGGCACTTGCTTTTGTTAAACTTCATGCGGTTGGTGATCGCCCTGTTCTCCAACCTGTCCAGATCTCTCTTCAAGACTAGCACATGTTCTGCTATGAGGAAGCTACTTCTTATTGCAGACTTCATTGACTGCTCTTCATGGATGAATGTAAGAGATAATTACTGCACATTATATCATTTCCAGGCGTTGACAGTAACAAAGAATGTGAAAATCAGAATTGGAACCAAAGAGTGTTGAAAAGGGTGTAAAGCATTTCCAGACACTTCATTACCTGATCCCCGATGGTTCCAATCATTCCAATACTGTGTATTTGGGAGCAGATTAACTGAATTCATATCACCAAATATAAATACCAACAGTGTCAGAGCAAGTCAAATGAAGGTGCTTCGTTTGTGGTTAATTGCAAGACATAGCCACTCCTTGGGAGTGATCCATCACCTTCTAAAGTGGATGACTGAAAGAGAGTAGATGTGTATCTATATCTTAATATTTCTCTCCGATTATAATAAAAGGAAATCTAAAATGTTAGCTCAGATGGCTACCTGGCAGATACCTAAGACTTCAGAAGATTAAATAAGAAATTTCAAAAAGGTCTGTTATAGTGGTATGAAGCATAGCACATTTTTCATAAGCTCTTTCTATTTGTCATTGGAATTAGATCCTGTTGAAAAAAAGCACTTTCATAACCATCATTCAAACAATTCATCTACTATTCAAAATCTGAATAAATATTATCTTCACACCATCTACTGTTTTCTTTACAAAATGGAGACCTAATAAACAAGCTGCTGTACCAGGACTGAATATAGTTGTTTGCTTATGGAAAATAATAAAATATAATTTATTAAAATATTAATGAAATTATTCATAAGAAAGTAAAATAAAATAAATGTATTAGATTTATAAAAAATAATTAGAAATCATATTCAGAAACTCTTCAAAACTGCAATACTACTGATCAAGTCACATGAAATGGAAAGGTTAGAAGATAAACACCCGACTGAAAGGAATTAGCTCTAGCCTTTGTTTCTGTTTGTTTGACATTTCCCATGACTTTTGTGTACCCTGACTCACAGAGTATCTTAATGTTTTTGAAGGGTCTTTGCATGAATGGATCAATGTGCAGATTAATTGCCTACAAAAGAGAAAAAAAATAGATTACTGTGCACATGAAATAAAATTATATTGCCATATATTATGTATCTAGGTTGACATTTCTTGCTCATGCACAGAGCAAGTGAGCAGCACCTACTGAGTGGTCCTACCATATTCCTGCTGACACCTAAAGGTCACTGGCTGTGGGAAGTTGATTCCCATGACTCACACACTGACCATATTAACATACTGCAAGATGTTCAAAGATGCAGTGATTCCCTGTACACAAAATTATTTGGAAAAGTTTAGCCTAAAGGGTAGGAGAAAGAGATTTAGCAAAGACAATAAAAATATCAGGGAATTTTTATTCTCTCTGCTTCAAGTTTGTTAGTGAAATAATAAATCTTATGTATTCATTATAAGGATGCATCCTAAAGATAAGAATTTTAATTTCTGCATAAACAATGCACATAAAATTTGTCACAAATAGAACTATAATTTAGAGTAGCAATTAAAATCCATTATCATTTTTTGATTGTTTTTAATCATTTTTTCATACTAATTAATGTAACACAAAATGAGATTTTTAAGCTTTAGTTAATTTGTTTTGCTCATGCTGAAGTAGTTGTGCAAGCTCCTTATTCCATAAAAGTGTGAAAGGGAGGTAAATTGAGGAAGCAGTAACATTAAAAGTAACCCCCTCGAATAGCATATTAAACATTTTTGATTAGATACTTGGATCTTCTAACTGTCAATATGAAAATGTCTGAAGAGGTCACATTATATATACTGAGACTCTTAAGTGCCTTTTTTTTAATCTTTTCCCCCCCCCCCCCCCCTTTTTTTTTTTTCTTTCCAAACTTAACTGTGCTAAACCACTCAATATCCCAGGGGACTGTTCCTGTATGGAAACAGTTTCCTCTATTTTCTTTTCCTAATGCTATATTTAGTGATAACAACTGTGACCTTTCTTTATAGAGGGTGACAATTCTTTCAGTCTTTCTGGCATTCTACAAAAGTTATCCAGACTAGCTTTGTATGGTCAGAGACTTCTTTGAGATTGTTGTTGAGAAATAAATAGTTGGTAAGAAAAAGAGATTTAAAACTATTTTTTTTTGTTTGTTTGTTTGATAGCTGTTTTGCACATTTTTTCCCCCTGCTTTTTAGTACTGAGACGATCAGTTTTAACCTGAAATAAAATATCTATTAAAAAAAAAAATTTTTTAGCTTCTATGCACAGTGAAACTATAGTTCATTTGGTGAGCTGGGTGTTGGGCCAGTGGTTAGCTGCAATCATGAAGCAAATCTGGGACTGTCATTGATAAATATATGGGTCAACCAAGCATCAGCTTCATACTGTGCCTTCTGACCATATTTTGTAAATATGGGGGGGACAGAAGTGGTATGAACAGTCAGATAACATTAACAGAAACTCACATGGCATTACAAGATGTATAAGAATTAGCAGAGGAAAACTGAAATGATGCTGTGTACTTGATCTGCTGCTCTAATCTTTGCAAAAGGGAGGTATTATAACTAGAAAGGATAACTTCGTAGTTTCCATCTTGTATTAAAAGCTACGGGTTTACTTGTACTAAAGAAGGAAAAAAGGTCAAATCTTCATTATTATTATATTTCTGTTTTGGTTTTGCAATATAAAGCGGCTTTTCTTTTCTATGGCAATCAGTTGTGAAGTTGAGGATTTTGGAACTGCTCAATGCTATGTGATAGAACTATTAAGACATATAGATTTCTCTTTATATGACAACAAACACAAAAATTGTATGGGGAAAAGAGGGAGCTTATCTAACAGCTGAACTGTAATACTTTGAACAGAATGATCAATATACACTTAATCCTCTTACAGTGTGAGGAGATTTTTCCAAGCACAGCAAAGTAAAACCAGTGTTAGTATCTTACAATTTATATTATACTTACACATTTTCATATCATGTTCTATTTTTCCTGTTCTCCAAGTTATTCCTGAGTTGTCTAATTTATTGTCTCTTAAGTTATTAACGTAAGAGACCATACAAAGTTTTAATTTTAAAATGGCAGGTTTGTGGGACATGATGACAAGAATGATATGTCCCCCCAGTAAATGGATGGTTCTTTAAATTTATATTATTTTATTTCACCTTTTATTTATTAAAAAGTTTATCAGTCTGTAAAGTAGAGATGATACAAAGTGAAATATAATGTAAAAATAAATGGAAGATAAATATTATGCATCCTTATATGCTCTTCTAGCTAATATAAAACTAGTTTAGAAGAATGATATGCTTTCAGAGGTATAAAATATATTATTCTAGTAAAATTACCCCCCAAATCATGTTACAAATAAGTACCAAAAGTTTGAAAATTTTAAGTATTATTTTGAAGATACTTACATTTTTTAATTATACTTTTTTAGTCAGTTGTTGAGTTCTTTGCAAGGAGGTAAGTGGCTGAGAGTTTTAATCTGTACCATTGAAGAGAATGCAAGTTTAATCATCAATTTCAAAATAAATAAATAAATCACGGCCTAGTTGATATCTAGATACTTACTTAGATTTTAATCTCATCATAGAAACAAAAACAATGTTCTCAAGTTTCTTCTTCCTTTCAATATGTTCCCATCTCTACTTGTATCCATCTTACATAGCTGAATTAATGTTTACACTACTGTAATGTTCATGTAATTGAAGTGTCCAGTCAGAGATACTAATCCTCTGCTTACTTTTTCTGCAGAACTATTTATATTGAGCTAGAATTATTTACAAAAGATGCTTCACGTTTTGTTTGTTTGTTTATTTGTTTTTAATGACAAGTTTACATGTGTTATTATTCCTTTTTTTTTTTTTTTTTTTTTTAGGCTGCCTGGAGCTGAAGGAGGACACTATTGAAAATCTTCTGGCAGCTGCCTGCCTCCTCCAGCTCCCCCAAGTAGTAGAAGTTTGCTGCCATTTTCTAATGAAGCTTTTGCACCCATCCAACTGTTTGGGAATACGAGCATTTGCTGATGCACAAGGATGCACAGAGCTAATGAGGGTGGCTCACAACTACACAATGGTAAGGCAGTTTTAGAAAGCTTGAATTATGATCATATGAATCCTCTATGTCTTCTCCTTGAAGTTAGGAGAATTCACTTTCTGTAATGTCTTGCTGAGTGAGAACAGTATATGTCTTAATTAAATGCATATTCAAATACAGCTGATAACAGCAAAAGTATCTATAACTTGTTAGAATAGTTGTTTGGTTGGTTGGCTGTTTTTTTAATCACTGTTTTGCTTTAGGGAAGCTTTGTAATTTTTGTAATTGTCATTGTACTTCAGTGCAATATCAAGACAAGTTTGTTGTTGCTGTTTGTTTGTTTATTTCCTCAAACATTATCCCACCTTTCATTCATCTCTGAAGTAGATTAAGACATGATGGACAATGAAATGAATGAGAAGTTGAATGATTAATTTTGTCTTGACAGCATTTTAATTTTTTTTCAATTGCACCTAACAGAACTGTATGACATTAATCTTAGAAATCAATCAGAATCAATGGAGCAAAAATATGTTACTTATTCAGAAACTAAATCTGTAGTCATTAATTCTGCATATTTTGACAAAATTAAAAACATTTGGTTCATGAAATTAAGATTACATAAAGAGTAGATTGCTTATCATTTCTGAGAAATAATGGTCCCTTAAGGACTATATAGAGATTGTTATTGAAGTAATACAGAAAGTTTCAGTAAATCTTCTTGGCCTGTCCAGCAGTTATATGGTTATTTTATTTATGCTTTTGAGTAACTAATACCATATTGTAGTTCATGTGTTTAACTGTGTTTTTCTTACCACTACACCTGAGATAGTTATATCCATCTAACACACACAGAGCTCAGTCTGTGGCTGGTTTTAATTTTCTCTGTCTTTAGACATATAAAGTAATCATAGTCTTCTGAGCCAAAGCTAGAGTGTTTGATGTTCTGCTCATGGAGAGAAATAAGCTGTCAGAGCAGAATTCATCTGAGCTATTTTAGAATGAGATTGTGTTAAAAAGTGAGCAGGTATGGGTCTGTAAGAATAAATTCAACCTTTTTATCAATGTTGTTTTTCAGTAGATGTAGTGTATTATTTTTGTGTGTTTGTTTTTCTTTTGGAATGTAAGCAATATAATGAGGAATGACATAAAAAAACCTAACAGGGATAACATCAATTTCAAAAAGATCTTATGGTTCTTTAAAACACCTTGTTGAAAGATTTTGGGGGTGAATGAAATTACTTCTTGTAGTATCTTTGAAGACTTGTGACTGAAACAGCTGGTGGATCACAAAGATCTGTGCCTATATCTAAGATACAAGGTATATTATATAGTAAGTTATAGGTTTCAATGCTCAGATCTAAAATCTGAATTATGTGCAATGGGAAAATTGCCAACAAAATATAGTAGAACAAAAAGGAAGTCAGTTGTATTTAATATGCAAACTCTGATGTAATTACAATTAATCTTGCAAGCATGCATGATAGTTACACTTTTATATTTTCAGGAAAGACAAATAATCACACCTATTCCATTATAATATTAAAAAAAATCTGTGTTATTCGACTTTGGACCTGGCGATAAAGATAATCATACAAGTCTAGCTCATAGGGCATGATATTTTCATGAGAACAGTGTTACTGAATTAAGGTGTGAGGCAGCTCATATCTATTTGATTTACTCTTTTCTGTTAAATGTTGTGGATGAGCAATTCAGGATGGGGCTAGGTGCCTTACCTGCCTCTCTTGACCACAATACTAGAGATCAGGTTGAATGAGAGAAAAGGGATTATTTCTTTCACACTCACATATAACCAAGAAAAACTGCCAGAGTACAGGCTAGATATTCTGGGAGAGGCGGGTGGAAGAACAGTGAGCAAGAGACTTTGTGACATGAAGAAAGGGTAGGAAGGTGCTGAGCAGAGCAAAGAGCAGATGCATATTCTCTGAAGTGACAAAAAGCATTATTTTTCCAGCAGGCTCCAAGGAAACAATATGAAGTATAATGAGAACGAACTTAAAGTATGGAAAGGGTAGGGTTGTTAAAAAACTCCATTTCTCCTTCTGTCTTATGCAGCCAATTTGAGGAGAAGCCTTTCTTAAAAAAGGATGATGAAATTCTTGTTTTTAACTAAAGCTCTCATGCTTTAATGAGAACATAAAGACCCTTTCTTTTCTGGGTGCTTTCTATAAGAGTTGCAAGTGATGTACCTCAAAGCTGTGTGATGACTCCTTATCTTCTGCAGTATCATTGCAAAAGCTCATTTGTGGTGAATAGGAAATAATGGCAGTCCCTTAACTCTGACATACTGTGTGGTAGTTTGCCTGTAGATTTCATTTTATTTTATTTTATTTTATTTTATTTTATTTTTTTTTTCCCTCAGAACTATATAAAATAAATAGTTTAAGTATGAAGGCTATGAAGGCAGAATAATGGATTAATAAACGTTGCATTCAAACTTTGGGTCTTTCTGCTTTGTAAGGATATTTTTATCCCGCCTCACAAAATGTGAACCATGTAAAACAGGTGAAGTGAATTTTCTTTAACCTATTGTCTAAAATATTTAATTACATTTTTCATACAAATAGTGGAAGTGGAAGTGTCAGAAAAATAGTCTTTCTGATATATGAAAAGCACCCATAGGAAGATTTTTTTTTTTTTTTAAAAAAAGCTTTGACAGCATTTGAGGGAACTCTAAAAGCATTTGAAAAATGAAATAATGTTATGATTTCTTTCTACACTTTTTTCAATCTTTGGAATTTTTTTTTCTAGATGTTCAGCACCGGAGTATTTTTAAAATATATATGTTCGATTGATAGGAATTTATAGCTGACTGTCTGAGTAGCCAGTTCTATAATGCTAATTTTCAAAAAATAAGCTGCTTTTTTTTTTTTTTTTATAAAAAAAAAAAAAAAAAAAAAGTAAAAATAACAAGGCTAAGAGGAGCAGATATGCATACCCCCAAAGTAGAGAAAAATGAATATAATGACTGAGATTATATACTTTCTGTCTTGTTCTTTACATTTATAGAAAATATCTACATTAAGCACAATAAATTCTTTTTGACCCCATCTTATATCTCTTAAATATTACAGCCAGTAACTGTCAAATTAAAAATACATATATATGTGTTGTACTAACCATACTGCTATAGAGAAATACAGTTAGAACTGACCACAAATATTAGTGCTGTGCCATGAAACTTTCTGAGATGAAAGCTCAAATAGCAATAATTTTACACTGACTGTGACAGTGAGGAACAAGACAAAGTTTTTCAAGTTGTCTTTCAGAAAACAATTTTTAGACATGCTATAGAATGAGCAATGATTTTGAGATATACTTCAAGTTAGATTTCATCTTAGAATAGTCTTGCTCCTTATTTTGACTTTGGTGAAATTAAATATTAACTGATTCCTAAAATAAGGCATTCGCTGTAGCACTTAGTGCTTAGCACTAAGCACTTAGCACTTAGCACTTAGCATTTAAGGTTCTTGAACCTTAGGATAACTCCCTGTTACTATATCATTCTCAACAAACATTTTACAGCTTTCATCCACCACTTAGTTTTGATTAGAAAGTCATTCTTTATCATGCTTGTCTTTACAATAGTATTTTAATGAAAATGATTATATTTTCATGAAAATGATCAGCTTCATTTAATCTCTATAAATGCTTTAATCATTTTTCAAAAGATATTTTCCTTGCCTAATATCAGACTTGATATTTAATAAGTTCTAAATTAACACTGATTTGTTTTTAACACACATATATATGTGTGTATATATATACATATATATACATAGCTTGCTTTGTGCTTTCACATAATACTCCATGAGGGCAAGATAGAGCCAGGGAAATCTCTTTATACTGAAGAAGAAAGAGCTGTTAAAGAGCTGACCACTAGAGTATTCTGTAGATTTGTAGATTTCAGGAGATAAGTCATTTCTATTGCATGTTTTTTGTCACATTAGATACAAATTTAGATCCCCTCAACAATAAAATCTGGGGAATCCATGAATAAATTTTTTATTTGCATAGTTGACACAGTATTTTCAGACTTAATTCAGATCTGACAGACATTTCTTTTCAAAATGCAAAGAGCCAATGCTGAGAGGGAGAAAGCTCTTAATGGAGGTAAAATTCATTAAGTGTATAGTTATATATTCCTTTTCATGAGTGTAATAGTTCTGTAATATCTGTGATATTTACTGAGATATTTGGTCTTCAGTATCAAATATCAAACTGTCCTTTTGAAAAGTGAGATCTAAGTGAAGAAAAGAAAATGTGTGCATGGAGATGGCAGGCAGGGAAGGGAAGAAAAAGAAAAGGAAGAGAAGAAAAGTAGTAAAGGAAAACCAGAGAATGTTTGAAAAATCCTTAGACAATACACTTGCCAAATACCAAGTCATGATGGTAGTGGGGGAGGAGAGGAAGGTAGATTTCATAAAAAGTTAGTTTACAATGAAATTTGGAGACTTCATATATATATATATATATATTTGCATTATATCTGTTTTATTTATAAGTGGACCTTGTAACTTAAAAATAAGTGGAAAAAATAAAATATGTGTGGTCTCATTGGTATCAGATTTACTGTGAGCCGTTTTATTTTCGAGGTGTGAAATTGCCCTACCATTTTTAAATGAATCTGCTAAATGGCAGATTCATTTAAATGGCAGCACAAATATTCGTGTCTCTCTTGATTTAAGACTTCTGCACTTAATGATAATGTGTTGTGTTTTTTTTTTTTTTCACTAGCTCATCACTTTCAATAAGTTTACAATCTGCAAAGCCATATGTCTTATAACTTTAGTTTCCTAATTTGTTGTAAGAGTTATATGATAGTACAGTGACCTACATGTATGATGCCTTTTTAAAGAAACAAAAGAGTAAAATGGAAAATACCAATGAGCTAAAGCAACTACAGTCTTCTAACAGTTTCAATGACAGTTCTTCATACTTCTGGTTTCCAGGGTTTTCATATGAAGGGAAGATAATTTCTAAAGTTAGCAATTTATCAGCTTGTCAAATTTGTCAGAAATTAGAACTGTAGTATAGTGTCTTACCTATCTTTTTATAAAACAAAATAATCTCTAATTTAATAGTGTGATAGCAACTTGATTGGGATGCATATTTTTTTTTAGAAAACATGACTTTTTATAGCATGTTTTACTTTGAACTACTATGTACTTACTGTTGAAAGTTCGTGGTAGACCACGTTAGTTTAATAAACTCTGTGGCCTTAATGTACCAGTAGTATTTCTCAGAACAGCTACTTTTCTGCATGAATAGATCTAGGAAAAAGTTATAATAGACCATGCTAGTTTAATAAACTGTATGGCCTGATGCTGTTCCTTCTTGTAACAACTATTTTCTATGTCAGTAAATACTGAGAGATGAAAAGTATGTCATATGTTCCATAACAGATAATTAGTTTGGTCTTCAGCATAGGAGATTCTTAAAAAATTTATTCGTACTCAGTTGTCCTGGTTTCAGTTAGGACAGAGTTAATTTTCCTCCTAGTAGGTGGTAGGGTGCTGTGATTTGGATTAGGATGAGAAGAGCATCAGCATCAACATGCTGATGTTTTAATTGCTACAGAGCAGTGCTTACACCAAGCCAAGGACTTTTCAGCTCCTTGCTCTGTCCTGCCAGCAGGCAGGCTGGGGGTGCAGCAAGAGCTGGGAGGGGACAGACTCAGGACAGCTGACCCAAACTGGCCAAAGGGGTATTCCATACCATCTGGCATCATGCTAAACAATATGTAGGGGTGGCTAGCTGGGGTAGCGGGGCCGGCTGCTTAGGGATAGGCAGCGGGTGGTGAGCAATTGCCTTGTGCATCGCTTGTTTCATACACACTATTATTATTATTATTATTATTGTTTCCTATCTTAATAAACTGTCTTTATCTCAACTCACAGGCTTCACTTTCCCGTTTCCCCCATCCCAGAGAGGGAGGGGGGAGGGTGAGTGAACGGCTGTGTGGTGTTTGGCTGCCGGCCGGGTTAAACCACAACATCAGTGAAGTTCTGAATTCAACTGTAGCTTGCGCTATCTCCCACAGTGAAGAACATGGTTCTGCTTGTGTTGTGACATATAGATAATGCTTAGAAATTTAGAATTTGATAGTCCAAGTTATGCTACCAGTTTCTGCATCTCAAAATCATGCCATTTGACTGAAGTCTGAAGTTTCAAATGGAAAATGTTGAAGTTTTGAATGGAAAAGTTGTAACTTTACAGGTATAACTTTTCAATCTGACATTGCTCTACTTGTCAGGAAAAGTTATTGAAATTCCAGTGATCATTTTGCATCTTGAAACTTCAGTTTGAATAGTGAGATAATACTTTGTTCCATGTTTTTATTTTGCTATATTCCAAGATGAATCGCTAAACATAAACTTGGAAAATCTTAAGATTACTCTGAAGCTCTGAGTAGGAGGACAACCAGAAGTAAAAATTCCCTGAGTAGAAGAATGTATTTAAATAAAGTGATTGATGTGTCTGTAACCCTGTCAGAATGTTAAAATGAAAAAGCACCCTAACATATGTTACAGTTCCAAGACTGGGAGATGCAGAATGTTTACAAGAGTCTGTGAATGAATTAGATGCAGAAGATGTTTAGTCTCTCTTAGCTACAGTTCTGTGCTTCACACCACAAGGGTCATTAGTATCAGCACAGCAAAACATTATTCAGACTTAATTATAAACATGTCAGTAATCAGTGACATATACTCACTCTATAAAGACCCTTAGCTGAGAATTCTGATTATATTGCAGACAGAGCAACAATTTCATTTATGTAAAGTGGCTGCCATATGCAAATTCTTTAAATGATCTTTTATGCGAAATAATTTCAATAATCATGTTATTAGTTATATTTATTATGTAACCCAAAGAATTTCACAGCTAAAACATGGTGGGGTGTGAGGGGCAGGAACTGGTATGTAAATCCTTTCCTATCCATTTCCACTTACAGCAGCTCATCCTGAAGCATATTGAAATGTTATAACAATACTCCATATTCAAAATAAGAAAAAGTAATTTTGGATATTGATACATGATAATGACAATCATTAATGAGTTATGGCTGTACTTTTAATGGTTTATTTCAGTGTTAATATGTTTATACCTGTGATCAGATAACAAGTGAGGCGAGCAAACTGTCTACTACTGTAATTTAATCAGTTCTTTAACATATGCTCTTTAATATAATTTATACTCAGAGTCTTCGGTTGACTTTCTACTATTTAAGAAATACTAGTTAGACAATGACCAAACAACTTTGTTAACTTTGCATCATAGTTTGTTTTGACAACTTTAACCAAATTTATGATATACTGACAGACAGTAAGAGGGGTAGAAAATTGGACTGCCAAGCTCTGAGAGTTGTGAGCTGTAAAAAGTCTATCTGGCAACCTGTGATGTTCCTCAGGGATCACTTCTGGGTTCAGTACAGTTTGTCATTGTCATTAATGACCTAGATGTTAGGATAGAGTGCTCCATCAGCAAGTTTGCAAATGCCACCAAAATATGGTATGGAGAGCATATGTTTGGGCTGTTGTTCAGAAGGACCTGGACAGCCTGGAGAAATGGGCTGATAGGAACCTGCGGAAGTTCAGCAAAGGTAAGTGCAGAGTCCTGCAACCTGGAGAAAAAGAACCCCCTGCACCAGTGCAGTTTGGGGAGTAGCTGTTTAGGATGCTGCTCTGCAGAAAAGGATCTGGGTGTCCTTGTCAGCAACAAAGTGAACGTGAGCCAGGAATATACACTGTCAGCAAAGAATGACAAGAGTGTCCTGGAATGTATTAGGAGAGCAAGTTGAAGGAGGTGATCTTTCTCCTCTGTTGGGCACCTGTGAGACCACATAGTAAGTACTCTGTACGGTTTTGAGTTCTTCTTGTATTGACAAGAAGGACATTGATACACTTGAGTGAATCCAGCAAAGGTCACCAAGCTGGTTGGGGTCTGGAGCACACAGCATACTAGTAAAGACTGAGGGAGATGGGCCCATTCAACCTAGATAAGAGAGAGCTAAGGGAGACCTTACTGCTCCCTACATCCACCTAATTGAAGGATATAGAGAAGATAGTGCCCAGCTGTTGTTGGAGGTGCAGCATTATAGGATGGGAGACAGAAGTTGGAGTATAGGAAATTCTGTTTAGATACTATGTTTATTGTTGTTGTTGTTATGATTTTTTATTGTTATTTAACCATGCAGGTATTTAAATCCTAGAAGAGCAACAACCAATGGAGTTTGTGCAACCCATCCTAGATGACTTGACTGTAAATGTCTCTGGGTAATCTGACCTAATTAGACAAGCAGAGGGTTTGACTAGATGACCTTCAGAGGTTGTTTCCCACCTAAATTATTCTGTGAGTGTATTAAATATATTACTTGCACATGTTCAGTAGTCTTAGATATGAATTGTCTATCCAGGAACAACATGGAACAGAAATTCAGATATTTTAAATCAAATATTATTTTATTTTATTTAGCACTGTGCAGCAGATGGGATTATCAGAGCTAATATTTAATTGATTTTTATTAGAAGCAACCTATTGGTAAAATGCCGGCAACAAGTTAGCAGTAACAGTGAAATTTTAAAGCATTCTGCAATTTTGTGTTTCTTATGCTGTCAGGCAGACATTTCCAAAATATATTGTTGTACAAAATGTCCAACTTGCACTACAAACAGCAAATATAAATCTGCAAGATGAACTGTGCAGGCTGTGTTCAAACTTTAAGGCACCTTATCTGTAAGGTTTGTTTTGCTTGGTTTTGCTTTGATTTTAAGGATAGTGTTCACAGAAAACAAGTGGGACTCCAGACAGCCACATAAATTTTATTTAATGTTTTATTTTTTTATGTATTTATTCTATTCAGCCACCTTAGAGATATTGTGGTAGAGTAAAATGCGGAGGGAATTGTGGAAAACATTGTGTCACACACTGGGAGGTAACATTGCTACTCACACTGCTGAATATGTCTTTGTCTAATAATGCAATATATTATGCTCTTAACACTTAGAGCAAAAATAGGAACAGATTTGATGAAAAAACATTAATAAAAAAAAAACTTTAAAATAGAAAATTTCTATCCATAGCTTTTATTTTACTTTGTTTTATTTATTTTCTTTTACTTTATTTTCTTTTACTTTGTTTTACATTAATTTAATATTTTATTTGTTATTTTATTTTACTTTTTTATTCCTTTATTATATTTAGAAGGAAAGTTTATTGCTTACTCAACTGGAAATGTTGCATATAGTGTGGTGTTAATAAGGTTTTAGTGTACGTTACATGCAGTTTCAAAAGGGATATAGTGTTGTAACAACTGTTTTATTTTTGAGATTTCAGAATGAAGTTTAAGTTACATACGTGTCCTAAATGACCTTAGGGCATGCTGGGTAAATTAAATCAGTGTTATCTAATTGCAATATATGACTTTATATACTTATGACTAAAATGGACACATTAATCTATTAAACATATTTTTCAAAGGGAGAGAGGAGTGGAATCAGAGTTTGGAAAGTTGTAATTGTTTATTTTTATGCTTTTTACCTTGTGGATTCTAATCACAAGTTTGGAATATTCTATATAAAGAAGATAATGTATTTCAAAAAGTTATACTAACTATATACATCTTAATACAAAACTTTTTATTCCCATACCACTGACAACAGAATTGAGAAGACATGTTAAAACTGCTGAATGTCACTGATCATTGGGTCTCTGCTACTGTTTTAAATTATAATTCTCATTCTTTTCTTACAAATGTCAGGACATTCCTAAAAAAAAAAAAAAAAATGTAAATTTTGTACATTTTGAAATATAGTCATGGAAAGTATGTTTTTGAGGTTTACAGTTTCCTCCAACTTATCACTTTAAGCCATCTAGCAACAAGAAAAGTGAAAAAGACTGAAACACAATACAAACACAGAGTCCCCAAATCCTTCTGATGATCTTACTTTCAACCCAAACATAAAATCTTTATACATTATAGTACCATTTTTTTTCTTAATTCATGACAATGAACTATTATTATGACTCTTGCTTACAATTTCTTTTTTCCTTTTCTCTTCTTCAATAAGAATTTCTAGTTCACAGATCACTTTTCACCTTTCTGGTATTTTTCAGATGCTTGTTTGAACGTAATAATTGGCACTTAGCACAGTGTGCTGCTTTCTTGTAAGTTCTCCTTAATACAGCTGTGACGTGGCACATTACAGTACCACTCTATCAAGACACAGTAGGAGAAGAGGAAAGTAAGAGCATTTCAAGAACTAGCATATGGACAACAAGATAATTAACAGGAAATAGAAAAGACAACTGCTGGTAGTAAAATGCTGTGAAACGGGAAGATATCTACGGGATGATAGTTAAGTAAATAGTCTATACTGTATTAATCACAATCTGATGACTTTTTTATCATCAGGAACTGCCTGATGATATCATCTTACTGCCTAAATGCCGCATGAAAAGGTTTGTGTGGCAGAATTCTGCACTGTTCATTCTAGCTTCTGAATTCTAGACCTGAACCTTCAGCAGCAACAGTGGTATCATGTTAATACTTAGTATGCTTCAGAATGTGTTGTGGTTTGAACTTATGGGTTGAGATGAAGACAGTTTACATGGTAAAGCAAAAGCCATGCAAGTGAAGTAAAACAAGTAGTTAATTCACTCCTTCTCATCAGCAGGCAGGCATTCAGCCACTTCCAGGAAAGCAGTTTCTTAGGAAGACAGATGCCATCACCCCTTCCTCCTTCTTCATCTCAGATTTCATTACTGAGCATGATGCAATATGGTATGGGATATCCCTTTGGCCAGTTTGGGTCAGCTGTCCTGGCTGTGCCCTCCCATCTTCTTGTGCACACCCAGCCTCCTTGCTGGCTGGACAGCATAAGAAGAAAAAAAGTCCATGGCTCTATGCAGACACTGCTCTGCAGTATTTTATTGGTTTTATCAGTGTGTTATCACCACTGTTTTCATCAAAAATCCAAAATGCAGCACATGTTAGTCTCTACAAAGAAAACAAATTGCATCTCAGCTAAAAACCCGACAGTGCTACCAGAAATAGAATTTCATGTTCAGGGTGCTGTGATATCTCTCTTCTTTCTTCAGTGGGTTTGATGATCGTTTGACTGTCAGGTCAGCAGATTTACACCTCCATCTGCCAAGTCAAGAATATTTCAATTTATAAATCCTGCCTCATCTCACTGAACTGGAGGCATAAATAAATTACTGTTCATGGTAGCTCAGGGCAAGTAGATTCTTAACCTAAAAAGCATTGGTGGATTCCTAAAACCAGTTAGTGTTGTAGCTGTAGTTCTGTATGTGCTGACACAGATTCAGACTAAGCACTCCAAAGAGAGTGAATCTGGGGGGATTTTCTTGGCATACATGAAAAAAAAAAAAAAAAAAAAAAAAGAATCATGACAGATAAATTCTGTAGCTGTGAGTTCAAACCCTCTGAATCTGCAAACTAGTGTAAAATCAAATATCCTACATCTGTGTATGTCTTTGGCAAGACTTGAGGATATGTCTCTGCATTGGGGATAAACATTGTGTTTCTTTTCACAAAAGGCTATCCAAAAGTGGCTAAGTACAAAACCAAATAAGAACAACAACAACAACAAAGCTCTAGAATGCACAGCTTGTATGCATAATATAAATTCAGAGTTTGAGACCCAAATTCTCTGAAGACATTGCATTGACATTGCAGTTTTCTCATGCAAGAAAGCATGAGAACAAACTACAATTGCATTGTCTATGTATTACTCCCAATATTTTAGGATTTAGCAGAAATCTTTTAGGGTAGGAAAAAGACCCACTAGAGCTTTCTGTGGGCATCTTGAACAGCAAGGAAGATCGTTTGGACTTAGCCTCATTGAAGTACACAGGCGGTGAGAGGGGACAAGGAAATAATATTGAACAGGGTGATAGAAGTGAAACTAACATGGGGAGCTCTGATAGATAAAAGAGAGGAGGGGGAGATACAGGACTGGGATATGATAGAAAAGTCAGTCTTAAGGATTAAGCTGTGACTGAGAAAGTAACCTGAAGAGTCTGTGAGCAGTAGAAATCCTAGTCTCTAGAAACTCTGTGACCAAGACTCTTGACTCCAGCAATTGCTCTGTTTTCTGAAATAGACAGTAACTAGCATTCTTAAAATGGCCCATACCAAGAGCTGTTTTAGCATTATTTTCACTAAGCATTGATATGAAACACTTAGCATTTACAAGATTATCCATTAAGCACAGGAAGGTGTACTGTTGTCAGTCAGGATAAGACTGATTGTCTTTCAAAAGCATAAAGACATCCTGAGTTACTGAGATGCTACTCCTCATTTCAAGAGTAAGATGTATGCAACGGTTAGTTTTTGGCTAATAATAGTGAAGAGTGTTGGAGTATTCATTCTGTTCTTTTCTGTCAGTAACATTTTCAGTATAATGCAGGACATACCACTCCTTTCTGTGTTGGCTAGGTTGGGAAGAACTTGAAGTCATACAAAAATAAATGCAATTACATCTCAAAAAATGATACCTCGGGATGGGGGTGGGGGGTAGGTGGTGTAACAGGATGGACGAAACAACAATATTATCTGCAAGGATTTCTTTCTAACTGGAGGCAGGGAAACAGTAATGTGCATGTTCTTATTTTCTCATCCTATATTTTAAAAATATTCATAGTTAATAGACAGGATTTGGATCTTTCCATCTCATGGGCACGTTAATCCAGCCGAAGCTGTAGAATTGCTGTGAATTCTGATTCATTAAATGTTTTATTTTATTCACACTTAGAACTTTTCTTATGGTATTGCAATCTTTCAGAATTTGAACTGTTGTCATAGGAGCATCCTGACCTTGCCTTGATCAGGAGTGAGTGACTGAGTATAATGAGCCATGGCTGACAATGCAATGCAACCAAAGCCAGTGTGATAAGGCTTAATACAGGATATGGGGCAGCAAGCTAGAGAACAAAACCTGAAATGGCTGAAAGGTGGTTCATGGTGTCATCATGGACTGATTTAATCGGTGGCCTGTGTGACACCTTCCCAGTAAGAGATTGGGGCCTGAAGGGCAGGGGAGGAGGATATTGTTGAGCAGGCATTCTGCAGGGAACGGGAGCAAATGTTGCGTTCCCTCCAGGCTCAAATTTGGGGACAGCCTCAGTAACTAACTGTATGTGGGTGTGTATGTGTGGGAGTGTGAAGTATTTCCTAGCACAGCTTATCCAGAGCTCTGGTGTGAAGTATTTCCTAACACAGCTTATCCAGAACTCTGGTTCAGTTATTAAATTGAACTTTGCAGAATCATGGTGTCTGGTGCTCTTTCTCCTTCCCCTCCTCTCAACAAATGTTCATCATGCTTTTTTTCCTGCAACCAAGAAATACCACAGCGTCTTATTTTGAGTGGAAATGTTCATTGAAATACCATACCAGAAATAAACACTTTTTTTTTTTTTTTTTTTTTTTTTTTTTTTCATGATAATGGAGCATGATTTAGAACTGTTACATTTTTAGAACTCATTTAGGCTTAAAGTTGTTAAAGGCTTTGTAACTGATGCCTTCAACAAAGAAGTCTGTATTAAAAGTAATTTTAAATAATCTGAACCATGTATCTTTATTTAAAAACAAAACAAAACAAACAAAAACAAACAAACAAAAAACAGAAAAGTGCAATTCCATATTTAATAAAAAGCTTATAAACTGCACTGGAATATCTTTCTTCATGCAGCCTTTTTGGAAAAAGAAACATTGAATGTATACAAAAATGGTAAGATCAACGTGATCTTTATATAATCAACATGTAAAATATATGTGGTTATATATGTATCTAGTGAACTGCATAATTATGTTTTGCTTCTCCATCTCTTTCACAACATAATGAATTTCTTTCATTTTCCTCACTTTTTCTCTGCCTCCCTCCTTTCCTTCTCTTCCTTCTTTCCATTCAATCTTCCCTTCCCACTTGCCTGCCTTCTTTCTTTCCCTCCTTTTTGGTTTCTGGACAGGCAGAAAAATCAGAAAAATCAGTAAGGATTTCTGGAAATGACTATGTTAGCTCTACTATTCATTTATGGTGTTCATTCATTGCTTCCTCTCCTTTTCTTCTTCTTATGGTATGTTTCTGTTGCCTCCATAAATTTATTGGAGACTATATGAATTCAGTGGTGTTTTTCAAATATCTCTTAGTACAGATGATGGTTTTACAGTTTCTTCTGGGAAAGTATTGATCCTCATCACTGTTTGCAATTTGTACACTTACAATAAATAGTAGTTACAATAAATATTACAATAAATTTACAATAAATAAATAGTATTATAAGCAGTTATATCTCCTGCATCTCCTTTTATAGTTGAACCCTATTACTTTAAAACCGTCACAGTAAATTACAGCCTAAATACTAAAAATTCACGCACATACAAGTTGGTATTTTAAAAACCAACTTAGTGAACATGAAATCAAAATATAAATAATTAAAATTATTTGACCAAATCCCATGGAATGATAAAGAATACATTTTTTTTTTTTTTTTTCTACTGATCGCACACACTTTAAAACATATATATGTCAGTTTTTATGAAAATTGTCTAATTCTACTAAGACCATATTAACTAGAAAGTATGTTAATTTCTCAATGTATGTGAGAAACTGGTTAGTCTCATCACTTAAAAAGTTTCTCAAATATGACCTATAATGTAATGGAATGAAAGCAGTAATTATTTCTGTTTTCAGAGGTTTACATTTTTCAGAGAACAGCCATATGCTATCAATTAAGGAAAGCTGGCAGTCCCCTAGGTAGAGAAGTCGTTTTTCAGCTAGTAATTATAACCAGTCCTCATTCCACTGTCTGCAGTTTCTTTGTCTTCATGATCAGGCTTGTCTTATCAGTTTATGATGCCTTTTATATGTGACCCCACTGTTGTGATAACCACCAGATTTACACCCTAGCAGTAAAAATGATGTTTTCTATCACATAAGATGTGTGACTGCACAGTTTTCTGCCCAGGGAGACAGAAAAGATAAAAAGAAAGAAAAAGAAAGAAAAAAACAAAGGAAAGAAGAAAGAAAGAAAGAAAGAAAAAAACACACCTCTTTATTTGAGTGATTCATTTAAATTATTTCTAATTTTTCAGAATTGTATATTCATTTCCAAAAGCCTGTTTAAAGGATAAAAAAGGTTATGCTTATCCTTATTGTAAATTGTTGTTTATCAATATCATTTTCCCATCATACAAGTTTGGTTTATGTTCTTCTCTGATTTGACAGATTCCTGTCCATGACAATTCTTGTCCAGGATATTATCAAGTGATTAGGTCAATAGAAACCTGAACTCCCAAATTCCACCTAATTATTGTATGGTACTATTATGTTGGTTTTGATTCTAGCCAATGTTGTCATTATTTAGATATGTGTGTATATACTTGTATACATATCTACATGTGTAGAACATGTCCTAAGTACATACAAAATGTGAGATGGGGATTTACCAAAGTAAGGTCATGTCAGACTTATCCAACATTTCTTTAATAAAATAAAAAGATTGAGATTTCTTAGGGGGGAAGAAGAAAGAGATTGAACAAACCTAATATATTTGAATTTCAGTAAAATATGGTGTGTGTGTTGTCTGGACATCTTAGCTGCAGAAAATCAATACAGGAACAGATAAAGAACTCCCCTTTGCCCCTGTATGGTGCTGTGGCAAACAAACAAACAAACAAACAAAAGGCGGGGGGAGGGGGGGAGGGGGGAGGGAGGCTATCTGTGGATATGGCAGTGGATTTTGGAAATCTTTGTGCAGTTCTCATATCACTATTTTTCCATTTATAAACAGTGCTTGACATTTGTAGAGGATGAAGAAGAGATTGCAAGAAAAGAGAAAATGGCTTGCAAATGAATGTCTTAGAGTGCTTGGGCTATTTCAGCATATTAAAAATAAGATAAGACAATATACTTGATTACAGTGTATCTCCACAGGGGGGAAACTACTGTGAACTGAAGAGCTCTTTAATCTGGTTGAGAAACCTTAGTAAGAGCCAATTCAGTTTAAACAGATTGGAAATAAGGTTCACTTTTCCATCAGGAAGGGTGCTTAAACACTGGAATAGACTGGAATAGCTGTAGAGGAAAGTGATAAATAGTTAGATACTGTCATCTCAAGATTGAATGCATTTGAATAAAATCTAGGCAAAGCAGAAATTATACTCAGTACCAGGGTAATTGGTGAGCTGTGTGTGCAGAATATATTTGATATACAAGAAATTATATTAGTGATGTAACCTGTTTTATTGGCTTTAATTCTAAATATCAGTGACGTGATAATCTATTTGTTTCCTTGTTACTGCTTGATAGGTATATATATTCCATTTAAAAGATTCAATGGAAAAGAAAGCTGCATGTTTGTTTGTCCCAAGCACTGAGTACTGAGTAATGTGAAATTGAATGAGAGGAAAGCAAAATTCTCCTTAGCAGGCAGCTCAGCAAAGGAAACATGCTGGAGTTCAGGACATCATTAGAGAGATTTTGGTAAACAAGGAATCCACACTACTTGAGAGGATGGAAGATTTCTTAGCTCAGTAGAAAGCATGTAGTCCCCTGAAACTTAGAGGTAATGGATAAAAGACATTTATTTTTTTTCTCACGGGATATATGTAGAATTTGTTGTAGCACAGTAGTATACTGCAGTTCAGTCAACAAGAAGATAGTTGTTTTTGGTGTGTTTTACTAAGAGAAAGATGTAAGGAATTTAATTAATTGCTCAGTTAATTCTGTAGTCTTTCTTAGTATCTAACCACTCTTTTGAGTCCCTGATGGTCCAGATTTCAGTACCGTGAAAATATGAGATTCCTACATATCTTATGTGGCCTTATATAGCAATTCAGTGTATGAAACACAAACTTCTGTATAGAAGTATGTAGATTCATGTAAATCCACAGTAAGATACTAGCACTCCAAAGAATAAAGGATTGATTTAAAACATCAGTATTTCTGCAACTGGTAAAAATAACTACTTATGTGTTGCACATTAAAACACTCTATATTTAAATTCAGCTGATTATTAGTTTACCTGAGATGTAATGCTTTTAGTTGCTGCTTTTATATCACAGTGATAATAATCATGATAACAGTTTTATTTTCACTAACAAAAGAACTGGAAGGTTCATTTACAGGTAAAATATAAAATATATTTATAAAGTAGTGCTTTTGGTTTGGTCTAAAAACTGCAAAGCCTGAAAGCCCTTTTTTTTTCTTGCATACTTATTAATTTATCTTTCCATCCACAAATACAGAAACATGTAAACTGCGCAAAATATGCAGCATCATTTAAACAGAGCTTCCATCTTGCTGCAGAATTCAGATGACAAATCTAGCTTATTATTAAATTTATAGAAACAATGATGATTCTTTTTTGTGACTATCTTTTATTAATGGCTTTAGAATAGTGTATCCGGAGCTGAAAGCCACTGAAGACAATGACACAATATGAAATCTATCGTATTTGCTGTGAGTTCTGATACGTTTAAAGAAAAACATAATAAATCCATACAGCCCACATGTAATTTTCAGTTCATTGCAAACATAATTGTCAGTAATTAATGTCTTTCTCCTAGTTAAAGATTAGGCATCCAATCAATTTGTATGTTTACCAGTACAAACTTCATATACACCTTTTAAAATTCAGAATATAATTGTAGTGAAACTTAGCTTACATGATTCAGTTATAGTGATATTAACTGCCTAGTCTAAACTTGCTGTCCAGAAGTCCTCTGTCATCAGTGGAGAAATAGAAGCTTCTGTAATGGTAATTTAAATCCCAGCTATCTTCAGCTTCAATCTCAGGGCAGCAATAGGTACCCGGGGATTAAATAGGAATCATTTCTTTTTTGTGTTTAAGAAATAAAGTCAAAGTTCTCACTCACTGTTTCAAATTTATAATTAAAATTACCCAAAATTCATTTGGCTGTTTCTGTTTTTATATATGAAATTTTTTGAACATTCCACTAGTCATAACATCTTGCAAGCCATGTATTTGTCATGCTCTTTTTCTTTTCTTTTTCTTTTCTTTTTCTTTCCCTGCAAAAAAATCTCAATAAAAATAATTCACGTTTCTAAGAACAAATATATTTTGCTGTTTTGTTGTTGTTGTTTTTGTTTTGTTTTGTTTGTTTGTTTGAAAAGGCACTTGTATGTGAAACAATAAGTTTAAGAGTCCTGTATTACAAAATCGAGTATGCCAGTATCAAAGCTGCATGGCCAACCTGAATTTGGAATCCCTGAACAGGTGTACTATGATTCAATCTTTAATTATGGAATCATTTATTCTATGGAGTATCTTTTTTTTTTTTTTTTTTTTTTTTTTTTTTTTTTTTTTTTTCCCCACATGCAAAATAAATAGAGGCAGTTTTGGGTAGCAAATCCAGTTTTTAATGTTCAGTTTGTAGGGATGTAGTGGTTATGGAAACTGATTATTGCCTTTATTTAAATATGTTACTTTTTATCGTATTTCTTTCTATGTAAAGTTAAGTAATTTAAGATATAGTTTTTCTACAAAAGTTTACTAAAATAATATAATTTTTTTGCTTTATAATTATCTAGCTTGCGACTTGAATGAGAAGTCATTACATAGGATTACATTGAAGTCATTAACATCTTAAATAGAAGTTAAACAGAAGTAATTACATCTTGTATTTTGGTACACTTGAATTGGTAGTTTTATGAGCAATGCTTAAGCAATTGAAAAAAAATTTTGGAAAATAATAACCTTCTTTTTTACCTTTAATTCTCAATGTTTCTTTTTCTGATCTCTGCAATGGGGGTAATAATCTCCAATACAAGTTCTGAAGACAAATAAAATTTGGTGACTCATACATGTCTAAATGCTATACTGCATTGCAGAAAAGTCATTTAAAGAAATAATTAACTTTGTTTCTAATACTTGATTAGATTGGAGTCAATGTTGCTTGGAGAAGTATGTTTCACAAGATTATTAAAAATACTAAATGCTATTAAAATATTAAGGTTGTTTTAAAATATTAGTTTGCTGTTGTTTGAAATATTACATTGTATTAAAATACTAGGTTGTTCTTTATTGATCTTTATCCATATGGAACGCTGAATCTTATTAATTTTTCTTTTTTTTTTTTTTTTTTTTTTATAGTATCAAATGTAATAATGCATAGTCATAGTAGCACAAAATGAGCATGCATGTCAAATTAAGAAAACCTTGAGTTATGCAATTAATTTAACTACTTAAGCAAAATGTAATGCTGTTTAATTTACTTTGCATTATTTAAGCATTTAAGGAAAATCTTCAAATACACATGCAGTATATTTAGAGTTTTCCTAGTTTTCTTCAGATGGCTTGGGTTTGATAGATGTGCTTGTGAAAGCACACTTACTATCAGTCTCTGAGATCCTCAGTGAACACTCTTAAAGATTATATAAACAGTAGCTTCTAGATCCCCATTAATGGAAAAGTGTGAGCACTAGTTGTTCCTTCTGAGTATACTGCCAGCTAGAATATTCTAGTAAACACTCTTAGGAATGAGTACAGACTAGCAGCAATATATCAGACACAAATCTGTATTTAGCAGGTTTCATGCATATCTTTACTGTTTAAGTTGCTTCATACATGCAGAAAATCTAAACACCAAATTATAGGCTTCTGGATTGTGCTCCACAACATAGATATTTAGGAAAACGCCAACATGCTTAAGCTGTTCTCAGTGCTTTCAGTGTTCAGTGGAGGTCATTCTTTAAAACAGACATTACATTCTAGTGGTACATAGAGTTCTAGATAAACAGTTACTATATGTTCATTTGTTGCCCAAGCACTGATTTCTTATTTGCTACTGTGATTTAATATTTATTCAGCACATGTATTTTTTTTCTGAGGGAGACAGTTATAATTTCACTTATTCATTTCTTTTATAATAGAGAAGCTCCTGTGGATTGATTTAGGAAGGCTGAGTTGTAAAATCTGTCACATATAATATATTTGAGGTTGTCAACAGCTGTGTGTGAAGACCATACAATGTTTTGGCTTAGAACAAAAAAAAGTCCTTTTAATTTTCATTATATATCTCTATATACTATATTCTAAATAAATACAATAATTAGACAATACGTTGAATGCAGAAAAAAATGAAAGATGTACAACTTTGTATGTTTCTTTTCTTATTAGCAGGTCTTCTTTCCTCAGTATGACAATACTATATACTTTATAATTATGCAAATTTTATCTAACTGGCATCTAGTATGCTGGGATCAGAGATGCCTAGAATGAGAAACGTTTAAGAAGGAGGATTATGAGTTTATTTAACTAATAAATTCAAGAGACTTGTACTCCTTTTGAAGTGAGAAGAGTTTTTTGTCTTTTTTATTTCAGTTCACCATTGATTTAGTTAATTAAGTTTACATAGTTTTGCAAAGATAATCATGAAAATGTTGATGAAAGTCAGGTTATCTTTCTGAACCTTCTCTGTGCAGTGTTTCCTTTCCAAACGGCCTGTGGTGTTTTATTTTCTTACATCCTGCAGTAGATTTCTATTGTCTTCCTTGCTTATATTCTCTCTCTAGACAAGGCTGCTTGGGAAATTAGTCTATTATAAAATAGAGCCTATTATAAAAGTCTACTGTAAATACATATTAACAATCAAAAGGTTTTTCATCTATTTTAATTAACATGGTTCTTCATAAAAGCAGGTTTCACAGGTAAACTTCTGGGATAAGTACTGTACTGGTGCTCATGTATTTATGTACAAAACTACATTTTTGAGGGGAAATGAAAGTATTTTTACTCTTTTTAGGAGGGTACAGGAAGGCATGGCCATGTTCCAAAATGATCCTGGAACTCTTTAGATTAATAGAATTACACAGACTCTTTACCATTTGTGAAACTAAGGTATATCTGACTCTTTATGTATCACATCCTTTTGCAACTAAGAAGTTGAGGTACCTGATTACAATTTATATTTGTTAGTTAACATTATTTTTTTATGAAACAAATTGAAGTAATGTAAATTAGTAGAATGTACTTGTTTAGATCTGCAGTTTCACAAAAACAAATTGTACTAGTGGTAGTAATGGATGAGTGTAGCCTAGTGCAATATCTTCTGTAGGTCTAGACCTGTCATATATTTTTTATCATTGTAAGAGCAATGTTTTTGACAGTAATATAATTGTTCAGAAGGTGAAGTGCTGTCCATTCCTAGCATTAATAAAAGAAATATACCACCCTTCAACCCCTTTAAGCAGAGTTATAGTAGTGTAGTTGCTGCTTGTGGTAGAGTTACAAAAAGGCAGAGTAAAGCCTTATGATGCCATCACAGTCAGATGGGTAAGGAAATGAGTTCTCCCAAAAACACAAAGGTTAAAGAGAATGACTGGAATCAATTGTGTTTCATAAAATATTTTCATAGAGGTAGTATAACACAATCCTCTTCTTTTTCATCCTACCCAGAGTTAGACTTTTAAGCCTTTAAGTTAAATGTTGGAAACAGCAGTCAATAGGACATATTCAATTGTTTATATAACTACATTTAATATTTAATACAAGTAACCTAAAATTCATGTAATTAATATATGTTAATTAAATGATCTTCTGTACAGAAAACATTGTTGCTTCCCACATTATATGTGACATTCAAAAAAAGATGGCCTTGGAGTAGTTGCTGATACGGATCTTATTTTAAGTCCACTACCCAAGCCTGAAATGCTACAGGGAGTAGTAAGTGATTGGAAAATATGTTAACTTACCAGGAATATATTTATCTTTACCCATCACTTCAGAATTTCCTTAAAGGGAGTGAGGAAATGGAAAAAAATATTATAAAGGTGTTCTTTCCAGTTATAAAGCCATCTATTTTTGTTCATGCTTTAGATTAGGATAGCTCTCAGCTCACCCTAATGGCCCAGAGTTGATTTGTCATCATTTATTGACTTGCCAGGCACAGTTTCTTTAGCTTTGCTCATTTGAAGGTCAGAGAAGAGTGTTAAGTTTTATTTAAGACTCCATTCTAACAATTTTATTTATTTATTTACTAGCATATTAATATTGAAGGTTAATTTCTATTTTATGTGGACATGAACTGCTCTGTTTAAAATAAGCGTGTAAGGGAAGAATTTACATACAATATTGCATTTGGAATATTTGGCTCATATCCATTTTGCAGCTGTGCAGGTCAGAAATTTTGTTCTCTGTTTTGCAGAACTAACAAAATTTTGGACGTTTTAGCTCCAAAGACTTCTATTGAAAATTTCATTAACCTAAAAAAAATAATAATAAAAAAAGCATTCAATTTATAATTTAAAACTTTTTGGTGTTTGTTTCCTTATATGAATGTGAAGATTTAAGATGTTAGGAAACAAAGCAAAACAGAACAAAAATATAAACACTCAGAAAAATCACAAGAAAAAATGTTTTTACACTAGTTATTGCTGCTTTACTTAGAAGTTTCAATTTCAAGTTTTGTTTTAAAGGTATTTGGTTATATGTGGATAGCAGAAAAGCCAAAAGAAAGTATAGTGATATTGTTCATGTTACTGAAATAAAAAAGGGAAAACAAGACAAAAAATACTGTAAAAAATAATAAAAAAATACATTAATAATAAAAATACGGTAAAATTTAAGAGTTGCAATGTCTTAATCTTGCATTGGATTAATCCCTTTTTGCATGCACATATATGCATTTATACATCTGCAGACTATCTGAATGATGTAGCTTTAGTCAACATTATCAGTTTAGTCTCACCACTGAAACTATTCAGAATTTTTCTTCCAATGAAATTTTGTGCTGCATCTGTAACATTTATAACCATACACTTAGTTGTATTAGTCATGAGGTTTAAATAAATAATTATTTCCCTCTACTTAAGAGTCATGATTCATGAATTTTCCAGCTGGTGGCATTTCAGTTCAAGAGGAAACTGAACCACCTACCAAACTGAAGCAGGAAGCATATGATATATGAAGGGAGCCTGAGGGGACCGGGTTTATTCAGCATGGAGAAACGAAAGCTAAGTGGGACCCAATCACTACTTTCAGCTACCTGTAAAGGCTTTTAGAAAAGATAAAAATCATTCTCGCAATTGTGCACAACAAAAGGATGTTGGGCAACAGTCCCAAGTGGCAGAAATGCAATTTCCATTGAAAAGCATTTATTCACAGTGATGGTAGTACTTGTTGTAGCAGGTTTCTTAGAGAAACTGTGGAGTCTCTGTACTTGGAAATGTTCAAAGCTAGATTCAACAAGGCCCTGAGCATCCTGACCTACGTTTGAAATGAGCCATGATTTGAGTACTAGATGTCTTCCAGAGGTTCCTTTCTACCTAAATGATTTTATGTTTCTGTTTTGCAAGTCAATCTAATGCATTAATTCTAAGCTCATTAAATTTCATCACTGTCCAATCGAGGGAAAACATAATTTTCACAAAATAATTAGCTTTAATTCTATGTAACATTCTGCGATTTTCAATTTTCAGCAGAATTTATTCCATCAAGTAATGATTTTTTATTGTTGTTGTTTTTAGTGAGATTAGAGCTATGATCCAGAACATATCCAAAACCCTGCAGTGAGATGCCTTCAGTGTCAGTGTACGTACATACATATAGGCATACATGGGTGTATATACACGTATATATACAATTACATGCATATATATATGCATGGTCTTACTGTCCAATATGATTCAATCAATAATATCCATAAGTGTTAAATTTTATTCATGTCATTGTAATTAAAATAATTTCAAAGAAATATAGTAATTATTGTAGGTTACGAAGAAATAGTAGCTGCTAAACAGCTGACTGCAAACTAAGCACTTTCTACTGGTAAACTTATATTTAGAGAAATAAGAAAGTGAAATTGGATTTTTATTTTTTATTTTATTTTATTTATTTTAATGCTGTTTTATCTACTGTTTAAAAAGCCAAAACTCTCAAAATTGGGATGTAACTGAATTTTACTGCATTACTATAATGCAGTTCTAAAAAGGTCAAACTGTGGAGTTAGTAAGTAACATAGCACCTAAAAATTAACCTATACATTTAGAAGGTAACAACTTGTACATACGCTCTCTCCACATAAGGAAGTCAAAACTGAGGAAATCAACAGCTATTATGAAACATTTACTTCTTTTCTGAACTGGACCTATGACAAGACAGCGACCAAAACCAATCAATTTTCTTTCAACCTACTGCTTTTCATAAATGCTAAGCACAAGGAGCGTTTTGATTTTAAAGACTAGTCATATATTGACATGTGGAATAAGCACTAAAACTAACACTAAACACCTCTACTAGTTCCCTGAGGATTGATGTTTTAGAGACACCCAACCTTTTTCTTTAAACTGGTATAATTCAGCTGCAAAACCTACTCAAAGTTCATGCAGATGGTTGTTATTATAGACAGAATTTGAGAGATATCTGTGAAATTCCTAGGGATCGTTAAAACTTTATATCAATTAGGATTTAATTACATTTTTTGAAAAATATAACCTGAGAAGTAATTCTTAAGTATACCTGGTTGCTTTTCTACTTGCAGTAGAAACTCTTAACAACTTAATGTCATGACCTTCTCATAAATGTCCATTCCCACAGATGTGTTTTTGCAAGCATGTTTTTGTTTTGTTTGACTCGTGTTTTGCTTATTACAAATTTCTACCGTATCAGCATAGATGGATGAATTATGTGGAATAAATTGCTCGATGAAAGTCCACTTTTCATAGCTAAATTACATTTCAGTAACATCTGTTAACATCTTAGTTCTCAAAGTTCTCAAAGTCTATTATACCCATCAGGATCTGTTGAGCTGTATTGCAGCTGAATTATTTGTTCTACAATTGATAAAAACCTCTTCCTTTTTAGAGGTGATTTGACTTACCTGGAACACAGTATGTAAACACATTGCCTAATTCAGTACCCCGTAAAGATTTCTTTGTAAAGCACCTGCTGGAAAAGGAAACTATATGAAAATATGGCTACTTTGATTCTGTTTTATTTATGTGTCACTGTAGAATGGACTAGGAATGCCAAATTATATCAATTCCTGTTAGGTTTTACGTAAGCTAACATAAAAATTGTCCTTGGTAAGAGAAAAATGTAAGCTTATTAATGTGACACTAGTGAGATGGCAAAGCAAAAAAAGAAGGAAAGTCCCACAAGACAGAAACCAATTACCTCAAGGTCTCTAACATAATTTAGTTAAACCGTAATAAAGGAAAACAGACTGAAAATTTGATTATAAACATGAAAAAGACTGAAATAAATTTTATTATGGAAATATATATATACATTTCACAAATCTATGGAAGTATACAAACAGTTTTTCTATTCTATATTTGCCTTTCTAAAAGTCTGCAAACAAAGGATGAGAATGAAGGTACAGATGTTACTATGTAAAAAGTTACTAGTGAGGACTACAAGGAATGTATGTTGGGAATTACTCAATTAAACATTGTCATAAATCATATGGGAAAAGAGTAAACAATGATATAAAATGGCTTTATAAACAGTATAAAGTTACTGAGGGTAGTCCACAAACTGACTCTAAGGCATTGCAAAAAGATCTTGTGATGCTAAGCATATAATGCCAAATAAATATAACTTTAAATTATTGCAGGTGGAGGAGCAATCTACTTACATTACTGAGGAAGTATTGAGTAGCTATCTCTTGTCAGGTAGGGGAAAAAAACAAAACAAAGCACAAACAGCTTTTGTTCATTAAGATCAGTTGTTTTGCTCTAAGAATGCTAGCTGATCTGTTAGACTGGTTAAAATACGTGGAGTGCTAGGAAGTGTTCAGAAAGGAATAGAGGATAAAATAGGAAACATCAAATCCTACTGTTAGACTCCAAGGTTTTTTTGCACCTTTAATAATGCTTGTGGCTAGAAATCATCTAATTTCACAAAAAATATATTAAAACTAGAAAGCTCCATAAAAAAACATCAATAATTATCTTATCTAAGTAGACGTATGTGCATATATGTGCATATATACTCTGCTATCAAGATCAAGTATATATCCTGCTGCTTAGGTTTCTTTTTCATGGGAAGAAGCATGTGAGGTGTTCTCTTCCTTTGGATCATGTGGAGTAAAGTCATCCTGGAATGGCATTGCAAGATTGTTGCCAGGGCACTGTTTAGATTTAGCTAAGGATAATATCAGAATAATAATTGAAGATGTGGGAAAGCCCCCTATCTCCATATAAATAGAGTTTTGTTTTGCTTTGTTATTGGTTTTGCTTTTGGCAATGATGTAAATATGACTGCTGGAGAGGCTGTAATTAGATACATAAGGCATAAATGTAATGGAAAGGGAAAATGGGATATTATTTCCCTCAGTTCAAGAATTAAGCTTCATCAAGAACACTTGAGCAATGGATTTAAAAGCAAACAAAAGGAAAGACTTTTACAAATGTGTTTAGTTATGTAATTGACTGCAAGGGATTCTGTGGAGACAAAACCTAAGCAGATTCAAAGTGCTACTAAATAAACTGAAGAACTGTCCACAAAGGTCTTCTAAAAATCAGCCTTGCATGGCAAATCCCTAATATCACAAATTTCCAAAATACATGATGCATAGAGAGCATTTGACAATTAAAGTTTTTTCCAGCTGATGTTAAAAAAAATATATCTGGTCACTGGTCATAAGTAGACCGTTGTTTGCTGTAAATCCAGACAGCTCTTTTTATGCTCCATGAGAGCTTAAACAGTAAGCAATTTCTAGGTACCTAAATTATTTCTAAAAGTGTGAATCTATCAGTACGCTTATCAGAATAAAAACACGTTTTTAAATCTGATTAGTACCTTCTATAATATTCAGGGATCAGGAAATCTACTCCTAAAAAATTAGCAGATCTCTATATTTTTATTTTCTTTATGTTAGGGAATGTTTATAACTCCCTTCTGTTGTAAAATCCACTGTGTTAGCATAATTTCAGGTGTAAATCTCTTCAAGTAGTGTTCAGTGTATTTCCGTGTGAAATACTCTGTTTATTTCTGTTGATAAATATATATATATATGTAAGAAATAAATGTACAAATTTTAGATGACTGATAATTATCCCAGAAATATTTTTATTTATTTATGTATTTATTATTGCTTTATAAGGAAGATTTAATTATGTAAGGCACCAGTGGCTTTGTAGCAACATAGCTTGGGATGCTGAGTTTGGGGGCAGTTTGCTTGGGTAATTAAATTGCTCTAAAAATTACAGATTATTTTTGAAGTGGTGGATTTTAAAAATAATAGAATGACTAGACACAGCTATAAAGTTCCTTTTTCTTCCTTTCCCTTCCCAATAAAGAACCGACACTAAGAAATTACTGTACATTACAGTAAACAGCATGAGATTATTTGATGGCAACATGCAGAGTCCTGGACAGAGTGAAACATAATGTCTTTTACTTCCAAATCAGTAATTTCCTAACAACCAATAAAACCAGAGTATCTGTCACTTCAACCAATGTAATGTGCAGGATGGCAATGTTTTACAGTTTCACTTCAGTCTGAAATTTGTCCTTTGGGATTCACACAATGGCGTACTGTATTTTCAGCATTCATTTAACAGTTTTTTAGGTGTTCTGTCAAAACCAGTAACCTAATGTGACAAGTTTTCAGGAGCCTTGTGTCTTGACAAACTAATCAAGGTGTAATACAGTGGTTATTTTACATTGTAATATATAGCATTATTTTGTTGGAAAAGATATGGAAATCACCACTGTTGGTGATCACAGGTCTTTGTGTGAATTTTTCTATATTTTTTCTGAAATAACTGTGGAGTGCTGAATGTTTCCATTATTTAGGGGTCTGTATAGCCATTTCATTTAACTATGTAACATAACATCCTGTTCTAGAATTAACCTGTATTTAACAATTAGTTTGAAGATCAGAGGTGCTGTAATTGCAGAGAACAGTTACCATTTTACTTTCTCTAGACTAGTTCATGGAGTGGAAGTCTTTGGAAGCCAACTTTACACAGAAAGGTGTTTCTCCATCAGATTTTTTTTGTGCTCTAGTGTTTTTCTAATTTGGAATATAGCCTCTTCTTCCATAGTAATTAAAACTCTCACAAATGTTCAATGTTAGTCTTTTAAACTAGATTAGATTAGCAGTAGATTAGCATCTGACATTGGAAGAGGAAAAGTGTTTGTGAGATTGATTCAGGCAAATGACTCAGGCATTTCCTGAACTTTTATTTTTTCCTATGATGGGCTGCTTGTTCTCGAGAATGCTTTTGGAAGGCGTGTACTTTTCTTCAATATGAAGATTTTCTATTAAGTAATCAGAAATGGTAAAGTTTTCCCGTCTCTGCCGTGATTTTTTTTTTTTTTAATATTTGGTTTCACCTAAAATTACTAGTGAATCTGAAAGATTGTAAAGCACAATTTTTAACACTTCGCTCCTCAAACAAAACTTCAATGAAGGATTCTCCAGCAATAGGATATATCACATCTGAACATCACAGAACACATATGCTTTAAGATAACTAATGAAGACAGAGAAAAACACTGTTGTTGCAAATCTTTACAGTGTGGAAAGGAGAGTAATTGAAGACAAGAGGTTATTTAGAAATGGGTTTTTTTGTTTGTTTATTTTCTTTTTAAGTGTCGGTGCTAATGGGCTCATTAATCACAGAAGTTCAGAATAAGAATTGGTATGTATTAGTGGAAGACAGACAAGTTCAAATGCAAAATTAGACATGCATTTTAATACTGAGGATGATTACTTCTGAAAGCTACTGCAAAAGTGGCAAATTATTCATCTCCAGATGTCTTTGAGATGATACCTTTATAGGAAACACTCTTCAGTGAATCAAATGTTATTAGGTTCAACAGAAGGGTAACTGGGTTAAAACAAAACTGAGAGGGAAACCAACACTATTCCCTGCACTCTCAGGAAACCACATCATATAATCCCTTTTGCATCCTAAACTATTATACTGGCTATAATAGACGTGTTCCCTGCCTACCCTACTGGAAATAAGTTCTAAAGCTTCATCCTTTAACAGCAAGGAATATGTATATGTGTATATATATATATATACACACATATATACCCATATATGTGTATATATATATATATATATATATATATGATTTCTAGCTTTGTTTTAATCAGATTGGATTTATACAAGTTTCTTGTTAGGCTTGTTCATTTTCATTTTCTATGCCTGTAGTCAAAGACAAAGGCTCCATTAAGGCAAAAAAAATAAATACAGGGGTGGGGGAGAGGGGGGATTCACATAAATGTTGAAAGTATGCACTCATGCTTTTATGCATCCAAATCTGGGCTGTGATGTGGTTCAAAGGCCAGATTATGCAGATGGACCCACACCACTGTAACTGAATATCAACATTCTCCCTAGTTGTAGTAGTAGTAAAGTATTACATGTAGTGGTAAAGAATTACATGCGGGCTTTATTAATCCACAGGTTTTGACCTCTAGCACACACCATACTCATGCACAACAAATTATATTAAACGTTGAGACACACTTGTAACCTTTGCTGAGCAATCCAAAACCCAACAGCGCTTGTTTTGTGGCTTTTGTCTTCTCTAACCCTAATGCTGTCTTGCCTAACATTCTGTAAACTGCAATTCCAACTCTTGGCCACAGTCATGAGTGTGTTACAAGGGCTGGTTTGATCAATATGGGTGTGTCTAGGTGGTGTACTTCCTACAGAATAAGTATGCATGTATACTCCCATCCTGAGTTTTATTCTGTCCATGGATGGTGTTCTAGCAATGCCCAGAGGCTGTGGGGAGTGTTGACAGGGCTTTTACTGGAAGACATCCCTTTCTCCTAAACTTATCATCTTACCCAATTATTAATTATCCTGCCTTGCATGAAGTTGCAAATGATGGTCCTCATGTTCTCATACCCTACAAAATGGTTTTGTTCCTTCACCAAGAAGGGTACCAGTTATGGAGTGGTATTTCTCCAGTGATTGTTCCAGTGGTTGCTTGAGCATCTTTCATATAAAGAGAGTACCCAGAAGTTTCAGGGCTTATGGGATACAAGACCTTCCAAAACAGTTTTGGAAGACTATCCATGGGACCAAGATATACAGTTATCCTCATCCATTTAGCAAGCAGTATTTGTTTCATGTGCAGGCTTAGTCTTCTTGGGTTTTCTTAGATATGAAGAAGAATGCATGAGGCATGTGTGAGACAAGATCCTTCAGCAAAGCAGCAAACTAACTATTCTGACCAAATTAAGGAAGCATGCAAGATTAGGGCACTCTAGTTTGAAAGTTTTAGCCAGTTTATTATGGTGAACTGGCATATCAGCAAATGTCTCATAGCAACAGATAGTGAACTACATTTAGACTGTGAAATCCCTTACGCCACATAATATTGACCAGAATTAGAGTATATAATCTGGCTAGTTCTGCAGTTATATCCTAAAAACTTAAAACTTTGGAAAAATATTTAATTTGAAAGTTGCAAGTAAAGAATGAAGTACTGACATGGTGATAGTCTAACTTTGTCATCTAGAAGTCTCTATTTAGATTTCAGTGAGATAATACAGTAGTCACTTCTGTCTTTTCTATCCTCACTTGTCGTCTGTTCTCCCCAAAAAGCAGCAGCTGCTGCTCTCTGTTCTCACTGACACAGTTCAGAGGAGCACACACCTACAAAATCTCTTTCCACTAGCTGCCGTTATTTTAACACCCCAATCTTTATGTCCCTTTAGTAACAGCAACATCTGCCTGGCCTCTGGTAGCAGAAGAAATATGTGACTCTTTGGATTACACAGGGCAGGTGGAGCTCTCTCTTAGATGAGATTCATCAATTGGCTAGTAAACCAGACCATACACATACAAAAAAGTACTAGTCTTTTGTCTAATGAGACTTCAGGAACTTGAAAGGTCCATTCACCTTAGAAAAGAAGATACATGTTAGGACAGTACATGATACATGATAGGACAGACTTAGCAAAAGCAGGTAGTTTTAGTAATGCTGAAAATAGGGAATATAGTCCTATGCGATATACAGCTGGTACAGAAAATTGGGCATACAAAGCAATTGGACTGAATTCAATGCACAGCACCAGTAATTCCAGACTAAAATGGTGTGGGGCTTGACCGAAATCAAAATTTCTTTCAGGTTTCTAGCACTTCAGCAAGTATAATATATAATTTAATATGGAAATAAGATGTGCTATTTATTCATTTACTTCATATGTTCTAACAAAGACTTATGTTTAAAACAAAAAGCAATATGATTTAAAATGTTCATCAACACTAGCTACTTACTACTTAAATAAAAAAACTAGTGATTGGATGCCTATTTTTAGAATTATTTCAAGGATTTCTCATTTTCATATTGGAAAGGTCACAGTATCAAAATCAATGAAGCATAAAACTTCTTAAATAAGACTCCTTAATCCAAACCCAAAAGTACTGCTACGCATTTTAGTGCTACAGCAAGTCTAATGTTGTAACAGATTCTAACTAGCACTTTCAGAATATGACATACTTTGATGGTCAAGGTGTGAAATTATTTCATTTTTTTTTTTTAATAACATAGAAGAAATAATTTTCAG
Source organism: Nettapus auritus (assembly GCA_011076525.1). Classification (NCBI taxonomy): domain Eukaryota; kingdom Metazoa; phylum Chordata; class Aves; order Anseriformes; family Anatidae; genus Nettapus; species Nettapus auritus. The sequence continues at coordinate 164,681,010 of CM021765.1, forward strand.
GTTCTTTCTTACAACTGCATACATGCTGATTAGTGAATTCAATGACATAAACATCAATAAGAACTAACTTTTGCAAGATAATTTGATTCCATGTGAAATAATGATAATTACAAGTCTTGATTTAAAAAAAAATCAAATTCATTTGTGTTGATAACATCATTATAAGGATATAGGTAATAGAATTCATTTTTATTAAATTCTGTGTGATAATAGTTTAATTTCATTAGTTCATTTGTGTTCCTATGATGCATAATGCTAGACTCAGATACTCAGACGCTTATTTATCTACCTTCAAATATAGATATATTTTGTTTACATTATTTCACTCAGATAATACTTTATGGTCATTTAATTCTAATACTCTGTGCTGCTGTAAAGGTTTAAAAGTAAAGCAGCTGTATCATGGAATTGCTATAGCCCCACAGCAATGGTTATTTTATGATCATTTTGAAAAAGTGGAAGGTCAACCGCATGAGACACAGCTTTCTCTGAGTTACTTCAGACACTCTCATACTTTCTACCGTGTTAGCTTTTCTAAGTTAAAAGCAAAAATACTATACTTAATTAAAACATTATAATTCTTGCTTAAGGGCAAGGCTAAGCGAATGACCCATGCAGGAGAGGCATTAGACACATCTCAGTTGATCTTACGAGACTTATGAGAAAAGACATGAAGACCAGATCTACAAAGTTCCTTAAGTACCAGAATCAAAAATTACAGGTCAAAATCTGTAACTCAGATCTGAAAACTCATAAACCTCTGTCATATAACACTGAACATGTTTAAATGCTGAGAACCTTTTTTTTTTTTTTTTCTCAAAGTTAAGGTTTCTGAGCTTCCATGGACCTAAGCATTCATTAAAGCACTTCACTACATCAGGACTGAGTAGCTCAATTACTATCTTGGACCTGGAGTATTAAAAAAGCTATTCCATCTATCCTGGAAATATTAACCAATAGATTGCAGACATCCGTTGTATCCTGCTCCCTGAAGTGCAAAAATGGAGGCTAATTTTATTTTAAAAGAGAAGCAGATATTTTTTTCTGTAATGAAAACTTATAATAAACTATTTCTGTTGTGATAAAACAGCAGCCCATTGAAATACACTTTGCTGCTCCAAGTGAAATGAATCTAAGGAAATTAAAATGTGGTCTATAGGTGTTATAAACTCAATAGTCAATTTAGGAAATACTAAATACTTGAAAGAGAGAGCTCTGAGGCTCTGAAGATCAAAAAAATGGATTTTAGTGTTGTTTTATGTATGTAAAACATATATGAATATAACATAAATGTGTGTATGTATACATGTACAAAGTAGTTACAGTTCTGTAAAGATTTAAAAAATTTCTACAATACTCAGATCTTACTCACAGGAAACTACTGTTCAAATGTTTAGAAGATTTGGGCTTACCAAACTCATATGTTCTGTCTGGAAACTGCTGGATATTCCTTTCAGTTAATGGTAAGTCTGTACAGAGGATAGAATAAGTTATCCAAGTTTATATCCAAATGAAAACACAATTTAAAATGATAAAAAAATCAATCATAATAATATTAAAATTATTATTATGAATTCAGAGCCACTGCTCTGAGTGTTCTTCAAAATTAAGTTCATAAAATGTATTCTACCATCATAATGCTTCTCAATAATGTTAGGTCTTTGAATTAATATGCTATTGCAGAATTTGATACTGGTTCCTATTAACAAGTCAAGTTATATATTCTTCATAATGGGATTTAATGTCTGTTTAACCAACCTTAATTAAAATTTGGCTTATAAATCATTTTATTGAAAAATGCAATGAAATTTTCTAAGTTTTATGACTTTTTAATTAAAATGAATTAAGCCAACTTTCAGTTAAGTGCCTGCAAACTATTTCCTTTACATTTCTAAGCTGTTGTACAGCATTCTAGGCACACAATTTAAACATGCTTTATTAGAAGTCAATGGATTAAAACCTTAGTCCATAAAAATATTTTTTTTAGCTATCTCTTGACATTTACTCAAACAATTTAAAAATAACTGAGTACTGCACTTGGGGCACAACAACGCCATGCAGGGCTACAGGATGGCTGGAAAGCTGCTTGGCGGAAAGGGATCTGGGGTTATCAGTCAATAGTCAGCTGAATATGAGCCAGCAGTGTGGTGAGGTAGTCAAGGAGGCCAACAGCATCGTGGCTTGTATCCGAAATAGCATCACAGTAGGACCAGGGAAGTGACTGTCCATCTCTGTTTGTCTCTGATGAGGCCACACCTCAAATACTGTGTTCAGTCTGGGGCCCCTCGCTACAAGAAGGACATTGAGGTAGCTGGAGTGTGTCCGAAGAAGGGCAATAAAGGTGCTGCAGGGTCTAGAGAACAAATCTATAGATCTCATCTTATTTTCACTGTCTATGAATAATATCATTATGAAAATTATTACTGTCTTTTGTCTATCAAATCTTGTAACTCACTTTTCTCTCCAGTACTTTCCTAATTTTGTATGAATAGGAGAACACACTCGCAATTTCTCCACAGAAATCAAGGTCCCCAAAAGTACCATTTGGATAAAGATAGCCCTCAAAACTGTTTCTGTTGTGTCCTGTTATTGTAGGGTAGGTAGTTCAGAGAGCATTTCACCTATGATGTAGTCACCTCAGTTCAAGTACTTTTTTTTAGTTTCATATTTTTGTTATTCCTATATGTGTAATAAATTTCAGTACTGTGAGATTTTTAAACGCTGTATACATTTTGTTTGTTAGCTGGACAGTAAAAATCTATTTTAAGCAAATTCATGAAGTAATGCTAAATTCATGATCTTGATCTTTCTTTCAGCCTTATATTTATAGACAACCATTATCTGGCTATTGATAATACTGCTGTATCTGACTGACAGGTTATCTGAGAAATGTATCAGGTAGTGAAAATTACAGGGAAATGCATACATATTCATGTAAGGATTTAAAATACATTGACTGTGCTCAATTACAACTCAATTTATAAAAAATTAAAACTGTATGCAGCTCTGCACTAGCAGTTCTGGCTAACCAAATTCTGACATTTTTAAATTACAGTATTATCATATTGCCTTCCTTTTGCTTCTGGAATACATTCATATATGAATTACAAATATAGCTGTTAAACCATAATCATCTTTTTTTTTTTTTTTTTTTTTTTTTTTTTTTCTCATAAACTGTAAGAAAGCTGGGTATGACAGATATTGACTAATCCTATGAATTTATTAGCTTTAAGAGCTGCTTTTACATTTTTCCAGAATTACTGAATCTGAAATACTTTCCTCTTCTCAGGAGAATATAATGGAAGTTATAAGAAATCAAGAATTTTTACTTCTACCAGCTGAAGAACTCCATAAACTTCTTGCTAGTGATGATGTGAATGTTCCTGATGAAGAGACCATTTTCCATGCCTTAATGATGTGGGTGAAGTATGATACGCAGAGGCGATGCAGTGACCTAAGTATGCTGCTTGCTTATATAAGATTACCTCTGCTTCCACCTCAGGTAATTTTGTTTTATTTTGTTTTATTTATACTATAATCACTGTTATTGTGAAAACTCTCATCAGTTTATAATCTGAAAATGCTGAATACTCTGGAAGTTTAAGAGCAATACAAGAATTAGACAAAAAGAATGGCAACCCTTCATTCAAAGTAGCTTCAATAAATCTGAAGATTAGGCAGACACTGAAGATGTGCAGAGTTGTAAACTTAGAGAGAGTAAGCACTTGCATTATAACAAGCCAAAAAAGACATGTAGAATGGTAATTACTCAAAAATAAAAGAAAATAAAACAAAAACAAACAAAAAGACTAAAATAATTACAACAGCAGCAACAAAACAACTACAAAAACAATAACAACAAAAAACAACTTGGGCTTATGACAGATTCCAGGCTGAGTATGAACTCACTGTGCAAATGAAGAAAACTTCATATTGGGCTACATCAGGAAAAACTTTTTCAGCAGGTTGCATGAAGTTATTGAGATAATACTTGGTGTTGGTAAGGCTGCACCTAGAATACCATTTCCAATTTTGAACTCCACAGTTCAAGAGCTATAGACAGAAGTTGGAGAAGGTCCAGTGATGGGCTACCAAGATGGTATGTGAGCTAGGAGACTGAAGTAACAAACTTAATCAGTTTGGTGAAGAGGAAGCAAAGTGATACCCTAGCAACTTAAAACTTATTTAAAGGTAGTTCAGATGCTGATGGAACCAAATTCTTCTTGGGGACACCACAGAATTTAAGAAGAGATAAAGGCCCACAGGTTGTAGCATGCAGTAAGTCAGTCAGTTTGGACAACTTGAAAGTTTTGGACAACTTCACTTTGGAAAAGTGTGCACTAGTGGTGTCTCCTAGGGCTCAGCATCGAGGCAGTTTTCTTCAGTATCTTTATCAATGATCTGGGCAAGGGGATAAAGTGCACCCTCAGTAATTTTGCAGATGACACTGAGTTGGGCGCAAGTGCTTTAGGGTAGGAAGGCTCTGCAGAGGAATCTGGATAGGCTGAACCGATGCACCGAGGTCAGCTGTAGGAGGTTCAATGAAGCTAAGTGCCAGGTCCTGCACTTGAGGCACAACAACCCTATGCAATGCTACAGGCTGGGGAAAGAGTGGTTGGAAAGCTGGCTGGTGAAACAGAGCTGGGCATACTGGTCGATTGCTGGCTGAAAATGAGAGAGCAGTGTGCTCAGGTGGCCATGGAGGCCAACAGCATCCTGTCTTGTATCTGAAATAGCATTGCCAGTGGGACCAGGGAAGTGATTGTCCATCTATATTTGTCTCTAGTGAGGCCACACCTCAAATGCTGTGTTTAGTCTTGGTCCCCTGAGTACAAGAAGGACATTGAGGTAGCTGGAGCGTGTCCAAAGATGCTGATGAAGGTTCTAGAGAACAAATTTATAGAGGAGCGGCTGAGAGAGCTGGGGTTGTTTAGACTGGAGAAAAAGAGGCTGAGGGGACACCGTATTGCTCTCTACAACTACCTCAAAGGAGGTGTTGTAGAAGGGTGGGGTTCAGTCTCTCTGAGGTAACAATGACAGGACAAGAAGAAATGTCCTCAAATTGTGCCAGGGGAGGTTTAGGTTGGATATTAGAAACAATTTATTCTCTGAAAGGGTTGTGAAGAACTAGAAGCAGCTGCCTAGGGAAGCAGTTGAGTCACCACCCCTGGAGGTATACAGAACAAGTGCAGATGTGGTGCTTAGGGGTATGGTCTAATGGTGATTTGGCAGTGCTAGGTTAAAGGCTGGACTTGATGATCTTAGAGGTCTTTTCCAACCTAAATGATTTTATGATTCTTAAACACATTTTCACAGAGGCGCCGCTATTTTCACTGCTAGACTCAGCCATGCCCTGCTGGTGGGGCCTTTGGAGCCATCTGGAACTGTCTGTGTCTGACATGGGAAAGGCCCTGGCTCTCTGCTTTACTCACAAAGTAAAGTACAAGCCTGCCCACTGCAAAAACTTTGCTGCACACACCCATTACAGCTAGACAGGATTAAATGAGCTTAAATGACTGCTTATAAGTGTTTCTGAGGAAGGTCACAAAAGAGATAATTAGCCAGCCATGAGTAAAGTTAGAAACAGCTGCCAGTTCAGTCTTATTTGTTAAAGGTGACATTTAGATTGTTCCATAGTTGTACGAGCAATAATACCAGATCATACCAGTGTCTACCAGAGTTATTACTACATAGGAAGCAAGAGACAATGTTCTCACATTTCTAAATCTCTTCAGGTTCATTTGGGCATAGTTACTGTTCCTTAGAGATCAAATCCTGAGCTGAGGGTCTGATGAATGAATAAAGAATTCACTAATACAGCAAAAAATATTGTTGAGCTTTTTCATCCTTGTCTATGAGTCTGCAAAATTTATTTCCTTCAGACCATGCAATAAAAATGACAAAAATAATATGAGGCAAATACTTTTGGTTGTGAATCGTTGTTGCTATTCTGAGTATTAACCTTCCAGGACAACTCTTTCTAACCCAAAATCTGGAACGAAATCCAAGTTCAAATGCCTTAAAAATCAAGTAGATGTTAATACTGGAATCCTCAAATAGCATCCCAAGTTTTCTTTGTCTTGCGTACATGACACTGCAAAAGAAAAAGTGAGAGACCTCAATCACCAGAGCTCAATCACCTTTACTGCTCAGTTGTTAATTCAGTTCCTGGCTCTAGACTGGACCATTTAAGTTAGCTCTTTTTTAGACAAGTATGTTAGCCCAGCTGGCACTGCTCAGTTGATTCTTGCCATGGTCTGTTTACCAGTGTAAGCAAAACATACGATTTTCTGACATGCTTAACTCGTTATTCTGTTTCAGTTAATTGTTTGAAGAAGATAGGAAAAAAATGAAGGTATACTAAGAGTGGACCCTCACAACACATTCTTTTATGAGGTTTCAAGGAAAAAGCAGGGAAACAATGCTTAGAAGAAGATTAAAATGAGAACTATCATAAATCATGGTGCTAAGATTTACAGGCACTGTTTCATAGTGAAATCTTAGAAAGTTTGTGTTGTTTTTGTTGGTTTGTTTGTTTAATTGGGGTTTTTGTTTTTGTTATTGTTAGTTTGCTTGATTTTGGTTTTTGATTTTACTTTCCAACTTAAAATACGCTATAAAGAAAACACTGTCAAAGATGACAAAGTTTCTATGTTCTCACATGTAAGTTTATTTTTCAATCCCTGTGCCAGTTGAGAAACTAGCACACAATGTTATGCATCTCTGCAGTCTTTAAAGACTAAATTCTAAATCTACCGGACATTTAAAAAAGCTAATGTTCACATATAAGCCTCACCACTAGCTTTAAGTGTGTACAAAGAAATCATGTAGGCTATGTTGGGTGCTGGTCCCTGACCTAGTTTTTCATAATGCTTTTCTTTCTAATAATAATCTTCAAGATCTAGCATTAAAAAATTGAGTGAGGCTGTATGAAATGAAGTTATAAGTCATTTGAAAGGAATACTGCTTTGTTTGTTCTGTGGATTACTGAAAGCTGTGAAAAACAGAAAATTGATTTGAAAACAAACAAAAAAAAATACAATTCCTTTGCTATTTGAAAGCCTCATGTAAAATATTATATTATGTATGTGCTCATGTAAAGTATGTGCACATGTAAAGTATGTAATAATAGATAAAGCATCAGGTGAATTAATTAAGAGGCAAGATTTCAAACTACTTCTGTGTTTGGAAGCTCCTGATCCTATTACAGATTCTAAATGTATGTCTCACTAATTTATATGTATTTCTTGAGTAAGTAGGAATTCTACTGGAATTCTACTTCATCTAGGCATCACTTACTTTGCTTATCTCTGCATTGCTCATTGCAGTTGTTCCTGCATTACCAAGCTGAGCGTTGTAGGTCTTTATCCATAATGCTAAAGACAACCCCCTTATAGTTGACTTGCTTCTGGGTTTCTGCTAGTTTCTCTGTGGCCCCAATAAGGAAGGTTATCCTGAGACATGGCCAATAGCCCTAATGTCCCTCATTTATGAAGTGAAACTGTGCCAACTTTATTACACATCATCATCATGAGAATATCCTGGATACCTTAAGTTGTCTGAAGTATGACTATATCCTGTGCTTAGCAACTGAATTTAATCCTATATTTCACAGAATCATAGAATCATAGAATGGTTTGGGTTGGAAGGGACCTTAAAGACCATCTAATTCCAACCCCATTGCCATGGGCAGGGACACCTTCCACTAGACCAGGATTCTCAAAGCCCCATCCAACTTGGCCTTGAACACTTCCAGGGATGGGGCATTCACAGCATCTCTGGGCAACCTGTTCAGGTGCCTCACCATCTTCTGAGTAAAGAATTTCCTCCTTATATCTAATCTAAATCTACCCTCTTTTAGTTTAAAGCCATTACCCCTTGTCCTATGACTATACTCCCTGACAAAGAGTCCCTCCCCAGCTGTCCTGTAGGCCCCCTTCAGGTATTGAAAGGCTGGTATCTCCACAGAGCTTTCTTCTCTCCAGGCTGAACAACCCCAACTCCCTCAGCCTTAGTTGATCATGCTTGTGACCCTACTCTGGACTTGTTCTAATACTTCCATGTCCTTCTGGTGCTGAGGTCCCTAGAGCTAAACACAGTACTCCAGGTACTTCCACTGCCTATCGTAGATATGCATCACAAATAAAAACATGTGTTGGTATCACACATCATTGATACACAGCTATAAACTACTAATACAGTTGTGTTAACCTCAAACTGAATTCCATTGTGTATCTTTCAGAAAAAATCTCAGAAAACTTTTTTATTCAGATTCAATTCCAATTTTTGGAGATAGAGTGTTCCTTTTTTGAATAGTTAGGAGGCAGGTTACCAGTCAACGGAGTATATGAAAAAAATAACAGTTTCAAAGCTGTTTAAGGAATTTCAAATTTCAAAACTAATTTTAGGTTGGTGTAATTTTGATAATTTATTGGTTTCATTTGCTTTTCTGTTTAATCTAAAAATTAATTTTTATGCTTGACTATTGTATAAATCTTTGCAGTAATGCTAAAAAAAGTTAGTAATTGTTTCCAGATTAAAGTTAAGATATAACGAAGTTTTAACAGAAAATTATTGAGAACTGGAGGTGGAAATTTTTTATTACCAAGAGTTGAAATTTTCCCTATTATGGTTTATACTGAAGTAAAAATCCAATAAAACATTCTGTCATTTTCATTGCACTTAAAATTAACTGAAAAGCTGTCTGAGAGAAGCAGGGTCAAAATTAAAATCTAATCACTGGAGCTTTGAGAAAACATATTTGGGTTCTTTATGCACTACATGCACTAAAAAAGTCATAGAAAAAAAGATTATTAACAGATTGGAAAGAAAGACTGAAAATTAAGGATTAAATTTATAGCTTGTGTTTTATGATGCCTCCTTTCACTCTCAAGATTCTTTAATTATACTGGCAGTGTGGTCAGACTTGAGTAATGGGATATCAAAATAATTCAGAATTCAGACAGCTCACGTCATGTTTTTCTGCCTCTCTCCCAAAATAGAATAGTTTCTTCTGTGCTTGTGTCTCCCCTTCCATGACTGAAGCTGCATCTGGAAATATTCTCCAGCAATTCAGTGGCATGTTTGAGCCTCTGCCTATCCCTGTATGTTCCACTAGTGCTAGTGTAACCCCATTTACTGAGATAAAAAAATCAATTGTTTTTGCTGAATGTCTTAATACAGTGTAATGTAGCTGTTAGTGTCAAGACTACAGCATGAGCCAAGAATGTGTGCAGCTTCTTTTGGGCAAAACATTCTTTTTACTACATTTCTTAAGAGCATGAAGAATTGCTAATGATTGATGGGTTGCTGAAGAAATATACAAGAAATAGTTCAGAGTTAACACATGATAGTAGGTGCCTAGAATAGCATGACTAGTAAGAATGAGGATGTTAAGCGTATGTTTTAATGGGTCTCAGCAGAGGCATGCATGATAAAGAGTACAAATATTTACTTGCAGAAATGGCTAAGTTAAAGATAACTCATACTCCACCAGCATTTTGTGTTTATAATGGATATTTTTGCAATGGCTTGTAATAGTAGATCATCAGTTAACAATAAAAGCTAAAAAGTAGCATAGGATAAACATAAATATTATTGCCTTTATGCCTGCAACACTTCTATTAATACCCCTTTTACAGGCTTGCAAGTCACATCAGTAGGATAATGCATAATCTTGGAGTATTAAATACACTGTGGCTCAGATCCAGTGAAACTAACGTAGGCATCTAAATTAGATTTCTTGCCTAGGGACAGAAACAATCCTGTCCTAAGGTGAAATATTTAAATATCCTGTTAAGTCACCAGGGAGAAAGTGAACCTACCTTCTGTGGATCTGTGGTTCTGTCCTTATTTCTATAGAGGTGCTATAGATAACCTGTAGAAAATGCGGCATCACTAAATCCTCTCAGAATGCACACATTACAACAGATCGTATATGATTTTAAAAGTGCGTGCTAATTTCCATTTTACACTCAAGTAAATCTTAGGTTGGCTAATTGACATTGTGAGACAAACTTGCAAGTTCCTTGCATAGGAAGGAATTTGTTAAAGAGGTATTTTTGTCTCCAACTAAAAAACAGTTAACCAGACAGTCATCAGTATGCTGAGATTTATCCGTTTTCAGCCCTTTGGGGCTAAAAGAAGAAATTGCAGAAGCCTTTGCAGGAGCCAGCCTGCTCCACCAGGGGCCTCTCCACAGGCTGCAGGGGAACTTCTGCTCCAGCGCCTGGCCGGAGCTCCTGCCCTCCTTCTGCACTCACCTTGGGGTCTGCAGGGCTGGTTCTCACTTGTCTCTCCCAGCTGTTGTTGTGCTGCAGGTTTTTTTCCCTTTCTTAAATCACAGAGGCACAAACAAGATTGCTTTGGCTTGGCTCTGGCCAGCACTGGGTCCCTTTGGAGCCAGCTGCAACTGGCCCTTATCTGACATGGGGCAGCTTTTGGATTCTTCTCAGAGGCCACCCTTGCAGCCCCCCTGCTACCAAAGCTTTACCACGTAAGCCCAATACAATGTACTAGTAGAATTACTCATTTGGGGCATTTGTAATATTTATCCTTGAAATGTACTGTATGGGAAAGTTATTTAAGTTATAGACAGTTCCATTTATATGTGAGGTTTTCTTGTCCTTTTGTTTTGTTTTGTTTTGCCTATTTTTAAGGCCTACAGATCCCATCTGAAACAAAATAAGATTATTTAGGGATTCTTTTGTATGCCATTTCTTTGTACTTTACTCTTTTGTAGGAGATTTATCAAAATGACATCAATTTTGGTATACTACAGTTAACTCCAGTAAATATGTAACTACAATTAAAAGCAAACAAACAAACAAACAAGTATTTTGCAAATGTAGGCTATTACCTGTTCACCAAATAACATTTTCATTTCATTTCTTGGTATCTGTCATGCTTTTGTCAAATCTTTTACTTCATTTATCACTTTGAGAAAAGGAAAGAATAATTAGATTCAGAAGAGCTTGAAATGAAAATAGCTACCTGTGAACTAAAGGTGATACTGAATTAGAATAATTTACCACAGTCCAACCCTTTTGATGCAGCTAGTTTCCTTATGTATTTCCTCTTTTTTATGTGATTTGTTTGATTGTTTGTTTGCCTTCCTTAGGAACACAGTGTGCCCCCTATAACTTTTTTCTTATGTAGCACTTTAACAGAATTACAAAATATGCAGGAATACCAAAATTGTGATAGTACATTTATATTTTTTTCCTCAAAGATTAGAGAAGAAAAAACATAACATACTCTAGGACAGATTCATTTTCCCTAACTGTAGATATCTGGAAATTAAATATCTTACAACTGAGATGTTATTTACTTTATTTAGGTATTTTAAGAATAGATTTATCTTGACATAAACATTTTTTCTTCTTTCAGTATATTATGGAGAAAGCCTAGGATGATGAAATCAAATACAGATGCTGGCATCTATATAATTAAGTATAGATAAATCTTGCATCTTAGATTTTGTGCTCCATATTTTATAAAATCATGGTCAAAAGGCATCATCACAGACAGATATATAATCATTTATAATAAATAAATAAACAGATAGATAGATAGATAGATAGATAGACAATGGTTACAGTTTTCCTAAAATGAATAGCATTTGATTCACCAGCACATCAGTGTGATAAATAAATTGTTCGAATTGGTGCCAGTTTCACCCAGTAGTGCTATTTAATCTGACACAAGTCAGTGTGTGCACCAAAAAGTGTGGGCATATTTAGGAATTAAGTTAAAAGTGAAGTTTGAAAAGTGTTGTAAAAGATAACAAGGGACCACTTATACAAATAATATGAAGATTTTAATAAATGGGCTCATTAAATCATAAACTTTGGGGAAGCGTTAATGCTGTGAAAATGGTTTCAACACTACGTTTTAATTACTTTTCACAGATGCTACCAATGAATATTCCAATCCCATTACTCAGTCAGTTAATTCAAGAGAGTGGGAGAAAATAATCAGTTTCTTCATTTTTATATCATATGCAACGCCTCAGAGAATGTGTGTGTGATTGTTTGTTTATCTAATATATTCATTTTCATAACCTAATGATAGTTTAAGGAAAACAAACTTCAGTTATTCTTCTTGTACCCTAATGTGAGTGGGGGAGAAGGATGCAGGATTACAATTAAAGGGTAGAATGTCCCAGAAGGTTGAAACGATAAGTCAGTTAAACACTGAACACATTTACAGTGAGTTGGACACCAAATATACCAGTTCAGTAGATGTCAGCATTCAGTTGTTAGGAAAAAACAACACAGATTTCTCTCAAGAATTCCAGCCCAAGACGATTCACTATTATTGTTACGTGACTAATCTTTTTACAATATATTATCACCTGCTTAGCTATATAGATCACAGACTTACAGATAAACTAGTGAAAGTGTGTTGTGTCTAAGCAATAAATGTTAATCATAGAATCATAGAATGGCTTGGGTTGCAAGGGACATTAAAGATTAGTTATAGAATGGTTAGTCATATGTTTCAAGAGTGAATTGGTCTAGACTTTCTTAAAGATCCTTAAGTCTGTGACACCACTGAGGACGAAAATTTATCTTCTTTGAAAATATAGAAATCTGAGGGATTAATTACATAATTATTGTAGTGTGTATAAAAATAAAAATTGTGTATTTTTCCTTATTTGAAAATGTTACTTATTCTCTCTTGCTGAAAACTGTTGTTTTCTATAGGTGTCTAACAGGAAATTCTGTTACTGTTACAAGAGCAAAAATGAAAGTGAAATTGAAAGAGACAAGCTGTATTTTAATTCCATTCCACAGTGTCCTTATGCTATTCATTTCATGATTCTCTTTCACTTTTACCTTGAACAAAGGAAGAGAAATTATTTTCGAACTACCCCATAGTAATGGAGAATTCTTGGTTCTGAGATACATTCTTTTATTTTTTTCTTAGGCATATAAGCACTATAATACAAAACAAAAACAAAAACAAAAAACTACACGCTAAGGACATTTAGAATCAGCAGAGATTATCAGAAAATATAAATTTTCAATTGAATTAGAAGAAGTAAGTAAAATAGTCTATATTTTCTGCAGGAAAACAAACAAAGCCAAGTCAACATAAACAAAAGAAAGGAAAAACAAACAAATGTAAAGATTCTTTGATTCTGATGATTTCAATGTGAAAGCCAAATTATTTTGAAAGTTCTTTTTTTTTTTATGGATTTTCTTTCAGTCGTGGAAAAGTAACAAAATTTATTTTTAATTCTTTTTCGTTTTTTTTTATAACGTATAGGCTTATAAGCAGTGTTTTCATGGTTGTGTGACCTGTAAAAAGATGGTAAAAATAAATAAATAAATAAATCTGTCCCTGAAAGCTTACTCACGTATCTTTTTGAGCCCCAAAAAGGGTGTTTGTGTTTACACTTTTGTTCTTGGGTAAATGCCAGGGATTTAAATAATTAAATTGAATTTCATTGTAATGCCTGTTAAAGAATCAGGAAAAATTTGAAAACATAAATGGCCTCTTAAAAATGCTTGTTTGTGAAGACTAATGTGTAATTGGTTAACTCAATAATATACTTTTTACATTGATTTTTGTAAGAAGTGCTAGTGCTGAGTTTTTTCTCTGTTCATATTATATTAATTTTTGGAATTTTCAGTATGATTTTCCTACTATACTTTATGATAGTAAATAGGTAAAGTGATTTAGGATAAAACAATATAATCAGATTTGGATTAAATATTTTTGCACCAGAAAAACAAATTAATTTGAATAATACGAGAAAAAAAAAAAAAAAAAAAAAAAAAACTTTCATTAAGCTGTTTCATCTCCCAACATTATCGGACTTTTAACTAAAAAATAAAATCAAACTTCTGTCACTTCTAAAGCAGAAAATGAGTTTAAATGGTTTATAATAATACCGTTTATAATAAATACACTTTAAAAATATATAAATATACCGTTTATAATAAATACACTTTATCTGAAACCCTGCCTGTTTTTACTGATTTGAACCTTCTAACTGAGATTAGCATTTAAATTATCTACCATCAGTTTTATTTAAGTTTTTAACAATGGCTGATGGTTATTCAATAACTGTAGACTAAACCAAAGATCTTGTTCATATCATCCATCATTTTAATCCCAAAGAAGACATAGATGTATCCATTAAGGTAGAATCCTGAATTAATTGAAGCATGACCAAATGCATTCATAGAGAGATAGATCCATTCAGTATGCTGTTATTATTCATTCAGTATACTTTTGTTTCTATCTATAAGCTCAAATTTAGCTGCAAATAATTACATTTGACATCAGGCTGTTCTTGGAAAAAGAAATAGCAAAACTGCAATCATTGCAGATTTGTCATGAAAAACACACTATCTCTAAAATCAAAAATGTAAATGAAAATTGCTGATCAGTTGCCAGTTGCAGAACCAATGTTCAGATCAGTCAAGGAAGTGTGCATAAATTTTAAGAAAATGGAGCATTTTATCAAACTCTTTAAGATGAAACAAACAAATTAAATGAATTAATTCACTGCTTTGTTTACCTAATAGGTTCAGAAGTTCCTAAAGAAGGATAAGAAGCTTAAAAATTATTAAACAATTAGTCTTTATAGCACGGCGTTTTGTATCCAACAGAGGCAGCTCAAAGATGTTTCATTTTGTAAAAAAGATAGTAACACTTTATGTGGGAGTTTTTTTTTTTTTTCTTTCATGTTTGCAGTGTAGCATGAATAGCCTAACTAATATTTCTCAAAATAGTTATATACATTTTTAATCAGGATTTTAGCTGTAATTATGATGATTTTAAGTTTAATTAATTTTAATTAAGTTGAAATCCTCAGTTATGGTTGAATTTGCAGGCATTTCTATCAGTTGCCTAGAAAATACAGTGTGAAACAGTTTATTCCTTTCACCACATTAGGGAACTAAACTAATTCCATTCATATACCGGTACAGTGACATAAGGATAATGACTTCTTTTTCTACCAGCTTTAGACAGATAAAAAAGTTTCTATTAGGGGTATTGTCCAAAGATGCATGTTTCCTATCAGCTAGAGCAGGATATATGTGGTAAGATTTTGAAGATGGACTAACAGTTTGTTTTTTTTTTTTTAAGGAAAGTTTTAAAATGTTTTTTATACTGTCCAGGAATTGATACAAACCATTTATTTGTTTTTAACCTGTACAAAGAAAAATAGTGACCTTACCCTTCAGTAGCCTATTCTTTCCTGGTAACTGTATTACTGTGATCAACAATAACCAGCCATAACAAATCTGTACATGGAAGAAAACACATAAAAGAGTGATAGTGGCTAATCAAATCTCTCTCTTGAAGACCATTCAATATGCAAACTCTGTGTCATTCTTGCTTCAGATTTTTGTTTCATATGGTAATGTGTTTCTCTGATTCAAGGTTGTCAAGTGACTTCAGATACATTTTGGATCAAGAAAGAGACTCAGGGGCTTTGTTAAACAAAATGTGCCATAAAAATCTGCATTTCATTTACTCGGTTCATTTAACGGATATTAAGCTTTTTGTTCTTCTATTATGATTATTAACACTATTAGGATAAGGCAGATCGTGTGTTCTGCATGACATTGGCATGTAGATTTCTGAGGGCACAGGACTCTATGTGTTTTGCAGGGAAAATGAATCTAGATGCTGGGAGTATTTTTATAGAATAGGAAATTGCTTTCTGCCTACTGTAAAATTAATGTATTTGGTATTGAATTTAATTCTATTCAGGGTATAGTATAATGATTAAGGACTATTCAAGGCACTAAATCAGAATAAATATGCAAAGAACATAAAACATTTTGAATAATGCTGTGCCCTTTTGACAGCAACTATCACTTGAAATTAGAAGACAAAATCTTTTCAAGTGGTAAAAGAAAAGAGTTTGTTAAGATACAATCTGATTTGAGAGAGTTATACAGAGAGAAGGAAACACCAAATGGAAATAAGTACTTTGCTTTGGCCAGATTTTGAGATACATTATCAAAGCAAAATGAACCATTCAGACATACTGGAACTAATGGACAATGGATAGTGTAATATTCAAATACTTTTATATTGTTCATATTCATTACCTAAAAAAAGAACTTAAAAACAACAAAATTTAATGAAGACCAAAATATTATCCCTATAATTAGTCAATGGCCTGTTAAATCATCTCAGATAAGAACAGTTGAACTGTGTTGTCTTTATTTTAAGATTACTTTCTGGACTCTATACATTATTCTCCTAGTGATTGGTGTTACCAGTGCTCCATCTCAATTTTTAAGCAACAAGTTGAAAAACTTGCTTTGTGCCAATCCTGATTCTTTGTGGCTTCCAGTTTCCTACAGTGTTAACAGAAATCTCCTTTTCCTGGAAGAACAAAATCCTTAGAAATCTAGTCCAGAACAATTCTTTGGAAAGCCGAAAACTATTTTTTTTTACACACTGTGGTTACTTCACAGTTCTGTGTTTGCATCTCTTAATAAAATGCTTCTGTCATTACCATTTACATAAATCTGGGCACCTCTAAAGTTTAGTTTTGTAATATCAAAATTTACAGTTATATACATAAAAAATCTGATAATTGAAAAGATCCTATTGGAGGTCCTAAAGTTCTATACATTTTTAATTATAATAATATTTGCAAATAAATATCTATTTTGAAACTAGCCTAACACAATATGATCCTTTTTTGCAAAACAGAATGACTTATGTAGCTGTCTCTAAGGTATGGAAGGTCAGGCAGGATTATTCTAGCTTTTGTCCTATAGTGTTAGGAATCCAATAATGTTTCCTCATCTCCCCTTTTGGGCAATCACTTTTATGACTGAGGCGCATCTGAAGTAGTGGAATTTCAGATTTATTTTCCCTTGACTAATGGAATATTGTCTTATTTCACAGTTTTTACAAGGTAGGAAGCGCTGTCTGAACAATCGTGACATGTTCCAGACCTTTTCATAGAATCATAAATGGACTTGGGTTGGAAGGGACCTTAAAGATCATCTAATTCTAATCTCCCTGGCATGGGCAGGGACACCTCCCACTAGACCATGTGCTCAAAGCCCCATCCAACCTGGCCTTGAACACTTCCAGGGATGGGGCATCCACAGCTTTTCTGGGCAACCTGTTCAGGTGCCTCACCACTCTCTGAGTGAAGAATTTTCTCCTAATCTAAATCTATCCTCTTTTAGTTTATAACCATTCCACCTTGTCCTATCATTATCTGCTGGAGCAAAACATTGCTCTCCATCTTTTTTATAAGTCCCCTTTAAGTAACAAAACGCTGTAACGAGGTCTCCCTGGAGCCTTCTCTTCTTCAAGGTGAACATCCCCAGTGAGGAGGGGAGTGAGAGAGCAGTAGTGGTGGAGTACAGCTGCCCAGCTTGGTAAAGCCACCACACTCTGCTATCTACAGATGACGTAATGATAAGGATTGACCAGTACCATGATAAGGATTTACCGGTACCGTGGTGATACTGCAGATCTTCATGAGTGTTTTTAGGTACTGACGGAAGTTTTAGTTGCTTTTTCTTCCACAATATTACAGTATTCCTGCTACAGCAAATACTCTCTTCTTTCCCATATCTGCAATGCCTTGGATGCTATTTGACCTATTTTATTCTCAAGGTGGGACAGATCTGTGTTCTCTCTCTCTTTGTGTTCCTTTCTATAGTCTTGTAGACTTGCCAAGAGTGGGGTGCAGAGGCAGGGAGGGTGAATATTCCCTTCCCATGCGGGTGGTATCCTTTTTTTCCTTAACAGTGGTGGACTTCCATTCTAGATGCCAAAGGTTCAACAGAGGAGCGTGGGACCTCTCCATCTCTTAGTTGATGATTTATGTGGATGTGAGTTTTCATTTAATATCATTCAAAGGAAATAATTAAATCAGTAATACTCTCACATGGATCATACTTTTACTCAGCTGGGCAGTTGAGCTCCACCACAACCACTCTCTCACTCCCGCACCCCAAAGGGAAAGGGGGAGAAAATACAATGGAAGGGGCCTAAGGGTTGAGATAAGGTCAGGGAAATCACTCAACAATTATCATCATGAGCAAAACAGAGTCACTGCAGGGAGATAAATAAAATTTATTACCTATTATTGAAAAGTGAGAGAAGTGAGAAACTAAAGGGAAATTAAAAACGGCTTTCCCCAGTCTGCCCTCTTCTAAATACTCCCCCAAGCGGTGCAGGGGATTGGGGAATGGGGGCTGCGGTCAGTCCCTAATGCTTCATCTCCGCCGCTCCTGCACAGTCATTCTCTTCCCCTGATCCACGTGAGGTCCTTCCCACAGGACGCCATCCTTTCTGAACTGAGCCTGCAGGGGCTTTGCAGAGGCAGCAGCTCTTCAGGAACTGCTCCAATATGGGTCTTTATCATGGGGTCCAGCTGTCAGGGATAGAGTGCTCCTGCAGGGGCTCTCCATGGGCCGCAGCCTCCTCCAGGCCACATCCACCTGCTCCACCAGGGGCTCCTCCAAAGGCTGCAGTATGGAGATCTGCTCCATGTGGGACCCATGGGCTGCAGGGGGACAGCCTGCTCCACCAGGGGCCTCTCCACAGGCCGCAGGGAAACTGCTGCTCTGTGCCTGGAGTACCTCCTGCCCTTCTTCTGCACTGACCTTGGTGTCTGCAGGGCTGGTTCTCATTCTCACTATTCCAGCTGCTGTTGTCCAGTATTTTTTCCCCCTTACTTAAATCTGCTCTCACAGAGGTTCCTTTGGAGCCAGCGGAAATTGACCCTTATCTAACATGGGGCAGTATCTGTACTCTTCTTACAGCCCCTGCATCTCCCATTACCAAAACCTTGCTATGTAAACCCAATACAAGTGGCTAGAGGAGTTCTCTCAGGGTACTACAAAAGTAGAGCTGCTCCCAAGCTGTGAAAGGTGAAGACCTCAGTAGTAAGGGTGCAGTCCCACAGTGTGCCCACTGTCAGTCCCACTATCAGTCACTGTAACAGTACCAACCTCCTGCATCTGTGCTCATTAGATTTGACTTTCCTTTCGGCAGTACTTGACTGCTTTTCACTCCAGATCTCAAATTGAATTTGCTTCCCTGAGATGAAGCATGCCAATTCTCTGCAGCATTGTGTTGAACGTAATTTAGAAGTACAGCTGAGAAAGGACTTGGTGTCGTGTTTTTATTGTTGTTGTTTGTCTTTTTTTTTTTTTTTTTTTAATCTGTGTTTTTTAAGATGGTAAAAATGAGAAACAGTGACACAAAGTTACTAAAAATTCTCAGAAATTCAAGCAGCTCCAAAGCCAGTATAGTAGTTTAACTCTGCTGAAGTAGCACCAACATGGTTCTTCTAAAAAGCAACAACTCTGTCAACTCTGTGAAATTCTACGTGTTACTAAACCCAGAAATCTTCATTTAATGTTAGATACAATTCTCTTTAAAAAATGGACTAGAAAAATATTTAAACAGAATATTGAAACGGACAAGATAAAACAGTTGGCTTTATGTTGCATTTGCTTTTTCTAAACAGTAGAGATTTTTTTTTATTTTTTTTTTTTTTGTAAACTCACACACAGAGTTTAGCCCTTAGATTACTCAGAAATCCAGTGTTTATCACAAATCAGCCAATGTGATAGAATAAGTACATAGGAGGGGAGGAATTCATATTTTTCACAAAATTATTTTTCTCATACCTGCATGATGGTAAAAGTGCACGAGACGGCATGTTTTACCCCATCATAACATAACAACAAGATCTTTATTATTTCTTTCTTTTGAGCAAAAACATTTTTATAGTTTGGCCATTGAATAAAACTTTATTTATTTATGAGGGAAAAAAAAATGCAGGTTTCTGTATGCTTTTTGAAGTTTTCAGTAGAAATGGTTTCTCATTTCCAGGATGTATTTCTAATCAGAAAAACAGATGCAGTCTTTATTTGTTGCTGGTGTATGAAATCTCCAACTTTTGGGACAGGGCAGTGTTCATTGATTGTCACTCGTGTATTTAAAATGTGGCAATTCCGTTGTGAGATCTTACAAATACTTGTTTTAAGAGTCTAAGCACAGATTGTAAAACCAGAATATAGAAACAGCTGTCTGACAAATATGATTGTTGGACTTTCATCTTTGCTGATAAAACAGGCTTGTCATAAAAAAGCAAACTTGTCAATTGCATTAACTCCATTAAGCATTAGAAAGTATAGGCTACTATACATTATCTCAAATTTATGCAGAGGAAACTGATAATTTGATTTCTCAGCTTTGTTGTGCCTGTATGATAATAAACTAATTGTTGACAGAGTACACTGTTTGGTTCAGTAGCACTAAATGATAAAGCATTTTTCAAGAAAAAGCCTCATCCTGTTTAAAACTCTGAACGTGATTTGTCTTCAGATCTTTGATTTTTCATCTACTGTGTAGTGTGTTGAGGACTTCAAAGGTGAAAGAATCACAAAAAATGATATATTAAGAATCTTAATATTACGAAATGTAAATTAATGTTATGAAATATAGCTACCAGCAGTTTTTATTAGCACACTTTAATATTCTTAGTAATGTGAACTGCATAATAACTGTCATGGTTTAACCTTGGTAGGAAGCTGAGCCCCACACAGCCCCTAGCTTTCCACCACCCCTCATGTACCCCTCCTTGGTGGGACTGGGCAGAGAATTGGGAAGGTAAAAGTGTAAGAACCTGTGGGTTGGGATAAAGATAATTTACTAGGTAAAGAAAAGGACGCACATGCTATCAAAGCAAAACAAGGAATTCATTCACTACTTGTGGTCAGCAACCATGGCTCATCACATGTAGCAGTTACTTGGGAAGACAAACGCCATCACTTCAAATATTTACTCCCAGCTTTTGTTGCTGAGCATGATGCCATGTTATAGAATATCCTTTTGTCCAATTAGAGTCATCTGTCCTGGTTGTGTGCCCTCCCAGCTTTGTGTGCACCCCCAGCCTCCTCGCTGCTGGGGCAGCATGAGAAGCAAAAAAGACCTTGAGTATGCACTGCTCTGCAACAACTAAAACATTGGTGTTTTAATGTTAAAATAACCAACATTATTTTAATCCTAACTCCAAAACACAGCATCATACTAGCTATTATGAAGAAAATTAAAATAATAAAAATTATATAATTTATATAATAATAGCTTAAATACCTTCTTGAGAATTGTATTTTTCTCTACACAGTGGGGAAAGTAAATTAACTTAAACAGACTGTAATTATAGACTCAGTTTTCTTGTAGCTTAGCTTAGATGTAAGAAACTTCAAGAAATAATAAAAAATTCAGAGATTATTCTGCTATTCTGGTACTGACTGTAGCTCAAAAATATCAAATGCAAAAACATATAGCAAACCTGTATTTTATGTAATACTATTACTGTCAGTATGAAAATACCAGCTCTGAGGGAAGATAATAAAATGTTGATATTTAAATTTGTGAGGTTAAATGTGAAGGTAGTATATGTTAGATTATATGTTTAAGAAATATGTCAGACTGGTATCCAATTAAATGCACTTCTTGATAAGATTTTAAGGGATGCTATTTTGATTCAACTTTGGGAGTTGGCCATTTTCCTCTGAGAAAAGATAATAAAGTTTAAGAATGTTATCAAGTGTAATTTGTTTCATGTGCATTTTATTTGCAAACATTTGTATCAAGCTCTTAACCTCAGCCATGTACAGTGACACCTTTTTAAAATACTACCATCAAGGAACACAATTGTCTGCTGTTTTTTTGCATGTATCTATTTCTCTTCTGCCGGTGTTTCATATTATTTTAATAAGAAACTTGACAACCCAGCACCACTAGACACTTGTACGTTGTTTTAAGCTGACTGTAGTGTTAGTGTCTATTTAGAGAACTTGTTTTCCAAAAAAAAAAAAAAAAAAGATGATTTTTCTTGTTACAGTTATCTGAAATCTAAACACAGATAAGTGGTTCTAAGGAGTAAACCTTCAATATAGATAACTTCTATATGTGATATTGGCTGCCACATACTGAATTCCTGGGGTCATAGGAATATGGCCTTGGATAGATCAGTAGATCAGTAGAAACTAATTGGTTTAAAAGATACGGATATTTTAGGGAGATACCAGAATGGGAGCTTATGACAAATTCAAAGGAGCAGCAGGTTTAATTTCAAATCTATACTGTAATATTTCTCTAACACTGTATTCATATTAGCCAACTTCAATTTATTTTTTATTTTTTATTTTTTTACAGTTGGTTGTTTACAGTTCTGCTGCTTCTGTTTCAAAGATGTTTAAGGATTTTCTCAGTACAATACTCACACACATTTATAAAAATGAATATGATAGATATTGTTGCTTTATTTGCAAATGCTAGCAAATACACAGCTTATATATTTATATAAAAGTAGATGTATGGAGGGTCTTCTGTGCCTTATTTTCCATTTAAGATGAGAAAAGTGCTTGTTCCACCAGACAAAGAAGGTTGATATGACAATTTAAAACACAGAAATAAAAAGTCTGCCAAATTGAGAGAAAGCATATAAGCCTTTTATTATTCATTGGGAGGTAAAACTAAAGGCCTCGTCCTTTCATTTTTTTGTTACATGAAGCCAGATTACTGACAGTAATTTATTAAGAGATCATGAAGGATACTTGACGTCCCCAAATATATATTAAAAGATACATTTTCAGCCCCTTTGTCTTACCTGTCTTCTCTTAGGATGATCAGAGGGCTGGAGTGTTTCTCTTATGATGAAAGGCTGAGAGAGCTGTGCCTGTTTAGCCTGGAGACAAGAAGAGAGGATTTATTCAACATACACAAATATCTTAAGGAATGGTGTGAAGAAGAAGGAGCCAGACTCTTCAGTAGCAGCCAGTGAAAGGCTAAGAGGCAATACACACAAACTGAATCACAGGAAGTTCCAGCTGAATATGGGGAAAAGCTTTTCTGCTGTGAGGTTGACAGAGTGCTGCAACAGGTTGCCCAGAGATGGTGTGGAGTCTCCTTCTCTGGAGTTACTCAAAACTACCTGGACACAATCCTGTGCAATGTGTTTTAGGTGACCCTACTCGAGCAGGGTGGTTAGACTAGATGATCTCCAGAGGTGCCTTCCAACTTCAACCACTCTTTGACTCTGATTTAGAGTGTGGTAGGGCTCAGTTATGCATTTGCTCATCCATTAGAAGAATTCGGGGGCTCTGAATGGAGCTCTGAATGACAGAAATGAATTAAACATATTGAATGAAAACAAATGAAGCCAAAGGAGTCAGGTTCAAAGCAAGCAAAGGGAGGTAAACCTTCATATGCACCAAGACACTAGATGAATTTGTTGTCAAAACATTGTTGATGCAAGAAATTTACATGAGTTCAAAGAAGGATTTTACTGATTTTATGGAAGATAAGGTCCTAGAGAATTATAAAATGCATAGAAAAGATATTCACCTGAGAAGGTCCTTGTTCTGAAAGTTGGACACTAAGGGAATATTAAGGGGAGTTACTCTGTATATGAAACTAGTCTTATGACTTTCTCCCTGGCCTATGGCTGCAGTTGGAGACAAAATACTAGGGTAGATTACTCTTCTTATTTCTGTGTTTTAATAACCAGGTCTACTGTCTGCTAGGTCATCGGCCATGTAAAATGGAGTTCTGGAGCACCAGCTGAGATACTGAAGTATGTAATACCTTTGTTTGGAACTCATTAAGTTCAGTTCATGACTGATACCTAAAATCAGAAGCAACAGTCTGCTATTTACGTGTACCAACTAGTAATGTTTTGGATGTCACAGAACATGCTATCTGAAAAAGACTGAGAGATTGATAAAGGACATTCATGCATTCTTCATCAGTAGCTGGAGTTCAGATGACAGTTATTTGACAGTCCTTAAAATGAATCTAGCTGCCTGTTTTTAGTTAACTGCATTGCAGCTTGCGTATGTTTGTATGTATCTGTCTGTGAGGATGATGTTTCTTTGTAGACCCTGAGGACTAAATTCTTCAGCATCATTGCCATCAGCTGCATCTCCAGAAGCAACTGTGTCTCCAAGACAGATATTGTATAAGATCTAAAGGTCTTCCAGACAGTGCAGGTGTGGTGCCATATGCAATTAAAACCTGCTCTAATTTGGTATAGTCAGCAGCATATAGGGATCAGCATCTAGAGGTAATGCTCAATTGCCTAAACATAGCCATTGTGAATTGGATCTACGTCAGGTATCTGAGACATCTGCATGGCCTGGCAGGTATGACGCAAAATCTGTATAAGAGCTGAAGTTTACTGGACTGGCATCAAATCCCAGAATTGTTCAGGCAGGAATAGACTTCAGGAGGTGTCTAGTCCCAGCTCCTGCTCAGAGTCAGCTATGAGGCTAGGCCATGTTGCTTACCTCAATGGGATTTTGAAATTTTCAAGGGTGATAGAAATTTTCAGTCTGGGATAGAGTAAATTTTCTTGAGAGTGGCTGGTATGTGCTATGTTTTTGATTTGGGAGAATAACACACTCAGAGTACATGGATATTTTAGTCATTGCAGAGCAATGCTTACACTCATCCAAAGACTTCTCAGTTTCTCACACTGTGAGGAGGCTGCGGATGCACAAGGAGCTGGGAGGGGACAGAGCTGGGACAGCTGACCCGAACTGGACAAAGGGGTATTCCATACTACATGGTGTCATGTGCGGTAATAAAACCGGGAGAGGGTGGGACTACTGCTCTGGGACTGGCCGGGCATCAGTTGGTGGACAATGAGCAATTTCATTGTTCATCACATGTTTTTTATGTTTATATTAATATAACTATTATTATTTTCCCTTCCAGTTCTCTCCCCATCTCAGTTGGGGCGGGAGGTGGGGTGGAGGGGGGCGTGGTTGGCAGGTAGGAAGTGAGCAAATGGCTGTGTAGTGTTTAGCTGCCAGAAGGGAGAAACTGCAACAATGATGCATAGCATTTCAAATGGTACTAGATATGTCCATACAGGCAAGTGAATTCAACATTGAACATTTGCAATTTCTTGGAAATATAGTAGAATGTTCTTTCAGCTGTATTCATTGAGTATCTGTGTTCAGTAACTACAATACTAATAGCTAGTAACTATAGTAACTATAGTAACTATACTACTAATAGCTTTTACACCAATTACAAAGATGGTCACATTATCTGGATTATTAATCCTTATTTTTTCCTATAATACAACAAATCAATTAATGAAAAATTTACACAAGCATTTTTATTTGTTTTATTGTGGTTTTTATTTTATTAGAAATTTTATTTTATTTTATTTTTATTTTATTTTATTTTATTAGAAATAAGGGATGTTCCTGGAAAATGAAATACATAGAATACCGTATAATGGTGTTATGTGACTGCACGTTCAGGTTACTTACAAAGAGATGCCTTCTGGATTCTATCAGATCCAGAAATGTTGGAAACTGTTAAAATAAATAAGGCTGTAGCCTGCAAGAGAATACTTTTCTTCAGCGACTTCAGTAAGAGAGTCTTAAGGAATGGTGAAATAATCCAGAAGTTTCTTGAAGTCTTTTCAGAATCAATTAAATATTTATTTAATTTCCTGGCACTCTTCCTGCAAAAACGATCCTGCAAAAGCCTATATTCCACACTGAAGTCATATATTTATGATATCAGTTTTGTGTTATTTCATTGCATAGTATTGCTTTCCTGGGAATATGACATTTTTTATCTATGATCTTGTCATTCACAGATACTGGCTGACCTAGAAAACCATGCACTTTTTAAGGATGACCTAGAATGCCAGAAGCTTATTCTGGAAGCCATGAAATACCATCTTTTACCAGAGAGAAGAACTCTTATGCAAAGTCCAAGAACTAAACCTAGAAAGTCTACAGTTGGCACACTTTATGCCGTTGGAGGAATGGATAATAACAAAGGTATTATATACTCATTTATAAACGTTACGTTTTGTATTTCCTTCTTTAGAAAATAATTTTGAATAAGGATGCATATATAAGTCAATGAATAATTGCTGCCAAGACCCAAGTTTACCTAGAAAAGCTGCCAAAAATTTTGGTTCAAATAAAAAAATAAAATCTAATGATATTCTAAGAAAAATGTAATGCTGTTAGAGAACAGAAACTGAGTTTTGAGTTCATTCTTTTTTCAAAATTATTAAGATTTCCAAGAAGAATTTTTACAAGATATGTTTAGTGAGATTAATTTACTTTTGTTTTAGCTTTCTAGAAATTCTGTTTTATTTATAAGTCAAGTGTGTGGGCACCTTTTCTAATCAATAATAATAATATAAAAAGTCAGTTTTATGTGCAGTGTGTTCCATCCTTAAATAGTTGTCTGAGATCTTATGGATGAATCATGCTCTTCTAATGCCAAAAAAATATGTATTTATAGAAAAAAATCCAGACAACCAGCTTTAACTAGATTCTGACTTTCTCAACAGCTAAAGGGGGGTGAAATTATCCCATTTTACTAGTTTAAAAAGTGCAATATAAATGTTATCAAAGTATTTTGTCTTTATTTATTGTGAATTGGAATTATGATGGTGTGCTTTTATATCTGGCAAAGAAATCCAATCCACTGATTTGTTGAATAAAATAAAATGTTTGAAATAAAAGAAAGCTATATAATAAGCCTATATTTTTGGAAAGGTTCTCATTATTAGACTTCCTTGAAATTTACTAACAATACCACAGTATCTTACATTTGTTGTCAATATTCAGATTGAATAATATGACTTCAGAAGCGTAAGTTCTAATCTAAAATAGTGTTTTCAGAAAATGGGAAAGGTGTATGACATCTCTGCTTGTGTGTAAAAGAAATGTTGGGAGAATAGAAAATGTTGAGTAAAGAACCAATACTTATATATATATACACTTATATATACTTATAAATATACTTATATACTTATATATATATCCAGAGTTTATTTTTGACCTTTAAACATTTATAAATGTTTGTGCATTATGTTTGTGTATTATCTGTCCTCACTAATGTTTTTTTTTTCTTGTGGTGGTTTTACTCGGGTGGGCAGCTGAGCTCCATCACAACTGCTCTGTCACTTCCCCTCCTCAAAGAGGAACAGGGAGAAAACATGATGAAAAGAGTTGAGATAAGGACGAGGAGATCTCACAGTAATTATCGTGACGGGCAAAACAGACTTTTCACCTTACCCATTCATACAGTCATACTAACTCCTGTAGTTTGAACTAGCAGGATTTAATCATCTAGGAGTAGACAAAAGCTGTCTAGATGAAGGAGGATGATAGACAGAAATAAATGAGTAAATTCATGAAGTGACAATTAACAATTTCTGAGAATGGAAAAACACTGACTTTTTACATCAGTCTAGCAGTCCCAAGTGCAGAACAAAAGCTGTGTGGTAAAACACAAT
Organism: Nettapus auritus; assembly: GCA_011076525.1. Classification (NCBI taxonomy): domain Eukaryota; kingdom Metazoa; phylum Chordata; class Aves; order Anseriformes; family Anatidae; genus Nettapus; species Nettapus auritus. The sequence goes on from CM021765.1 coordinate 164,708,317, forward strand.
ATTTACAATCTGTTTTGGTTAGTACAATGGAAAATTAAGACGGGGAGAATACACTTCCACAGAAAGAGGAGATCAGTATAAACAATTAAGCAGTTTAAATTTAAGCAATTTAATTGATATCAAAATACAGGTTGATCCCTAATGAGGTGTTCCAACCTATCCCATTTTCCAGCAGATACAATAGTAAGGGAAAAGGAGAATCCTTTGAAAAAGAAAACAGAAGAGTCAGTGTAACCACTCTCCAAAAATACTGACATATATTATTTTTTGAATCAATGTCCCAGATTAGTTCATTATTTACTGAACCACAGTTTTATACAATACAATACAAGGAGAGGAGAAAAGAAGAAAATACTTGAGCAATATTTTTTTCCATTAAAATGTGATTAAAATTAATTAAAATTAACAGAGAGGGCAAAGTTGATTTACTGAAACACTGATATTAAATGTGTATCTTTCTTTAATCTTGTGATTAGATACAAAATCTATCAGGAAAATTGCTCTGAGGGTAATAGGTGTAGTTCATCATTACTCTATATCATATCTATAATCTATACATGTTAAAAGTCCTTTCATTGTTATTTATTTTTTGTTTAGAAAGATTTTTGCTTTCACTACAGCAGTAATAAAAAGTGAAGCTTTTGAAACGTGAAATTGTGATTTCTAGTCATTGCTGCTTAAAATCCCGTTTTGCATATTTTGCCTTTTCTGTAATAAGACTTTCAGTCATTTGTAATAATACTTTTTCATTACACCTATGTTTTCTCAAATGTTGTTTATTACTTTTATATCATAATTACACAGGAATGTCTTTTAATATTGCTCTTTGAAGTTACTCTTTCTGTTATCTTCTATTTTTTTCTATTGTTTTTGTTGTTTTTAATTTTTATCAAGCTTTTATCAAGCTCCTCACAACACACTTTGCTTGCACTTTTATTTATTTTAATTTATTTTTTTTTTCACTCTCATAAACGCACACATTAAATACAGAGAGATATATTGTTCAGCTTACTGATGTTCTCAGTCCTTTAGGAGTCTACTGGAAATACTGTAAATTAAGGCAGAAATAGAGAAATCATTGCATCTTTCCTCTTAGTTCATTCTTGTTGGGCTGTAAAATTCATGCCTGAGATGCCCATAACTTAAAAATCTATCTCCCTCATGTTCAGTTTAGTGGGAATTCATAAAAAAAAAAAAAAAAAAAAAAAAAGTGAAAACCATCAAAATTTTTTCATAGCATTTTGCAAGTTTTGGAAATTACTCACCTCACTCAGCCCCAACCCCCAGCAGCAAGTTTTGACGACACACAGTACTCCCACCCCAGGGGCTGCAGGCTGAATGCAGGCTGAAGACCCCCTCCTGCTCCCAGAGCTGATGCAGAGACCCCACTGGCTGCAGCAGCTGCCCCCACAGGTCAGGGCACCCAGACACTGGCCTGACACCAAGAGCTGGCACCAGATTTCACTCAAACACAGAGGTCTCACCAGGAGCTGGCACTGAGCCCTTGCAGTGCTGACACTTGGGGTAGGGATCAAGATTACGCAGAGAGAATATTAGGAAAGGATTTAGTAAGAGGAAAGGACAGACTGTGGTGATAAAGAACAGACTCAGACAGTCAAGCCAGAACAGCCTTACCTTACACATGATAGTCCCTTTTATACGCCTTTCTGTCTGTTTCTCCTTGTCCCTCCTTGCTCCCCTTCCCCTGCATAGTCCTCCTGATCTCCCCCTCATCAGCTGGCACAGTCTCACTAACTCTACCACAACATCTTGGACACTTAGGTTGGCATCGTTGTCAATTTGAATGTCTTGGTTTGCTTGCAGTTTCTTGATAGCTCATTAGTTGCTGTGACTGGCCAGGTGTGTTTCTTGTCTTAGTCTCTGTTATGTTTGTCTGTCAGGTTTGTGTCTTTAAATATTTTATTTATGGCTACCCTCTTTTCCCTAACATCCTATTTGACAAGGCCCATGATCAGACAACCTTGCTGAAACAGATGTTTTTACACTCCCACATACCCTTACCAATTACTGTGACTGAACAACTTTGGTTCTTGTTACTCCCTCCCTTATTACTTGTTGGTGAGGTGTGTGCTCTGAATGTTGTTTATGAATTCCTGCTTTTCTCATTATCCATTTTTTTTGCACTGAAAAGGTACTTTATTGATAAAGTAAAAACATATTTAAAGGAATAGGTGCTCTCTTTGTTTTGATTGCTGGGTGGTCCTGTGTGGAGCTGGGAGTTGGACTTGATTATACCTGTGGATCCCTTTCAACTCAGGATATTCTATGATTCTGTGATTCTTTGATTCTTCTTCCACACACCCTTACAAAAAACATTTGAGAGAAAGAATGACGATTGTACACAGGAATGAATAATACTTGAGAAATGCCATGATCACTCTGTCTTAGAAAATAGTTATTTTTTTTTTTTTAATTTGCAAATAACCACATAATTCTTTATTTAATGTACTGAACATTCAAAATCCCTTGTAATTAAATTAATATCATTATTAATGATGGGATATTAATATCATTATTAATACGGGGGTAAAAGAAGATGGACTATGTATCTAGTTTGCTTTAGCCAAGGGTATGCTGTCCCCTTGCTATTGAGAAAGAAAGAAAGAAAGAAAGAAAGAAAGAAAGAAAGAAAGAAAGA
>CM021765.1:164710985-164738476 GCA_011076525.1 Nettapus auritus
AGAAAGAAAGAAAGAAAGAAAGAAAGAAAGAAAGAAAGAAAGAAAGAAAGAAAGAAAGAAAGAAAGAAAGAAAGAAAGAAAGAAAGAAAGAAAGAAAGAAAAGGGAAGGAAGGAAGGAAGGAAGGAAAAGGAAGGAAGGAAGGAAGGAAGGAAAAGGAAGGAAGGAAGAAAACTGAAAAAGATAAATGTGAGCATTGTAAGAGCTGAAAAAGAACGATAAGAAGAAAAAAAAAAGAAGGAACAAAAAGACTTGCAAAACCACAGAAGTGCTTTCATACACAAGTATTTAAAAATATATGTATAGAGAGAACTGAAGTACTATGTAGAGAAACATGAATTATCCTTTAGAGTGCTTTATTATCTGCTACCATCACTGTTGTGGTAGTACATTTCTATTCAGATAAGTTGGTTTTTTGGTTGCATGATATCTTTACAGAATTAGTCTTTTAACATTGTCTGTTTGTGGTATTGTTTTCCAATGATCAGAAAAAGCATTGAAATATCTGTTTCAAACATACTACTTTTAACTCTGTAAATCTTTCTGTAACGTAGACAAGCTTGTGCAGCTTCCATGATTCAGTTGCTCTGTTCATAAGAATATTTTAGCAATTTCACAGTAATCTTAGTCATATCTCTCTAGTTTAAAGGATTCTACAAGTGCAGAGCGCTAGATTGATTCTAGCTACTAGAGTTTGAAGTAGGCTTTCCAGGTAAAGACACATTTTTATGAGACTGACAGAAGATATGGAAAACCCTGCAAGGCCTTCACAGAAAACATTGATAAGTTTGAAGTGTTTTGTTGTTGTTGTTGTTGTTGTTGTTGCTGCTGCTGTATTTTGAATTGCAGCTTAATTGTATTTATACATTAAGCTTTTTTGAAAGGTGTTCAGCAATAGTGAAGCAGAATATGTTTGTAGAGAAATGGTAAATTAATTGCTTTAATGAATGAGGAACATAAATTTGCTGTTATTACTCATGAAATAGGTAGATGTTCATAAAAGATGAAGTGAAAAGTAAGTAATGACCTGTCCCTTTTGCAATTAATAAAATCATAGAACTATAGAATGGTTTCGGTTGGAGGGAACCATAAAGATCATCTCATTCCAACCCCCCGCTCCTTGGGCAGGACACCTTCCACTAGACCAGGTTGCTCAAACCCCATCCAACCCAGCCTTGAACATGGAGCATCCACAGCTTCTCTGGGCAACGCTCTTTTAGCTTAAAGCCGTTAACCCTTGTCCTATCCGTACACTTCCTGACAAAGAGTCCCTCCCCAGCTTTCCTGTAGACCCCCTTTAGGTACTGGAAGGTCTCCCTGGAGCTTTCTATTCTTCAGGCTGAACAACCCCAACTCCCTCAGCCTGTCTTCATAGGAGATGTGCTCCAGCCCCTTGATCATCTTTGTGGCCCTTCTCTGGACTTGTTCTAATACTTCCCTGTCTTTCTTATGCTGGACTATTCCAGTTCTGCTCATTTTATCAATAAGATTTTAGATGTGGCCTTTCTGATCCTCCAAATAAATATCTTATGCATTTAGTTTGTTTTCACCCATATGTTTTCTGTGAGGCCATTTGTTTCATTAAATTGAAGAATCATATAGTTGTAGCCTTGAAGGATCTCAGGAGGATATTATGGCAAAATAATGATGCCTATGACATTCCAAGCAGCTGTCTACCTAAATCAATTTTAAAGTATTTCCAGTGATAACTCCAACTAGTCCAAAACTTAACTATTCGTATTAGCAGAAAAAATATCTTACAACAGCTAAGCTGACCCTTTCAGCCCTTTCTTGCTGTAGTGGAAGTATGATTTAATCCACTTCCTTCCATCAGGCTTTTAATTACTTTCCCATCAAGCCTTTCTTGCAGTTAATAGTGCCCCCCCAAAAAAACACACAGAATCACAGAATGTTAGGGATTGGAAGGGACCTTGAAAGATCATGTAGTCCAATCCCCCTGCCAGAGCAGGAAAAAGTCACAGAACCCACTCTATGGCTTTTGCAGTAGCGATTTAACCTGAAAGATTACTTGACACATCTTGCAGAACATACCTGTTTAACACGGTTTTATATTTTCCTATCCCTCCTGAGAAATTGAAGTTAATCCTGTAATTCATGTAGTTCTCGGAAATAACTTTGAAGACCTCAGAGTTCCTCTGCCTTTGCTTTTAACACCAAATGTGCTTAAAAGACTAGTCCATTTGAAAATGTCTAATTTATCTAAGTAATTCACATCCAATTATTTCTTTATTTTAAACAGAGGTCCTTCATCACCTGATTATGAGTGAACTATTTTTTATATTACTTTTCAGGAGGTAGTGTTTTCATAGAGATGTCCTTGTATTTTTTGCCTTCTCAAAGTCTAGATTCATCTAGCTTTTTTGATATTGAATAGATTTGCTTTTGATGATAATTTTGATGAAACAGTGATTATTCAGAAAGAAACAGCTATGATAAAAAATATTACGTGTTCAACCACTAGAGGCTGCAATTCTGTAAATATTTTCCTTAGAGTTTCCACTATTGACCAATATGTGTCACTCAGGAATTATTATAGTAGATCACAGGTTTTTTTCATGCAGTAAGACATTTTTAAATAGTGGTAGTCTGACTCATGGAAAGATAGAGTTTATTTCTTGAAACTTTATTGTTAAAGAGAAAAGTCATCTTTTGACTGTACTGTCTTGAGTTTCATGTCATGACCATTTTCTACAGAGCAGATACAATAAGACCTGAGAATTTGCTGTCTGCAGTTCCCTTGGTGTGATTTTGATGGTACTAGCTTTCTGCAAGTAGGTGTATTGTCCTCTAAGATGGAAAGCATTACATATTGAAAAGTTTAAAATTGTTTTTGATGTTAAGAAAATTAATATGCCATTTTATAATTAAAATCAGTAAGGGTGGAAATAGGTCAGTAATATTAAATCACAGTATTCTATTTAAAAATAATTTATTGATCTAATCCACAAAAGCAAACAAACAAAAATGATTCTCTTGAACTGATTAACAGCATGAAATTAAGCAAGATTTCATGAAAATCATTTAGAATGTCTAAGAGGAATTTTGTTAAAGCACTGTGGAATTTTGTATCCGTAGATACAGAAATCTGTAGGAGATAACCATATTTCAATGTTCTGTACGGATGCCCTGCAATATGCAGATTGCGTCAGTAGCAGAGTACCATGAAAGGCTTTGGAGGTTAACTTTACTGTCATTTTTTTCATTATATTGATGCCAGAAAAAAATAATTTCTGTGCAATAAATAGGAAGCTTGTGACATCTAAAGCAGCCTATTAAAAAGTATATTCTGAAAGAATAAGAATCTTACATTTCATAACTATAGCTTTCATAATCATAGAAGGGTACACAGGAGCACCAAATTTAAGGTATTTTTTTAAAGGAATTATTTAAGGAATTAGCATTCCCTGTTTTAAAATGACAGAAAAAAAAATCTGAAATATTAATTACCTTTCTGAAGCAGTACTTCAGATATTGAATTATTTTGCTCTTCAGAGATGCTCGTATTTTATTTATTGAGATAAATATGTGGAAATACATAGATTATGGAAGAATACACTTAGATATATGGTTAGCATATATCTAAGCAACTTCAAATATCCAAAACATACTCCCACACAGTAACATTCTTCAGAATGACCATCTGAATTTACATTTTAAATAAATAAATAAATAAAATCAGCTATTAGCTCTTGGACAGACACACAGGCTGAAGGCTTATCTTGCTTAGCATAAAATGCAGCTTTGTACTAAAAGATTGTGCTAAAAGATTGATACCATTTACCTCATGATAGCACTGTCTTCACTAGTAAGGTATAACATACAAAATAAAATCAGAAATTTCATTTTGTCCTTTGGTACTTTCAAGCCAATTCAGTAGCTGCTGTTCTATGAACAGCTCTTAGAGAAGTAGATATGCATGTAGGAAATCAAGTATTTTTACAGCATATTGTTTTTCAGATTTTCGTTGTGGCTTTTGTTAGCCGTATTTGTTTTGTGAGAAGGAGACTTCAGCATAGTAGCCAGTATTTTAAGTAACTACAACATTAAAAACATATCTGGGACCTCCAGAATCTTTTTTTTTTCCTCATAGTGTGCATTTTGTGTATTGTATGTCTGCTGTTTGTTTCAGAGGAGATTTGGTTCAGTTGCAATATTTCACTAATTAGATGCTATATTAATATTTCAGTTTGTGCTACAAAAAGTGTGCATTACTGGAGATTAATCTTCATTCAGTATGAAATATGATACTCTCCAAAATAAAAGCAATTTCTGGTGTAACTGTATATTTTTCTAATTATTTCTTAGAAGCTTATTGGTTTGATTTTGTGTTCTGTTTGTTATTTTAATGGCTTTTTTCTCTCATTCTGTTATGACAAATGATGAATGAAGTGTATTTACATGACTATTCTCTTTCATTTTTTTTTTTCACTTACGTTATTTTTCTCCATTTGAATGCTAATATTATTTTAAAAATACTACTGAATTATATATATATATCCTGATGATAGTGTATTGTATTGTAAGAACAACTTTGTGGCACATGAAAAGGAAAAATTGGTATAACCAGTTGTTCAAGGGACAGTTTTCTTTCTTTATTTTTTTTTTTTCAGAATTCCACACAGTCAGCTTGTTAACACCAGATACTTCCTATGAGTATTTAAAGTTATAACACAACTGTTTTAACATTTTTTTTTTCTATAAAAATTAACTGAAAGGTTAACAGGAGTTACCTCTATTTTTATTTTTAGATGTTCTATGTATTCTAGAATTTTCTAGCTGATTATAGGTCAGAATTTTGAAAGCAGAATGTTTGTTTGTTTGTTTCTGGGTTGTGATGAACGGTATAGTCTTTTGTATAAGCTCTGGCCATGAAGCTGCGATTATGCTGCTAGAATTTACTCTCTGATAAAGTAATACAGAGATCCAAAGCATGAAAGTGGATCATTTATGATGAAAGATAAACAATAACACTTTTAATTCAGATATCTGAATCCTCTGAAATCTTGTCTGATGTATTTAAGCAATACTTCTGTGTTAGCCATACAATTCCAGTATTTTCAAATATCATGTGAGCAATTCTATTGACAAACGTGATGTAATACGATATTTACTCAGTTCCATATGATATGTTTTTTTGCTTGTTTGTTTGTTTGTTTTCTTTATGGAATTCACTTGCCCAAAAACTGTAGACATTTTAAATTAAAACAAACAAAAGTGTTAGCATAATCCAGCGTTTTCCCACTCTGAAGCCGACAGTACGGGAAAAAAAAAAAGCTTAATTGACCTTAATTGTAAAATCCAGTAACACTGAGCCTTAGGTCAGCAGTGTGTACCAATGACTAATTCGGTTCTCCTATTTTACCCTTTTTTGAATATACAGTGAGAAATAATAATGGAATATATAAGCAGGAACAACAGCAAAAAAAATGTCTTTCTCATCAGAGTAATTGACCTAACATAGTAATGAGGTTGTCATCATGGCAGTTTTTCTTGAGAAAGTTAGAATACCAAAATAAAAGACATGCTATTGTGATAAATAATCGGGTCTCAGAATTCCAATTAAAGTTTGCAATTTATCAAACAAATAGAGGCAAGCAAACAGCACTGGGTGCGCCGGGAGTCTCTGCTCCACCAAGATGCACACCTGTTACATCAGGTAGCTGGTTTTTATGTTCCTAGACTAATACATATTCATCACTATTTCTAGAAAAGGCAGGGTTATTATAATAAGTTTCCGGAATCCAAACCTTCTCCCGGACGCATGTGTGTTAGTCTCTGGTGGTCTCTCTGCGGGTCGCTCGTGTTGAAGGCTCATAGTCTTCCTCCCAGGCTTTGTCCTTCAACTCCCCTTTTCTCCTTATTTGGTGATATCTTTGTCGGATATCTGAGGCTTGCACAGCGTCCCATCAGTTTCCTAAAAACTCCTTGGTTCTTATCTCCCAGACCTGAGTCTTAATGTTCGTCCTTCAAACCCTCTATTTACACAAATTGCTGGACCCTTCCTTTGCATAATGCAAGAACTATGTACACTAATCACTCTGTTTTTCCTAGGTAGAAGGTTATATTTCATCATGTGGCACTAGCATTGTTCCATACTGACACAAATCAAATTAACACATTTCACACTGAATAATGGTAACTGAATTTTTCAGCATTTATTTTTCAAAAACACATCGACACTCACTTTTCATTTTAAATTACTTAAATGGAACAGACAGAATTAGCTGTTTGTAAAACAATCAATACATTTTTAAAACAGAAAACAAGGCAACTTATTTTAGGAACCTTGGTTTATCTGTTGCATACATTCATATTTTCAGTCATTTTAATATATTCCATGAGCTTATTACTGGATATATGTCTGATAAACTACCATAGCTGTATGGTGTTTAGTTTGATTTACCCAGTAACTTGAAACTGAAACGAACTGTATGAATTCCTAAAAACTATGTATGTGTATGTATGTAGATGGCAACATTCTGGAGAGAGGAATCATAATTCATTAAGTATCATGATAGCATAATTGTAGAGTGAAGGTGGAGCTTTGTTAATTATTTCACCAGAGATTTATGAACTACATAGGCTAATGACTGATGAGTTAATTAAATGTATAAATCAAACTAAAATTCCCTTCTCATACAATTCATGTAAGTATTAACATTACTATTTGCTTCTTTTCACTCCTGTGAATTTCAATGTGTTCCAGAACATTCAACCTCATAGGCCATTTAACAGTACAGTACTTTGATTTACATGTGCATTTCTAAATAGAAAAAATCCAGATTGTAAAACCATCTGCTAGGTTTTTGGTAGTTATTTTACATCACTTAATTTCTGGCATCTTCTAAGTGTAGTTAATATCTGAAATTGCTAATTCAGCTACAGTTTGAAATAGAGAGAAGAACCAGTAAAGACCTATTCTTAAGCCCAAAGAACTTCAAATACAGGGAAAGTTACCACAGGGAAGTTAACTTTCATCCGATGAAAACAGATGGTCAGCCAATAGTTGGTTGATGTCATAAATAGGGCTTTAAACTAGGAAAGAGTGGGGTGGGAGAGGGCAACCAGCAGCCCTGTGAAGGAGTGATGCGCATGGCTGCTGAACAAAGGGAGTGGGGTTATGTGAAGGGGAGGGAGGGAGCACAAAATCAATATAATAGGAATTAAGCAGAGTCACCTGCAGCACTTGCAGGTTAGCAAGGGATTGTACTGGGCACCATCATGGAGAAATCCCCCAAAGACTTCATAGGAACACAGGCTGGGGTGCCCCTTTTAAGTGTCTGTACAACATCACACAGTATGGGAAACGAACAGTTGGAGACATGCATGTTTGCCAAGCTACAGTCTTACTGGCTTCACGGAGATACGGTGGGATGTCTATGGTCCCCATGATGGGACTGTTGTAGTAGAAAGATACAGGCTCTTTAGGAAGGACAGGCCAGAGAAACCAAGGACAGGGTGTCACTCTATGGCAATGGCAGTCAGGAGTGTGTGGAACTGCCTGGGGATGAATGAGGAGTGTTGTGGTTTAACCTAGCTGGCAGCTAAACACCACACAGCCGTTCGCTCACCCTCCCCCCTCCCTCTCTGGGATGGGGGAGAGAAACGGAAAAGTGAAACCAGAGTTGAGATAGAGACAGTTTATTAAGATAGGAATCAATAATAATAATAATAATAATAATGTGTATGAAACAAGTGATGCACAATGCAATTGCTCACCACCCGCTGACCGATGCCCAGTCTATCCCGAGCAGCCGGCCTCCCCATCCCGGCTAGCCACCCCTATATATTGTTTAGCATGACATCAGATGGAATACTCCTTTGGCTAGTTTGGGTCAGCTGTCCTGGGTCTGTCCCCTCCCAGCTCTTGCTGCACCCCCAGCCTGCCCGCTGGCAGGACAGAGCGAGGAGCTGAAAAGTCCTTGGCTTGGTACAAGCACTGCTCTGCAACAACCAAAACATCGGCATGTTATCAGCATTCTTCTCATCCTAATCCAAAACACAGCACTCTACCAGCTAATAGGAGGAAAACTGTCCTAACTGAAACCAGGACAGGAGCTGACAGAGAATTTATGGGTTAGGATTAAAGGGAGGACAGGACTAAGTGACATTATAATGACATTATAGTGTGGGTTCTGCTACAGGCCACCTAACCAGAAAGACTGAGTAGATGGGGACCTCTATAGACAGACAGGAGCAGCCTCACGTTCACAACCCATGCTCTTCATGGGGTACTCAAAATCCTTAGGACAGCAAGGAAGACATACAGCAAGCTCACAACCCTGGACTTCAGCAGAGAGTGGAGTTTGGCCTCTTCAAAGATCTGCTCAGTAGCGTACCATGGGATAAAACCCTGAAGGGAAAAGGTGCCCAAGAAAGCCCTCAAGGAGGGCAGAAAGAAAGATCTGGAGAACTATGGGATGGTCAGCCTCACCTCAGTCCCTGGGAAAGTGATGGAACAGCTAAACCTAAAAACCATTTCCAGACACATGAAAAAAATCATCAGGAGTAGTCAGCATGGATTCACCCAGGGGAAGTCATGCCTGACCAACCTGATAAGCTTCTATAATGAAATCATGAGCCTGATGGATGAGCAGGGAGCAGTGGATATTTTCTTCCTGGACTTCAGTAAGGCCTTTGAAAGTATTCCCCATAAAATCATCATAGGCTGCTGAACTATGGGCTGGATTAGCAGACAGTGAAGTGGATCAAGAACAGACTGAACAGCCAGACCCAGAGTATAGATGTTAGTGTGTAGTGGGTTTACATGGCAAGGTTTTGGTAGCAGGGGGGGCCATAGGGGTGGCTTCTGTGAGAAGGATCTAGAAGCTGCCCCATGTTTGGTAAGGGCCCCACTGCTGACCAGAGCTGAGCCAATAAGCGATGTTGTTTTGCGCCTCTGTGAGAGCATATTTAAGACAGGGAAAAAACCGCTGCGCCACTCAGCAGCTGGGAGGGTGAGAGGAGTGAGAAACAGCCTTGCAGGCGCCAAGGTCAGTGAAGAAGGAGGGGGAGAGGTGCTCCAGGCGCCGGAGCAGAAGTCCCCTGCGGCCTGTGGTGAGGACCATGGTGAAGCAGGATGTCCCCCTGCAGCCCATGGAGTATCACGGTGGAGCAGGGTTCCACGCTGCAGCCCGTGGAGGAGACCACGGTGGAGCCTGTGCCCCGAAGGAGACTGCGGCCTGTGGAAGACCCCTGCCGGAGCAGATTCCGGGCCGGACCTGCAGCCCGTGGAGAGGAGACCATGCAGGAGCAGGTGACCCGGCAGGAGCTGCTGCCCGTGGGGGACCCAGGTTGGAGCAGTTTGCTCCAAAGGGATGGACCCCGTGGTACGGACCCATATATGGAGCAGTTCTTGAAGAGCTGCTGCCTGTGGACAGCCCACGCTGGATCAGTTTGGCAAGGACTGCATCCCGTGGGTGGGACCCCACAGCACAGGGGACGAGAGTGACCAAGAAGGAGCGGCAGAGAAGAAGTGCTGTAGACTGACCATAACCCCCCTTCCCCCGTTCCCCTGCGCCGCTCGGGGGGAGGAGGTGGAAGAGGGTGGATGGGGGGGGAAGGTGCTTTTCGTTTCTTTTCTTTGTTTCTCACTTCTCTAGCTTGTTAGTAATAAGCAATAAATCTTACTTTCTCTCTATGCTGAGTCTGTTTTGCCCGTCACGATAATTATTGCGCGATCTCCTAGTCCTTATCTCAACCCTTGAGCCCCTTTCATCGTATTTTCTCCTCACTCCTCTTTGAGGAGGGGGAGTGAGAGAGCGGTTGTGGTGGAACTCGGCTGCCCACCCGAGTAAAACCATCACATAGTGGTGCAAAGTTTATTTGGAGACCAGTAACAAGAGGAGTACCCCAGGGGTCAGTACTGCATTCAGTCCTTTTTTGCATCTTCATTAACTATCTGGACTTAAAAAATGTTGTCACCTCCTTTCCAGTGCAGTCCTCTATGTCTATTTTTCACTTCCTAAATCTTCATGCCAAATTGTAGGAAACGCTCATTTAGATAACATTTAGATAATCTTCAGTACAGCTCTCACATTATTTTCAAACACCCTGAACTGGAAAAAAAAAATAAAGCAAGCAAATTTATCTTTTTTGGACTACATAGGGCATTTTATGGAGTTTAACGTATATTAGGCATCAGCTGGCTACTATCCGTGTAAAGGATAACACCCTTTAGAGCGGGTTAACCTTAGAGAGAAGTACGTGAAGCAAAACAGAGTCTCCCAGGAACTGAGACAACAGTTAAGCAATGTGGATGATCACCAACTATGCAGCTATAATGAAAAATAGTAAAAGGCTGTGGTAATGGGAACTTGGTGCTGTTGCAGGATAAAAATGCTTAGTTCATGCAGTTTAAACCAAAACACGATCAAAGCAGTTTCTTGTTTTATTGATGACACATAATTAGCTGCAATTGGTGAAGTATATATTTAGGATCAATCCTAGTGATGCAATAGATAAACTGCAATACTACAGCTTAGATTAACTGCAAACTGCAATATGCCTACAAAATACGAATTAACTCCATCAAATTTCTGAACACCCTTCTGTAGCTAATCCCCAAAAGTGCTAGTTACAGACAGCTGTGCACACATGCTCACACACAAGCACAGATATATATGCACCTCCTCTCTAACTGTCCATGTGGGTCACCATTATCCCCTCCTTAAGAGGTGGGAGCTCCCTTGTGTGCAAACTGCTCCTCTGGGAGATGTGATTGCTCCAGCACTGTGGTTTAGTTAAGTTTAGTTGTGGTTTAGTCTACATACAGCATTTGTCTTTTTCTTTTTAACACTTTATTTTCATAGGCTCCAGTGGGAACAGAACTGTTTTCAAAGAAAAGGCATGTGCTTTGTTGATTAGCAAAGGTAGTCTAGCATACTGTCTGATATAAATCATTAATAAAAGGTACTTTTGTAAGTTCTATACTAGATAAAAACTTAAATTAAAACATGAATATTTTATGTTACAAAACAACACTATTTTATAAAACAAAGCAGTCAACACTAAAGGGGTTACTTAAAATCACTGTCAGTAAACTGTCATTTCTGATATTCTTCGCAATATAAACGTTAGTAGAAAAAAAAAAAACTTTTATTAGATTTAGAGAATTCTGATCGTATTGAATAATTATTATATTATGTTGTATTATATTCCCAAAGGTTTTCTGATATTTGTTCATTACACTTCCTAGCAAAAACTTATGACATTCCAATATACATATATATATTCACTCTAAAAATGTAAAAAAATGTTTTGTTCAAGTTATATATATTTGGAGTGCTTTAAAAGAATCTCATATGGTGTAACTAAAGAGAACAGCAGTGACTGTTGTCCTGTATATTTTTTTTCGTTACCAATAACTTCTTGATATCTGCTTCAGTAACCTATTTAGGTCTCATTCTTTCCACTTGAGTAACCATTGGTTCATTTCAAAATGTATTGTTGCAGATCACTAGATCAAGGTCATCATTTTCCACCTACTTGTAGCAGCTTCTCTAAATCTTGAGCAAAGTTGTCAGAGTAGGCATCAGCAACAGCTTTAATAATAGCAAAATCAGCAAAAAGTCTTACAAGGAAAAAAAAAAAAAAAGAGAAATCTTGTGATGATAAATATAGAAATCCTACCTTTCTTTAAAGTTCTAAATACTGATATTCTATCTATGAGAAAGGAAAAAAGGAATCTTTCTTGTGAAAATGTATGCATTGAATGCAAAGGATGGTGTTGGCTTTTTTGTTTATTTGTTTTGTTCTGGGGTTGGGTGTTTGGCTGAGTGGTTGGTTAGATAGGCATCTGTATCAACTTCTGAAGCAATATTCAATTTGTATATGCCAACATTTGTGCATTTATACATAACTGAAATGATACTCAAAAAGATTTCACCAAAACTACATCCTGATTTCACAAGTTTCCAAATGATAACTAAAACCAAAAATAGAATTCTGGGTTGTGCAATGGTGATGCACAACCATGTAGATGAAAGTAAATTTGTGAGATGTAGTAAATTATTCTTTCATCAGAATCCTTGGATGGGAGAACCACATACATATATGAATTGTCAGCTGCAGCTGGATAATCATACAAAACCATCCTGATCCGCTACAGTACTTTCATTTCTTCAGTTTTCTTTCTTTGGAGATCGCTCATTATTTTATAAAACTTCATTAATTTGGGCTTAGAACACCCATGAAAATTTGCGCAATACACAGAGCTAATTTTATCCACTAACCAGCTGGACCATAAGTAGAATTAAAAAAAAAAAAAAAAAGTTGAAATGTATCCAGAACATAAGGAAAAATCATTAACTTCTTTTTTGAAATCATTTGTGCTGCAACAGTCATGGTATAGCCACTTTATTTTTAACATTCATATAGAACTCGTTAAATGAGTTCTGTTTCACCTCTGTCTTTTTATATATACTCTGTCTTCAGTATTACTCACCGAAATAACTCAGGCATTTTTAGAAATCTCTCCATCTGAAAAATAGGGGTTTATGCATGTGTCTGTGCACATGTTTATGCAAGAGGAATTTGCCTGATTATGTTCATTACAAGATCCTTGATGTTCTTTGCATCTGTTTTTATTTAATTTTGAAAAGCTTCGTATCTTACGACAGTCTAATAAATCATGTCTGTCCAAGTGAAATAAGCTATAGAAAAATACAGATTTTATGTACTCTCTCATATTTTTTAATATACAGATTATTTTAATTTGAGGTTTTGATTATTTTACTTGTACTGGGGTGTCCCAGCTGCTGTGTTTTATAGAAAAATATGCGTTTCCTGGCATAATCAGCACATACACTGCAGCCAGAAATTAATCTTTTTTTCTTTTTTTTTTTTTTTTTCTTCTTTTCTGTATTTAGCTTATTTATATCTTCATGTTAAATCTGTATCTCCCATTTCTATAAAAAAATATATACCATACTATCATCACAACTGCTTCCTTTTATCCTGCTATGGGAAATTGTATTTTCCACATTTCTGAAACATACAATCAGAATTTCTTTGTTTTGGATAAAGTGAATAATAATAAAAAAAAAGTAGTTGTTGACAGTCTTTTAAGATTGGTAAGACTTCCTCACACAGCTTATATAGATTGGAGTAGAAAGTATTAGCCAACATTTCTCAACTGAGTTTGCAGAGTTTGGAATTTGTTTCAGTTAGGTGTGGGTTCTACGCTAGTAATGACAGACAGAAGACTTTCTGATATCAGCTGGGTTGTTATGCTACTAACTTTTGTTCAACACTCTTAGAAGGATCTACTTGAAACATTTGCCTGAAACATCTTAGAAGCATCTAAAGAAACATCTGCCTGAATGACTGTCATTCCACTGTGCCACATCAAGGTGATTTAAAATTAGTTGTTTGGGTCTAAATGTTGATTTCACCTTAGAATCGGTGAATTTGAATGGGGAGATTGTTCCTTCTATCTTTCTGCTAAATGCATCTCTCCAGGGAATACACCATATTCCCTCCAGATGTGGTGACAAAGAGTGACTCAAGGATGCAATACCACACCACAAAACTAGCCTAATGGCCCTGCAGTGTTACTACTGTTTATGTATGCTCTTCTTCAGACTTAATGAAATAATGTGAGACCTGTGTCGCATACAACTAGATCAGGTTTGGGTTGCTTAAAGTTTTGTTTAGGATCTTGAGCTTGGAAAGCCTATTGAGATGCTTTTCTAAGTTACTGCAAGATGGAAAGACTCAAACATGCTACATTTTTATCCATTCTGCCAAAAAGGAGTGGACCATCAAGTGAGAAATACACTCAGATGTTTCTTCCATTTTTTGTTTTATCAATCCCAGTAGAATTTAATAAAGCTCAAATACGTGTGGAATATAATTCAGGACCAAGCAGTGAGCTGGGAGCTGTGTTATGTGGCAGTATAGATGCATCCTCTTAATTTGGTTACTCTCAGCTTCTGGCTGAAAACTGACTGGTTGTAAAGACAACGGCAAAGTAACAGTCTTAACAGCCCAGGTCTTAAATACTTGTCAGGCACAGAACTTTAAACATGTCTTTGCTGTTGTAAAAAGTAATCATTCATTGCTTTTCACAGTGTTCCAAAGTACCTTAATGTTTATCCTCTTACATTTTTATATATGAAAATATTATCTCGTTTTATTTGTAGGGAGACCCAAGCACAGAGAGGAAAAACAAAATTCCCCAAACGGATGTAGGTATCAAAATGTTAAGAGTTAAAAATGCTCTTAAAATACATTAACAGCCACAGTAAGTGGCTACTTCATAGAATGGATTTCTACGTGAAGTGTCTTGCCTCTATTTACAGGACATGGGAGAGTGGGCTCAATGAATGGGAACTGTGAACATAAGTATATGTATCAAGATGCTGTCTAGAGCTAGTCAAAAAGGACATTGAAATGTGTTCTCTTCTTGTATGATCTACAGTCTTTCATCTCAAATACATGTTTCTCACTTAGGTATTATTATCCGGCATCTTTTGTCGCTCAATTAAATCTTTGACGCTATCTCTGTATATTTGTCTCCCCTGATACCTATTTTCCCTTCTAATGTGCTGTGAAAAATTACAAGTAATGTATGTATGAGTTACACACACACACACAAGTCTGGGGCAACTGTAAAGAGAGCTGTAAATGACAAAATGTGTATGGCAGAGCATTTAAAGGAAGAGATGGGTAGAAAGGTGAGATAGCCATATACAGCATACAGACATGCAATTTTGGGGCCAGTAATTAATCAAACCAGGGATATGCGTATTTCAAAAATTACTGTAGAGAAGTGGGTCAGTAACTTATAGAAAATTTCTATGTGCAGGCTATGGTAATTCTGAGTAATGTTTATACCAATGCTAAATTCAAGGCCATAGTTAGTTTATAGCAGAAGTAAAAACATCATGAGGAACAATATTAGTAAGTTGAAGAATTTTTAAATATTAACATGTTTTAAAACATACTTTTTCTTGGGGGACTTCAACTTACCAGACATCTAGCAAGGTTTCTAATGTGAGGTTTGAATCAGTCTCTTCTCCCAGGGGCCAAGTGATATGACAAGAAGAAATGGCCTCAAGATGTGCCAGGGAAAGTTTAGGTTGGATATTAGGAAAAATACTGAAAGGGTTGTGTGGCATTGGAGTAGGCTGCCTAGGGAAGTGGTTGAGTCACCATCCCTGGAGGTCGTCAAGAAATCTGTAGATGTAGAACTTAGTGACATGGTTTAATGGTGGACTTGGCAGTGCAAGGTTAAATGTTGGACTAGGTGATCTTAGAGGTCTTTTCCAATCAAAATTGTTTTGTAGAGAACAGTTGCTCTCATCCAGAGCTGACATTGACATTTCTTAGAAAGAATAGTTGTGGAGAATCCTTTGGCAGCACGGAGCAGGTCTCCAAGGACTACCATGGGAACTTACATAAAAGTGTCTGAATTTGCAGATACTTGCATTTTCACCTTAGAAACTGCATCCCTCCCCACCAATGATAGGATGAAATGAATCCACCCTAGTTATCAGACACTGCCAATAAATTTAATAAAGCAAGAAACTTCATCCCTTCAGAGAATATTCCAGAATATACTGTGGAATGTCACCATCCTATTTTTATTGTGTAAAATAGTCTTATGCCTATTTCTATGTGTCTTCTTTCCTTCTTTGTTTCTACTATCACTTTCTTCCAGTCATCTCACCTTCATTTTACTGTGTTTTTATATTTTTCCGTTCATTGCTTTTCCAAATAATTTATCTCCACCTAGTTAAATCTAGAAAATAAATATATGATTGCAAAATGAAGAAAAATGTTGTTATGACATTACTTTAATATACCATACTACTTCAGTCTATGTCTGTTTTTCAGCTTGTATTATATAGGTTTTTTTTTACATTGATTTTTACAGTGCCTAGCACAGTGGGACATATTTGTGAGTAGTCCTTTGCATATTACCACAGTAATGATACCATAGTTTTTTCTGCCCCTGAAATCTACAGCCTGTTTAAATCCTGCTTTTTTAAAAAAAAAAAAAAATTACTTAAAAGTAATAAATGTATGACTGTTCACAGTCATACATAATGCACTACCACATCGTTATTAACACAATAAAGTCTATCAGAGTAAATTCAACTATCAGCTCTTCATTGACAATTTTGATTCCCTTCAGCTTCAACAGTTTACAATCTCTCTTTTCTCTTACAAATAGTGTTGAATTTACATATTCATGTTTCTTCTCCACTCTGCTGATTTTTTTCCTCTACTCCTGCCAGTTTTCTGAGGCATCTGAGAAAATCATAACTTCCTGAGGCTGAGGAAGGTTGATCTAATACCATGAGGCCTCCAACAGAACTATCACCTTTATGTGTGCCTGGATAATGCCTAAATTATTTAGCTGTAGCATGAATAGACCCATATGAAAACATACATACAAACATATGTTTGTTGTGCTTTAACACAGAAGATAGCTAAGCACCACACATCTGTTCAGTCACCCCTTACCTCACCCCCCACAAAAGCATAGAGGAGAGAGTTGAATGAAAAAACGGTAAAAAATAAAAATAAAAATCTATGTTGAGATAAAGAGATAAAGACAGTTTAATAGTACATAAAATGAAGGGAAATTGATAATAATAATGACAAAAGAATACAGGAAAAAGTGATGAACAATGTGTTTGCTCACCACCTACTAACAGATGCCAAGCTAGACCCTGAGTTGTGGCAGTTCCCTCCCTGGCCCTGGACAACTCTCCCCAGTTTTATTGTTGAGCATCATACCATATGGTATGGGGCATCCCTTTGGCCAGTTTGGATCAGCTGTCCTGATTCTGTCTCCTCCCAGCTCCTCCTTCACCCCCAGCCTCCTCACTGGCAGGGCAGTTTGAGAAGCTGAAAAATCCTTGTCTCTGTGTAAATACCACTCTACAACACCTAAAAGCTCTAAAACATCAGTGTGTTATCAATGTTGTTCTTAAATCCAAAACACAGCACCATACCTAAGAGGAAAATTAACAAGCTAAAACCAGGACAATGTTTCTCTAAAAAGCCTACAAAGAAAAAATATATACCATTAGTTAGAAAATTATGGACCATTTCTGAGGATTAGACAACTTAGACTCTTTATTATCTCTCTGTTTCTGTAAAGTTTCCAGTTTCCTGCTTTCTTTCATGGTCTAAAGTTTTGGGTAGACCTGTGCAGTGCCAGGAGTTGGACTTGATGATCCTTATGGATCATTAAGTTTCCAACTTGAGATATTATGGTTCTATGATTCTATGATTCTTTCTGATATCATAGGGGACTCATATTATAAGGAACTCTTTCTCATATTATAAGGGACTTTCTCATTTCTTCTTTGCCAGTCATATAAATATTTGATCAGTTTGTAGAGAGCAAGTATGGTAGTTCATATGACAACAGAAGCAAGAACATAATTTAGGCTTTTTTTTTTTTTAAAAAAAAAGACAACAAGATGAACAATGGACTAAAATTACATCAACTTTCTACTGACAAGTAGAGAGATGGAACTTGAATGAAAAATTGAAGTACATATAAAGGTTAAGTTTAATGTGACTCATAATTTACTCTTAATTACTTATTGATTACTTCCTGTAAAGATACATATTCATCATAATCACTTTGACCTGCATAATCACATAAAATACATAATGCTTCTGACCCCCTAAAGTTCATGGGTTTCCATTATTCAGAATAAATACGGGAAATGTCTCTCACATCACACAAAAAAAAAAAAAAAAAAAAAAAAAAAAAAAAAAAAAAAAAAAAAAGATACCATATCTCATATTTTTCTTGAGTCATTACATTGTTTTTGCTGACATAAGTACACTTGCAATCTGTGGTTACTGCTCTGTTACTCTTAAATTCAAAAATAGTCTTTTATGAACATTACTAATTTATTATTAACCAAAGTTTTTTTGTTGTTGCTTTGTTTGTTTTGTGTGTTTGTGTGGTTTTGTTTGTTTGTTTAGGAAAATTAGTTATGCTTTCATCTATGCTGACAAAGACTTTGACTTGGCATTCTATTATATGCATAAGCTTGTTTTTTATTATTAGTATACCTTCATGCCTTCGTACTTTGTGCAATGAGGTTTTGTCACAGTGATCTGCTCTATTATGACAATCTGTCAGGTGGATTGATGAATCACTCCTTTTCTGTCTATTCATCTTGTTTTGATACCTCTAGTCACTCTAGTATCTCAGGCAACAGACACCAACACCCACTACCAGTTTGGAAAGAAAAAAAATGGAAGAAAGGACTTGCATTTACGACATTCTCTTTTAGAAACTCTTATGTTCTCTGTTTATATCTAAAGCAGAGATGTGGACAAATACTTCTCTATATTTTCTCTATCTTATATACAGATGCAAATATATATATATTTAAAATATATGCATCTGTCTATGAAATATACATAGACATAGGTATGTGTATATATATTGATTATTAACTTGAACACATTCTTCCATTCAAGTTCTCACCTGCCTGCATAAGATAACATCTCACAAGATAGAAACCATAGCAATGCTAGTCACTATTGCTAAATGAATGATTGGAATGGATTGAAACCTCTTGTTTCTGACATTGCATTTCACCTCACATTTGCTTTCCTGCTCTCAGGCTTTACCCTGACAAATGTCCAGGGTTCTACTATAGTGGAGTACACACTGCAATTCACAAATTCTTATTTCTCTGAAACCTTTTCCTGACAGTAAGACAAGAATACTATGGAGCCTTGCTGGATACAAGAGGCCTGTCTTTACAGCAACTGATGGATGCTTTGGCCATGGTCCAATGCAGCTAATATTAGAATCTTATCTAGAAAAAAATCATGGTTTTATTACAATCTGTAACCTAGATTTCTTTCCTTTAGAAAGAAAGATTTGTTGAGAAGGCTAAGGATAAGGTAGAACCCTGGTATTCATCTAATTCTTATCCAAGTAGGGGACTGGACCATGCAGAGAAGTGGAAGATACATCAACGTGAATGTGACCAAAGAAACTTGGAGTTTCTAGTGACTCTGGCTAATCAGCATTAGGAAAAGGATCTGTAGGACAAAGAGTTCAGGATTATGCAGAGAATTAATGATGGATATTCCTAGCAGTTGGCCAAAGCTAACATTAACCTAGTATGAAAACATGATGAAGATGATAAATAGGCTTTTCTAAAGCACAGCAATGAGGCAAAGTATTAGGACTTTCAGAAGGTCCCTGAGGCACATGCCTCTGCAAAATCCCTGGTGACTGTCATGGTGCATTACAGCAAACCCCACAGCTTTTCTCACCAAAGCATCCTAATATGTAACCTAATTTGAAGTTGAATATGGCAACGAACTCCTGGAGCCTTTATGCATCTCGAAGTATCCTCTGCAGTCAGGCTTGGGTTTGTCTCTTCTCCTCATCTGTGTGAAGAAAATCCTTTTTATTTTATGAATCTGTTATTTTAGTAATAATAGCCTAGTTTTCTTCCTGGATAATGGTGGAAGAAGATTCTTTGTTTTTTGACCAACCAGTTCCAGTACTTTTCAGTTTGTATTGGAATGAAGAACAGTCTAAACATTATAAAAAGAAGTAGACTCAAAATGTAAACAGTATAATTCTTATTGCCTCTGTCTAGGATAAAGTTAAGGAATGGATGTAAGGCTGTAAAAGAAAATTAAATTCATGTATTCAGTTCCCCTGTGTTGCAGGATTAAGTTTAGTGTGTTTCTCCTCAATAATCTCCAATTAAATACATCTGAAAATCTCTGTTGATGTTATCTTTCAGTGGTTTCACCACCTTTCTCTTGAAGGATGTTTCCAGCCTAAACATTACTTGTATTACAGTGTATTTTTAAACCAAGCGTAATCTCATCACTTCAATTGTGAGTGGCTTAGTGCTTATTAAAACTATTTTGCTTGTGTTCTTATACCCTATTAAATTTGAGACAGCACATTCAAAACACTAACAATACCTGATAAATGGGGTAATTTTTTTTTTTGTCTTTGTTTTTAAGTTAAAAAGATGAGGTTTTGTAATTCTGTTGGGAATGAAAGAGACAGCAAGGAACTGTTAAGGTTTTAGTTCATGGCTCTGTATATTTTGCGTGGATAGCTAAGTAATTACCAATAAGAAAAAACAATAAACTCAAATAAATATATGACATAGTGGAAGATGAAGTGGATGGCAATAGTCTTCTAGTCACACTATTTAATTTCACAGTCTTAGATAAAGCTGTATCATAGATGAGGTTTACTGTTACTGACTATTAATCATGCCTAGGAAATGAAACCGATGGCCATAGTCTCCATTCCAGATCATTGAATTGTGGGATCACTGGATAATTTAGGTTGAAGGGACCTCAGGAGGTCTCTAGTCCAGCCTTCTTCTCAAATCAGGGAATCAGAATGTATCCATCCGTCCATCCAGGTCCTGAAAACCTCCAAGGATGGAGACTCTCCAGCCCCTACGGATGAACTGTTCCACTCGGATGGGGGTGGAAAGGCCTTGCAGAGAGATCTGGACAGATTGGAGAGCTGGGCAATCACCAACCACATGAAGTTTAACAAAAGCAAGTGCTGGGTCCTGCATCTGGGATGGGGCAACCCTGGCTATACGTACAGACTGGACGATGAGACGCTGGAGAGCAGTCCTGCAGAGAAGGATCTGGGGGTCGTGGTCGACAGCAAATTGAATATGAGCCAGAAATGTGCCCTGGCCGCAAGGTGGGCCAACCGTATCCTGGGATGCATCAAGCACGGCATTGCTAGTCAGTCGAGGGAAGTGATTGTCCTGTTCTACTCTGTGCTGGTGCGGCCTCACCTCAAGTACTGTGTGCAGTTCTGGGCACCACAGTACAAAAAGGACATTCAACTGTTAGAGAGTGTCCTGAGGAGGGCAACAAATATGGTGAAGGGCCTAGAGGGGAAGACGTATGAGGAGCAGCTGAGGTCACTTGATCTGTTCAGCCTGGAGAAGAAGAGGCTGAGGGGGGACCTCATCGCGGTCTGCAACTTCCTCGCGAGGGGGAGTGGAGAGGCGGGTGACCTGTTCTCCATAAACACCAGTGATAGAACCCGCGGGAACGTGGTGAAGCTGGGGCAGGTGAAATTTAGACTATATATCAGGAGGAGGTTCTTCACCGAGAGGGTAGTTGTGCACTGGAATAGGCTCCCCAGTGAAGTAATCACTGCACCAAGCCTGTCTGAATTTAAGAACAGATTGGACTGTGCACTTAGTCACATGGTCTAAACTTTTGGGTAGACCTGTGCGGTGCCAGGGGTTGGAATTGATGATCCTTACAGGTCTTTTCCAACTCAGAATATTCTATGATTCTATGATGTTATGATTCTATGATTTGCTTGACAGTCTTTGTGGTGAGGACATGGTGCTATTATTATTATTATTATTATTATTTGTTTCTTGATTATTAATAAACAACATACTTACTCTATTATAATATTATTTTGGAAAGGCCCATGTCCGGCTGTATATTGAGACTGCTTGATGACAGGACTGATGTGTTAGCAGAATAGGAGATGTTACTTCATTTTATCATTTGGACTATAAGCAGAGATTGCAGCTTCACTGTCTTCTGAAGGAACAAGGAAGACACTGTAGGTGTTTTCTATATAGCTATTTTCTGTTCAGACTGTTGTGTACAGATGCAGCTGATGTAGAGATGGTCTGGTAATTTTTACTTTACAATTGCTAGCTGATCATCAGTGCTAAGAGTCACTGAAGTCAAAGAATGAGATTTTTAATTTCCTTTTTTGTTTGTTTGTTTTTGTTTTAATAAAGTCTAAAGAATGCAAGGCTGATACAAATAGATACAACTGGCCTGCATGCATTGATAAGATAAACTAAAAAAGTCTGTAGTGACTACTAATCATTTCTGATTAATTCTGATTCTAAAACAAAAAACTTAAGACTAGAGCTCTTGCTAAAGGAAGGTCTTTATAAAATAGATTTAGAAAAGAGTTCGAGCATTCCAGTGCAAGAAACTGAATTGAATTGACTGGGAGACATGAAATATACTTCAGCCAAAGGAGGAAAAAAAAAAAAAAAAAAAAAAAAAAAAAAAAAAAAGCATGCTTTTCTGACTATCATCAAGATACCTATAATATTTTAATATTTTAACTGATTCAATCATCTCCTATTCATCCATGAGCTGATTTTATACCATGACTATCATAATTTGAAGGTACTTCTGTTCTTGTCTGGATTGCAGTCTGAAATGTTACCAATACTTGAGACCATTTTATAGGATCTGTACCTGTTCCACTTTGGAGCAGTTGTTTTCTGGTCAGAAAGACTGAATATTCATTAGTGGAGCACATGAGTTGCATCACTAGCCCACATACTTCAATTTGATTTCATCTGATTAGAACCCAGTTATTCAGGAACATTCTGTGACAGGAGCCAATGTGTGGTAAGTCTGCAAGACTGGAAAATCATCAAAAATGCACTCCAGAACCAAAAGTAAAATCAAAATCAAAAATATATCTTGATAGTTGTTGTGTTCTGTTGTTGTTATTGTTATTGTTATTGTTGTTGTTTTGGTTTGGTTTTGTTTTCCCTCGATAAGCAGGTTGCCTTACTGAATAAACTGAATTCAGATATCCAGGAAATTTGCAATGTAGAATTTAATAGTGCATTGTGCCAAACTCAGACTTAACCAATATTAGGAAATATATTGTTGATCATAATTCAAAGACTGCATTTTTTGCATTAGTAATAATTTCTTAAATCAGAATAACAAAACTTTTAAATTGAACTCTATCATTGAAGTAGACAGCATTAGAGAAGTCATTTGCTACAGCTTTTAATATTAATAGATTAGGCACATATTTTTTTTTTCAAGTATTATAATGTAACATGTAACTTTATTAATATCCATCACTATAATGTGCCCTGCAGCACCACCAAACAACTGTATCAAAGAATCTGTGTTTTTGTTCCTTCAAACCCCAAAATTAATACAATTACACAGATCAGTTTTAATTTAAGGATGAAAGGATAAATAAACATCTCTGTTAATCAAATGTAAAAATTGGTTCATAGATAGTATGGCTTCATAAAACTAGCAGGAGATTTAATATATACAGTTGAATTGTACATTATTGCTGCTCTGCTACACTTAAATACAAATCAAATTTAAATTATATCGTTTTTAGTTCAATGGAAAAAACATTGCTTTCATTATGGTTGTTTCTACTTGCTTCATTGCTCTACTGCTCCAAAGAATGAATGAATCCTAAAAGAATTATTTCCAATGGAATTCTACCTTTTATTATAATCTAAATAGTTGGTAAAGCTCAATACAAGAGCATAATTATGTTGATTCTTTCTGCTGGGGTATTTAAGCTTTGGAAACATAAAATAAGACACTAGTAACAGTTCACATGAATTATCAAATATCTGTCATGGATTAATTTAAACTCATATCTTTTAAATATTTGTGGGTATGCTTTAAAATAATGTTTCCTAAACTCAGATTACAAATAATGGGATACATTGCCCATTCACTTTCTGTGTTTTTGTTAAGTTATTATGCTTCCTTTATCTCTTCGGTTTTGTTAATAAATGTAGTTTTGTATCTCATATTTGTATGTTGCATACAAGTTACTTTCAAATACTGAGGCTTCATGATTACCTAAATTATTATATATACGATGTTCTCTATAACTTCTGAGTTTATCTGTGAAAATACATCAAATGAGTAAGTATAGAAGGAAATATTTTTTGCTATATACAGATACATTCTTTAAATGTCTTGCTTGAAATTATCAGTACAGCATTCGGTACATCCAGCAGAAACATGTCTGAAAAAAACTCAGCAGATGAGTACCTAAAAAAAAAAACACAACACCACAACACCGAACCCAAACTGGTTCTCACCTTTGATGAAAATTCCACATTATTACACAGGTTTTTTTTACTCTTATTGAAAAATTGGGATGAATTGTAGCGAGATTAGTTATCTCAGTTATGCCACTGAACTGTAAAAAAAAAAAATAAAAATAAAAAAAAAAAAAAGCTAGAGGAGACTGTTATTCAGGCTTATAATACTGATTCTGTAGAGGCCATTTATATAGTTTGTTTGTTTTTTCACTTTCATACTGATAGTAATAACCATAACAATCCTGGGACTACACTTTCTAAAGAAATGTAAAATACTTATCAAATGTTGTAACTAGTCACAAAATTATATTAAAATTTTTACTTTAAGGTTTTAGAAAAAAAAAAAAAAAAGTAGCCAATTTTATACACATTGTCCTGTTATTTTGTCTTATCAGGTGCTACAACTATTGAAAAATATGATCTCAGAACAAATATATGGATCCAGGCTGGAGTGATGAATGGCAGGAGGCTTCAGTTTGGTGTTGCTGTCATTGATGACAAGCTGTTTGTCATTGGAGGCCGGGATGGTTTAAAGACGTTAAACACCGTTGAATGTTACAATCCAAAGACAAGAGCTTGGACTGTGTTACCACCGATGTCAACACATAGGCATGGTTTAGGTAAGGAAAAAAAGTTTTAAAAATATCACACATTTTTCAGATACATATTTTAGAGTGCAAAATTTACTTTTTTAAGCTATGATAGCACTCAACACTTTCAACAGTAGCAATCAATAAGGACTTACATTGTTCTTTTTAGATGACTAAAAATATAAAGAAGGCTAAGACACTTTTTTATTATTGACCAAAGTATGAATACTTAGGAAAAAAAAAAAAAAAGAAAAAAATAGAAAAAAGAAATATATATATATATATTAAAAAAAAAGTTGGACAGGGAAAGAAACCCCAAATTTACACAGATGGTGAGAATATGCAGGCTTGCTTTCAAAGATTTTGATAAAGATACCTTTGTTTACCAAACAATCAAGTTGTTATAGACTTTCATTTAAAGTATGTGTTTTTATTTATCCGCTGTGATAGAAAATATACTGAAGAATATATACACTGTGTCAGTGTTGGAGTTTACAAAACATTTGTAGCAATAGTTTCATTATGACCGATAGAGCATATTTTCCCATAGCCAGTTTCAGTCAGGCTTTTTAAAGGATCATCCATACCTCTCTCAGCATTAATCAGCCTATGTTGTATTTCTGTTCTCCTGACTTTATTTTCTACTTACTCTACTAGCCACAAACCAAAAATTGTCTGATAGAAGTGAATCTTTTGTTATATATTAGAACTGTTGCAAATGAAAATATATATATCCCATAATACTTAACATGGTATGCTACGAAATATAATACAATAATACATACTACCTGACGTCCAGAGTCCCTGTTTATCACAAAATAATGGTAAAATATTACTGGCAGCAGTGGAGGCTGCCTCAGCCATGACTTTATTGTTGATTAACTTCTAGATCAGTTTTGCATTTTATTTTATTATTTTGTTGTTGTTGTTGTTGTTGTTTGTTTGTTTTTGACAGTACTTTTGGTTGTATATATTTTCCTACTGAGAAATTGCTGGAGTCTACCAAAAACTGGAAAATAAGCTCAGTGTCAACCAGTTAGGAACCTCATTACCATTTATTATTATAAGCCAGCCATCCTACATTTCAACTACAACTTACCATTTTGTTGTTCTTGTTTTCAACATTATTATCATAATTATTGTTATCATCATTATCATTATTTGCCAGGCTGTATATTTGCTTTGGATGAGGGTAGAAGGGAATTTGAAGATACTCAATGAAATATGATAGTTTCTGTTTTGTTTTGTTTTGCCTGATCGTTTGTTTTCACTTTTGAAAGTAAGCAAAATAAATTTGTATTGTTTCCTTGATATAAAATGTACTTTTTCTATCATGTATATCGTATTCCTACAGTAGGACAAAAACAAAAACAAAAGCAAACAAACATAATAATCTTTAAATTCAATTACATAAGTTAAATTGAATTTACATGAGTAATGTGATATTTGAAAAGCACATTTTTATTCTTTCTGTGATGAGATTTTCTCTCATAAAGAAAGGAATTTAAAATCTATAGGATAAACCAATCAGAAGATAATGTATAGGTTATAGGAAGCTGAGTTGTCCATTATGTGTTTTGCTAAAATAATCTGGTTTGATAGAATTGCTACACAGTCCAGAAAATCAGAAATGGGAAAGGCATATTAGGTCATCACATTCATTCCACTGAGTTACAATTAGCAGCGAGTTCTGTTGTATACTCTATCAATATTGCACAAAAGAAAGTTGAATTTTTTTTCTTGCCATTTGACACATCATAATATGCATTTATACAGTGGCTGGCATAATGCAGTTTTGCTGCATGGTGCACAGATCTCAGAATAAAAAGTATTGATGGTAATCTATGTCAAATGGCATCGTGATACTAAACAGCTCTGTGGTTTGAAATCATTTCCTATGGGCAAATTTAATTACAATTGCAGAAATACATATAATGTCTTTTATACAGTGTTCTAGAATTTCACAGAATCTATTACTTGCAGTGATATTACCAAAGGGTGGTAAAAATGCAGTGACTTGAGCTATTACATAGGAAAGCATTAAGAGCAGGAAAAACTTGAAGGAGAAATATTTTTCTCAGTGTCAAGACAAGTTGGAGCTATGATCCAGAAGCCATTGTAACCAGTTCAAAACAATTTTCATTCAGGACTGACACTTCTATGTGCACTCTTGGTAAAAAGATTTAGAATATATTTTTATATTTTAAGCAAAGCTGTTCAGGAATGTTGAGTTTTTGACTGGAAAAAAGTTGTCATGTTTTCCACAGGAGAAAAAAGAGAACTCACAAGGTACTCGAGGTTAAGGGGAAACAATTTGTTTGTGTGTGTGAACTTTTGAATTTTTATATTGCAGAAATTGGGGCTTTTTTAAAAAATAAAAATGTGAAACGAAGAAATATAGAAAAATTGGTAATGATTTACTGGTGATTATGAAAATGGTTAAAAGCCATTTTTTTTCTAAATTTGTTTGGAAAGCAATAGAGATATGCTCTTTATCTTTATTTAAAATTGTACAAGAACTATGATATATTATTTCCTGACAAGCTCTACTAATAGAATTTGTGTTTGTTTGTTTGCTTAAGTTTCTTTATTTATCCAGGAATCCCGTAAAGTTATTATAGTTAATGACCTTTTTAATGAGAAATGAATCTGCAGTAAGAAATCCTTTTTCATTTGTTTTTGAAAACATACATTATGTTATATCCATGTATTGGTGATGCTAGAGCTGCCTGAATTAGATTTTATATACAAGATTAGAAGCAGACACACATACTTTAGAGTAATGTCATTTTGTTGACATGATCAATTTTTTTTCATAAGCACCTTATTGTAACTTAAGTCACAAACAGGCAATATAATTTACTTTGTCTTCATATGTAATCTTCAATGGAACTAGAAGTAGATATATGTAGAAGTGAGAAATGAGAAAAAGAATGCTGACAAGTCTCCCCTCCCCTCCCCTTCCCTCCCCTCCCTTCCCCTCCCCTCCTCCCCTTCCCTCCCCTCCTCCCC
>CM021765.1:164746287-164815734 GCA_011076525.1 Nettapus auritus
TTTTTTTTTTTTTTTTTTTTTTTTTTTTTTTTTTTTTTTCCTTTAACCAGAAAACTGAACGTATTGCAGTCAATATTTCTTCTATTTTGTACCACTATTGTGGCAGGCAGGAGAGTGAATGTCATAGCTGGTCTCTTTCTGGATGTTTCTCCACTTAATAGAAATCAGCAAAACAGAATTAGCATCATCAACTTAAATTTCAGAAAGTGTGAGGCAGAGAGAGTCTTTTGCGCTTTAAGGCAAAAGACAGACCTCCGAGTAAATATTGATTGAGTAAATTAATAGGTTTTCATAGCATGGCTTAGGAAAAATACAAAATTCTATAATTTTTAATTTTAGATTTCCATGTCTCTACTTTTCAATAAGTTATTAATGTCTTCATAATAATTTTAATATTTTTTTAAAAAAGAACAAAAAAGAGCAAACAAAGGAACTGCATAGTGTGAGTACCTAGAAAGGGAATAATAATAATAATATTATTAATAATAAATCCAACTGCATTTCTACTAAAAACAAAACCAAAACTGACTGGTGGCAATTTGTCAGCTTATATATGCAATGAGTTCTGCTTGTTATTTTTTGGCTGCCTTTTCAGACACAGACATGGGTGTCTCAAATATATAAGAAGAGATATTTTCTTTTCCACCTCAAAAGCTATATATACAACACTGTGATTTTTTATTAACTATTTTTAATAGTGAAGAGGAAATGAAAGCTTTTAGTTGGCACTACATCACAAAAGCAGCAGCCTGACAACTTTATTTGATATGATTAATTTTTATTTTATTTATTTTTTTTTAAATTTATTGTGTTTGAAGCCATGTATTTTATAGATGCCTGATAAAGGAAGTTTTTGGTTGTTTAAAGGAATGAAGGCATAAATTAGGCAATTACAACTTTTCTCTCAACTCTAATTTTACAAGTTCTAGGTATTTATAGATTCCTATCACATTAATAACCAAAATCTGTACATTGTTACATTCAGCACACTTTGCAACAGTTGAGAAAGCAATATTTTGAAAGTAATTATTCAGAATGCATGACCAAAAGCATAATTAAAAAAAAAGATTTTTAAAAAAGGCTGATGGCAATTTTTTTGCAAACATGATCAACTACCTGAAAGGAAGTTA
Organism: Nettapus auritus; assembly: GCA_011076525.1. Lineage (NCBI taxonomy): Eukaryota > Metazoa > Chordata > Aves > Anseriformes > Anatidae > Nettapus > Nettapus auritus. Next base: position 164,747,418 of record CM021765.1, read on the forward strand.
TGGGGAGATGGAGGTTGTACTCTTGCAGATAACTAGTGATAGGATAATAAGGAATTGCACTCCTGAAATTACACTAGGGAGGTTCAAGTTGGAAATTAAAAGATTTTTTTTCTCAGAAAGAGTGGTTAGGCATTGGAATGGTTTGCCCAGGGAGGTGGTGGGCAACCATCGGTGGGGATGTTTAAGGAAAGGATGGATGTGGTATTTGGGGACGTGGTTTAGTGGATAATATTGGTGGTAGGGGGACAACTGGACCAGATGATCTTAGAGGTCTTTTCCAACCGCGATGATTTTATTCTTCTATAACCCTGGCTACTCCCAGAATGTTGTACAGTCTCAAGTGTACTTAATTTACCAGTATTGCAAGGTGAGCATTTTTTTTATTTTCTTTGACTAACACAGACATGTGGGATGTAAGTACAATTGTATTCTTTGAAAGCATTGGAGTTTCCTCTGTGAGTCACTAAGTTTGCCTATATTATCAATTAACTTCATTAGTTGGGCAGTGACATGGATATCTAGGTTCCAAAGTCAGGAAAGGACTGCACTGAAGATGTGATCTCCTTCCTTTCAGGGTGACTGTAAAGCTCTGGGATAGATCTCCTCAGATTTTTCTGCAGGAACTGTCCTTATTATGGGTCATGTTATTACAAAATGGAATAGACAAAAAGTGAGAGGAATGGTAGGACACTGATAACTATGATAACTAAGTACCAGATTGCTCCTTGAATGTTTTTTAATTTCATAAAATACAGAGCTATGCAAGTAAGAAAAAGGAAGAATGCTCATCACAGACCAATAAGTGAGGGTCTCCACTATGATCTGAATCCAGCAAAATAATCAAACTTCAAATTATTCCATTATTTTGATACTTTGTCTAGTTGTACCTTTTTTACTGTTATTATTATTATTATCATGGCCCAAAGAGCTTGAAATACTGTGCAGGGGTTGCAAAAAAATAACAGAAAACTGTTTTATGGTATGGTGTTGAAGGTAGCTTCTGCAAATTCTGATGTAAGATGTGAAGTTATATTTGCAATGAGAACGACAGGCCTACCAGAATCATCTTTGGAGGACTGAGAGAACTGATCTGACATAGTCTCATTGACACATTTAGTTTGCTCCAACAAACTGAATAGTTTTGCCTTCGCTCTTTGGAAAGAGGTATGAATGATCAGGAAACCAAGAACAAGTAGCCAGTTTGTTTTTATTTACCACTGTTATTTGACAGACAAAATCACCAAAAGGTATCTGGTATATTTGAATAGTAATGAGTACTCAGTAGGTGACATTCCGTGCCCCCCACACCAGAATGCAGCTGGCATGTAATCTGTGTTAAGTAATAGACAAAGAATAGATGGAATATAAAGAGAACTATTTGCCAGCCCACTGGAGTGGGAAAGAGGGTACATGCATGAAGGGTAAAAGAGAAACAAGGGATTTGCTGTTAAACAACATGAAAGAAAAACTATTATGCAATTAGATGCATTGCAGAGATCTATCTGTTTTTCCCATGGAGATGACAGTCCTGCAAACTATCTAACTCACTAGGACATGATTTATTAATTTCTGTGCTATATTTCTTTCATCAGTAGGCCTCCTGCAATTATCAGTTTGACAGATTTGTCTAGACCAGCCTTTAGAAGTTTCTGATTATTCCCCATAACATAGAATCATCATAGAATCATAGAATCATTCAGTTTGGAAAAGACCTGTAAGATCATCTAGTCCAACAGTCAGAGACCGTGATATTCATGCCCAAATTTAGCAAGTTTATACTGGATAATATATTTTATGGGTTGAACCTACTGCTGTAGATCACAGTAGACTGTGAGTCTGTCAGTAGATTTTCTGCAAGAGGACCGCTGAATTTCACCCAGTCATTTCTGCCTTCTCAAAGACTTTGAAAATGTCTTTCTAAATCCTATCAGTGCAGATATGAAAACTTAAAGCAACACAGAAACTATCACATTGTTGTGTTCACAATTCCAAAAAATCCTATATCCTCACTGGTTAAAATATGGAATATTATCCTTAGCCTGAATTTAACAGGTAACTGTTTCCAGTCATTAGATCTTGTGTAGCAGAAATAATAAAATCTCTTTATGTGGATACTTATATACTATGATGGAAAATAATATGTTGACAGAGCCTACATCTCTCATTGATTTTCCAGCAGGTTCTCCAGATTTTTAATGCTTCTTGTGTAATTCTTTCTCAGTCTCTCCATATGGTTTACATTCTTTGCAAATGCATCTGCATCCATTAATTTTCATGGATGTATCATCAGAGTTAGTTGGTACCAGCTGTGACTACAGGTTTCTCAATCTGTTCCATTTTGCAATTTTGCTTCTCAAATATCTTCAGATATCAAAGAAAAAAATTAAAAGGACACAAACCATTTAAAACAAGCATGATACTACTTTCATGGAATGCAGCACCTTGGTTATTTTATATTTTCTTATTAGCTTACTGTACTTTTAACATCAGTATATTTTATTTAAGTAATGCAAAATAATTATTAGCCCTCACATGTAATACAGCCGTAACTATACCAAAACAGAATGAAGTTTGATCTTGCAGAATCTGTCTAATATTTTTAAACACAACGGACCATAATGGGTCAGTTGTTATGGAGCAAATGTAAGGATACCACTGCATTTGATATTCTGTATAGAAGAAACCTTAAATGTGAAAATTCACAGCAATTTTGTACATGCTATAAGACAACAACAGAGAAGATCATTTTTAGAAAGAATGGAAATAATAATTTATCTACAGTTTTGACAGTAGCAATGAAAACTTTTTACAGAAGCAATGCAAACTGGCAAAAACAAATAAGCAATTTGTTATTGCACCACATATTTTTTTAAAAGCAAATTACACTTTCTGATTTATTTGTGTAGCAGTAACTGTATATATATATATATATGTATTTGGAAGAGGAGCAAGACATAAATCTCACACCAAATCAACATTTTTATTTTGTTATAAAATAAAGTTGCAACACTGTCCTCTGTCAGTGTAAGATTAGCTTACATGGAAATGGAAGTGAACATGATAGCCAAATACCGTTATGTTATTCAGTTATTCAGATGTTATTCAGTAAGATCAGAGAATTTAAGAGAATACTCTAATGAGCTTTGAAAAACAGTTGAATTGATAACACAATAGCAAGTGGTAAATGCAAAGTAATAGACATTGGGAAAAAATCTGAAGGAATTGTTCAGCTTACAGGGTTTTACATGCATAAACCCAGCAAAGTTCTCATCATGGAGAAGTCAGTGAAGTCTATTTTCCATATAATGCTTGCTGTGGCATTGTTATAATAAACTGTAGCAAATATTTTTTTGGATGATTTAATCTTTGTTGTTCATCATCTGGGAATATTTATGACTTTTAGGGACAATTGAGTGATCACTAGCACCCAGCATAGTTTTATGAAAAGGAGGTTCTGCCTGACTAACCTGATCTTCTATGACAAGTTGACCTGCTTAGTAGATGAGGGGAAAACTTGTTTACCTTGATTTTAGTAAAATGTTTGACACCATCTACAACAATATTTTTCTGAATAAGCTGGCTGCTCATGGCTTGGAAAGGTATATAGCTCACTAGACGAAGAACAGGCTGAATGGCTGGACTTGAAGAGTCATGGTGAGTGGAATTAAGTCCTGTTGGCAACCAGTCACCAGTGGCATCCCCCATGGGTCAGTCTTAGGGCCAGTGTTGTTCAAATTACTTTTCAGTGATTTGGATGAGTGGATCAAGTGCAATTGTAGTAAATTTACAGATGATACTGAGTTAGCTGAGACTGTCAATGTGCTTGAGGGTAGGAAGGCTTTGCAAAGAGATCTGAGTAGCCTTGATGGATGTGGGTGTGTCCAGTTGCATGACATTCAACAAGGGTAAGTGCTGGGTCCTGCACTTGGGTAAGAACAGCCCTATGCAGCACTACAGGCTTGGTGAAGAGAGGCTGGAAAGTTCCTCAGTAGAAAAGGACCTGGGAGAGCTGGTCAACAGCCAACTGGTCATGAGCCAGCAGTGTGCCCAGGTGGACAAGAAGGCCAATGGCATTCTGATCGGTATCAGAAGTACTGTAGCCAGCAGAACCAGGGAAATCATTGTCCCTTTCTAGGTGGCAATGGTGAGACCACACTTTGAGCAGTGTGTTCAGTTTGGGGCCCCTCACTACAAGAGGGATATTGAGCTGCTTGAGTGTGTGCAGAGATGAGCAATAAAGCTGAAGGGAATAGAAAACAGATGTTTATGAGGCTGAGGGAACTGAGGTTGTTTAGTCTGGAGAAGAGGAGGCCGAAGGGAGATTTCATCACTCTCTACAACTACCTGAAAGGAGGTTACAGTGATGAGGGTGTTGGTCTCTTTTCTCAGGTGACAAGCGATTGGATGCAAGGAAGAGTTGTCAAGTTGCATCAGGGGAGGTTCAGATTGGACATTAAGAAGAATTTATTCACAGAGAGAGTTGCCATGCTTTGGAACAGGTTGCCCAGGGAAGTGGTGGAGTCCCCACCCCAGGGGTATTCAAGAGACTTTTCGATGTGGCACTGAGCGACAAAGTTTAGTGTTGGTACTCAGTAGGTCAGGTTGATGGTTGGACTTGATGATCTTGAAGGTCTTATCCAACCTAGATGATTCTATGATTCGGGTAAGAAGAAAAAAATCAACAACTGCACGATATCGTCTCCTGTTTTTCTGTACAATCATAAACATATCTCACATGTTTGCTGCTGCTTGCTTTCTGAGATGAGATGTTGCACTATACACATCATAAATAAAAATAAATATATGTTTTAATATTCTGGTAAAATTATGGATGAAACATTGTTGAACTAAATATTTTTTCAGGAAGACTGCTCAGACCATATGAAATTGGAGAATGAAATCACCAAAGATTCTACAGAAAAAGACTTGATTCACACTTTATAAATAGTAGTATTTCAGTAATGGTTAGTAGGTTTTTTAAAGTACTTTTCTATTTTAAAAAGAAAGTACAGAAATAAGTTACTGTGAACATCAGGATGACAGTTGTTCAACCTGTATAAAATATATGTATAAAACTACAATAAATATAGTTTTAAACTGTGATATATAAATAATATATATATAGGCGTACAAATTAATGTTTGAATTAATGTCTGTTCTGAAGTAGAAAAAAACAGTGCTACTTTAAAAAAAAAAGGAAGCTTTGCTTTTTTAAAAAAACTTTTTTTTTAACTTAAATTCTTTTTTTTCTATAAGAAAAAAAGATAAACCCATTCTCTGCAACTTTAATAATCTACTGTTTTCTGACTTTATAATACGTTCAAATTATGTGAAATGGAGCAAAATAAATAAATAAATAAATAGAAAAAAACACACTGGCTTATGAATAGGACAGAATATAGCCTAAGATTTCCAGAATAATACATATTTGGGACTGCTGATTCATAGAATGCTGAATTTCCTTGTGGGGTTCCTGAGCTCACTGTATTGTAACAAATGCTGCTTAGCTGTATCACATTTACCAGAGCCTTCTAAACTTAACTGAAGATACCGTGACAATTCATTGAATTGTTAATTTTAAACCACTGTAGTTAAAAATGTGTCTCTTATTTATTTTTCCTACTTCAGCTTTCATACTTGACTTTTTTCCCATTTCTTCACTAGATAAAATAATGCTTATATATCCGACATTATTGTCCTGTGAAGGTTTCCATTCTCTGTAGTTGTCATTTATTTTCTTGAGGAAAGTTTTCATAAGGAAAACTGATGAAACAGTTTACAAAGTCAAACAAGTTACAGAAATCTAAGGCTTTCACATCATTGACTGGTTATTCAGTGAAGTAAACGGTCTTCTCAAAGAATGAAATTGTTTGTTAGACAAGACCTCCATAAAGCCATGTGGATTGGCATTAATTTTATTCTTATTTGTTAATTCTTAATTAATAAAATTTGAAATTGGTGTTTCCATTTTTACTTTGAATATGCAAGTTTATGCATAGCTGCTATGGAAAACATTTTTTGATTATTATTATTATTGCTAGAAAAAGAATACTTTTACCTTCTCTCACTCTCTCCTTCATTTTAGGAGTTACAGTGCTTGAAGGGCCTATTTATGCAGTAGGAGGCCATGATGGTTGGAGCTATTTGAATACAGTTGAGAGGTGGGACCCTCAAAGTCAACAGTGGACATTTGTGGCAAGTATGTCAATTGCCAGAAGCACTGTTGGAGTAGCAGCGTTAAATGGCAAGTGAGTAGGGTATTCTTATAAAGTTGAAACATTTTTTAGAACGATGAATAACTGCCACACAGTAGTAAAAAACTTTTAGCGTATTGTAATAGAGGGTGTCTTTTAAAGTAAATGTAGACACAGTTGGCCGCACTTTCATATCTTGTGGATCTTACATTCATTTAAAATGTCAATTGTGCATAATTTTCTATATTCCTTTTGCTTTTCTATATTCCCTTTGTTTAATATTTATATCAAATACATAAGAAAATAGGCGTGAAATTTCAGTGTGTATGTTCAGTATAAACCAATAAAATTGTCAGTTGACTCATCTGACTTGTATATGTTGTATGTCAGTCCTAGTTAACCAACTGAGTTTAATCACCATCTAAAATAGTGACAAGATATGTTGTTTATGCACTTTACACTGTGCTTCAACCAAACACATTGTCCATTAGAATTGCTTCGTCTGAAGGCAACTACATTCACACAGGAAGTAAGCAGAAATTTGATTTTTGTCAAACCAGTCAGACTGCATTAAACCAGAAATTTTAAATGTGTTCAGAATCTAAGTTTCTTTTTTATAACTTTCACTTTTTTTTTTTTTTTTTTTTTTTTTTCTTTTATGTGGTACTTATTAAAACTCATTTTACAGTTACAGCATTATGTATTACTAGTTGCTTTTCACTTTCAAAGAATTTGCTTTTAGCTATGTGGCTAAAAGAACATGATATGAACTGTAAAATTTAGAAGTGGTATAGGAATTCATCATACCTAACCAAAAGGTTTTGTAGACATCTACAATGGAGCCAATCATCCTCATCAGCTTGCCTTATGGTTAAATGAAGAAATATTTACTTCTAACATATCACTTGTCTTACTTATATTAGATATTTATGTTAGGACAGCATGATCAGTGCTCTGTAAGTGCCCATTTTACTCCACCACCTAGAAGGGAAACCTGGGGACTTTCTCAGATTCTGACTTCCATATTGTTGATACCTTGGGTGAGGAAACTGAATTCCACCATAGCCAATTGAACATAAATGAAGGGTAGTGAGTAAAGAATTGTTTAACTGATCAGCTTCCATGCAGTACTTAGTCTGTAAATCACTTATTGGAACCATCTGGTAAATATTTTGTAAAGAGACAATGAATCAGAAAGAAACATGAATAATTTGTATATTTGCTTCATCATCAACAATTTATTTTAGAAGTAGACAAAAAAAAATACAGTAGTGCCAAAAGACTTGCAGAAAAGTGTTACTCTGCTGAGTTTAAATCTTTAAAAAAAGTCATTTTTTAATTATTATTAACATTTTTATTTTTATACTGGCCAGCATTATACTTTTGTTAGTGGGTTACACAAGAAATTATGTGTCTGTATGTGCATCTTAATAGTGCTTGGGAATACTGGAAGAAACAGAGTAATGCAAATTTCTGGAATATTATTTTCTTCAGACTTTTTTGATACTGAAGGGGAAGGAACAAAACAGCTGCAGATGTAGGATAGAATGAGAAAATAACATTAAAGACATGAAAAAAATAGTTAATAAAAGTTATAATTAATATATATATATAAAAGGACACATTAAAGCTATTGGGTTTCATGGTATTGCACATTGCATAGCTATTGCATAATTCAACAACCCACTACACAACAACCATCTCTTCCTGTTGAAAATTGTTCAGTTTATACACAATTGGATAAAATCTCAATAATCCTTTGGGCTTACTTGTACGTATCCCATCTACCAGAAATGTCTGAGATTCTGAGATAGGTAGACTGAACAGCTTTCTGGGACTGTCAAACTCTTTTCATTGGTTGTAAGAGACAGTGAATATAAAAGTCAAACAAGAAGCTTATTAATTTAATAGCCCACAAACAGCTATGTTAAAAGAATTTACTTAATTATTTAATTAATGGTGTCACATGCTCAGATGATCTACTGTACATCCATGAAATTAGGAGTTAATTTTATGTTGTGAAATCACCAGTAAGCCACTGAAACTTAATTGTCATTGGTTTCTTTTACTAAGCTGCAAGGGCACTGAAATGTTCCAGAGCAGATCAAATGGACAAAACACTTCAATAACTCTTACTCTAAAAGAATATGGATTCAATAATGCATGATCCCTGCAGCAAACTAGCAGAGACAAGATCTCTGATAAATGAGAAGGGACAGCTGGTAACAATGGACATGGAGAAGGCTGAGATACTCAACAACTTCTTTGCCTCAGTCTTCACTAGCACTCAGGCTTCCTGTGTCTCTAAGTCCCCTGTGAGGGCTGGGGTAGCAAAGTCCCTCCCACTGTAAGCAAAGAGCTGTCAGAGCTCCTGATACAGCTTAACAACTACAAGTCTATGGGGCCTGATGGCATACATCCCAGGGTCCTGAGAGAACTGGCTCATGTAATCATTAAGTCACTCTCCATCCTATTTGAAAAGTGCTGGCAGTCAGTTGAAGTCCCTGGTGACTGGGAAAAGGGAAATATCACTCCCATTTTTTTTTGAGGGTAGAAAGGAGGACTTCAGGAACTTCAGACCAGTGAGCCTCACCTCTGTGCCTGGAAAGATCATAGAACAGATCCTTCTGGAAGCAATGTTAAGTCACATTCAAGACAAGCATGTGATCTAAGAGAGCTAGCATGGCTTCATCAAGGGCAACTTGTGTCTGTCCAATCTGGTGGCCTTCTATGATGAAGTGACTGCATCAGTTGACAAGGGAAGACTGTCTGATGTCATCTACCCAGACTTTTGTAAGGCTACCATGCTCCTACCATGACATCGTGTAGACATCATTATGTGCTTGCAGCCCAAAAGGTCATCTGTATCCTGGGCTGCATCAAAAGAGCCATGGCCAGCAGGTCGAGGAAGTCATTGTCCCCCTCTTGTGAGGCCTCACTTGGAGTACTGCATCCAGGTCAGGGACCCCCAGAACAAGAAGTCTGTTGATCTGTTAGAATGGGTCTACAGAAGGCCCATTAAATTGACCAGAGGGCTGGAAAACTTCTATGAAGAAAGGCTGAGAAAGCTGGGGGTGTTCATCATGGAGAAGGCAGCTCTAGGGAGACCTCATTGTGGCCTTGAACTGGACCTATAAAAGAGGTGGAGAGTGACTTCTTAAATGGGCAGATAGTGACAGGACAAGGGTGAATGGTTTTAAATTGAAAGAGGGGGGATTTAGCTTAGGTGTTAGGAGGAAATTCTTCACTCAGAGAGTGGTGAGGCACTGGAAAAGGTTGCCCCAAGAAGCTATGGATGCCCTACACCTGGAATTGTTCAAGACCAGGTTAGATGAGGCCCTGAGCCACCTGATCTAGTGGGTGGCACTCCTTCCAGGGGTTTTGGAACTGGGTGATCTTTAAGTTCCCTTCCACCCCAAGAGATTCTCAGACTCTGATTCTTAGTTAATAAATGCTCACTTGAATGTGTGTGTGACATGTAGAACATTTTCAAATGAAAAAAAAAAATTACCTGTGTCTCTGAAAGTTGGTATCGACAGCACTGAAAACTGAAAAGTAGTGGTCTCATGGAAGCAAACAGCATATTAATACCAATTTATGTTTTTTAATTCAAATAATAATCTTCAAAACACATTCCATATACCAAAAAAACTGAAAACACATGTAAGGATCAAACAAACCCTTCAACTCTCTGTTACTATTATTACTATACTGTTGTTCCATACAACAGTTATATGCTGCATTCATCACTTGAGCATTGTATTTTGAAAAAGATAAACATTTATAAATTTCATTTATTTTAAAGAAAATGTAAGGATATTCAGAATGGATATCTCAAAAAGGAACAAGATGATGTTAGCTTTAACATTTAACAAAGGAGAAACTATTTTACTATGAAGGTTTTAAGGACTTTCTTCATGTTGTTTACTTATGCTTATTCTGTGCTGAATTAAAGAAGTAAATAAACTAAAAAAAAAAAAAAAGCACAACAGGGTTAGTCTATCTTTGAAGTGATTTGACATGAGAGTCAGAAACTATTCTATGCAAGTATCTCCTATACTGCTTTGGGCACTTAACATAAAAGTGTTGTATGCTAAATATCTCAAATGTGAACTACGGAATATTTGAAAAATATAGTCTCATTTGTGTTTTAATGAAAGTTATGATGCTCCATACCTCTATGCCTCACCTTTTTTTTTTTTCCCCCAGTTAAACCATTTTAAGAAAAAAAAAAAAAAAAAAAAAAAAAAGTAAAATTGGATTTTTTTTTTTTTTTTTTTTTTCCTAAGCTTATGGAAAAAAAAATAGATTGTGTTCTCTTTAGTCTCTGAAATGATTGATTTGTAACTTCTTATTACTTCTTAGAGTATTGAACCTTTTTATGCTAACCTCTGCTTTTGAAGCTCATTTGTACAGACTGTGTTAGCTGTTATTCTTTTGCTGTTCAAATGCAGGGCAATATTATTTCCATTTGGAAAATCTGAGAACACAGTTGCTACCTTTCAATCAGGAAGGCAAATAATACTTTTCTTAAACAGTCTCTAAAAGCTAAAGTGCAACTAGAACAATTAACAAAAGAGTTTGGTGGTTTTCTAGATAGAAGAAGGAGACACAGCAGGACTATTCTACCAGAATTTCAATAAAACAGCTGATCTGGTGTTAATAGGAAATTATGGTACTGTTAACAACCCTGTTTCAGAGACTGGAAGAGAGCATGAACTCTTTCCACATCATCAGCAGAAGTGGCTGTTAAAACACCAGTTGACATGGGAACTTAAACTAGCTTAGAAGTTTACAGTTTAAGCAAATCCGGAAAGGTTGGTGCAGATAATAGGAGAAGAGGTCAGAAGTCATCATTTTATTCATCATTTTAAGTCATTATTTATTTGAATTGTTCTTTGGAGTCTGTCATAAGTAGTATGTAACTAGTATGCAATATAGTATGCAAGATGAATATTCTACAGTTTACAGAAGAAAATGCTGAAAACACACTACTCTTCTACAGAGTAAGATAGAAGAACCAAGGTGACCAAAGTACCAAGAAAATCTCAACTTTTCCAGTAGCTATTTAAAAACTCATCTATTGTTTCAACATTGCTTCTTCATTTTTTTTAAATCAAGGTCAACATATATGTGTGTGTATATATATATAAATTATATATATATAATTTATATATATATATAAAATTATATATATATATAAATATATATATATATTTGACAGCTTCAACCAAAGAAATACCAGTAACTTAAAATGTAGTTGCCTCCTAGGCTATAGTAGCTATTTATTAGTTCTCTGTTTACAAGTGTTCAACATTTGAAGTATGCATTGTCTGAAGTATACATTGAAACTTTTCATTACATTTTTAAATGTAATTTAATTTCAGAGAAAAAAAAAATATTTTAATGGGGAAAAAGTATGTAACAATAAAATAAACTTTTCACACTTTCACCTGGAATATATACTCAACATCATACAGATTTATGTTATTACAAACATTTGTATGATACTGCCATAAAGGAAATTTTTCTAAATTTTCCTAATATTGTCTTAGGAGATTTTTAAAAATGACTCCTGAATTTTGACTCTTTTGTTGGAAAGTATCAGTGTTCTTTTTATGTAACTGCACCTTTCTCAGCAAAAGTACCAGCCCTTTACTTTTATTCTTTTTAACAGATACCAATATAACTGTGCTAGGAAAAAAAAAAAAAAAAACAAACAAAAAAAACAACTCAGCTGTTATTAAAATAAGCAGACTGACTTTAAATGGTAGAACATCAGAGCATTACACTGAGTTAAGTGTCAGATTAATGAATTTGCACACACAGAAAGCAGATCATTCACATGGGGCCACTGAGGAACTAAGGAGAAGGGAGTTCTGACTTGTATTGATCATCACATCTGCAAAGATGTTTCAGTGACCTTTATATTTTCACCTGCTGCTGTTATTTATATCAAGTATCAACTATTATTGATCTATGATAGGTGACAAAAAAGTTATAATGAAATCTTAACTTTTAAAAATATTACTGTTTTACTGTTTTAAGTACCTTTTCAAAGCAGTTTTTACTTTTATTTACTTGAGTTTTTTTTTTTTTTTTTTTTTTTTTTTCTTCTCCTGAAGAACGGTGAAAGAGCACTGAGAAATGCTGCAGGACATTATTTCCATTTGATACATTGATACATATCTGCCTTGTTCTTTTGACAGAGAAACAGCAATGCATTATTATTGCTATTAATTATTTCTATTGCTATTATTTCTATTTCTTTTTTGTTTGTTTATTTCTGTTTTTGTAATTTTTAACAGACTCCATCTAATTTTAGGCATTGTACAACAAGGAGAGGAGAAAGGGGATGCTAGTAACTGGAAGTTACTTATGCAAAGCTATGGTATGTTAGCCTTGGCTAACATACCCATACCCACATACCCACCCATCTCCTTGGCAAGCCAGATGGGCAAAAATAGGATGAGAAAGCTTGCAGGTAAAGATAAAGAGAGGGAGATCACTTACCTATTGCCATCACAGGCAAACCATACTCACCAGATAAAATGTGTTTTATTTATTGCCAATAAAAATATATTTGGCAAGTGAGGAACAAAGACAAATTTTAAAACATCTCTCCTCCCCTCTTTCCCATGTTCAGCTTCATTCCTTCACTCCTAATTCCTCTACCCCCACCCCCAGGCAGTGTAGGGAATGGGGGGATACATGTGGTCAGTCCGTAACAGTTCTCCTCTGCAACTTTTACCTTTTCACACATTTCCTGTGTTCCATCATGGACTCTTTACAGGTCTCAGTCCTTCTGATAATATTCAGCTGCTCCAGTGCAGGCTTTCTCCACAGGTCACAGTTGCCTCAGGAAATGTCCACCTGTTCCACTGTGGGGTACTCCACAGCGTGAATATTGTCTACAGTGCCATGGAGCACCTCCTTATTCTTTGAGTTCTGTTGCCTCTTCTGTTTTTCTTGCGCTCTTTTTTGTCTCCTTGCTCTGCCTATGTAACTTTTTTTTTTTTCCTCTTCTTAAATACATTTTCCCCAAGGCACCACCATCTTATCTGCTGGGTGTATTCATGCCCTGCTAAGGCTGTTGGAACCCTCTGGAATCAGCTCTGTCTGGCATGTTGCAGCCTTGGTCTTTTCTCACCAAGGCCACCCATGATGCATCCCCTTCACCCCTGCTGCTAACACCTTGACACCTGCACCAAATACAATTGGAATAATGATTTCTGCCTATCTCTGTGTTGAGTTAGGAGGCCAGACTTCCTATCCAATGTTGTCTAAATGGAGTTTGGAAGCCAGCAAGGAAGCCATTTAAACTAGGCAAAGGTGAAAGGTGAAGGATGGGGATGGGGTTCAAGAACCCAATTAGCAGGCCTTACCTGGGCAAATGATCAGCTGTAGCCAGGGCTGACTTTTTTGATAGCATATTTGAAAAAAGCTAGGTTGAATGTTTAAAAAATACTGGAGTATTTGGGAGGTTGGTGCCAAAGCTCCACCTGTAGTTCTTATTTCATAATTTTGGTACCAAAAGAATAAACAAATGGTCAAAAATTCTTGAGTTACTGACTGATAATTAATAAGCTGTAGAAAGAAATCAAAAGAATGTCTTTTTAAAGTAGAAACAAATTAATGTCTTTAACATTAGAGTTGTTTGAAGTGTCATCTTTCATTATCAATTCTTTTTCTTTTTCCTATTTAGCTTTGTCATTGACGTTTAAATGTATTCCCTTTTCATGTTTGTTTGAGAGGCAGTAAGACATAAAAATATGAATTTGTGTTTGTGTCCTTTATGAGATAATTTATAATCAATTGGCAATGACAGATTTTGTGTTGCTTGATTGTATATATAGAATGTTAATGACTTCCACAAAATAGAAATTCTGTTTAACCATTCATAGAGATAGAGCATACTAAATATTTTTTAAAGACTGCATATATATATATATGCACGGTTACTGTTTTGTCCCTTCACACTCATGCAAATTCACTTTTTGGATTTTCAGCTAAATCTCTATGGTTTTCTCTCTGTTTGTTGTTGTTGTTGTTGTTTGTTTGTTTTGTTTTGTTTTTGGAGAGTGATGACATCTAGCTCAATTTAAAAAAAAAAATGTTTGTTATAATTTATATTAATTCAGTTATGTTCATTCAGTTCCACCTGTTTTACAATAATTTCATTAATTTAGAAATGTATTTCCACAAACTGGATTATTTTCTTAGCAGTGTTTTTCCCTTTTAATTTTGAAACAGAGAGCTGGCCAATACAGGTATTGGCCTACGTACAGGGGAACATTTTGTTTTCAGGTTCTTTAATGAAAGAAAGCTGGAATTAATCTTGTGTTATTTAGATCAATATTGAGCCTAGTAGCAGCTGCTTTTGTCTAATATGTCCCTTATGAATATTGTGCACTATCGCAAAGTGAATATCAGAAAGGTTATCTTGCTGAGCCTTCATTTTCAAGAAAATAGCAAAATCCAAACCAAATTAGCATGTGCACATGAAAGGATCTCAAAAATTGTCTTGTACTTAGTCACTCACATGGATATATATTTGTTGTGTAATGACCTCAGAGAGTCATAGGTTAATAATTCCACAAAGACCTTAGCAGCAGTTCAATGTTTGGCACAAGAGAATTAGCAATGTATTACATCTGTATAACCACCTACAGAACTTGATTGCGTGGCTGATTACAGCCTGCTCCAAGAGTTCTGCTTCTTTGCCTTTCATGCATCATATAGTAAACTATCTGTGGCATTTTCTCTTAGGAGAATCATTAAGGCTTATTAGTAATTCAGTGCCCTGCTCTGATCTTTTTACTTCTGTGCACAAATTCATATTTCCTATATGGGAATCCCATACAGCTAAGTGAATGTGCAGTTCAATTCATTTCATTATATTCGTTCTACTTTTACAATAAATATTTAACTTGGTGTTTTACCTCCAGCCTGTAAAGTAGGAATCTCTGCACAGGCCTGTTTCTTTTCATGAAGCTAGACTAGCCCTAAAAAGGAGTAGAGGGGATACAAGTTAAGTAAACATATGTGACTCAGGACAATGAAAACTGTGAAAATTTACAGTATTTTTTTTTTTTCTAGACTCCAAGGCAGAGTCGTTTGCAACTGAGATACTTTTTAAAACCTAACAGATTGTTAGAAAACATTGCAGATGCTAAAGCCATTTCTGAATTGCAAGGTGGGAACTTAAGGAAGCTGTTTTCTCTTGATATACTATGATCAGGGTCCCAGCTGCTTAGACCACATTTGTATTTTGCAGATCACCCATCATCCAGATCCCTAGTGAAGATGTTAAACAGGACTGGACCCAGTATTAATGCCTGGGATGTAATCATTCTGGATTTCAGGAAAAGTTTTGACACCATTTCTCACAGTATCCTTATGAACAAAACGTCCAGCATACAGCTAGACAAATACTAATACAGTGAGTGAACAGTTGCCTGATGGGCCAGGTTTAAAAGGTTATAGTAAATGGGGTTAGATTGGGCTGGTGGTCAGTCTCTAGTGGGGTTCCCCAGGCTTTGATTTTATGGTCTGTTGTCTTAATTTCATAAATGACCTGGATTCAGGACTCAAATGTATACTGAGTAAGTTTGTGTATGACACTAAATTAGGAGCTGTTGACTCCCTGGAGGGCAGAGAGGCCTTGCAGCGAGATTTTGACAGGCTAGAGGGCTGGGTAATCACCGACCACATGAAATTCTCCCTAGGGAATTGGTCATGGCTCCAAATCTGATGATGTTCAAGTGTTTGGACAACACTGTCAGAAACACGATTTGATTTTGGGGTGATCCTGTGTGGATCCAAAAGTTGGACTCAATTCTTATAGATCTGTTCCAACACAGGATATTCTATGATTCTGTGATTCTATGTCTCGCTCCTCTTCAACATTGAGGGCAGTGAACCTATTCTGTAGTTGCAAGCCTTCATGTGGAATAAGAACCTTCCTGTCATTGCTAGAGGTCACCACTTTCCACCCTTCCCCTTCTCCAGATTCCATACTTACCTCAATGGTGGGAATGGACACTGCCATCTTCCCACCAGCGGTCAGGATCAGAGGCTCTGCAAGTCAATATGGAGCAGATATGAGCCTGACTATGCCCTGTTCATATTCTTTGATACAGCACAATATATTTTCCTGTTCTCATAAGCCTTTCACTTGACAGCACAGCTCTTGTAAGATGGCACACCTCCTGCAGAGTGGTGGTCCATCTCTTCTGACCTCAGAGAGGGGCCCCTGGCATTCTCTACAGCCAGGGACCTGGAGGGCTGCATCTTCTGTCTGAAGTTCTGCCTGTGTCAAAGCTTCCAACCCAGCAGGGATAGCTGTTCCAGCACCTTCTGGTCTGTGGCATGTCACCACCATATTCAAGAATGTACCAAAGACATCCTTAATTCTAATACCTGACAGGAGAAGTCAGTCTGCTCATACTGCCTAGCTGAAGTTTTCTTAATGTAACGTACGTACCAATGTAGACGGAGGCAGCGTGAAATATAAAGATTCACAACCAGTTTTTAAGCTGTGCAGCTTTCACACTTGCAAGCGCAGACTTTTCAGAAGCGTTCAGCCATCAGTGTCTTATCTGTAATGGTCATCAAAACTGCAAAATATATTAGCTTCCCACATTCTGTATTATTTTGAAAGTTATCATCTTCAATGGGAGATGAAGTATGTCTCAAAGATTACTTAATGCCTTTTTGTTGAAACGCAAAGAAGGCCTTGTTCAGTGCAGCCAGAAAAGTCTAGAGATACTCCCCTGACTAAATGTACAAATTTACTGGAATTATACTGAACCATGAAAATTATCAGTGCATTGGATTTATTTGACTGTCATATATGAACGCTATATTCATGTATGTATTTATAAATGTGTATGTACAAACTTTCTTATTTCCACATTTATATACACCAGGAAGGACATAAACATTTATATCTTACTGAAATTGAAGAAAGCTAAACATCTAATTTGATACTCACCTAAGTATCTTTATGGACCACAGCCCTTACAGCTGCTATCAAATATCTACTGTATTTAGTAGAACAA
Source organism: Nettapus auritus (assembly GCA_011076525.1). Classification (NCBI taxonomy): domain Eukaryota; kingdom Metazoa; phylum Chordata; class Aves; order Anseriformes; family Anatidae; genus Nettapus; species Nettapus auritus. The sequence continues at coordinate 164,764,675 of CM021765.1, forward strand.
AATTCTGTGCCATCTTCACCATTAACTATTTTTTTTTTTTTCTAATTTGAAAGTTGATCAACTTCTTAATAACTGGTATTGGGATAAAATTAAATTTCTTTTGAATTGGTAGGTCAGGTTCAGCTGAGTCTTTCATTACTGATTGAATTCAGTGAATTGAGAAGGATTTGTTCATTGTGAAGGTCACAGACTAAATGATCTAAGACTTTGTTCAGGTCATCCATATAATTGCAATGCATTGATAATTTTCATACTTCAGTAAAGACTGAGGAACTGGCTCAATTTTATTAAATAAATTAAGTATTAATATGCTGTAATTGTGATTGTTAGAGCCAAAATAACATTTCAAAATTTCATACCAAGTTAACAAGAAAAAGTCTGCAAATTGTATTTCCCAACAGTTTGTTTTGTTGTTTGTTTGTTTTTCATGTTTGTTTGTGTGTGTGTTTTTTGTGTGTGTGTTTGTTTGTTTGGAGGTTTCTTTGTTCTTGTATGTTATTGATGATTAAGTTATTCTTTTACAAATCCATTTGAACTAGGAAAAGTACTGTACTTGGTGTACATAATTGCACTCATGTAAAGAGAAAATATGTTTCATACTTGATGTTTTCTGACCAAAACATTCTCACTGACTACAAACAATTACTTTTAAATCAATATTTTATAAATTATTTGAATATTTTACCTGATACAATTCATGCTTCTCTCATCTGTTTTCATAACCAATCTTACATTATCCACCCTCTAATAATTAAAACAAAATATGACTTAGGATGATATTTATTTTAAAGATATTCAGTATTTTAGAAATACAAGTAGCTTTACAAAACCCTTTTGCAATGAGGAGAAAGACAAATACATTTCAGACTAACACAACTTTTCAGCCTTAGAATATTTTTGTAGAAACGTTTAAAATCCTGTGTTGGTTCCTACTATATTTTACTCTGAATGTACTTTGACCTGTAAGTGAATTTCGATCTTAATTTAAATCCTGTAGATATTATTTCAGTCTCCTTTTTGACAGTTTTGAAACTGCTGATATTTCATGTTTGCTGTTTATTAACACCTGTTTTTGATCAAACTCTTTTCTCTTTATTATTAATTATAATTATGAATTAATATAACTATTATTCTGCCTCCCTGTGTAGGGAAAAAGGAGCACTTGTTGAAAATATTCTTCCTTAGCTGCAGAAGCTAAACAAAATGCAGATATTTTGTAATATTTTAGTCAGGAAATTGTGCAATAAATCAATGAAGACAGAGAAAAAAGGAACCGTATTTTGGCCTAAAAAGATTGAACTGACAGAGCAGATGAATATAATAAACATTAACTCCATCTAGCACATTCTGTGAATACAAAAACATTTTCTTATTTAATGACAGTTTCTCTGTATTTATTTATATTTATAAGACAGCAAATAAGGTGCCTTAAACTCATACTATACTAAATTATTGATTTACAGACTACTTTTCCTTAACTCTCTTATAGTCTAATATAGCCAAGAATGTTATTAACTGGTGGATTTTGCATTCAGTCACTGGTCTTGCAAAGATAATGTAGCCCATACTATAATTTTGATTAAAATTAAATTTATTTGAAACAGGTTATTCCTTTTAGCAAAGTATACTTTTAATGCAGGAAGTAAAGCTTTGCTGTTATGATATTATCCATGCAAAGGTATTTTTGTCATAGTCTTTTCTTTTACCAGTAGTTATTATTTCTGTAACTGTTGGTTGCTCTTTCAAGCATACTGAAAGGGCAGAAGAGGGTGAAAGTAGGTTTAAGCAAAAGACTGGATATGGTCTTTGATATTCTCAATGAAATAATTTTGAAAGGCAAATCCTCATTAAGAAATGCAGCAAAAGCATGATTCAGCTGTTTTCACAAGCCATATCTCACATCAAAGACACTGTTCTTTTGAGGCTGGCTTGTCAAACCAAATTTAAAAGTGGCTTTACTGATTCGTTATCAAAGTTTTGTAATGATAGCGCCGAGATGTTTTTGATCCAACGAGTCATGATTTATTCTATCACCTGTTTCTAAACCTTCACTGCATTTTCTAGCCATTTTTATACATACATATATATGTGTGTGTTTGTGTTTAAGAGTCTCTGTCCGTCTTAGTCCAAAAAGAAGTGACCAAATCCTGGGAAAATAAATTTTAAGCTCAGGGGAGACTGAATTTGTTCTAAATTCATATCTACTCCCAGTCTATATAAGCTGAAATTTAGACCATTGGAGAATAGAGATCCACAGGCAAAACTTTCACTGTGATCAGTGGAGATAAAAATACTCAGTATTGAATGCTTGTTTTCACTTGTTGATTTTCCCCTATAAACAGTGATAACTATAAAAGAAATTCAAACAATTTTAATGAAATTCATCTCCATGAATGGTCATACAGTTCAGTAAATAGAATATTCCCACCTCAAAAATGAATAAAGATAAGCCTACTATGTAATTGTGACTGTGCTTATTTCTTAAGTTTCCTTTTTAATCATACAGTATTGAAAATAAAAATCTTACACTACTGTAGGTACTCAAAAGCTATTAGAAGTTATGACATCTACAAAGAGTCTACAGATGCCAATAATGAAACAGAAAAAAAATTGAGCTCTGTGATGGTTGCAAAGTTAGACCTTTTGTGGTAGCATCCCAGTGTTAGAGTATAGTAAAAGAACACACAGAAGTAATACACAGCATTTAGGTAAAGTAAGGTACTAAAATAACATTGTAAATTTCCAATGTGAAATTGTTCAAAAAAAAAAGAGGAACTTTCATAGAACATCACAAGTTGGAAGGGACCCATAGGAATCATCATGTCCAACTCCTGTGTCCACAAAAGATCACTCAAAAAATCAGACCACGTGTTTAAGAGTGTTGTCCTAATGCTTCTTGAACTCCAGCAGGCCTGGTGCTGTGACCACTTCCCTGGGGAACCTGTTCCGTTCTCCAACCACCCTCTCAGTGAACAACCTTTTCCCAATGTCCAGTTTGAAACACCTCTGTCTCAACTTCAAGACATTTCTTTATTTGCTAAATTAATACTCAATGGATTGTCTTTCATCTATGAATTCTAAACTCATTTGCACATGAAAATGAAAGTCTACTTACAAGTATTTTCATCAAATCACCCAAATCAGATGTGGTACTGGGTAAATGAAGAAACACAATATAATACAGCTAAGAGGCTGTAGCCCTTACAATTTTAGGGATGATGTCTAATCCCAGTAATGCCAGGCTTTCAGACTTTTTTAGCAAAATGTATTATAATTTTATCTGCAGAATTTTTAATCTAAACTCTTACCAAGAAGGATAAGGATAAAAATAAAAAATAAAAATTAAGAATTTTTAAAAAGATTCACTCTAAGTCATCTAACAAAGCAGGACCCTGAGCACTAAAAAAAAAGAAATAAGACTCCTAAATGTCTTTGATTAGAAGTATCCTAAAAGCTTAGTGCAGTATCCTGAATAATATCCAGCATTGTTTGCAAAGTTGTTCTGCAGTCATTTTGGGTTAAAGGAAGTGATGATGGCTTAGGGAATTTAGCAGAAAAATTGAAACAATTCCTGAATGTCAGGCTCAGCCACAACTGGAGTTTTAAAACAATTATTCAGTTTTCAGCTTTTATTTGTCTGAACTAGAACTTTGTGAAATAAAACTTTATTGTTAATCTTATGGACTATTACTTGCTTGGGTATAAAAACAATAAAAGCCTAAAATGAATGTTGCATATACTTTTAGATGTATCCACAGACACTTTAACTTCTGTTCTCTTATAGTGGAGCCATGGCTTCTCCCGGCAATTTTTGGCAGAAGTATGTCTGTCAGGCAGTACCAAAATATTACATGGCTTCAGTGGCATATTTAGTGATAGTATTCTACTTTCTTTATTCATCAGCATCCATGCCAGGGAAATATAATGGTGAATGCACATTTAAGTAGCTCTGAATTCATGGACTGTTTAGGACAGTAAAAGCTTCCAAATGAATAATTGCTTCACACAGGCTGCTTTTGCATCCTAAATGGCTCATTGGCTGAACTTTAAAATAGCCGGAGTGTCTATTAGTTAATCTCCAGGAACTGTAGAAAAGGCAACAGACTGCAAAAGGATTCGTATAAGAAATGAATGCAGCATGGTAATACTGGGTAAGAGCAATCAGAACTGCTTTCTCCTGGGAACCATCACAAAAGGAGGAAAGAAGTTTCTTGACTGCAGGTAGTTGCAAACACAAAGGAATTATTTATTGTTTGTTTGCTTGTTTTTTTTTCCTTGTTTGTTTGTTTGCTTGTTTTTACACCACATTTTTGCTATTTCAAATTTAAAATATTTTCAGAAGTTTTCCAGGACTTCCCTGCAGAACTCAGTCCTCATAATATATTCTGATGAAGAAAATTAGCATACACTGCCTGTGGGTGTCATAGAATCATAGAATATCCTGAGCTGGAAGGGACCCATAAGGATCATGGAGTCCAACTCCTGGCACCACACAGGTCTACAGAGAAATTCAGACTATATGACTAAGAGTACAGTCCAAATGCTTCTTGAACTCCAACACTTGGTGCCATGACTATATCCCTGGGGAGCCTGTTCCAGTGCACGACAACCCTCTCAGTGAAGAACCTCTTCCTGATATCCAGCCTGAACCTCCCCTGTTGCAGCTTGACACCTTTCCCTTGGCTCCTATCACTGGTCACTAAAGAGAATAGCTCAGCATCTGCCCTTCCACTTCCCCTCCTGAGGAAGCTGTAGACTGAGATGTGGTCTCATTTCCTTACTTGCTCAGTATGCTCAGTAGCCCTGCTAATGGTAGTGTAGGCAAGACTTTTCATCATTTTATCCAACATCTTTGAAAACTTAAAGACAAGTTAGTACTTTTTAAAAATCCATATTTAAAACATAATAGGATATTCTTTTCTGCACTGCACTGCATATCTTTCCTATATTGTAAGTGTAAAATTCATTCCAGACATGAGACCATGAGACTCCCATTGAGAGTTCTGTATATGGAATAGGATGAATACTAGATCAAAGACTGAATACATATACATTTTTTTTTTTCTTCTGGCTTGTAATTTAGCATACAAAGCTTCTGAGGTGTTTTTTTTTTTTTTTTTTTTTTTTTTTTTTTTTTAGGAATGTAGAACTCAAAGCTTTTGATTCTATTCAGTATTAAAGAATTACGGAAGATAAAATATTAAAATGCAGACAGCAGTTGTCAGACTCCCACAACTTTGATGCATGATAAAAACACAGAGAAACAATCATAAATGGATTACAACTTTCTTGTTTGTCTGGATTACCAATTAAAAGTTAGCACTTGCACTTCCACCTCATAAATGATAAGCAGTTAAGTAGCAACCCTGTTTACATGATTTATAAATCTATTGAGACAAATCTGTGTGTCACTGCCACTTTTGGCATTATCTGCTGCAACCAAAGAATGAAGATACCCATTCCCAGAGAGAAAATATGTTAATTGCCATTGAGCTGGGCAAAGTAGGAAAGTACTTTCACTAAGTAGAAAGTGGATTTGGTAAAAAATATTAAAATCCTTTATGTTTGCTTATCATATGAAATTCATATGTTTTTTGAGAAACTATATTTTGTTTTTCTCCCGTTTGCTAAAGTCAGATTAAAACAAAACAAAATGAAACAAAACAAAACAAACCCAACCAACCAAACAAAAATATACTCCTTGTCTTTATTACTACAGTTCTGAGATGTTGTTTTATTAACACTTTATTGTGTGGATTTTCTTAGGTTATATTCGGTTGGAGGTCGGGATGGAAGTTCATGTTTGAGTTCAATGGAATATTATGACCCTCATACAAATAAATGGAATATGTGTGCTCCAATGTGTAAGAGAAGAGGAGGTGTAGGAGTTGCTACATGTGATGGCTTTCTTTATGCAGTTGGAGGTCATGATGCTCCTGCTTCTAACCACTGCTCCCGGCTACTGGACTATGTAGAAAGGTATCCATTATGTGAATCTTAGGAAAATAATGCCTAGAAGCATCATTTTCTTACTTAAATGATGGCAAAGTTCAGCAGATTTGGTATATTTTTGTTTTTGTTTTTGTTTGTTTTCCCCTACCAAATGCTAACTTCCTCTTTACTGGAAAAGTTCCACAGAGGCCTGCAGAACATAATTGCTTTGTAGATTATTTCCTTTTTTTCACAGCACTATTAAATATTACATTGGACACACAATTTCACTCTTTTCATGTCTCCTTTAGGAAATCTTTGTTTCTAAGGCAAAACATTACCCATTGCAAAATCATAAACTAAACTTTGCAGAAATAAAATTTCAGGCCTGAAATAACTTTCTAACGTATTTTTGTAACTCTAATGTAGCAATAACATTTTTTAAATTTTATTTAATTTTATTTCAATTAAAATTGAACTGCTGAGGTGATGGATATTTACAGTACATGACAGCGTTACTTTTAACACTACTACTACTTCTCTGATATGTTGATATAAGCCTTACATGCTGTATTTACAGTACCCTGACTTTCACAAGTGGATATTCCACAAATTCAAGAATATCTGTTAGGGCAGTAGGGTACTGTTGGCATACCTATAGCATTAATTTTGAAGGTACTCCTCAAATGTTTCATGAAGGGATCACTTTTTTCTATTTCAGCTGTTGCATGCTTTAAAGTAGAATAATGAAAAATACTTTCAAATACATGCATGTTGCAAAGTTTAAAGCATATATATTTGAGTACTTGGTTGATCTAAACACAGAAGTCAAGATAGGCATCGGCACTGACAGATATTTATTTATTTATTTATTTATCTCCATCTGAAGTCTTTCAACATTTATTTAATGTTAGTTATGGCTTCTGTTGAATCTGGTTAGAATTTACAAGTTACCCAACAACTAATCCAAAAATTCTAAGTTAAAACTTTGTATGTTAAGCATATGCTCAGTCTTAGAGTTGTTCCCATGTCTACTACAAAATAATTAACTTCTCCTTATCTCCAAGAGATGAAAGTTCATCAGAGAAATCCTAGATTCCCTTTATCTTTATCCTGGTGGCTTTATATTTGTAAGGAAAAGTACCCAGAATTTTAATAAAGTAAATTTATATTAATTTTAGGATCAAAGAACCATAGCAGATCCTGAATTGGAAGGGACCCACAAGAATCATCAAGTCTAACTCCTAATGACTGCTAGTGACAATATTTATAAATATGAAATCTTTCCAACTCTTTCTGGTTGTTGGTACTTACAAGGAAGGTTATCTATCTATCATCTATCTATCTATCTATTTATTTATGTAATTGATTTTTGGGTTTCTGAGCAGAAAATCCTTCTGATGTTGAAGATAAAACCCATCCCATTACATCATTAAATTTGTCTTCCTCGGAGGGTATGATAACAACCAATTAAATACATATGTTTAGCTATTTTATATTCTGATATCTGAATGACATTATACAGTGTCCTTTGCCTAGGTTTTATTGCACTGATAGCAAAAAATATGGGTAATGTACTTCATGGGCAGTTAGCTTCCAGAGTAAAAGTTATGACTCACAGATCAGAACTTGTAAGGCTATTAGATTGCATAAAGTACCTATTAGAATGAAATAAGTGAAGTACTCCACTATAACATGAACAATGTCTTATGACCCTCCCAATGATTGACAGATATATAAGGCGGCTCGAATGTAATTTGATATGTCTACTTTTACATTCAAAAATAATCCATCATCTTCCAAAAATAAAAACTCCTTAACAAACCAAAGACTAATAAGTGTTGATGAGATCTATTATATTATTTCATATGTCCCTGAAAGTTATACTTTCTGTTAATATTTAGGGCATCAATCTTTTTAATTATGTCTCTTCTTCTTCAGGAACATTGTTCAGGAACAATTCTGCTGTTAAATCCTTCTCAACAGTAATTTAGATTCCCAATTTGAACACTTAAATTTATGCAATTTTTAAGATTTCCTGTGGTTCTGAGTACTTAAAAGTAAAACAATAGGTATATTTGTCTGCTTTTCACAAGTTGGAAAAGTACAATGTTGTGTTATTTTTTAAAGATACAATCAGTAATCAGGTACAATCAGTACAGTCAGGTACAAAAGGTACAATCAGTAAATTTAAGAATTATGCAATTTTGGAAATATTTTGGCAGATGTTTTGGCAGTGAAGCAACACTTGGAAAAGAATGCTACTTGCTTCAAATGTGACAGATGTTAAAAAATTAAAGTGATCTGTATCTTTTCCCCTTCTCACTTTGATTTCAAATTATATTTTTTTTCCATGTTCAGGAACTTTATCGTAAACCTTTGCACCATAGGGCATACCTAGTTATCATAAATATGAAACGTACAGTTGTTTTTAACAGAAGAAAGGATAAAAGAAAATTCAGACAATTTCCTGTCAATTTAAAAAAAATAAAAAAAAAAATTATTTTGAAATTCTATCTTGCTAATAGAATTAACTTTTAAGCTTTCTATTTAGCTCTTGGCTACTTGTTTATTAAAAAAGAAAACAAATATGACAAAAATGTCAATTATATTTAGATATCCTGCTTTTACAGTGCCTCACCTTGGCCCTCCTAATTTAAAAGCAGTGTATCAAAGAGTACATTAAAATTTATTGCCTTTAGGGAGGTGTAGATACAATACACACTGGAAAAGAAGGTTGAGAAACTCTTTCAGCTACAATGCTTTTGTTGAAAAAGTCACACGGTCTTTGAAAAAAAATCCATTCAAAATTAACAGTATTTTGTCTTGTTACATATGCATATGAATCTTGTTACATATAAACATACTCAAACATTGTTTTCAAGTATTTTCCTCTCAAGTTTTAAAAGACATTTATCACATATGTATATATGTAAGTCAAAACTTCTAGAGAAAGCAAAGTGAAAGAAGTAACATAAAGAAAAGGAATAAAAAGGAATCAAAGTGAAAAACACCATTAATTTAATGATATTTTAGACATAAGAAGTTGACCAAAACATTTTACCATCTTATTTTCTGAGAAGATCCAATAAAGCCAGAAAGATTAACAGCCAATAGCAGAGCAGAGTCTTTTCCCTAACGTGTGTTTAACAATAAAGAACAATTTAACGAATATTATAGCAAACTTAATTAATTCTTTTGTTGTCTTATTTGAAGGTTATGCTTGTGAAGCAAATGACGTCACAAGAAAAGCACTAAACATCACTGCTACAATATTTATGTCAAAAATGTACATAAATTTCCATTGTTCAAATAATCTCTAACAAGACCTCTAACAGTATTCATACAGCTTGCTTATGAAAATATGAATGACTGCAATAGTTACAGATGCTGCTAAATTCAACCTTTGTAGTAAAAGCTTTTTTTTTCTTTGCTTTTGGTAGAGCATCTATATATAAAAGTTACTGTAGGATTAATAACTTCTAATTAAGAAAGTATAGACTACAAGAAAATATACTGGAAGAACTGGGCGCCCCCAAAACATGAACTTATACCTAATACTGCCTCTTAAAGTACTACAAGAAAAAAATTTGGTACATAATTTTATATAACAATAATAATGGTCTGTAGTCAGAATACTTGTAAATAAGATATTTAGCCATTACAGAATTCCTTTATACTTATTTTAGATTGTCATGTCCAAAGCATCATCTACTTTACACCTAAGAAAATGACTCAAGTGTGTTAAAGACATTTCATCCCTAAATTGCTTATTTTTGCCACTATGTGTAAAGTGTTTCGACTATAGTTGCTACATAGTATAGATGCTTAAGGGCTGGTAAAATTAATTCTATCATACTGTGATATAATTTGGCATTTTGGTAGTATCAGTCATCTAAAAACAAGGTATATAATTTAACTTAATACTCCAGGCATCCTTAGTAACCAAATGGCTCATTTCTGTTTTACAGTAGATGTTTAAAATATATACAGTGAAATGGCCTCTGGAATTAATTAATTTTACATTGCTAATGAATATCTAAATTAAGGCTATTATCTAACAGCCTAAGCTAAATATTTAATTTTTGAATAGCTGTCATTATGTAAGAGGAATTCTGCCCTCAGTTTTAAAAATTCTATGATGATTAATATCTTGAAAACTGTTTTGTTAACTTGAACTGGGAGGAAAATCTAACTATAAAACAGTTAAAAATATCCCCAGAATTTCTGGGGAGGTTTTCTGGCTATGAACATTGCATAGTAACATTTTAGAAAATAAAATATAGTAGAATATATTTTATCAGAAATATTTTAATATACTACAAAAGTATTCTTATTTATTTGAAATATATACATAAATATATGCATACATTCAGATATTGTTCTTATATACTTGTCATCTATTTTACGACATCTTAAGCTATAAAAAGCTTGACTGGGTTTTTGTTTGCTTGTTTTTCCAAGATGGTTAACTAAATCAACATTAAAATACTTGAATTTGGAACAAAATGTATCTGTATCTTTTCTTTCTGCTTTTCGTTCTGCTGTTTTGGATTGGATGCTCATGGATTATTTATTTATAATTTATTTATTCAGAAAAGGGTTTTATTTCATACAAAGATCAGCATGAGTGGACACTTAGCTTCTCACTAAACATTCAATTTCCTTTCTCTTTTATTAGATATGATCCAAAAACTGATACATGGACAATGGTGGCTCCACTGAGTATGCCTCGAGATGCTGTTGGTGTCTGTCTACTTGGTGACAAATTATATGCAGTAGGTGGATATGATGGTCAAACATACCTGAACACTATGGAAGCCTATGACCCTCAAACCAATGAATGGACACAGGTAATTGTAAAGTCTGTATTTTTAATTCTGTAACACATTTTGATATGTTTGGAAAAACATTGCTTTTATGAAAACAACAACCAAAAAAAAGGTATCTGAGATTGCCATGGCTATAAAATTAGTCCTAGTATTTTATCATTTGATTTAATTTGATGTTAGGAGTTTCCTCATGCAGATAGAAAACAAAACAAAACAAAAAAATAGAATTAAGAAACTAGTAGAAGACAGAATAAACAGTCATTAGAAATATCATCTTTTACCTTCCAGACAAAAACCTTGTTCTCATCAATTTCTGTTCTAATTATCTCTTTGTAGTTCTTCATACAGAAGAAATGTTCTAAAAATTGTCAACACTGAATTTTATTGTTGACCAACATATTCTGAAGATTTTTTATATGAAACAGTTTATTTAAGTATGGAGCCAAGTTTACATTTCATCCTTTAATTCCATTTCCTTCTTTTTGATGAATATTTTGAAATAAGCTATATGGAACCTCCTAATGGTGAACTATAAAATGATAGAAGTATTGTTACTGTGCAAGAAGGTGGGGATTGGTGATTTGATTATAGAGAAAATGTACTTAATTATAATAAAATCGTAGAATCATAGAATCATTAAGGTTGGAAGAGACCTCTCAACATCGTCTGGTCCAACCATCACCCTATACCAATAGTTATCTCACAATAGTACTTGAAAAGATTTTGAGATTCAGCAAATCCTTCAGAAGAAACAAAGGATGCTTTCAGTGCTTTCTTTTATTAATTCTGTTTTAAGACTTTCTAGAAATGTAATTCATTTCAGCAGTGTGGATGCTTACATTTGAATTAGTGACCCAAAGTTCCTTTTAAAGGTAGTGAAGAAAATTACATACTTTGAAAATGTATCATCCTAAAATAAGTATTTAAAACAGGCAGGATACCCAAAAATGTCTGCTTCTTTTTATGACTGCAAAGGGAGTCTTCTGTTCTCAGGCTAAAATTTAGATATGTAAGGTGTAAAAATGAATGCAGAAGACCATCACCTCTTTATCTATTGTTATTTGAATGGCAAAAGAGCATTTTTATGACATTGTTTAGGATAACATTTGAAAAATTTATTTTCCAAATACCACCATTCCACATAAAAACATAAGTTGGACACTTGAACAGGTACTTCAGCAGCATGTAACACCTCTGCTTTAGAGTAATACTACTTACAGTGCAGTATTATTATTAAATAGCCTAGATGCTGACTCTACTGTGTTAGCTTCAACAAGTAAAGAGGTCCAGTCTCCTCCAACTACTCAGTACTTGTGATGTCTTGAGATAGTGTCTGAAACTGACAAACTTATCTTAAAGGAAACTTGACACTGTTTAGTAATACTGGAACTATACAGTTTTGCTAGCTTTGGCCTTGACTCAGGGACTAAAATGGAGATATCAACCACAGTCTACAGAACTTGGAAACCCCTGGCATATCAACAAATTCAGAAAGTGAATGAATGCTCTAAAATCACTTTTTTTTTTTTTTTTTTTTTTTTTTTTTTTTTTTTTTTCCCTGTTCTTACATTTTCACATGAAAGATGTAACATATGGTTAAGTAATTTTAAAAGTACAGCACTAAGATATTGTGGGTTGTATTTAATCCATTAGTTTGGAATATTTTAGACTAATGTTAACATAACTCTCTTGCATGACATCCCTATTCAGTTAATGCTCTTTATTTGTTCATTTATTCATTTTCTGCAGATGGCTTCCCTAAATATTGGAAGAGCTGGTGCCTGTGTTGTAGTCATCAAGCAACCATGACTTTGTGAGCACTGCTTAGGCTTTAACTAACTGTGAAATGATTATTTTTCTATCAGACAACAAGAATAATAACTTCACGAGAACAAGGATATACACAGTGAATGAATGCTCTGTTGATCACAGACATGAAGTTTGAAAGTGAGGAAGATTAAGGATTTATGCCCTATAAAATCATAATAACTATTTATATTCTGAGAAGAAGAAAAAAAAAACAGACTGTCATAGGTGTAAATATGTAAGCCTGCAGTAGTAAGTTCTGTACTGTTCTCACAAATGTGTCCTGGAGAACTGGATAATCAATAGCTTCAAGCTTTAGACAAGAAGCAGGAGGAAATACATGGATAATTTTCATGGCTGAAAGAGTTTTAACAGCAGAAACATCAAAGTACATTTAATCACTTTTAAACTGTATTTTTGAAAGAGAAAAGTAGATAACATAACATTTTTCTGTTCATGTCTTTTCTTCAAGTGTGTTATGGCCTTCTCATCTACAGTTACTTATGGGAAGAGAATTAGTTCTTACTGAAGAGATAAAAAAGTCTATACATTCAACATTCATTCATAACATTCATAATGATTAAGCTGTTGCTCTACAGTAGGAAGGAAAAAAAAAAAAAAAGAAAAAAAAAAAACACCTCCAAGACGATTTTTTTTTGTTAACTTCAGATTGTACCTCTTTGCATCTTACAAGTGAGTCTACTGAAGGGGAAGCCAGAGTGTTTAATCTAATTACACACAAATCAAGTTTTTGGCTGCCATGGAGCTTTATTGAAAAAGTGGGAGTCAAAAGGGCAGTTTCCTAATTTTAAGTTACTTTTATATTCATTTTAAGTATGTGGGCTCTAATCCTATTGTTTAATGCATCTGGAATACTGATACTATTCCTAGATTGCCTCATGTAACAGGTCAGGCATGACCAGAAGAGATTATACAGCCTCTTCTAGTTTAAAATGACAGCTCCTCATCACATTTCAAAAGAGATAAAAAATACTACATTTTATTTCGTTCTGACACTCGTACATACACAACGCTGCCTGATTAAAGTGACCAATTTATCACTTTTCACTTTCCACTGAAAATAACTACAAGTAGGGAATTGAGAATATATGCAAATGGAATAAAGCAAAATTATACCATCCAATCTCTTCCTAGAGTAAATATACTAGTAAATATACTGTGCTTCCCTTTATGGTTGATCATTTCTGGCAGCAATGATTCCTTGAGCTTTTGCCTTGGCAGTAGGTTTAACATTGATATTTTCTATCTGCTCAGCTGAATCAGTTAAAATCTTAAGGCCAATACTCAAATACAAAATTCTGCTATTCTGGGAGGCACAAAATCTGGGAATAGGACTACCAAGTACTCCTTTTCTTTAAAGCCTTGCTCATACATTACAAAACATTTCATTGTCAAAATGTGCAAATGCCACTGTCCTCTCTCACTAGCAATTTTGGGAACGGATTACTGTTAGAATTAAAAGAGTTTTCCTAGTGGAAAACTTTGAAGCCAGTTGAGATGGAAAAATATATACAGACTCCTACTTCGGACTTTTGATTTGAAGATGTATTTGTCCTTTTAACAGCATTAACTTGCATGGAGATCTTTGTTTCCTGACACAAACTGAACATCAATTCTGAAGCCTAAGTAATCCATTTTAAATCTTTTTATATAGTTCTCTGCACTAATTAGAAATCAGATGTAAATTCTTTAATGTTGTTTTTCCACAAACTTTTGGCTTTTGAATTACAAATTTAGTATTTCTTCTTCAGACAAACACGTCAATTTTCTCCCCACTGTAACACCTTGTTTAATAACGTTACCTCTTTACAAATTTTGCTTCACATAAACATAACCTTCTGAGACCAAACCAAGAAGCTTCTAGAATTATAATTGCAATTAAGCATTAGCATGCCATTCTCCTACACAGATACCTAATCAACTTAAAAAATTAATTTTAATCCCATTCCCACGACTTCCTTTTAATTACATTATATTCATACAGTAAGAATATGCTTGCTCTACACATATACTGACCTTCAAAAAAGAATTCCAATAATTGCAATCTATGATAGATATTTCTTCTCTGTTTTGATTTTGTGCTGTTTACACTCTTTTTTCCTCTCAATATTCTTATGCCCATTTTCAATTTTCCTTTACTTTTTTTTCTGAAATGTAACATTATTTTCATGTGAAATTTGTCAGATTAGTCCACTTCTATTATCTGAAATAATGTTTAAATGATAACATTAATAATTTATTCTTTAAATCTAACTAGAATAAGATCAAAATTTGACTTTCAGGTTCTTTTTATATGCCGTTATGTAGCTGACTCTTTCCTAAAGAGAATTTAGAGAGAAGTGGTTTTTGTTGTTGTTGTTTGTTTGGTGTTTTGTTGTTGTTGTTGTTTGGTTGGTTGGTTTCTGTTTTTTTTTTGTTTGTTATTATTATTTAGGTTTTTCTTGCCATTGTGTTTACTCTGCTCTTATTAAAACAATAATGTTATTTTAATCTAGCTTGGTACTTTGCTCTCAGATGAACCCTTTGATTTCAGTGTGAAAAATACAACAAAATCATATCTCCAACAGAAATTCATTGCAGTGAAATCAATAACTAAATTCCTCAAAATGCTTCAAAGTGCTTCTTGAAAATTTTATAGTTTCATGTTCTAAGTATATTCTAAAATATTATTTTCTCTTGCTTTCCAATTTTATTCATTGTAGCACACTTTAATTTCTAGAAAGTCAAATAGTTTTATCAAGCTGTCTTCATTTTGCGTTATCTTGTTTTTATACACAGGGATTATATCCATTTTGTTCACACTGTTGTCCACTCTCAAATATGAACATCTTTATATTAATCAAACATAAGTTAAAATAAGGTCCTGAGTGGCTGCTGAAAAGTCTTACATTTCTCTGTTCTTCATGTCTAAAAATCCTTTTCCTTTATTTTTTATTATTTATTAGAGATTTATTAATTTCCTCCTTACTTCTACTGGTTTTGAGATAGGAGGAAGGTCAAGGACCTGAAATACTTTCTAGCATTGGATAAATCTGTACTGTTTTTTATATGAAGAGATAGAAAACAATATTGGTGAAGGCATGTCAGAGGATTTATATTTAAAAGACAGCTACAAAAGATGATACTGTTAGCTTTGAAATGCTTGCAGAAACAATACTTATATATATATACATATACCTCTCTCTATATATATACACATATATGTGGGTTCCACAAAAGAGGGAATAAGCTGTGGTCATGTCATTAATGTTAATTATATTATTTAAATCATAGAAGAAATTTTATTTTTTCATGGTTTTGATTGGCTGTTAAGCCAAACATAATTAAGAAAAAATACCATAATGTTATCCCTGTGTTTAAATCAATTAGTCTTCCTGATTTATTTAGTCTCAAAATTATAGATAGTTGAATTCCAATAATATAATTTTCTAGAAAGTCTAGAATATAATTTTCTGGAAATTTTCTAGAAAAACATCAAACAAAATAAGTAAGTCTATTTCTATGACTTTGAGAACACTTTTTTTTTTTTTTTTTTGTTCTATCAATATAGCAGTGCTAAAGAAATATTTGGCAGAAGAAAAACTAATATTGTGATCCTCTATTGCTTACAGAACTATATGACCTTGCAGTTTTGGACCTTCCCTTTAAGTTTTCATTTTTGACAGTGGTGGATGCTAGATGTAAAAACAGAAAGAAAAAAAACAAACAAAAAAAACTACTTAAAAAATAATTTAGCAGTCATTACTTTGAAGACCTCTCTATTACAGAGTATTTGAAGTCCAATTTTCTTGCAGATTTATGCATTGGAATCAAAGTGACATGTAAGGCAACACAAAATGTATGCAAAGAGCAATATTTGAACTTGTTTTTAATCATAAATGTGTGATTCATATTTGTTTGTATGCTCCTATGATCAAAATACTAATATAATTTAAAAGCAAAAGTGAAAAAAAAAAAAAATACAACAACAGTTTTTCATTCAGGATAGACTTATAAACATATATGAAGTCTGACAAATAGTTAAAGCACTTCAAGGAGGTTTTAAGGGCATTACCCATCTCATAATGTTACTTTGATAAGCTAGCATTAATTGACATAAGGGAACCATTATGACACAATCCAAAAAGATTATTTTCTTGAGTGTCATTCTATTCTACAGAGAACTGACATTAAATGGCCATTACTTATAGCAGTATTCATGTTAAAACGCATCTAGAAATTGCTATATTATATTGATTATTTAGATTGTTCTATATGTTTAGAAGGTCCAAGCAGACATATATATAGAGAGAGAGAGAGAGAGAAACACGTCTAAATGTCTTCAGTAAAAATAACTCACAAATGAGTTTGAAGTTACACATGTCTAATGGCTCAGACCTCAATGTCCATGAGCAAATACTAGCGGCACTATGCACTCTGATTACCATGAAGTACAGGTTTTCCATAACAGAATTCAGACCTATTAGGGTGTTCATGATAGACTGAGCATAATAAAACATACCCTGTTATCTGAGATTTTGCATTAATTATTTCATTGTGAATAAATAGAGAAGACATTTCTGTAAAGGTTTAAAAAAAAAGCTCTTGTAACTATTATCAAATGGCAGTAATAACATTACATGAATAATTCTGCAGTATAGTAAGAAATGTAGACATTTACTCTACATATATGGGATTTCATGGCACCTGAATTATTTACCTATATCAAATTCACAGCTTGTAAGAGGATGTTTTTGTTGTTGTTGTTTAATTTTTAATTATTTTTATTTATTTTTGTGTGTGTGTTCAATCCACCTGCACTTTGGCTGTATGTACAATAAATAACTGTTCCTGCTTTCTTACTCTTATCCCTTCCCACCCCTCATGTATTTTATGTTTCAGAGGCTTTCTACTATTAAGGATATTTTCCCACAGAATTGTTTCTGATGAAAGCAGCAAGTATAACAGTATATGCATACGGGTAATCAATTCCTTACCACTCTATATGCAAAGAAGTGGGCGTACATGACATAACAAAAAACAGCTTATTTTTCTTTTCCAAAGTAAAACTTCTTTGATATATCTTCAGTATTCTAAACATCTATAAATTTAAATGCAAATATGAGTTTTATAAAAATGTAAACACTTTTATTAGAAAACTTCCAAATATTGAGAAATTATTCCAACTTTAAAACTTTAAAAAGCTGCATTTTTAGTTATGCATAATTCATATTCCCAGTGCTAGCATCCACATTTCTTGCAGGTGTTCATGTTTGTGAATGTGTCTCATTGTCTTCAGATATCTTCCAATCCAAAGTGCATCTCCAGTTGACTTAATAAAATACTAAATGCACTATTGAAACTTTTTTGTGGCATGCACAAATCAGAAATCAAGAACACGGACTGCTCACAGAGCAGTTTTCTAACCTTGCAAGAAGTTTGATTCAAAGTTATATTTTCTACCATATTTAGCATCCAGTGTAATAAGGGTGATATTTCTCAAAACATCAGAATATAAAATACTGTGAGAAGGATAATGGAGTAGAATAACAGTATCTAAAAAACGTGAAAAGAGTATTGGGAAAATAGATTTTTTGTTACTTGCAAGAAGACATTTCCTGGAAATGTTATGTTATTTCCAACAGAAGCGATTTGATTTTAGGTATATAACTTTGCCACTCTAATGGCTCATAAATTAAAATACTATCTGAAAGCAGTCATTTCTTATATTTCTCTTGTAAAATAGGGACTTGCCTTTGTACATTCACCATAAGATAAGAAAAAATGTTATTTATCCCAAAGTAATACTTAAAATCTCACTATTGACAACAGCAACTCAACTATATCGTAGAGCTCGGCAATTAGTTACATACTTTAAATTCTGAGAATATCAGTTTTTTTTTATATCTACTGTAATATGGGCTCAGTGACAACCCAGAAGATAATCTAAATACATAAAAGTAACTTCAAAGTATTTCTGTTTAAAAATAGATATCCATACAATATATTTGTTCTAACTTAAATTAGAAGGCATAAAACGTTCAGCAGAGTAATTATTCTTCAGCCTTATTGTAAATCCAGTATAAAATTTCTCAAATTGACATAACCTTACATTTCATTGCAAATTCCCTCATTATATTTCTGCTTCATAGTTCATGGGGATTAGTGGAAGTTAGGGGCAGAGAGACTGCTCAAAATCCTTAAATCAGCAAAACCTTTATTTCCATATGTGTTGGACTGTAACTCCTGGAAACTGAACCATAAGAAAAATTACTAGCAAAGGTAAGAAATACAGTTGTCAGAAAGAACATAACTTGTAAACACTGGCTATCCACAGCTTCCCCTTGGGGGGCTATGGAGCTGCCAAATCCTTTTCAAACTCTTTAAGGATTTGAAAAGCAGTTTTCCCAGGTTTTTCCTTAATCATGACATGATGCTTCAAAACAAAACAATCTGTTCTTGTAGAAGTCTAGTAGTCTAATACTCTTTAGAATTATGTCTATAAACCAGGATCATCTTCAATCTTTTCCACTTAGATGGATGGCTTGTATTTAAAGTCCCTACTACCCTTAGTGAAGTATTTCTAATATAGAAGCAGTTCCCTACAAAAATCAATGGAGATCAAAGCTTTTGAGGGTTCCCATAGGGAGATCTTGTATAATAATAATAAGATATTTAAAATAAGTAGATGAGCATTTAGTTTTGTTGTTCCCATATAGGAACATCCACGCAATGCTGGCAGGTATGACACAGCTGAAGTTTTGGAGTGGCAACTGAAGTTCAAATGGGAAGCCCTAAAAAATCCTAAATAACATGAAGTGCTTGTGTATAGGTAACTCACATGAATTCATGATCCCTTATACATATGTATCCAGTGCCAGTAGCTATTTGCATTTGTAAACCACCTGCATAAGAAAGGCTGAATGTATTATTAGTTTAGTTGCTTAAGACTGAAAATATTAACCTTGATTATCAGGTGAGTGTCACATATAGTGAACATAAATATGAGAGTACATTAAATATTCTTTAATACTGGTATGATATGAATAAGTATGGAAAATGCTAACTTGAAGACATTCCTTTTACCATAAAAACTTGATTTTGTTCAGAAAAAAAAAAAAAATTAAAAATATCTTCAGTCATAAATTTGTTCTATATAGTCATGAGTAAATCTCCTTTACTCTGCAGATATATTTTAAAAAATAATCTACAGTGCTACTGGCTAATCAAGAGTTCTTGGGTTTATTTTTCTTTTAAACTGTAAGGTTTTTCTGAGTGCACTTCTGTAGAGATTTGGACAGCATACATAGACACAGTGGAAACAATAGATGAAGGGGGGGGGGGGCAGGAGCATTTTTTTTTCTTCTTTCACATCTGTATATTTTCCAGGATATTGATGAATTGAAAATGGTCAATAATCCTATCAGAAAAGAAAAAGAGAAAAAAGACTTTCAATAACAGGCTGAATGAATAAATATCCAGATATTTACTTTATTAATAGCGTTCCCAAAGATAAATATCCACTGTGTAAATGACCAGATCATAATTAGACATTCTATTTTTTTTTCTTACAATTAGAGAATAAATAAATAAATAAATAAATATTTCTCAGACATGATACATCTCATTCTAAAGGTGAAATAAATCACATTCTAAAAGCGTGTTTCTCTTCACTGACTGCAAAAGGATCCTAAAGTGCCTAGTTCAGATGCAGCTATTCACACAGTAGATATCTACACTTTCTAAGATAAATGTTTAAGTTGGGAGAGATGAATCTCTAGAATCTGCTAAATGCTTAGAAGGAACACGCCATACAAACATTTATTTAAAATACCTATGACATAAGTTCCATTTAGAACATAACTGCAAAAGTCAACTATGTATAAACAAAAACATTTTCCATGCTCTGACGTCAAACAATGTTGTGATTTTCAGAGTGGATAATTTTGAGCTGCCATATGAGTTGCAAAAGAAGTAAAACATATCTGCTAACCTACAAGGAAAACAAAATTCAGTAAATTGTATCTGCAGCTCCTGGTTACCCAAGATTAGAGACAAAGATTTAGATACCTGGCTAGATTTTGGGGCTAGGGCAACGATTTAATAAAGTAAACTACAAAATGTGTCCATATGATTAAACCTCAGAAACATTTAGGACACAGAGTAGGGTTACTTAGAAACATAAGATGTGCTAAATTGCTGTAACCCATGAAAATTAGTTATTTCAGGACCTTGTATAGTAGCAGAAGAGAAAACCAAGCACATCTCTCTGGATTATTCAGCTCATCTAAATACATGCATACAGATGCATTACCCTCTTGAGACGTATAATTTTTTATTTTGATTTAAAAGTGTGCCAATGCAACTAAGTATGATTTGGGCATCTAGATTAGTAGAAATCCCAGCAATGAAGCAAGAACAAAACTACCAAATAACGTGATGTCGGAAACTGTAAATGTGCTTGACTTTCTTATGAGACTATCCATGTTACCATGTTTTGTGAATGACTTACACTATAACATATTCCTAACTAACAAAATGTTTATAGAAACAGTTTAAGAAATATATGTTTTGTAATTATAGACATTTTTTGAAATAGCATCTATTATGCAGCTACTGTAGGTAAATTTAGGTAAATTTTCTTTCTCTCTTTTTTTTTTTTTTTTTTTTAGTCATATTCACAATCTTTCTTTGTTCAGTTCTGAAGAAACATGGGATTGATTGTTGATTTCACTGTAAATCACAAGTATTAAACCTCTGAAAATCACAGGCCATTTTCTTTGCTCTTTTTATTTATTTTTTTCCACTTTTTTTAAATTGTAGCTATATTTTATTTAATGTATTTATTCAACTGAAAAATTTCATTTTTCATATAATGTGCATAACCTTGCATACAAATACTTGGCAAGACTCTCCTGGAATAAGCTTGCATAACACAATTTTTTAAAAACATTTTATAGAGAAGGAGACAGGTATCCTTGGTTATGTTTAGTTGACATTAGGGAACTAAATTAGAGTCATAAGATATAAAGAAAATGAACACAAGGTTTTCAATGGATCTTACTTTCTTGACTTACTTGAATCTTTCCCTTCCCTCCTAGAATCAACCAACCAAAACAAAGAGACAAACAAAAACACCACAATATGCAGATATTTTTTGGCGTTGTCCTTTTTAATTTCATTATATGTTCATTAATTTAACTACAAAGTATTATTAATAATTGCAAAATTAGAAATAGTCAGAGGAAGAGTGTTAACCAGCATTAAAATGGCACAATAGTAAATATTATGGACACAATGGAGAGCTTCATAGACAGAATAAAATAAAATAAAAAATAAAATAAAATAAAATAAAATAAAATAAAATAAAATAAATAGCACTAAGTTGCCTAGAACAGTCATTTATTATTATTATTATTATTTAAAAAAAATAAATAAATTAATTTCTAGGTTGGAAGAGACCTCAAGATCATTGAGTCCAACCTCTGACCTAACACTAACAGTCCCCACTAAACCATATCCCTAAGCTCTACATCTAAACATCTTTTAAAGACCTCCAGGGATGGTGACTCAACCACTTCCCTGGGCAGCCCGTTCCAATGTCTAACAACCCTTTCGGTAAAGAAGTTCTTCCTAAGATCCAACCTAAAACTCCCCTGGCGCAACTTAAGCCCATTCCCCCTCGTCCTGTCACCAAGCATGTGGGAGAATAGACCAACCCCCACCTCACTACAGCCTCCTTTGAGGTACCTGTAGAGAGCGATAAGGTCACCCCTGAGCCTCCTTTTCTCCAGGCTGAACAATCCCAGCTCCCTCAGCGGCTCCTTGTAGGACTTGTTCTCCAGGCCCCTCACCAGCTTCGTCGCCCTTCTCTGGACTTCTCAAGCACCTCCATGTCCTTCTCGTAGTGAGGGGCCCAAAACTGAACACAGGATTCGAGGTGCGGCCTCACCAGAGCCGAGTACAGGGGGACGATCACCTCCCTAGCCCTGCTGGTCACACTGTTGCTTATACAGGCCAGGATGCTGTTGGCCTTCTTGGCCACCTGAGCACACTGCTGGCTCATATTCAGCCGACTATCAACCATCACTCCCAGGTCCTTCTCTGCCTGGCAGCTCTCCAACCACTCATCTCCCAGCCTGTAGCTCTGCTTGGGGTTATTGCGCCCCAGGTGGAGGACCCGGCACTTGGCCTTGTTGAACTTCATGCAGTTGACCTCAGCCCATCGGTGCAGCCTATCCAGATCCTCCTGCAGAGCCTTCCTACCCTCGAGCAGATCGACACACGCACCTAACTTGGTGTCATCTGCAAACTTTCTGAGGGTGCACTCAATGCACTCGTCCAGATCATCGATGAAGATATTAAAGAGGACCGGCCCCAGCACTGAGCCCTGGGGAACACCACTAGTGACCGGCCTCCAACTGGATTTGACTCCATTTACCACGACTCTTTGGGCCTGGCCATCCAGCCAGTTTCTAACCCAATGAAGAGTGCGCCAGTCCAAGCCAAGAGCAGCCAGTTTCTTGAGGAGAATGCTGTGGGGAACGGTGTCAAAAGCCTTGCTGAAGTCAAGGTAGACCACATCCACAGCCTTTCCCTCATCCACCCAGTGCGTCACTTTGTTTTAGAAGGAGATTAGGTTCATCAAACAGGACCTGTCTTTCATAAACCCATGCTGACTGGGCCTGATCGCCTGCTTGCCCTGCAAGTGCTGCGTGATGACTCTCAAGATAATCTGCTCCATGAGCTTCCCTGGCACTGAGGTCAAACTGACAGGCCTGTAGTTTCCCGGGTCAGTCCTCCGGCCCTTCTTGTAGATGGGTGTCACGTTTGCTATCTGCCAGTCAACTGGGATCTTCCCTGATAGCCAGGACTGTTGATAAATGATGGTAAGCGGCTTGGCCAGCTCCTCTGCCAGTTCTCTCAGTACCCTCGGGTGGATCCCATCCGGCCCCATCAACTTGTGCACATCCAAGTGCCGTACCAGGTCACCAACCATTTCTTTGTGGATAGTGAGGGCCACATCCTGCTCCCCATCCCCTTCCACCAGTTCAGGGAACTGCGTATCCAGAGAACAACTGGTATTGCCGCTAAAGACTGAGGCGAAGAAGGCATTAAGCACCTCCACCTTTTCCTCATCTCTTGTAACTAAGTTTCCCCCCGCATCCAGTAAAGGATGGAGATTCTCCTTAGTCCTCCTTTTTCTGTTGATGTATTTATAAAAACATTTTCTGTTATCTTTAATGGCAGTAGCCAGATTGAGCTCCAGATGAGCTTTGGCTTTTCTAATTTTGTCCCTGCACAGCCTTGCAACATCCTTATAGTCCTCCTTAGTGGCCTGCCCACTTTTCCAAAGATTATAAACCCTCTTTTTTCTCCTAAGCTCGAGCCACAAGTCTCTGTTCAGCCAGGCTGGTCTTCCCTGCCAGCTCGTCTTTGGGCACGTGGGGACAGACCGTTCCTGCGCCATTAAGATTTCCCTCTTGAAGAGCGCCCAGCCTTCCTGGACTCCTCTGCCCTTCAGAACCGCCTCCCAAGGGACTCTACCAACCAGTGTCCTCAGCAGCACAAAGTCAGCCCTCCGGAAGTCCAATACAGCGGTTTTACTGGTCCCCTTCCTGGCCTCGCCAAGAATAGAGAACTCCACCATTTCGTGGTCACTCTGCCCAAGACAGCTCCCGACAATCACATCCTCCACCAGTCCTTCTCTGTTTGTGAAGAGAAGGTGTAGCGGGGTGCCACCCCTGGTAGGCTCACCAACCAGCTGCGTCAGGAAGCTATCTTCCACGCTCTCCAGAAACCTCCTAGACTGCTTTCTCTGGGCTGTGTTGTGCTTCCAGGATATGTCAGGGAAGTTGAAGTTCCCCATGAGAACAAGCGCTGAAGATTTCGCAACGTCTGTCAGCTGCCTGTAGAACTCCTCATCCGTCTCCTCATCCTGGTTCGGCGGTCTATAACAGACCCCAACCAGGACGCTAGCCTTGTTGGCCCCGCCGATCCTAACCCAAAGGGAGTCGACCTTGTCATTCCCAGCCTTGAGTTCTACAACATCGAAAGACTCTCTAATATAGAGAGCCACACCACCACCCCTTCTGTGCTGCCTGTCCCTTCTGAAGAATTTATAGCCAGTCATTGCAGCACTCCAGTCATGAGAGTGGTCCCACCACGTCTCCGTGATGGCAACCAAGTCGTAGCCTGCCTGCTGCACGATGGCTTCCAGCTCCTCCTGTTTGTTACCCATGCTGCGTGCATTGGTGTAGATGCACTTCAGCTGGGCCACTGCCTTATCCCCTGGCCTTGCTATTGTTCCCCCGGCACAGCTCCAACAATCCTTGCTTCAGCCCCATCCCCCTTCTTACCTAGTTTAAAGCCCTCTCAATGAGCCCTGCCAGCTCCTGGGCCAGGATCCGTTTTCCCCTAAAAGATAGGGACCCGTCTGCAGCCATCAGGCCGGGTGTCGAGTAAAGTGCCCCATGGTCGAAAAACCCAAGATTTCTGTGTTGGCACCAGCCCCTGAGCCACGTGTTTGACAGGTGGGCTTTCCGTGTCCTCTCTGTACCCCTCCCTGCCACTGTAGGGATGGACAAAAACACCACCTGCACTCCCGCTCCATCCACTAACCGTCCCAGTCCCCTGAAGTCTCGTTTGATAGCCCTCATGCTTCTCTCTTCAATGTCATCACTACCCGCCTGGACTATCAAACATACAGTGTCAGAATATTTACTTACATCACTTATTCTTAAACTAAAAAGCTTCTCGATTCAACATGCAAACCAAAAGAATTTGTTTTGGATTATGGCTGTTTAGAAGTAACTAAGGGCTGAGTCTTACCTGCAAGTGGACTATAGTAGGCATAATGAGGTTAGCAGTATGTTATAAAAATGAACTTTTCAGTGCTGTCATCTGAGAGTTAAATTGCTTGCAGATGTATTGTAGGGCTTTTGCATCAAATTTATCCATTTAGAAGTATGAAATTTTAGTTGAAAACAAAACTGTTATTTAAGAAATATCTTGGGATGTTGAGATATGTGTGTTTAGTATGGTAAGGAAAACTACAGAGCAAAATAAGTGTACAGTGGTTTGGAATGTATGAGAATAAATATGTTATAAAAATGTATAAATGTGGCTGTAAATACATTAAATTAAGCTGTGCTAAATTTTGCAATATATGCAGAGCACTTTACTTAATGTTATGCTTTTACCATGGTTCTATTATATCTTGGACATATGTGTATAGAATGCAAGTGAAGATATAGAGCACAATGTTAAATTCTGGTAACACAATGTTAAATTCTGGTTGACACAACCTGTTTTTAATGAATTTGAATCCTGACAGTGTCACTGTGCAAAAATAAATATGCTTGTTTTTATGTGTTGCAGAGATGATTCTGTTAATTGGATATGGCAACAAAATCAGGTCTTTACTTACATGTTTTAAACTTGCTTATACCTTGTTTCCCATGTGTAAATGCAGTGGACAAGTCTCTGATAATCATTAATAGTTAAATAATTTATCCTTTTTTTTTTTTTTTTTTTTTTTTTTTAAAGTTGGACTATCAAGGCCCCAATGGAATGACACATAATATCATCAAAACTTCAGTCATTTCTCTTTGGTTTTTCATCTCTTCTGACAATGAAAAACTCCTCACTTCCCCTCAAAAAAACAAATGAAACCAATCAACCAGCCAAAAAAAAACCAAACCAAACTGAATCAAACCAAACCATAAACAAAACAAAACAACAACAAACAAACAAACAACAAACACTCTACAACTAGGTGTTCCAGGACTTCATTATAGCAGGAGACATGCACAAGTGAGTTGTTTGTTGCTGTTTGATAAAATTATCAATAATAAAATTCTCAGTGGCAAAGAAAATATGCAGGCAAAACAGCTGGCTTGTGTCACACAGTTGGAATGTTTACCTGGTGTATAAAACAAATCTATATTATGGTATGTAGAAGGAGAACTTCATATTTCTTGAGCCCATTTATGCACTTCAGATTTGTTCTGACTTCATCCCACGGTGAGACTCAGTTGAACTCTTTTTTGTATGGGTAGACAATTCAGGTCGATGGACATTTCAGGCTGATCAAGGTTCAACCCCTCTGTTTCTGTACAGTTTAACCTAGGAGAATAATGTATTCCTTGTACTTGAAATCCCCACCTGGGAAATGTGGATCATAATATATACTTACCTTATACAGGATTTATGAGAAGATGTACTAAAATATGTTGATGAAGATATATGAAGGATGTATGACAAATAGGTTAGAAGTTCTGCCAAAGTCAAATTAGAATAGAGATTCTTGAAGCATGAAGAATGCGTATATTAGAATTTGAATTAAGTGATTTCAAACTCTCTTGGAGAGACAAATAGTCTAGACATGACTGCATCAATAAGCACAAATTTTGAATAGCTAACATGAGTCTTTCTAAGGTGGACAGTTTAACTGCAGAACCTTTGCTGAGAACATACTTCCTTTTAACATTTATCTTAATCTATTTCTGATAAGTGCTGAAGTGTCAAAATTTCTTTTTATAAAAGATGTTAGAAAATAAGCAAGAACTTCTCTTTTTGTTCAGATGAGTTTAGTCTTTGACACAAGATAAACTTTGCCATAGGGATCACTTCTGTCATGGCCTCACATTGCTCTTGAATAACATACAATCAAATAATGGCTAATTATGTGTAATTCAAATAAATTTAAAAGATAGTGTCTATAGCAGCCATAAACTACATTCTGTGTAAATTCTTGTAAGATTGGAACTGCAAATAAACTACACAGTCAAACATGGCTGGCATATAACATAACTTTCCAAAGGTAATATGATGGATTTTTTTGAGCCCTGTTGACTGTATTTCAGTGATCAGAATTAAGGTCATATATTAAGGGTCTACGAATAAAAATCATGCTATTATAGGAGAAGTTTTATTTATTAACAGAGGTAGTTATTTTTTTATATTTTTTTAGTTCAAACTTTTATTTTGAATGCTTAAATGAAAATCTAAAACTTGAAAGTTAATTTTTGATCTCTTATTGCTTACTGCTGTGTTTTTCTTCCTTTTCTTTATGTTTCTTCCGAATCCCATTTATGGTTTCCTGTCTTATGCATGTGATCATTTTCTTTCTCCCATGATCTTCTTTTTCCTCCTAATAAGTTATACAGGTTATAATTTTCTCTTTTTTCCAATTTTCTTCCACTGTCACGTTTTCTCTAGCTTCCAGGAACCTAAATTTCCTTACCACTTCCTTATATGGTGTGTTGCGAAGTCTTCTTCACACCACATTTAGCTGGAGCTCATAGTTTTCTTTTTCCTTGCAGTATTCTTCATTTAACCTCCTCTTGTTTGAATACATATATTCCATATTTCATCAAGAAGTCCTGGTTATGTTGTATTGGAAATATTATATCTATTTACGGTTGAAAAGAATTTCAATGTGTTCTATTATGAGTATTAGAAAATATGTTTATTTTGATGAAGATGAATGAGTAGTCATGACACCAAAAAATGAAAATAATTCATAATTGTAGCATCATCAAGGCTTTTTGCCTTTTTTTTTTTTTTTTCTAGAAAAAGAACCCATACTGAATATGTTGTATAATTTCCATTACCAATATTTTATATCTGTAAAGAGCAAACATTTATTACTCTATCTGTGCATTTCCTTTTCATCATCCACATTCAATGAAGTATTTTTTCATGTTGGATCTATTGCAAGGGGATGGATAGAAGGAGTCAGAGACTATTATAATTTAATTAAAATCATAGTTTAGCACAAAGGCAACAGAGGGCAAAACAGTAAGCAATGAAGAAAAAAAAAAAAAAAAGAATATTTAAAGTATCACACATGGCAGGAGAAAAAAAAGTACAACTACTGTGGTCAAGAATAATTTATAATAATTTGCAGTCAGAAACTAAAATAAAATATTTAAGTAGGAGAAAACTAAAGGTCTGGAACTGCCTTCTAGTGAGAATGCTTAGAAGATAACTGAAAAATACATAGTTTGAAAATGCGATTGTATTTAAGGGGGAATCTAAACCTCTACAATACGTTTAAAAGACATATCTTCCTGCAGTGGCAATTGATTTCATGACACAGATTTTTTTTATTTTTTTATTTTTAACTCCATATACCTAGAGTTTTCTTGAACTCTACAAGTAGCTAAGGAGTGTTGACCATTTGTATAAAAGAGTACCTATGGTCTCATATTAATGTTTGTTAGATGACAACTCAACTTCATGGATACATAAACTCCAAAGAATATATATGTGATTCTTTCTTAAGGATTCCTTACTCCTGAGCCTGTTTCTTACTACACCTTGGCCAGGCCCTCAATTATCCTGGGAGAATTCTTATCACCTTGCATATTTGAAAAGTAAATGATCAGAATAGGAGGTCCCTAAAGCTTATGTTATTTACAAACTATGAAATTAAATTTTAAATTAACATGATATCAGCTTTTCTAGTAATGTTTAAAAAAATCTGTTGTTCTCTTCTCTTTTCACAGCAACCTATAAATTCTGCATGAAAAAGAAAGAACGAGAGAACGAGAGAAATAGAAAGAAAGAAACAGAGAGAGAAAGAGAGAAAGAGAGAAAGAAAGAGAGAAAGAAAGAGAGAAAGAGAGAAAGAGAAAGAAAGAAAAAGAAAGAAAGAAAGAAAGAAAGAAAGAAAGAAAGAAAGAAAGAAAGAAAGAAAGAAAGAAAGAAAGAAAGAAAGAAAAAGGCAGTATTTTGATCCACAATTTTATGTGGCCTAAGAATAGAAATAAATGATATATTGTGAATTAATTATACTCTTTTTGTGACCTCAGCTTTCAATTTTACATTTACTATGTCTATCAACATTTCAGTTTGTGCACAAATTATGATTAGAGGATTATGCATAACACAACCTCCACATCGCTGCAAACGTATCATTAGGCAGCAAAGTATGAAAGCTTCATTGGCCAGAGCACAAGCACAAGTGTGAGAATGAATATGACTTTCTAATCTATTAATCTGGGCATTCATCATGAGAAATTTCTGTTTTGCCTATGCATAAGAATTTTTACAGATTACATTATGCAGTTTATGACCCCTTTATATTAAAATATTATTAGGTGATGTAAACATCAATGAAATTAAGTCCTGAATCCACAACTCCCCATTTTCAGCATTTCGTCTCAGATAATTTAGGTCATTCTCACTTGCACTTATATTGATTGTTTCTGTACATTGAAATAGTAATTTATATTTCGGATCCTGGGCAGTTGCAGGTGAAAAATCCCACAGAACTGCACTTGATCAGAGGAAGTTCGTGTATACCTAATACATATTCTGCAAATATACTTTTAACAATACTGATATCCAGGAAAAAAAATCTACATTCCTCACTATAGATAAAGATTTTAAAGTTAAAATAGTATTAAGTTGCCTGGCAATTTCATAAGTAGATGAGCAGTGTGAAAATGTCAGTTAAGCAAAAGAAACCCTGTTATGAGTGTAAAGAAATTTCCAAGAATTCCACAATTTCATTAAAACTATGAAGGTAAGAAAGTATTTTGCTCTGAATAAAATACTCAAGATCTTAGGTACCCATGAAAATGGTAAAAGCAAAGAAAGATTGCTTGAACTATAAACCTGGGTAGCAAGTTAAAAAAAAAAAATGCTATGAAAACAGAAGTTATTCATTTCCTTGTATCAAAAGCTGTGATGTCATTCATCTATAATGGAGGCCCATGACCCTCAGTAAGTCAGAGGGCTAAATGGCTGTGGGGGTTATTTTTGATGTGGTGCCATATTCTATACAGCATAACTACCTATGTTCCTCATGCATGGAGGTGTTACTAGTACTGTTTTCAGAACATACCCTCTTTGGTGGATTTCTTCTAATTTCTTTGCCTTATTTACTTACTATTTTTCAAGTGAAGGACCTTCATTTTGCAGTCGGGCACAAGACATAGGCTGTCTGACCACAAGCAAAGTAGTGTTCCAGAGCCTGACAGGTTCCTTAATCTGATGTCTGGCACATTGCACCAAAAAATACATTTGCAGGATAAATTATAAATGTAGTCAAAGTTCAAGCTCCATTAAACTGCTTTTGAAGGGTTTCAGGAATCTTATTGTTATAGAAAAACAGAGTAGTGACTGCTAGAATGTCAGAATTGATCAGTATGAAGGCAGGAAGGTGTCTAGACCTTTACTAAGAAGTAGCACAGGCCTACATTGAACAAGCACTTTACAATAAACATCCACTTTACAATAAACATCAGAGGATATCTGCTGCTGATAGAACATCTGTGTTACTGGTAAAATACAGTGACGACTTAGTTGCCTTTACAATGGCTCCAGTGTATAAGGTGAAAAGGAAGGCTTCCTATTGTTTCGGAAAGAAAAATATAGGTTGGATTAGAGAACGCAGTTGGAAACACACAAACACAGGCCTTCCATGGTCTTAATTATTTTGAAAAAGAATAAAATTTTTAAATGAATTAAAGCCTCAAATTTTATCTTTGATGAGTGACCGCTAGCAGCTGCTTCAGAAAAGAACAAGTTGTAATAAGAAAGAACAAATGATCTTTCCTTGTCCTCTCAACCTCTTTTGATTTTATGACACTCATTATTTTACATTATTCACTATCTATCATTGAAGCTATCTTTTACCAAGTTAGAGAGCTATTTTCATTGTACAGAAGCTATTTTGCAACTTCAGGTATCTTTGTCAGCTTTTCAACATTTATTTTTTTTTTTCCCCCTAAGGATGCTTTATCATATGTTAGAAATCATAGCTCCTGAGTTGTCCTCAGTATCCAAAATTTAAGTATGTCCTGGAGGTACGCAGTGGCAACACAATTTTTATTATTTTCTCCTTTATTTTATTATTAAGCTATAACATAACTTACCTCTTGATTGTGGCTGCACATTATGATGATGCTTCTACAGAGTTATTTATCAAGAACACAAGCTCTCTTTCCTAAGAACAACTAATGTATAAACTTTTATTTTTATGTGTAATTAAGGCCATTTTTTGCACATGCATTTTATATATTGATCTAAATTTTATCTGTCACAGGATTTAATTTTACTGTCCAATATATTTTTTTATCAGTTGCTGTACTGGGTCTGGCTGGGATGTTAACTTTCCCTGCAGCAGCTCATACAGTGCTGTGCTGTGCATTTGTAGCTAGAACAGCAGTGGTATCACACCAGTGTTGTGTCTGCTGCTGAGAAGTGCTGGCACAGCATCAGGACTTTCTCTAACACCCCTAGGGGGTGGGCAAAAAAGTGAGAAAGCAACACCACCAGGGCAGCTGACCTAAACCAACCAACGGGATATTCCATACCATATGATGTCACGCTCAGCAATAAAAGGTGGGAAAAGGAAGAAGAGGGGAGGGGTGGGCTCTTGGTGTGAAAACGTCTGTCCTCCTCGTGAACACTGGCTACGTGTGTTGAGGCCCTGCTTCAAAGATGTGGTCAAGCACCGCTTATTTGTGGGAAGTAGAGAGTAATTTCTTTCCTCTGCACTTCCACATAGTCTTTACTTGTTTTGTTTTGTTGTTCCCTTTCCCACTTCCTTTTCCCCTTTCCCTTTTTCCCTTTAGTTGAATAGTTTAATTAATAATATTTCCTTAATATTTTTTTTTCCCTTTAGTTAAATTATCCTTATCTCAACCCGTGAGTTGTTTTTTCCTTTATTTCTTCCCCTCCTCAGATGAGGAGGGGAGTGAGAGAGCAGTTGTGGTGTTCAGCTGCCTAGCAAGGTAAAACCACCACAGTTGCAAACAGCATTGTCCTTCATCCATTTTCTATTTCTCTGACAGGGTTTTATTTTTATCCCATGAGGGTTTAATTTCTTTAATTTTTATAACAGTACCTCAAAAGATTTTGGAATCTAGGTACACTTTATCAAAGACATCTTTCAGAGATTTCTAATTTATTTGCCTGGTATGCCTTACTTTAAACAGAAATCATGTTGGTTTTTCCTCATTTTCCTTTGATCTAATAATTTAATTCTTTAGTACAATTTCTACCAATCTCAATTATTTAAAATAAGACATTCTGATTTACAGATAATCACATGTTCCAGAATATTTAATTAACTGGTGTATTTTCTACACATCATTCCCCATGGTCAATTAAAGCACTAAGTTGGTAGTCACACAGTATTTCAGCAATTTTGTATCTGGCATCCTTTAACCTGCTGGGGTATAACCACTTGCTTACAGAAATTGGAGTAGTTTATTCTAGTGATTAATACTTAGTCAGTTCTAGTAGCACTTGTCTTTAATGACGGTTCCTTTCCAGTAAAGGAATAATTCAATGTGGAAAATTTCTAGAACTCCTCCACAGCAAATGTAATACACTGAAATAATTCACTATACTCCTTTTTCCTCCTCTGTATTTTCTTTTAATCTGTGCACTCAATAAATACTTTTAAGGATTTTTAGTCATTCTTCCTGATTCTGAGATGTTTGAGTTTGTTTTCATTAGTAGTTTTTAATTTTCAGCAAATACTTTCTCAAAATCTCTTTTGGCCACTTTTATTACAGGTTTAGATTTAATCATCTCTTTCCTTCTCTCTTTCTCTTCCCCTCCCTCTCCCTCTCTTTCTCTTTTTGTTCCACTATATTTATTTTTTTTCTTCATAGGATGA
Source organism: Nettapus auritus (assembly GCA_011076525.1). Taxonomy (NCBI): domain Eukaryota; kingdom Metazoa; phylum Chordata; class Aves; order Anseriformes; family Anatidae; genus Nettapus; species Nettapus auritus. The sequence continues at coordinate 164,797,888 of CM021765.1, forward strand.
TGTGTATGTGTGTGTGTGTTTCTCAGAGATAATATTTTATGAGGTCATTTAAAAATTATTAATAAAATAATGCTTTTCTCATTCTGCTACTAAGGGTTAATGAATGACAAGACTAGTGGCTGCTCCTTCATATGACCTATGAAAAATCAACAGAAATTGTATGATTTGTATATTCATTTCTTGAGATTTACTCAGCATGATGTTAACAGATAATGTTAATACAGGTAATGTTAACACATAATGGAGTGTTTGTGTCCATAGTAATCATAGAATCATAGAATCATTTAGGCTGGAAAAACCTCTAAGATCATCCAGTCCAACCACTAACTTAGCATTGCCAAGTCTACCACTAAACCATGTACCTAATCACCATATTTATATGTCTTTTAAATACCTTTTATTAATGCTTTTCCTTTTCTTTGCAATTGAGTAAAATTCTCCTGTCACTGAGAAGATCTTTGTTGGTTCATGTTGGCATGATACATTTCAAAAAATGTTGTATATTTCAATTAAATCGTATTTTACACTTGGACTTTATTTTCAAAAATGGTCTATGTAGTAAAACATATAAATTTAACTGCAATTACATTAATTTAGCAACAGCTACTGCCATTTTCAAAAAAAAAAAAAAAAAGTATTTTCAGTGGTGGGTAAAGTGCATGTTGATTTGAAAAGACAGAACATTGTGATGGTCACGATGGCTTCATAAACCAGTAGATCTGAAAGCAGAAAGTACTGCACTTCATTTAAGCAGAAATTATAAAAAATGTGCCAACAATGTAAGATGAAAAGGCAGAAATCTTTTGAACCCCAACACAAGAGAAATAATATGACATAGTTATGAAAATCTTTTCTGTCAAAGTTAATAATAACTTTTGAAAAGGTTTACAATGCATGAAATACATGATAAATTGAATTTTCATCTCATTTCAATCAATTCATTTGAATCGATAAAATGAAAATGTAACCTGACTAAGACACGCTCACAACTATCTGGTAAGTCAATATGAGCTTGATGATAACTTTGATCAGAATCCTTTCAATAATTATGCTTCTCTAAAAAATTGCAAGTCCATAAAGATGAATTTTTATTTTCAGAACTTCATGTCCAGTTTCTTAAAACGAATAGCAAACTATCAGATACAAGTATATTTGGTAATAACATAATAATAATAATATTTATTTTTTTTTAAAAAAAAAAAAGAAAGTTAACATCCCAGACAGACCCAGTACAGAGTTAAAATGGGCCAACAGGAAATGTGGTTCTTTTAAATAGTTATGCATGAAACAATATAATTCTTCTCCTTCTTCTTTTTTTCTTTTCTTTTTTTTTTTTTTTTAACACTTTTTGTGGAACTAAAATTAGCAAAATATTAAGAAAAATATTGACATTACATGTTGATTATTCAGTTACGGTTTTTATATAGAAGAGTTTTAAGGATTTAATATAATAAAGCATTTCAAAATATAAATGAAAAATGGTGTTGCTATGTTTGCTACTAATTATAGTGTCTTCTGACATTCCATATTACACAATAACTCTCTCTTTTTTCCTTGTTCCTTTCTCTAGTGATTCATGTTAATTCACGTCTTATGCCATATTTTATTTCCTTAATTTTAAGGCATGGAGGGAAACTGTGTTCTTCAGTGCAAACTTCTCTTTTAGACTGACAAGGGAGACATAAGAGTCTTTCATAGAATCAAAACACAACTCCATGTCTGAAGACTGATAGTGGTTCGTTGTTTCAGGTGGATTAATTTAGATAATTAGGAAGAGATGAATAATATCAGAATTTCTTCTCACTTTTTACTGTCCATTAAGGGAGTTAATTAAATATATCAGACACACAGATCTGTATTGAAGAAAACTAAACTTAGATGAGATGAATACTGCATGAAATGTTGACTTTTATCTTATTTAAAACAATGTAGTGGCTATCTTTAATAATTAAATCTATTACATTTGATGGCAAATCTCTTCACTCAGAACAGCTTCTGATTGCAGAGTCATTTGCAGTGATGAAACGTGACAGGCAAAAGTCAGTCACCATAAATTTATATAAAGTATGATAATGAGAATTGGAAACTTCTGTGCAATGATCTGTAAACTCATGTTTTTGTAATTATATAACTTGTACCCAGTATTGCTCTGTCCTTAATGTTATTTCCTCTTCCAAGCAACTAATGGTTCAGCTGCTTCATTTGGACAGCAAGTACTCTGAAGGTAAAGAATTGTCATAGCAACAAAGTTTATTACTTGACAATGGAGTTTTTAAAATAGTAGATATATACCTTAAAAATAAAACTAGAACATATCATATTTTTCCACAATAGTGCTCTTGGGGATATCATGTTGTAGTTTTTTTGTTAGGGAAGGGGTCAAAACTTTTTTTCATGCTGTAAGAGAGACAGAAAAAGGTAGACTGCTTTATATAGAAACTCTGCATTGGTAGAGACAGTCATGCAAGGAACAAAAATTAATCCCATGGGGAGGAAAAAGGAAATGATGATGCTTAGGACTTGCAAGTGAAGACCTAAATGATGGAAAGATGTGAGTCATACACACATTCTGAAGAAGCAGGTTATTATAATTTCACTCACTGAGAGACTATTTGGAAACTAACTCGAAATTTGGCACTCTTTGGAGTGTAATTTATACTACATTTACCATAGATTGAGTTTTAACTTGGAGAGTTAAGCTGACAACCAGCAAGACAGAATTTAAAGCATGGTTACACATCCATAATACAGAAATGAAAAAGGTGTTATGTGAAGCTGTCTGAAGAGAAGACACATAACTTCTATACTGCTCCTGTGATAGTGTCAAGTGTTATTCCCAGTGCTGTAATACCATGGAGACTCACAAGACCAGATCCCTGAAAAACACGTGCCTCTCCTCAAAATGCCTTATTTGGACCTTGAAGTATTGATAAGATGAACACTGAAAATGTCAGAACTGTTACTTCAGACACTAGTCTAGAATGATTTGTGGTTTGCTGAAACCCAGTCTAATTGCAGGATGTTAGAATGAAAATAGAGTTTGCTGATATGAGTCCCACCTTTACTGTATATATCTACAAAATATTTAAATGCCACTTTTATAGATGAATGTCTGTTTTATACAGACTCTTCTTATAACTACTTTTTATACAAATGTATAAATAAGAAGCTGGATGATACTGCAAGCTGCTGGCTGAAGCTGGAATAGCTGCAGAGGTAGCCCCAAAGTTGTCATACATGACTCCTTGTGTCAGCCCTCAGGGATACCATGCATTAATATATGTAACATGATGACTATGTCCATAAAACTGCCCTGATTAGTTTGTCATGTCTTCTAATAGGTATCTGTACAAGACCTAGTTCAAAAAGTGAAATATTTAAAAACAGATGCACTGTGATTTTTCTCCCAATTTCTGTAAATGTCCATGCAAATTCTGTTAAGATAGAGTCAATGCTTATATAAGAATTAATTCTACATAAAATCCTGTTTTGTTGACTTAATTCCCAGAAACTATTGGACACAATTCTTTGGACGATATTCTGAAGTCTTGCTTAACTGGGAAAAATCATCAGTTCCAATTCTATGATACAAGGCTTCACCTAAAGACAGAATTTTTCTTCTTAACCTTATGTTTGGTAAATAAACTGGCAGTTTAACATCTACTAAGGAAAACACATGTTTACAGTTCTTTCAAGACTTTAAACTATTTAACTAAAATATTGTATTCAAAAGGTTCTCAGTAAGTGGAACTATTTTTACATGCCAAATCCAATTCATATAAAGAACATAGTTCAATTAACCTGACAACTGCCATGCAACTCCTGCCCTCCTTCTGCACTGACCTTGGGGTCTGCAGGGCTGGTTCTCACTCCTCACTCTCCCAGGTGCTGTAGTCAGCAGTTGAAATAAAGACAGTTTAATAAGACTCAAAGGAAAAAGAAATAGTAATAATGGTAGTAGTAGTGATAACAATATATATGAAGCAAGTGATGCACACAATGCAATTGCTCACCACCCACTGACTGATGCCCAGCTTGTCCCTGAGCACCAGCCCTACACCCCACCCCCACATCCCCCAGACAGCCACTCTATATTAATTGTTCAGCATGATATCAAATGGTATGAAATATCCCTTTGATCATCTGGGGCCAGCTCTCCTGGTTCTGTCCCCTCCCAGCTCCTGATGCACCCCCAGCCTCCTCACTGGCAGGGCAGCATGAGAAACTGAGAAGTCCTTGGCTCTGTGCAAGCACTGCTCTGCAGCAACTAAACATCAGTGTGTTATCAGCATTGTGCTCATCCTAAATCCAAAACACAGCACCATGCCAGCTACTATGAGGAAAATATCCTAGCCAAAATCATGATAACTTCCCATCTGCATGCCACTTCCAGGAAAGCAGGGCTCCATCACACTCAATGGTTTCTTGAGAAGGAAAAAAACATTAACCCAAACATTCACACCTCTTAATTTTTTTACCCCAGGTCTTATTATTGAGCATGATGTCATATGATATGAAATATCCCTTTGGTCAATTAGGGTCATCTGTCCTGGTTGTGTCCCTTCCCATTTTCTTATGCACCCCCAGCCTCCTCACTGGCAGGGCAGCATGAGAAGTAGAAAAGTCCTTGACACTGTGCAAGTGTTATTTGGCAGCAACAGAAAGCATTATGGTGTTATCAACATTATTTTATTCAAAAATCCAAAACACATAATCACACCAGCCTATGCAAAGAAACCTAACTCTATACCAGAAAAAAAAAAAAAAAAAATAAAAAAAAAATAAAAAAATATATAAAAAAATAAAAGACAGGATTCCAAAAGTGATCTTCAAATTGAAAAACAACAATCAAAAATAAATTTCTGAAGAGATCAATGACCCCCAAGAATGGGACCAGAAGGAGAACCAAAGTAATAGAGTCTTGCTTCACAAGATTCTTGATTTGCATCACAGTGTGTGGAGCATTGCAGAGTTTGGGAATCGATGTAATAGTGTCACAGAGTTAACCTGATGTTCCAGCAAAGTTCCAGTTCAAGGAGGGAAAAGAAACAAAACATACAACAGAGAGAAAGGCACATGCGCAGCATGGGATATTTTTTCAGAGAGCAAACCTCCAGCTTGGGTAAAATCAAGTCCTTTTTTATCATTGAGACATGAGAGAGCATGAGAGACACCACTTATGTAACCAATGGGTGCTGTTAACTTTGGCCTTCTTCCTGAGACCACCAATAGTTGTTGTGGTCTTGCCACCAACAAATAGACATTTATTGTTTTCCTTTATTTTCTTTAAATTGGAATTTTATTTCTTACATTGATTCCTGCTTTTTCAGGTGATAAGTCATTCCTTAATTTATTGCTTTATTTTTATCAGTGGTATTTTCAGGATACGTCTGATATGAATTATTCAGCCACACTTCAAGGATCTCCCAGGTTCCTAGGCTAAGTTCCTAGGCCGGAGGCCAAGTTATCAGGCCTGGTTTCCAGGCTGCTTTTCCAGTCTGGCAGACATATTCTTCCCTTTGTGTTTAGTAGTCATTTCATGTCAGAACTTTTCTCATTTCAGTAAAGTTATCTGTATATCTACTCGCATCAGATAATTGCACTGAAGAGTGCCTACGTCATGCAAAAGTTATACTGAAAACAAGTTAGGCAAATACTAGTTTCTCAACATGATATTTTTTGTTTATGACGGTGTTTATTTCACATATTTGCTTCTCAATTCTGTATGTATTGTGCTTAGTAAGTGCCTATAAAGAACTGTGCTTCATAAGGGAACAGATCATTAATAGATCATATTTGCAAAGTCAGAAAGAGTGAAACCAGCACAACTACAGTAGGACTCCCTGCACCTCTGTCCTCATATCCCTTCATTTGCTTCCATATAAATTTTCTTCATTCTAATACATTTGTCCTTCAGACCTTCTCTCCGTAGAGGAGCTCATTTTCCTTTAATAAGGGGTAAAAATTGAATACAGGCCCTGTGACTTCCTGATCATCTTGGGCATAGCCTTACATATAAATGTGGATTTTATGCTGCTGCAGTTCACTGAACATCTGAAAAGAAAAGATAAATGTTCCCTGTGTAGACTACTGTGGTGACTTTGACATTGCTGGACATATATTTCCCCAATAGTGACATTCACTGAGGAGACAAAAGAAGGATTAAACATTATAATTGTACTTTGACAAGAACATAAGACCTCTGGGGTGGATTAATACTCCTGAAGAGGATTTTACTACTATTTCTGACAATACTTCCTTGTGAACCTTTCTTTTGGATGACTTTTTACCAGTAAAATGATAAATGGAGTGGTCTGAATAAATATTTATCTCTAATCAAAATTAAAATATACTGTAAGTTCATGAAAGTTTATCCAGACTTTTCCACTACCCAATAGAATTTGATCATCTCAGTTGACCTTACAGCAGGTCCAACTTTCTTACATTTGACCCTCAGTGACCTCTTCTGACTATAATCTGAAACTTTAACTTTTTTTCCTCCTACACAAATATGAGTCACAGAGATCTATGACGGTATCTTTAGATGACTGGCTGTCCTGGTTTTAGAGTAGCTGGTATGGTGCTGTGTTTTGGATTTAGAATAAGCACAATGCTGATAACACGCTGATGTTTAGTTGCTGCAGAGCAGTTCTTGCACAGAGCCAAGGACTTTTCAGCTTCTCACACTGTCCTGGCAGCAAGGAGGTTGGGGGTGCCTGGGGAGCTGGGAAGAGACAGTACCAGGACAGCTGACCCCAGCTAGCCAAAGGAATATTCTATACCATATAGTATCATGCTAAGCAATTAGTATGGGATGGCTGGGTGGGGCAGGGATGGCAGGAACAGGACACCACTGCTAAGAGATGAGATTACTATATTTACTATACAAGTAAATCTCAGGGACAAGATTCGTATATTACTAGAATACTTTAATTACTACAAAATCTTTTAAAGAATCTTTAAAATTTTAGCAAGGTTAATTTGGTTAGAATTTTCTAAATTAATTACATTTCTGAAATTATCAGTCTTCTTTCATTAAGGTTATTCAAGCTCCTATAAAATTTAAAAAAGTCAGCATTCCTGACTGTGGATCTATTAGTCTTAGAATTTCCCAACAGATAGTGCATCAAAGCTTTCACTCATAGCAGCTGGAAAAGAACTCTGAGATCACAGAGGAATACACCCCTGCCTATTCCAAAGGTCTTTTTGAAGGAGGTAGTTTAAGAGTCACAAAGTAAAAGAAAAAAAAAATCATTTCAGCTGTACTGCTTCAAAGTTTCTCTAACATAAAATAGATCTTCACAAAAACTGAAGTCCCAGAAGGCAGAAAATGACTATTTAGAAGGGAAATTATAACTCTGCCATGACAAAGGCAAATAGAAATGTGTTTTTTGTTTGTTTGTTTGTTTTTGTTTGTTTTTAAGTTGAAATATAGCAATGTTTCCCCCTATTATTATTTATTTTCTTAGTGTTTGTATATAGATTGATGCTATACTGAAAATAAATATATATTTTCTAGAGTAAAGCAGTATTCACGATGATATATTATTTCATTTCAAAATCTGACTAAATATATGCACAATGACCACCTGAATTCTTAGGAGCTAATTCTGTTGTCATGTGATTATAAGCATACGCAATACACTCAGTTATCTAGTAAACCTATAAACACATTATTTTTCTGGAGTATTGCTCCAGTTTAAGATCCAAGAAAATTTCTAGCAAGTTCAAAGTCAACTTAAAGCATTGAAAAAAATGCCACATCATATGTTATATGTTATAGAATACCCATGTTTAAAGATCTTTTTTCCATCCATGAGACTGAAGAAAATGGAAAAGCCAGCAGGCTGGTAAACCTTTTTTTTTTTTTTTTTTTTTTTTTTTTTAAGTAAAAAAATACACAAATTTGAAAATAATATATCTATGTTTCATCCATGCCACAAAGGGAGGAACTGAACTGAAAAGAAGTTAGATATTTTCTTAAAATAATCTGAAGACAGCAGTACTGTGAACCTCTAGGACTGTGAAGCCCTTCCTAGCACCTAGAGTCCAAAAACTCACTTCCAGCTCACACAATGAAGGAGATCAGTGTGGTTATTATTTGCCCTAATTTTGACTGCTAGGAAATGGGCAGAAAAAAAGAGAAAGATCACATCTGCCTTTCAACAGTACCAGATTTTCTTGATTTGTATAACTGTAGGAACAAAGGACAAGGAAGACTCACCAGAGAATTAGAACTCAGAACAGGTGATGTTCCGGTCCAACAGTAAGAAATCAATAAGAGCCATTTAGTGATATGGAAGCTGCAGCCAAAAAACAGCTGAAACTACTAACAGCCCCTGAAGATCCATGGAATCCCAGTTCACACTTTTTATACAGATACTACAAAAGGTTCCAGAACAGGTTTTACTTACACTTTCTGTACTACATGAAATGTTTCAAAATCTTTCCTTCCTTCAAAATTTTCATTTGCCAGTGATGTTGGCTGTAAGAAACAGCAATACCATTTCTATTGGAACTTGCTGCAAAATCAAAACTGAATTCTGTGCATGCAAATATCAAAAGGTATCATCTTTAGGGTGAAAAGCTGCATATTCTTATGCTTAAACAACTGTAATTTACTGAGGAAAAAAGGTGATTTACACATAAAATATGACTCCAGGTTTCTCAGTGATTTTTTGGAGTAGTCAATGGACTGGAATGTCATAATGGAGAGCTGTTGCTGTTGTTGTTATTATTATTATTATTTTAATTTCTTGCAGGTTGTCATTGCAGAGTAAAATAATTTTGTCATTGATGAGATCCTGATGTTATTTGTTGATGCTGGAAGTGTTAAATTCATAGAGATAATTTATTGACAACATCTTTGCAACACAGAAGACCAGTGGAACTGCATAAGGAAGATCATTTCCAGCAGGATGAGGAAAATAATCCTTTCCCTCTCTTCAGCCTTGGTGAGAAATGTCTGCAGTGCTGGGTTCAGTTCTGGGCTCCAGTGCAAGAGAGGTGTAGAAATACTGGAGCAAGTCCAGTAAAGGGCCACAAGAATTGCTAGCAATGGAAACATTTGTCACCTCAAAGAGAACTGGGACTGTTTATACCAGAGAAGAGAAGGCTCAGGGAGATCTTATGCAGCTGCATAAATGGTTAATGAGAGAGATTGAAGAATTATAGAATCATAGAATCACAGAATGGTTTGGGTTGTAAGTAACCTTAAAGATAATCTAATTCCCATACCCTGCCATCATCAGGAACACCTTCCACCAGACCAGGTCACCCAAAGCCCCCATCCAACATGGTCTTGAACACATCCAGGGATGGGGCACCCACAGCTCCTCTGGGAAACCTGTTCCAGTGCCTCACCACCCTTTGAGTGAAGAGTTTCTTCCTTATATCTAATCTAAATCTTTCCTTGTTCAGTTTAAAGCCACTACTCCTTATCCTGTACATTTCCTGAGAAAGAGTCCCTCCCCATCTTTCTTGTAGGCTTCCATTAAGTAAAGACTCGCGGGAGTCTTCTCTTCTCTGGACTGAACAGCCCCAACTCCCTCAGCTTATCTTCATAGGAAAGGTGCTCCGGCTCTTTGATCATCTTCCTGGCCCTCCTCTGGACTTGTCCTAATAGGTCCATGTCCTTCTTGTGCTGGGAGCTCCAGAGCTGAACGCAGTTCTCCAGGTGGGATTTCACAAGAGCAGATTAGATAGGGAAAATCACCTCACTCAGCCTGCTGGCCACACTGCTTTTGATGCAGTACAGGATATGGTTGGCTTTCTGGGTTGGAAGAACACATTGCTGGCTCATGTTGAGCTTCTCGTCAACCAACACCTTCAAGTCCTCTGGAGAGCTGCTCTCAATCCATTCTCTGCCCATCCTCTGTTTGTGCTTGGGATTGCCCTGTCCCAGACGCAGGACCTTGCACTTGGCCTTGTTGAACTTCACTAGGCTTGGACAGGCCCACCTCTGAAGCCTGTCCATGTCCTTCTGGTCACTCACTGATCACTCACTGCTGTAGCAGAAGTGAATGAAATCTACAGCACTATTACATTTGCAACTAAATAATTACAGATTTTCAGAGAAAAATAATATCATGTTTGTCTCAAGTTTTGTATCCAAAGCGAGAGGAAAAGAATCTTTCTGTGCTTCATTTTCCACTTTGTAAGTGGTAACAATGGTGTTTTGAGGGCATGAATGAGTTATTCATTGATCAACATCACTAAAAGAAAATATTTGCATTTAATTTTTTAAGTGAGTACTACACTTGCATCTGTTCTGAATGTTCAGGGATCTGTCTGAAGAAATGTAGTCAAGCAAAGATATCATTTTAATGCAAACAGAAGAATACTAAAACAGTGAATGAAAGTTTCAAAGACTTTCATAGTTCACATTAATTTTGGCATTTTGTGTCTATTAAAGACTTGACTCTACAAAGTCATTTAATGTTCACTGAACATTTTTCTAAAACCAATATAATCTGAGGCAAACCTAATTCATTATGTTACTTCTGGTATTTTGTAACCATTTCTAAATGATTTGGAAAATGTGTCTTATTTCTTGCTTTGATATTAGCCTGAATTTTCTTCTTCTTCATCTGTTATTTCTTTAGCTTGGGATGTGATTTTTTTTTTTTTTTTCTTATTTGTTTGAATGTTTGTTTGTTTTTCCTGAAGCATATACCATCTCTATATCTCACAATAATTCTTGGCTAATCTTTGCATCTCCAGTAAATCAGAAATGAAATAAGTAGGCTATCACAAGAAAATAAGTATTTCTTTCCTCAAATTATTATGTGCCTATCTGATCAGGACCTTATCTTCATATAAAACTGGATTTCTTTCTTTTTCCAAATAATAGTAGTAAGAAATTTTATTATTACTGGTCTTAGAATGCAAAGGATGCAGATCACAAATTATAGGTATTTCTTTTTTAGATATAAATATACAAACACACATAAATCAATCATATAAAAATGGTTAACAAAGTATATGGCTCTAATTTTTCTACAAATGGTCAGCAAATTTTATAGCCCCAATACTTTTCCTTAATTGTTTATGTGGAAATCAACAGTATTTCAAAGAAAGCTGGTGGTAGATGCAGCAAGGAAATCTGATATAATATTAAATAATTTCAAACAGCTGCATAACTACAAATGGATTTGTGTTGGTCTTAAGATGCAAACAAATATGACAAAACGTTTTCAGTTTCTAATATATTGTGAATTGATTTAATATATCTGTTTATATAATATATCAAATATTTCTGTAATGATACATGATTCTCTAATCACAGAGATTATAATCTAAGTAGCTATATATATATATAGATGTGTCAATTTAGTTATGTGAAGAAAAGCTTCAGATAAGACATACCTTCAGGGATTCCTTTTTTTCTTCAAATCATTTTCCCTTTGTTCTTTTAGAAAATCGAACGTCCTCTTATGAATATCACCTTGCAAAAAAAAATCCCCCAAAACAAAACTAAAAAAAACCTTTTTGATCAATGTTACAGGTCTTCAGGATCATCAGTTAATTAAAACTTTATTCCTAACTCTACTTGCATTGGAAATCAAGCAGAAAATATAAGCAGGGTAAGCCATTGAAAAGATATCTTGAATTCCATGAAAAGGGGAGGATTTACTATCCATGCCAAATATTTAGCATAAAGTTTTGGTGCAAAGTTAAGCTCTATACTGATAAAAATAAACTGTCATTCTTTTCTCCTGTTCTGTACAAGAGACAGATTTCAAACTCTATGATGACACTATACAGTTGATAATGATAATTAATACTGAAGATTAAGATCTTTTTCCTGCTATTTAAGTAGAATTATTTGAGTCTAAATTTCTGAATAAAAAGATAATTATTTCTATGTTGGAACTGACTAATTTTCTTTGAAGCTCACTCTTGTTATTTCTCCCAAGAATGTACAGTTGTGTACAATTGTGTCATATAATCTAGCTGAAAAGAATCAATTCAGAGGGAATCACTACAGAAGCTGACAGTTACACAAGAGGAAACAACTGCGGCTTCTTTTAAAAAGTTATCAAATCCAAACAGACGACAATATAAGCTGCAAAAAGAGTGGAGCTGTGTTCATAAGCTTGCCTCAGGCAAACCATATGTTCAGTTCACATTTACTCCTTATTTGGCACAGAAAGGAACTATAAAAGCTAGAAAAAAAAAAAAAAATCTTTGATTTTATTTTATGCCTATGGGAAAACTACACCTAAAGTAATATGATCTCTGCTATTTGTGATGTGAAAAATGAACTCTGGAAAGCATCAAGTCCATTCAAACATTCTGAAATGACATTTTATAACACAGTAGTTTGAAGATACAACACAATCAAAAATAGAGAACCCTTGTGGTACAAGTAAGACTTAGCTACTCTATTTATTATTATTATTATTTAGCTGGCTTTAATATGCTTCAAATGCTACTTGGCAGGGAGCAAAACAATTTGTTATTAACAATGTGTCTTCAGAAGTATTCTCATTGATTCCTGGGAGGAGTAAGTATCCCGTAACCATTAGAAACTACTGTATTGATTGAAATAAAGAGGAGATACAGAAAAAAATGAACATCAAAAAACAAATCTTACTTTACAAATCTACTCAAAAGTAATTCACAAAATAACAAACGTGTGATTTGAAATATGTAATAGACATGAACTATCTATGGAGTCAACCTTGTTATGATTTTCCCTACCATGTTTGCAGTGCAGGCAGACAGAGAAGATGCTCAAGTGTACAGTTTGTATTTAACCTCTTCTACTGTCCATTTTGCCAGTGAGACAACTGGTTATAACAAGTAGCACGTGGAATGGAAAGGGGATATGGCAAGTGAAGATACCATTTTTAGATGTAGCTGTTGAATTAAAGCATGCTTTGTGACAGAAGACTTTGAAACAATGAAACACCAGAAAAAATCATATTACAAAGACAAGGACTCCTGGAGACATAGACCCTCTAATAACCTTGTATGCAAGTCAGACTCTAGCTGGCCAGTTCAGAGTATATGCCCAGAGTTCACTGGCAGGAGCAATGCTGACATTCAACAGCTCGTGGTTCTGGCTACATTTATGGACCTGTCTGATGTACAGAATGACTATAGGATGGTAATAGCATTTATAGGATGGACAAGAACTAGTAGAAATGGGAACCATTTGAAGAACATTTCTGCGATTAAATACTTCTTCCTGTATTTGAACACGGTCTATCTCTAATGTTAGTAAATGAACTGTCTCCTTGCTTCCCCAGAAGTATGAATTGATGCCACATATTTGGTGGCAAGGACATGCAAGAGAGGGCTAATTCTCCCAAGGCTGAGGTGTCTGAACTGTCAGAGAGAGCAGAGTAGTATATAGGGGTCTGAGGGCTGAATACTGGAGGGGCTAGAGGTACAAGCCAGCCACTGGCAGGACCCATGTTCATGCATGTGGGTGAGATCTGATAGTAGGCTTTGACCAGAGAGCAAGTAAGAGCAGTGTCAGGTCATTTCTGTTGTTCAAGTTTACATTAGGATTTTGTGTGTGTGTATGTGTGTGTGTGTGTAGATGTCTGTAAAGGCACTGCTCTTTGCTAATCAACTGGCAGTTGACTATGTCTGTGGGAAGTGTGCATTTGTGTGTGTGCATATGTGTGATAGCACAACAGGAAGAACTGATCATGCAGTCTTTTGCATTCAGTCAGACCATAAGGATTTACACAAACATTGCAATCTGCATAACTAGGCAAGTAAGTCTGTCCTGGTTTTGGGTAGGATAGAGTTAATTTTCCTCATAGTAGCTGGCATGGTCCTGTGTTTTGGATTTAGGGTGAGAATAATGCTGATAACACACTGATGTTTAAATTGCTGCAGAGCAGTGCTTGCACAGAGCCAAGGACTTTTCAGTTTCTCATGCTGCCCTGCCAGTGAGGAGGCTGGGGGTGCATCAGGAGCTGGGAGGGGACAGAAACAGGACAGCTGACCCAAACTGGCCAGATGGATATTCCATACCATTTGTTATCTTGCTGAACAATTTAGAAGGTGTGGCCGGCCACGGTGGAGGGTGGGAGGACTGGTGAGTGGGTCAGCAGGTGGTGAGCAATTGCATTGTGCATCACTTGCTTTGTACACATTATTATTATTACTATTATTATATCATTATTATTTCCCTTCCTTTTCTGTCCTATTAAACTGTCTTTATCTCAGCCCACTTTTTTTTTTTTTTTTTTTTTTTTTTTTTTTTTTTTTTCTTAATTCTCTCTCCCATCCCGCTGGGGAGGGAGGAGGGGGCACTGAGTGAATGGTTGTGCAGTTCCCACTGCAGAGTCAGAAGCTAAGTTCAACAGCAGAAGCTACTGCAATCCATAGAGACAAGCAGGGCATTTAGGTAGTATGTCAGTATCTGGAAAGTATTTTAATAGGGCAAAAGAGTTATAAATTGAAGATTAAAAATGTTGTTGGAATTAGTAATGTATTTCCAGCAACACATACAGACCCTTACAGCTCCAACAGTAGCACTACAAATTAAATCTTATGACAAAGCACTTTCATAGGATTAATACACAATGCAGTAAATAAAAATAGTACCATTTTCATTGGGCATTCATTTCTCATTTATACTAATCAAATATAGAAGTACATTATATAGAAATACAATCTGGAAAAACAATTTTCCTGTGAAAACAGTGTTCAAATGCTATTGTAGCGTTTATATATTCTGTGCTTTAATAGGATCCTGTGTCAAGATTTTCTACAATTATTCTTTGTGTTTTCATGTGTGGAAGTTATTTTAGTCTGAGCTCACTAGTGGTAAATCCTAAGCCAAACATATTAAATATTTTGCTTTTGTTTCTGAGGAAAGTAATATTAGTCTCATTTACTATATGAATTTGGAAACTAAGTGTATTACTAACAGTTTTTCCTGTCAAGCATGATTAATTCTCTCAAACAAATAACTAGCTATTTCAATTTCTGTAGCGATATCACATACAGAATGCACTCAGTTCATTTTAATTCAGTATTCTCAGCTCATTCTATTCAGTATTCTCTATATTTCAAGTATCTCAAATGAAGAAAATAGAATATTTTAGCAGAGAAAACAAATCTGTGGTAAAATGTGCTTGAGAGTACCTTGGCATTCCGATATTACTTCTATATAGCACAGAAGAGCTTCCAGTACTGGTGGCACCTAGATTTATTTATGTATTGTATTGTATTTTATCTTATTTTTTATTTTATTTTATTTTATTTTATTTTATTTTATTTTATTTTATTTTATTTTATTTTATTTTTTAATGTAGTAATAGTTATCAGGTAAAACAGCAGATCAAGATGAAGTATATATGGTTCAATATCAAATATATACATGCAAATTTTTATTATTTCTTGTCAAAGATATTTTGATGTTAGAATGCCATAAAAACATTATAGATTTAAACCAAAGAACATTACCAGGAATTAATGTTAAATAGTATGTCAGAAAATTTAAATAAAAAAAATATCTTTACTAAAATCAGATACTCCAGAACTGTGCTGCTGAATCTAATCTCTTAATTAGACAATTCCGGTCAATACTCTGTAAATACACTTATTTTCTTACTAACATCAGCTTCTTGATATCAAGGCTCTTAAGCAGAAAATATTTTTGCTTTTTAGATTTTTCCTTTTTCCTTTAATGAAAAAAGTAATTGCTGTTTTGGAGTGACAGGTGTCATCAGATCAGGCTTGCTCAGCAAATAAAGAAAAATATGGCATTTCAGTTTAATTCAGATACATTTCCTTTGTTCTTTGAGAAGAGATATTTCAACCCTGGAACAATTTGAGGATTTTGGATACATATTTTTTTACCCCATAAAATACAACTAGTTGGCTGCAGTTCAGATGCCAGCTATTAAAAAGTTTATTTTTTAATTACATAAGTTTAGGTACTGAATTTCCAAAGCAATCCAAAGGGAATTAATGGTAGTATTAATAGAGTTAAAAACAAGTCAGGGGGTTATGTACTATGTACTTCCCTGTAAAAATAAATAAATAAATAAATACAATTAAAATTTACAATTCTCAGTAAGGAACAGGATGTTGAGGTAAGAAAATTTAACCTTGAAAGAAAATAGATCAGTCCTGTCTTTCATATGTTTGTGTGTGTGTGTGTGTTTGTTATTTTAGCAGTATATCTAGAACATATCTATTCATTTGTTCACTGAAAAAGAAAAAAAAAAAAGACTAAAATTCAAAATTTAAAGCCAATTTTTCTTCTGCTGCTGGGAAAAAAAAAAAAAAAAAAAAAACACGCGGCCGGCCCCATAAACAATTTAGTAAAAAATATTTAGAAATGGAAACACTTTTGTATTTGTCTTCGTTTTGGCAACATGCTTTCCACCATTCTAAGCAGGTGGGTTTCAGTTTGACTTGCATTAAATAGTTCAGTTCCTTGAAGACAGATAATGCATTTGTTTTGTAGATGTTTCTACAAGCTAAAGGCTGAGTGCTTAATGCCTTCTTTGCCTCAGTCTTCAGTGGCAAGACCAGTGGTTCTCTGGATACCCAGTACTCTGAGCTGGTGGAAGGGGATGGGGAGCAGAATGTGGCCCTCACAATCCATGAGGAAATGGTTGGCGACCTGCTACAGCATTTGGATGTATGCAAGTCGATGGGGCCGGATGGGGTCCACCCGAGGGTACTGCAAGAACTGGCGGAAGAGCTGGCCAAGCCTCTTTCCATCATTTATCGGCAGTCCTGGCTATCGGGGGAGGTCCCACTTGACTGGCGGATAGCAAATGTGATGCCCATCTACAAGAAGGGCCAGAGGGTAGACCCGGAGAAATATAGTCCTGTTAGTTTGACCTCAGTGCCAGGGAAGCTCATGGAGCAGATTATCTTGGGCATCACCATGCGGCAGTTGCAGGGCAAGCAGGCGATCAGGCCTAGTCAGCATGGGTTTATGAAGGGCAGGTCCTGCTTGACGAACCTGATCTCCTTCTATGACAAAGTGATGTGCTGGGTGGATGAGGGAAAGGCTGTGGATGTGGTCTACCTTTACTTCAGTAAGGCATTTGACACCGTTTCCCACAGCATTCTCCTCAGGAAACTGGCTGCTCTTGGCTTGGACTGGTTCATGCTTTGTTGGGTTAAGAGCTGGCTGGATGGCCGGGCCCAGAGAGTCTTAGTGAATGGAGTCAAATCCAGTTGGAGGCTGGTCACTAGTGGAGTCCCCCAGGGCTCAGTACTGGGACCAGTCCTCTTTAACATCTTCATCGATGATCTGGATGAGGGGATTGAGTGCACCCTCAGTAAGTTTGCAGATGACACCAAGTTAGGTGCGTGTGTCGATCTGCTCGAGGGTAGGAAGGCTCTGCAAGATGATCTGGATAGGCTGGACTGATGGGCCGAGGCCAATGGTATGAAGTTCAACAAGGCCAAGTGCCGGGTCCTCCACCTGGGGCACAACAACCCCAAGCAGAGCTACAGGCTGGGAGATGTGTGGTTAGAAAGCTGCCTGTCAGAGAAGGACCTGGGAGTTTTGGTTGACAGTTGGCTGAATATGAGCCAGCAGTGTGCTCAGGCGGCCAAGAAGGCCAACAGCATCCTGGTTTGCATAAGAAACAGTGTGGCCAGCAGGTCCAGGGAAGTGATTGTCCCCCTGTACTTGGCTCTGGTGAGGTTGCACCTCGAATCCTGTGTTCAGTTTTGGGCCCCTTGCTACAAGAAGGACATGGAGGTGCTTGAGCGAGTCCAGAGAAGGGCGACAAAGCTGGTGAGGGGCCTGGAGAACAAGTCCTACGAGGAGCGGCTGAGGGAGCTGGGATTGTTCAGCCTGGAGAAAAGGAGGCTCAGGGGTGACCTTATCGCTCTCTACAGGTACCT
>CM021765.1:164824248-164842559 GCA_011076525.1 Nettapus auritus
GAAAGGGAAAGGGAAAGGGAAAGGGAAAGGGAAAGGGAAAGGGAAAGAAACCTTAAGGTGATTTTTGGACTGGAGTACACTTTCCTTGACAGTTCCTGGGCTGAGCTCAGGAGCTATTATGGGTCAGGATATTCCTCCATATTCAGTTTAGATGTTGCCAATTTTTTTCTGAGGTGAAGACAAATTAATAGTATAGATAACAGAAGTTGATGTCAGTGCAAGAATACAGTTCTGGGCATGTTTCAGTTATTGACTAATTTTGGTAGACTTAATCACCCTCTGGAGATCTTCAAACTTATCTCTCTTTCTCATAACCTCACTATAGATGTATGCATATGTATATAAGGAATGTTGCTGAAGGATACCCTGAAAACCAAGTAAGGAGTTGCATAGTAATCAACAACTTGTAAGTAGAAAAAAAGAGGGAGTAGTATGCTGGAAAGTCAAAGCTGCAGAAGCCAGAAAATATAGAAAGGTTAGTAGTGATCTCCTATAGTTATAGACTTAGAACTGGCCTGTACGTATACAATAAACATACTCATCAGAAATGGATAGTCTACATCTGGAAAAGCCAGTGGAGCTTCAAGTTTGTATTATTGTCATGCAGTGGCTATTCAGAGTGAATTAGGAACACTTTTGAAATCATTGCAAAATTTGTGTAGACCTCTCTGGTGTGTGGTTTATGTGGCAAGGGTTTGTTAGCAGTAAGTTTCAGGGGTGGTCTTGGTGAAAAGTATCCAGAAGCTGCCCCATGTTAGATAAGAGCCAATCTTAGTTCTTTTTCCACTGGTCAGAGCTGAGACGGTGAGCAATGTTGGTTGTGCCTCTGGGAGACTAGATTAAAGAAAGGGAAAAAACCTGCTGTGCAACAGCAGCTGGGAGAGAGGAATGAGAACGAGCCCTACAGACCAGGTCAGTGCAGAAGGAGGGCAGGAGGAGGTGCTCCAGGCACCAGAGCAGAAGTTCCCCTTCGGCCTGTGGAGAGGTCCCTGGTGGAGCAGGCTGTCCCCCTGCAGCCCATGGGTCCCACATGGAGCAGATCTCCATGCTGCAGCCCGTAGAGCAGCCCCTGGTGGAGCAGGTGGACCTGTCCTGGAGGAGGCTGCAGCCCATGGAGAGCCCCTGCAGGAGCAGGCCCCGGGCCGGAGCTGCAGCCTGTGGAGAGGAGCCCACGCAGGAGTAGGGGTTCTGGGGGGAGCTGCCACCCATGGGGTACTCGTGCTGGAGCAGTTTGCTCCTGGGGGATGGACCCTGTGGTACAGAGCCATGCAGGAGCAGTTCATGAAGGGCTGCTGACTGTGGCCAGCCCCCGCAGGCTCAGTTCAGGAAGGACGGCATCCCGTGGGAGGGATCCCACATGGAGCAGAGGCAAAGAGTGACTGTGAAGGAGTGGTAGAGACGAAGCATTAGGAACTGACCACAGCCACCACTCTCTGTTCCTCTCCACCACTCAGGGAAAACGTAGAAGCGAGTGAAGCATAACACAAATATATAAAAAGATAAGTAAACAGGAGGGCTAATTCTTCCATTAAATTCCACAAAGGACACCTGGACTTGCTTCCCTCAGTCTCTGATAATTATCATTTCTTTAAGCAAGGAAAGAGAAACTTGAGAGAAGTAATTTTCTGTAACTTTGCAGCATTCTTTACAATATTAACACTCTGTCAAAGACACATTAATATCCAAACTGGTTCACATAGCTCCAATTTTTGCATAGTGGTTAATGTGTGTTTAATTTACATTAATCTAAAGAACAACACAAAGGTAAAAATAAGTTATTACTGAAAGATAATTATATGCTTCATATACAGACATAGCTTCCAACCAGGACAGTTATTCGTTTCTTTCATATTTTATTTATTTACTTTTTATTAAATAACACATGACAAATAATAAAATGGTCATTTTTTTTTTTTTTTCTCCATTTTTTGGTCTTTTCTTGATCTAATTTATTCACACTCATCAGAGAATATATATATATTCATTTTTAAAAAATACTGATACTTTAAAAAATGCTGAAAAATATCATCAATATTATTGCTTATAACTATAGCATATTGTGCTTAAGATTTGACATTTGTACAAAAAGACTATTTTGCATACAGCTCACTTAAAAGTTCTGTTTGTGGCTGATTTATAAGATTTTGTCTTAAAGAAATATTAAACTAGGCCAGTGCTACTTATCAAATATCTAATCAAGTATGAATACCCTAATTGCATTTTTGAGTGGATGGAATGATTGCTCACAATAAGATAGCAATTATAATCAAATACAAGTCTTAACCAGACATGGGAAAGGTCTTGGTAGAGTTAAGCATTGATTCAAATAGAAATAATAATATATTAAGTACATTATACTTCATGAACACTTGATTCTCTACCTTCAGAAGACAATATAAAATTCAAATATACCTAGAGTGTACTCAGGGGATATTAAATTTCTTCAACATTCAAGATGACAAATTACTTGTGTAAAGAAGGGATCTCTTCCATGTAAATGTATATACATCCTCCCTCCCCATCCCCACCCCCCAATAATAATAAGCTATTACACCATGCCTTCTTGTTGTATTGAAAAGCTGTGAAGAGGACCTGATATTCTGTTTCCTTTAGCTGTTTCAAGTGAGCCTCATGCTGGGAGTTCTAATTACACAATCTTATGCCCATTGGGTACAATAAGACCTTGAACAAAATACTGGTCACCCATGAAGGAGCATAAGAGAATTTCCAGTCATGGAAAAATGAGAATATGAAGTGAATAGGGGCAAAATGAATATAGTGGTAAGTCTACAAGATCTTAGAAGGCATTCCCCCTTGCCATGCTGACCCTAAAAGCAGTAGTGTGTTAGACTTGAAGAATGCAACATAAGGAAAAGATCACATACCTATTAAGTATGGGTTACATATGTTAAGTACATACCTATTTTCATTTTTCTCCCTGGTAAAGAAAAAACATGGTACTACTAGAAAACTAGCTTTGTATTTCCACTCAGGGTGCCAAAGATACTTCCTTGTAAAGAATGTATGCTGGGAAGGAACTCTTCCATGTACACACATATTTGGTAGTTAGATTAGTAAGGACAGAAGATGAAATTGGTAAGAAGTGAAAAATCTCTTCAAAATACTAAGAAAATAATAGGCTAAGTATATAGAGTGTGAAGAGGATTCAAGGCATTGAAAAGAAGCCAATAGGAATCAGAGATATGATGTGAGCCAAGTCTGAGTAAAATAAAACAAGAGAAAAACTGAGAAAATGAGAGAACTCATTTATATAATTATTTCTTCAATGAGAAAAAAATAGATGAACTGTTCTGAGTTCCACCACTTCCTCTTTAATTTCAAAAACATCAGTGGACTAATTTAGTAGAAAGCAAAACAAATTAATATAACTTTCTTCTTATAAAGGATGTTGCAGTATTTGTATATTCCCTTTTAATTAAATGCAATTTAATTTGAATAAGGAAATAAATATTTTGAAAATACAATCAGACAGAATTCATCAAACCAGTTTTGATAACATTAGATGAAAGATATGATGAAAGAAAATAAATAAATAAGTCCTAGAAAGATGGGAAAATGATTGGTACTTCCTTTCTGAAATATATATGTCATCTTTCATAGCAATGACTTCTCTTCACTCTGAATAGGTATGCCTTATTTTGACCCTTCCATTATTTAACATATCTCCTCTTTCCAGACAGTAGTATATTTTCTCAGCCAAAGCTAAGCAAATACTTCAGCATTTTTTTGTGATAATGCTCTGAACACAAAGTACTTTGGATGACAAGTCCTAAAACTCAGGATGGAACTTTGTTTTCATGCAGAGTTCACTGGAAAACCACTTGCTATTTTAACTAACTACGTGAGTATGTGATAGAGGAATGAATGATATACAGCACAGAACCAAAGCTTAAACACATGCCTGTCAGAAGCTGCAGTCGTGGTCTTTTGAAGCACAAAAGAAAAGGGGAGCAGAGCTGTCTCCTTTATTCCATTTATCATTGATATGCTTTTCTAATTTATCAACATTTTGTTAAGGGTAGCTATTTGTACATACATTTCTATATGTTTTTCCCCCATAACTCTGAATGCATCATGCCTTCAGAATCTTTAAGAAGGTTACAGTGCATACAGACTACACTTTAAATACCTTTAGATAGACGAAGGAATTGGTTGGTAAGATTTTTATATTCAAAAATGTCTTAAATTGCTGCTGTCTTCATGGTTGGAAGATTTCCCTATAGCACGCATTTCACTGAAGAGTTTTTTATTATCACTTTTTGAATAGTTTTAGCTTTCTTTTATATAACTTGCAGGGGTCTATCTTTTCCAGGTGATTTGACACAGTTCTTTTTTTTTTTTTTTTTTTTTTTTTTTTAATAAATAAATTCAGTCACATTCAGTCCACTCACATCTTGTAGGATTTTATTACCCCTTTTTGGAAGACTTTTGAAATATAATGAGAAGCAATGTGTCAAAAATCCAGACATACCTTTAGTACATTCCAATCTATGTAGAATATAATTAAAAATAAACATAGGACATATTTTGTCTACTTTAATTTGGATGAATGATGACTATAATAAATTAAACAAAATGAAAATGTTGTGTGCCATTACCATTTTAATTACCTCTCCCAGGAGAAAATCAGCACTTAAGTAAGTTGTTTTCACTATGACTTCTCACAAGTATTTGAACTGGAGCATTTAAGATGACCCTAACTGTCTTTAAAACTCAAGACTCAGAAAGAAAATAGGTAATAAGAAAACATGAAGGTCTCCTATTAAATGCCATAAAAGATACCTAGCTCTTTCATTTGACTATATAGGCAGATTAAATAATTTTCAACAGACTAAAGGTCCAAAATTAAGTCAGTAATACTGAATTCTGTCCCATTTTTTGCCTAGGAATTTCATGAATTTTCTAAATTTATTTTGGTGTTTGTGTTACAACTCCATTTTTATGACAATTGCACTTGTCAAATAAGTATGAAAAAATATAATTTTATGGGACTAGAGAAGGATCTTGCTTGCAGTTTGTTTAAAATCGTAAATAATAGGAGTCAATAATCTTTCCCAGATTCTGTAAACAAATCTGAAAATGAGACATTTCTTTAACACAGTTTTTTTTCATATCGTATTCATAGTTCATAGATAAACAAGCAATGGGTTGAATCCTCAAATAAAACATGTCCCTGCAAATCAGATCAAAACTATGACTGCCAGTCAGGATTTAATACTCAGCTAATGTGGGAGTAGAACTGGGAGGGATGGTGGTTGTAGCATAGGGTCACGGGATCCGAGGTGTGGGAATAGAGTTGGGAGGGATGGTGGATGTAGCATAGGGTCACGGGGATCTGGGGCAGTCACGTGTACGAGTATAAGAAGCTATGCTACACAGCAGTAAATCGGCACTTGAGCTAGACGCGACGTGTCTGTCTCTGGTGTCCCTGCTCGGGGAGCAGATGTCTAGGCAGCCAATTGATGTTGCCTCTCGGGCCAGGGTGGCGAGGAGAGT
The DNA here is from genome assembly GCA_011076525.1 of Nettapus auritus. NCBI lineage: Eukaryota > Metazoa > Chordata > Aves > Anseriformes > Anatidae > Nettapus > Nettapus auritus. The sequence goes on from CM021765.1 coordinate 164,829,766, forward strand.
GGCAACAGCTAAGAATAATAATGTTTATGATATCTTCATGTGAACAGCCTATCTGTGCTGTAATTTAACAATGTATTTGGAAAAAAAATGACTGCCTTGCAATACAAATTTCAGTCATGTGGTGAGGCACAATAGTCTAAATAGTCTAATTAAAAATTCATTTTTCTCCAAATAAAATGTCTTTATGTCTTTCACCTCTTTTCAGGTTGAATATAGTATTTCCGAGAGGATGAGGATAAATTTATAGGATATAAATAAAAATTCATAAAAATTCTTAATATTCCTAACAACAAAAAAAAAGATAACATTTTTTACTTTTAATAATTCTTACAGCTAGTTGAAATAGGTGCTTGATCTTCTTACATAATTAGTCTTTAAGGCTTCCAACAGAAGTACGAAAAAGTTGACTTTTCATCCTTCCTCTTAACATGTAGTTAAAAATATTGGAACACTATCATATTTGTAGGTATAAACTGAAATAATGAAGTTACTGGTTCATCCTGGTTTCAGCTAGGATAGACTGAGTTTTCCTCCTAGTAGCTAATAGCTAGTAGCTGGTATGGTGGGGTTTTGAATTTTGGATGAGAATAATATTGATAACACACTGATGTTTTAGTTTTTGATGAGCAGTGCTTACACCAATTGAAGAACTTTTCAGCTTTTCCTACTTTCTGCTCGCAAAGAGGTCTGAGGGTGCACAAGAAGCTGAGATGAAAGAACGAGGACAGCTCATCCAAGCTGGCCAAAGGGATATTCCATGATTTTACATGATGTCATGCTGAACAATAAAAATGGAGGGAGTTGGCCATTTATTTATTTATTTATTTATTTATTTTTCTGGAGAAAAAAACATCTGTGTTTAACAGTCCTATAAAGTCTGCATATATGTATCCCAGCTTCACTTTTCTTTTTTCTAGTGTCAACAAAGAGGAATAAAGGTGAGTTTTTAAAGTAATATTAAAATAATAATAATAATAATAATAATAATAATAATAATAATAATAATAAATCAATGGTTCCCTCCATAAAAGTCATGCAGGAAAACAGAAAACTAGAATACTTTGTGAGAGTGACTCTACATCAGATGGCAGAAATCAATAGTTTCCGTAAAGAAAGTATCCTTAGGGATAGAAAGCTTCAAGGTATGAATAGAACACTAGCTTCAGTGCCAGGCATCTGCCGAGCTGATAATACAGTTTCTAATCCCTGCTGAAGAGTGGGTAAAAAAAATACTCTTTTTCCAAAGTTTTAATGATCCAGGGTGAATATATTACACTATCTTTCCTGCTGAGCTGCTTGAGCCCCTCATTACGTGAGGGACATGTTAAAAGACCAATCAAATAATTCAGAAAACCATGCAGCTTAACCAGCAATATTGGAATTATGTTTACCCTTCCTTCTGAGTCCCTTAACGGCTGCTGGTATCTCAAATACTTAGCTCAGACAGTAGCTTGATTTCTTTAGCAGCAAAGGTTATACTGGTGTGAAAGAAGAAAAAGGTTTTATGTACTTTAAAAAAAAATCTGTTTTGTGCATTAAGATCAGCTTGGAGCACAGAAACAAATAAAAAAATAAAAAATCAAACATAGGGTTTCCTAGTTTCTGGGAAGTGTTGCCACTCCCTGGTAGTGTCCTGACTCCATAAACCATTTTCCTTTTCCCATGTTCCAGGTACTATGTAGTGGAAAACTGAATTTTCAGAGTAATAGTTTGCCCCAGCTGACAACATCATACTCTGTTGAAATTGTTTATGAAAGGGCACTAGGCTGAAATGACTTTAGATACATCTTAATCACCAAACAATTTTGTGGTGATTGTCTTTCATATACTGTGCACAGTAGTTTGCTTCTGGAATCTTTTTTTTGGAGTGAGCTAACTAACTTTCAACAAAGCTAATCCCAAGAAGGAGACTTTGAGAGCATGTTTCACAATAAAAAATGATTCTCTAAAAGCAGTTAAAAACAAGTTCAAGTTTCCACTCTACAGTACTAGCTGCAGTTTACTAGAAATAAAGGAAACAGTCATTAAGAAAAGAAAACAGCAAGACATTAAACACATGGTTTCCTTCTCAGGCAATAGTGTTATACAAAAGGAAGAGAAAGAAGAATAGAAGAAAGGGAAGAAAGGGAGGAAGTGACATAGGTAGGCAGATGAAGAAAGAAAGAAAGAAGGACAAGAAAGAAAGTCAAAGAAAAACAGATGGACAGAAGTACAGATGAGCAGATGGAGAGGAAGGAAGGTAGGAAGGTAAGACAGGAGGGAAAAAAATGAGAGGGAGAAAATCTGATACATTTTCGCAGACATTTTTAACTGAAGAGGTTTAAACCATGCCTTAGGGTCTCAGATATGCCACGAGGGCTTCAAGGGGCTCAGGACCAAGTGCTCTGTAGTCCGGTGATCGAGATTAAACCTGAGAAATATGTCTGGAAACCATTCTGCTCTGTGAAAGTTTGAGGGTAGGGTATGCTCCATGGGTTCCTTACATTTATCAGTACAGAGGCAGCAATATTACACTGCATAGGGGAAATTATTAGCAACCAAAAACAATTCAAAGGATTATTTAAAGAAATTAATTCAAGACTTGCCTCAATGGTTTATAGATTTCAGCTTTATAAAAATAGTGAATACAGAGACAGTCTTTGAGGGGAATAGGTTATTGGCCCTTCAGATGTATTTATTTCAGCTTGGGAAGACAGAGGAAATCTTCTGTCACCAAGTTTTAAGGAAGCTGTAGTCTGCAAAGTCTTATTAGATATACAGAGACATTGTCTGTTCAACCTGACTCTTTCATCATGCCCAAATCAGAAACATCGAAGAAGTTCCTTACATCTCTGAGAGGCTCCCTGTTGATCTGAAAATCCCAAGGAGCTGCAGGTGTCAAACAGCATGGTTAAGAGCTCCAGAGCATTTTAACTTTCAAGTTCATCTTTTTTTCTTCCATCAGTGTGAGTAATTTCATACTATTAATTTCATATTTGTGGTTAGGGAAAAAAAAATGTTTATCACAATGCAAGTAAATATATGCCTGAAACTATATTACATATATATATTATATATATATAATACACACATATATATATATATAGTTTAAAATACAAGAAAGATCTCCGGGTTACACCATAAAGATTGAATGAATCAGATTTCTAATGTATTTCATGCTACCCTTTTCAATGTAGTTTGTCTAAACTCACTGCTAAGGTTTGTTTGAGGTATGATTTTTCATCTAGACAGAAAACCAGACAGAAAAACAGTTAAAACACTGCAAACAGTGCATTTTCACTTTGTTTCTGAGGTACCTCTTCCTCTATTTTCAAAATACATTTGATAATATTGCTAGCACTTTAATTGACTAAGTGACTGCAAGGCATGCTGGACGTTTGTCATCCCTTTAGGTAAAACCTTCAGAAGTTTTCCTGGTCTACACCTCCCGCTGTGGAAGATAATTATATGACTTTGCCAAATAAGGGTGATAATGATGAAACTTAACCTTTTGAAATTCCTTATGTCTGTTTATTTAAGGAAATGGAGGAGAAAATCCCTATGGCTATTTAAAATTTTAATAATGTATTGTCAGAAGAACTAGTGACATAATTAAAACAATAAATAATGTCTAAGTTTATAATGTAAAAGTTTGCTAAAATTCACATTAAAAAATAAAATTTAATGTCATAATGTAGCATTTATTTCATTTTTTCATAATACAATGCTGAAATTATTATTATTATTATTATTATTATTGACATGCTGAGTATTAACCTCAGAAATATAAATATTTTCAGGCAGAAAATATGAACCCCACCAATTAGTCTCAGGATAATTTAAAACAATATTACTGTATAGTAAAACCTAAAGATTGGAATGGTACAGGAAAAAAATAGAAAAAATAATAGTCTACATAATTTAATTAAAATTATACATGATTTCATAGTGTTTAAAGGAAAGTGATAGCACTTCTAAGTTCCTCAATATTTGAACATTAAAAAAATATTTATATTAAAAAAAAAACACTCTGGGTGTGTCTGTCCCATCAGACAACTTGATTCTAGAGCCCTCATCTCCTAATTGGCTGCAGTGTAAGCTTATTTTCTCCAAAACTGTTCTTTGAACTAAAGCAAAAAATTACCTTTAAGACATAACAGTTACAGTTCTCAGAAAAGTTCACATGCACTCCCCATATACATCACATGGATGTTAGCCCTTAATCACTCCCTTTACCATACAGATTAGCAAGTCATATACCCTTAAGAACCACTCCATGCTCCTAAATGTCACCTTAGAACATGGAATATTATTCCAAAAACTTAATTGTTATATAATCTTCATATTTTTCAGGTACTCTGATCTGAAAAAGTCCTAAAAATTAAAGATCCCTGCTGAAGGTACAGAAAAAGTCTGAGAAAATTCTTTGTAGTTTAGATGTGGCCAGTCCACCATTACACGAATAATGTGGACACATGCAATTCTATAGTATCTGTCAAGGGAGTTACCTACCTCTTATTATGAAGACATGGGTTGTCTTCTGAACTATTCTACTATACTTGCGAAGGATCTGTGCATTTTTCATTAGTTATTTAGAGTGCTACTGAAAAGCAGCGGTTAGTAAATGATTAATGTATGTGCAGCTTTTACTATATAAATACCATTGAACAACCTGTAAAACCATCAGAATTTGAAGTTGTGTGAGGAAAAACATCATTGTAAGTAATGCCAAAGCTGTACATAAATGTTACTGTTAAAAGATGCAATTGTTTTCATAACCTTTTCTCAGTTTTCTTAGAATTATATGAATGTTATGTAACATTACTAGGTCTTTTTGTTTAGTAAATACTTGAACAGTTTATGGTTTTACTTGAGAAATTGTAAGCTGTTTTGCAATGTATCAATATAGCCAATTTTACCTCCAAATATTAGTAGTCTAGAATAACTGGAAAATGGAAGGGACAGAGAGAGATCCTGAATGATGCACATTAAAAAAAAAAAAAAAAAAATGATGTTATTCTTCCTTTTATTTAATAGAAAACCATCCCGAAAATTACAAGCACTTCTTGGTTGGCATTTCAGTAGGTAACAAATCATCGCAGTACTACTTCCTGTTGTGATAGCACAGTCTAGTTTGCTATCTCTTCAGTGAGCTGTTGGCACTGTAGTTTCAAAAGGAAGGAAAAAAGATATTAAGTCGTCAAAATAATTATAGCAATAACACAGAGTTGCAGACCTATCATAAATTAACAGAATATTTTATAATGGCTTTCTCTATACAATCATATTCTTCATATTTTGATTTAGTCAAATACTTGTAAATTAATTCTATCAGATTTTAAATATTTATTTATTTAGGTAACTTCTGAGGTTTACTTTGTAATACCAGTTTTGCTAATAGTCTTAAAAGGAATCAAAAGAAAAATGTCTGTGATAAAATAGTCAATTTGTTATCAATTTAAAAAAGAAGGACAACCTCCTTTTTTTGTTGTTGTTAGCAGTCAAGTCCTACTCCCTTTTCCATGTCAGAAGAATTTTTCAAAGAGGAAAATTATTTTCTACTACCATTTTCTATATTTAAATTTTTTTGAATAATGAACCCCTCTTAAAAGACTTAAGATACAAACTTTTTGTACTCAAGCCAAGATTTGTTTTTGAAATGGAAGGATAACGATTCATTAAAACTTCCAAGTGTGCTTTCAGTAGCAAAAAAATGCACTTTTTAAAAAAAAATTATTATTATTATTATTTTTTATTTTCAGTGTGAGAACAACTTCTAAGGATATTTTAATGGAAGAGACCTAGCGTCTGCACAGTGTGGGGTCAGAAAGCAAATTTATTCTGCCCCGCATAGATCTCCTGTGGACTCAGTAAAATATCTATTCTAGTGCTGCATCTGACCTTACAGAGTTACAAAATGAAGTGTCTGTAAAATACAACAGGCTTACGTTTACAGGGAACAAAATTCTGAAACATACTATGATGAATTCAATCATTCTGTGTTGCTTGATTTTGCTAGCCATTCAAGTGAGCTTGCCAGAGCTGGACTATCTGACACACACCACTATTTACACAATGTATCTCTTCACCAATGAAAATCATAAGCAGTAAAATTATCTTCTAAAGAGCAGTCCAAGTGATTAGGAAGTAAATGGAGCCAGAACAATAAAAACAAAGCAAACAAAAACACAACCAAACAACCCTCCCCCCACCCCCCCCCAAAAAAAAAAAAAAAAAAACAACAACAAAAAAAAAACTGTTAAGAAAAATCTGCTTTCCATTAAAAATTCATGTTTTAAATCAGTTTCAGCACTGGATATAAATCACAAACCACTTTGATGTCACAGACTTTCAGTTGTTCAGATAAAGCATCTGACTATAGTCAGATATATGTATCTCTATTTCAGACTTCCATTGTGCGCCTTTTCCTACACAAAACTTAGTTGTGCAGAAAGGGAGAATTCTTAAGTCTCAATAAAACCTGAGATAATGTCAACATGCAGCTATTCCCAGACGTGGAAGCTCACAAGTACACACAGATTCATCTGATTAGAAGATATTACAAGACAAAATGCAGTCTCTCTCTTTTACATTACATAAATTACACAAATCTCCAAAATGCCAACTGAAATACATGTTTATAATACCCCCGTTTCTTGAAGTGAATGAGAGCTTTGGGGTATATGCTTTCAAGAGCAGGAACTGACATAAACACCTGTCATGTTTTGTATCGTTTACCCTAAGACTGTATGCTTTGCTTTCTCATTTCTTTGGAACTTGATGTCACTGGTGAGGAAATCTGCTGTGCCTGATTTAGCTAACACTCTCACCTCTCCCACCTCTTACCCCCAAATAGTACTTGGTTTTTACATACTGACTGAATCTCAAGACCAATTCTTTACAGTTTTACTATCTGTCATATTTTAACTTAAATTAAAACTAATTTAGTAAACAGCTGAAATGTTTGGAGACTGATTTGTGGGGGGAAAAAACAGTACAGCCTGTTGCATTATAGGATAATTAACAGTCAAACATTTTTCTGTTTCAGAGCCCTGCCAAGGACTTTCACTGAAACAGTTTTGCAAAGCTGAAAGTATTTAATTAGGAGACATATAACAGATTTGGAATTGCCATTGCTAAATACACTTATTGCCGTAGCACTAATATATAATAATAGTGCTATCCAAATGCTATCCCTCATATTCCTCATCAAAGTTTATATGTGCAGAGCTTACCAAGGAGTCCCTGTCTCAGTGGAGAAGCAGCACAGCCTGTCTACTACTTCTTCTAGGTCTCCTGTCCCTTCTTTCTCCAGTCTTTTTTAACTTTTCTTTCACTTTTTTCTAACTAATGCTAACACTAACTCTTTTTCCTAACACTAAGTCCTTTTGTACACTTTCCACTTTTCCTTCATTTCCTAACCTTATCTGTCCTCCCCCATTCCAACCTCCCGGGGTGACATGTAATATGATTTAGGTGGAGAGTTGAGTACTACAGTCATGTATGTTTAGCATGTACTTCATTAAGCTAATTATTATTATTATGAGCTTTAATATTCAGTCAACTTTAAAGTCAACTTTAATATTCATTTTACACATTATGATGCAAAAGTTTTCACTCTGGGCGAATGGCCTTCAAGATTCTGTTCTGCTGTCAAAACAGGGCCAACCTGCCACCACAAGCCTCCCTCCTTTTGCAACCTCTCATACCAAGCTTGCAGATCTCCATACAAAAAGTCTCTATAAAAGTTAAGTGAAAGACGGGTGTTCAGCTCTCCCTTTGCCCAAGGCCGGTGCTTATCACTGACTCCAACAAGTCTGACTATTCTCCACATAGACATGTGATTGGTATTGGAAGTTCATTTTACGCAAAACATTTTTTTTTTCCTTTAGGTGAGTTAATATTTAAGATTTTGTTTTAGTCCTGAGTAGTCAGTGAGCTGACAAAACAAAGCCTACTTTTCTATGATATAAGAAAAGCAGAAAGATTATTTCCATGTGCCAGGCCATTCCTACTTATTAAAGAAATGATATAATATATATACATATATAAGTTTTATGTAGTCTTAAGCAGATAACTACACCGGAGAGAAAAGCAGTTTATCAGCCAATTGTATGTATATACAGCTGAGCACCAGTACAACTGCTCACTCACTCCCCCTCCTCAAAGGGAAAGGGGGAAAAATATCATGAAGAGTTCAAGGGTTGAGATAAGGACAGGGAGATCAATCAACTGTTACCATCATGGACAAACAGACTCAGGTCTGTTTTTTTTAAGACACATGTCTTAAAATAGAAAATAATAAAAATAACCAAATTATATTTTCTTTATTTGCCTAATTACTAAAAAGCTAAAGTAGTTAGAAACTAAAACAAACAAAAACCACCTTCCCCCTCAGCCACCCTCTCCCACTTCCTCCCCCCGAGTGGTGCAGGAGAACAGGGAATGGAGGGCTATGGTCAGTCCCTGATGCTTCATCTCTGATGCTTCTTCACGGTCACTCTCTGCCCCTGCTCCATGTGGGGTCCCTCCCAAGGGAGGCCGTCCTTCCCAAACTGATCCTGCATGGGCTTCCCACAGGCAGCAGCTCTTCAAGAACTGCTCCCACATGGGTCTGTACCACGGGGTCCATCATTCAGGAGCAAACTGCTCCAGCACGGGTCCCCCACGGGCGGCAGGTCCCCTCAGCCCCCCTGCTCTTGCATGGACTTCTCTCCATGGGAGGCAGCTCCAGCCCAGGGCCTGCTCCTGCAGGGGCTCTCCATGGGCTGCAGCCTCCTTCAGGCCACATCCACTTGCTCCACTGGAGGCTCCTCCATGGGCTGCAGTGTAGAGATCTGCTCTGCCGTAGGACCGTTGTGGTTTAACCCAACCAGCAGCTAAGCACCCCACAACCGTTTGCTCACCCTCCCTCTTCCCCCTCTCGATGGGGGAGAGAATCAGAAAAAAATGAAGTCTGTGGGCTGAGATAAAGGCAGTTTATTAGGACAGAAAGGAAAAGAAAAATAATAATAATGATAATAGTACTACTAATAATAATGTGTACAAAACAAGTGATGAACAATGCAATTGCTTACCACCTGCTGATCTATGCCCAGCCTATCCCTGAGCAGCCACAGCCCCCCTCCCCGGCCAGCCACCAGATATAATTTGACATTCATGAAGTGCAACATTGCTCACTGCAACCTGGGTGAGTCCTAAAAGGACATAGAAATGACAGCATAAACTGAGAGACTTCAGAAATTGACCAATTACTTGCAAGTACAAAATATACATACCATATGATCCCTGGAATTGGGATTCAAGTGGTGACTGTATCTTGTGTTAACTTGCCTAGGTTCCGATTTTCAACCTGAGTAGTTACTTCCCTTTGGTATCCCTTAAGTTAACATTCTGTATGTATACTGAGTTGTCTTCTACCACAGCATTCCAAAATCTCAAACTATCCATCAACAGATATATAATTTTCTATATCAGAAATGATTCAGCACTCTTTAGCTCACCGTCCTTATCAAAATGATTTATAGAAAAATACTATTGAGTGATTTTAAAATAAGATGAAGATGTGAAATCTATGTCTTCAAACAGTTTGGATTCCCTTTAGAGTTTAAGTATTTAGCAGTTCTAGTATTTGACCTAAAATTTGACCTGCTCTGTAGAGTCTATGCATATAGTGGTCCTTCTGCTAGAATTAATACTGAAGTATGCCTTTAAATTACAATGCTCAACACTGATCTATACAGAATTCCTGGAAGTGAGTGTACCTGAAACCTCTGAGAGCAGCCCAGACAACAGGTTTTCTCTTGTGTGGAGGATTGTAAAATGCTAGAGAAATTAATTTTCATTGTCAATCAGAACAAACCTTCCAGACAGAGATTTCATATGAATATTAGATATTATTCTTGCTTCTGTTCTACTTACAGTCTTTTCTGCAAATCAGTGCCCCTAATGAATTACATCCAGTGGAATCTCAGAGTGATGAAAAATTATATTCATACTAATAAACTACAGAGTGTCAGGGAAAAGATTTGACAAAGGACCTAAAGTCATCTATACTAATTATCTCTAGCACTTTGAGGCTTCAGCTCAGTTTAAGGGACTATGCAGGACTGGCACTATTACCAAGAGGTAATGGGAGAAAAATCTAAGTGCAGATAAGAGAGTTTAAATGTATAGATTTGAGATACCCAGTGCAACTTGCCTTCAACCTGGAGAACAAGCCATGGAACATTTTATTTATTGAACTGATGTGTCTTGGGATTCTAGGTATCTAAGAAGGTGTAGGTCGTCTTAATGTGCAGTCATGTTATAAAACCAAGGATGGTTCAGCAAGGTCAGTGAAGTTCAGTGAAGAAGGAGGGGGAGTGGGTGCTTCAGGCAAAGGGAGCAGAAAGTTCTCCTTCAGCCCATTGAGGGGCCCCTAGTGGATCAGGCTGTCCCCCTGCAGCCCATGGGTCCCACATGGAGCAGATCTCCACGCTGCAGCCCGTGGAGGAGCCCCCGGTGGAGCAGGTGGATGTGGCTGGAGGAGGCTCTGCCCCATGGAGAGCCCCCACAGGAGCAGGCCCCGGGCTGGAGCTGCAGCCCATGGAGAGGAGACCACGCAGGAGCAGGGGATCTGGGGGGAGCTGCAGCCTGTGAAAGATCCATGCTGGAGCAGTTTGCTCCTGGGGGATGGACCCCATGGTGCAGACCCATATTTGGAACAGTGTTGAAGAGCTGCTGCCTGTGGGAAGCCCATGCAGAATCAGTTTAGGAAGGATGGCATCCCATAGGAGGGACCACACACTGAAGCAGGGGCAGAGAATAACCAGGCAGGAACAGAAGAAATGAAGCAGTTCTCACTGCTCTAGTCTGTTATTAGTAGGCAATAAATTACATTAATCTCCCTAATGCTGAATCTGTTTTTCCAATGACAGTAATTAGTGGATTATTTCCCTGACCTTATCTCAACCCATGAGCTTTTTTCCATTGTGTTTTCTCCCTTGTCCTTTTAAGGAGCTGGAGTGAGAGAACAGCACTGTGGTGCTTAGCTACCTACTGGTGTGAAACCACCACAGCAGCAGGGTCAAAGTGAGTCCCAGTTTGGTCCCTTGCATAAGGAAGAAGTAAGGGGAAGAACTTTACCTCAAGTTGAACATGTTAGGGTTTCTATTATCTTCAGTGGTAAGTCATGGTCAGATTTGTTGAATGCTGATGTGGGGCTCAAGTGGCCCTATGGAACTGTAAGGTTGGGATACATCTGCGTTAACAGAGGTCAAAGTTAGGGGTTGGATGTAGCTTCAGATTTCAGAAACTTAAATGTCATTGCTTACATACAGAGTTCTACTTTTAAAATTAAATTAATGGCACCCTGGACCTCTTCACTGTTGATTAGTGGCTCATTCAGTTGCCCACGCTCAGGTATTTAGTGTTATTTGAGACACCTTGGGGTATGCTGCCTGGCCTTCAATTGCCACTTGAGAAGAATACGAATAAAAAAATAACTCCTATAAGTCCTGCATTACAGGTGGTTATGGATATCTCAGATATCTCTGGAGTTTCTGTTTCTTCATTGTAAAGGTTATTAGATGAAACTTAGTTATGCAACTTTGAGACATCTAAAGCTAGAGTATATAAATCTATCTTCTGCACAGAGGCAAGTTTCCCTCTGTATAAACTGTATATCAGTTAATTCCACTTTCCTGATTATTCTTACTCTCCTCTTTGTAGCCTCACTTTATTGCCTGAAAAAACTCGTGGAGCAAATTATCTTCAAACACCCTTTGGGGATAATGAAGGAGAAAATTGCCGAGGCGATCGGCTCCGGGGCAGACGCGCTCTGCAGCGGAGCGGGGGATCGGGACAGGCAGGGCTATTTTCCCGGCATCGAGGCCACTCGAGGCAGCCGAGGGAGCCCCCACGACCCGGCAGCCCAGTGAGAGACGCTGACGAGGCGTAGGCAGAGCCAGCAGCGCCCCCTCCCGGCCGTTCAAAAGCAGCCCCTGGGAACGCGGCGACCAGGACGGGCAAACAGGGCGGGGAGCGGCAGAAAGGAGGGGCGCGGCATTTCGCGCGGCAGTTCGCGCAGGCAGGGCGAATAGGGAGGGCAGAGCGTTCCTGGCCGCCCTTAAGAACACCTCACCTAACGGCTGTCTACCACTAGCTAGGCCACTATGGTCCTCGCTAGGCAGCGAGCTTGCGCCAGAAAGTCTGTAGGCACCCAGACAGACTGCTCGCTCCAAAATGCGGTAGTTCAGGTCTCTGGGTGCAGGGAGTGCCAGAGCCTGCTGCTGCCATCTGAAGGAGGCAGAGATACTGTGTGCGTGAGGTTCGAGCAGGTGGACGACCTGGTCCGCCTGGTGGCAGAGCTCAAGGAGGAGGTGGAGAGGTTGAGGGCCATCAGGGAGTGTGAGAGGGAGATCGACTGGTGGAGCAACTCCCTGCAAGGCCCGAAGGAGAGGCACCGGGATGAGACTCCCCACATGGGGGTGGACCCCCTGCCCAGTCGCTGTCAGGCAGAGGGAGGGAACCTAGGAGTTCAAGAGGAATGGAAACAGGTCCCTGCTCGACAATGCAGGAAATGCCTGCCCCCCACCTGCCCCACCTTCCCAGGTGCCCTTACGCAATAGGTTTGAGGCCCTGGAGCTCGAGAGGATGGTGGATGAGGATGTGGAAGGAAGTTTAACCAGGAAGCCTAGGATGAGGAAGTCTGCTCCACGCCTCAAGACTGCTTCCACCAAAAAGGAAAGAAGGGTGATCGTTGTGGGCGACTCCCTTCTCAGGAACTGTCCTGGTTTCAGTTCAGACAGTTTTCCTCCTAGTAGCTGGTAGAG
>CM021765.1:164842569-164853201 GCA_011076525.1 Nettapus auritus
TCCTATCTTAATAAACTGTCTCTATCTCAACTCTGGTTTCACTTTTCCGTTTCTCTCCCCCATCCCAGAGAGGGAGGGGGGAGGGTGAGCGAACGGCTGTGTGGTGTTTAGCTGCCGGCCGGGTTAAACCACAACAGGAACGGAGGGCCCTATCTGTTGGCCTGACCCTACCCGTAGGGAGGTCTGCTGCCTCCCTGGGGCCAGGGTCAAGGATGTTGCCAGAAAGCTTCCCAACCTGGTTCGTCCCTCCAATTACTACCCACTACTGATGGTCCAGGCTGGCAGTGATAACACTGACGAGAGAAGCCTGAAGGCTATCAAATGGAACTTCAGGGGGCTGGGACAGTTAGTGGATGGAGCGGGAGTACAGGTGGTGTTTTCGTCCATTCCTACAGTGGCAGGGAGGGGTTCAGAGAGGGCATGGAAAGCCCACATGATAAACACATGGCTCAGAGGCTGGTGCCAACATAGAAGTTTTGGGTTCTTCGACCATGGGACGCTTTATTCGGCACCCAGCCTGATGGCCACAGATGGGTCCCAACAGTCCCCAAGGGGAAAACGGATCCTGGCCCAGGAGCTGGCAGGGCTCATTGAGAGGGCTTTAAACTAGGTAAGAAGGGGGACGGGGATGAAACAAAGCTTGTTGGAGGTGTGCCAGGGAGAACAGTGGCTAGGCTGGGGGAGAAGGCAAAGGCTCAGCTGAAGTGCATCTACACTAATGCACGCAGCATGGGCAACAAGCAGGAGGAGCTGGAAGCCGTTGTGCAGCACGCAGGCTATGACTTGGTTGCCATCACGGAAACGTGGTGGGACCACTCTCAAGACTGGAGTGCTGCAATGTCCGGCTATAGGCTCTTCGGAAGGGACAGGCAGCACGGAAGGGGTGGTGGAGTGGCTCTCTATATTAGAGAGTGTTTTGATGTCTTGAACTTGAGACTTGCAATGACAAGGTGGAGTCGCTATGGGTTAGGATCATTGGGAAGGCCAACAAGGCAAGCATCCTGATGGGGGTCTGTTATAGACCACCGAACCAGGATGAGGAGACGGACGAGGAGTTCTACAGGCAGCTGGCAGAAGTTGCAAAATCGTCAGTGCTTGTTCTTGTGGGGAACTTTAACTTCCCAGACATATCCTGGAAGCACAACACAGCACAGAGAAAGCAGTCCAGGAGGTTTCTGGAGAGTGTGGAAGATAACTTCCTTACACAGCTGGTTGGCGAGCCTACCAGGGGTGGCGCCCCGCTAGACCTTCTCTTCACTAACAGAGAAGGACTTGTGGGAGATGTGGTGGTTGGGGGCTGTCTTGGGCAGAGTGACCACGAAATGGTAGAGTTCTCGATGATTGGCGAAGTCAGGAAGGGGGCCAGTAAGACCGCTGTCTTGGACTTCCGGAGGGCTGACTTTGTGCTGCTGAGGGCACTGGTTGGCAGAGTCCCTTGGGAGGCGGTTCTGAAGGGCAGAGGAGCCCAGGAAGGCTGGGCGCTCTTCAAGAAAGAAATCTTAATGGCTCAGGAGTAGTCTGTCCCCACATGCCCAAAGATGAGCCGGCGCGGAAGAAGACCGGCCTGGCTGAACAGAGACTTGTGGCTTGAGCTTACGAGAAGAAAATGGGCCGATGGGCCAAGGCCAACAGTATGAAGTTCAACAAGGCCAAGTGCTGGGTTCTGCACCTGGGGCACAACAACCCCAAGCAGAGCTACAGGCTGGGAGATGTGTGGTTAGAAAGCTGCCTGTCAGAGAAGGACCTGGGAGTTTTGGTTGACAGTCGGCTGAATATGAGCCAGCAGTGTGCTCAGGCGGCCAAGAAGGCCAACAGCATCCTGGCTTGCATAAGAAACAGTGTGGCCAGCAGGTCCAGGGAGGTGATCGTCCCCCTGTACTTGGCTCTGGTGAGGCTGCACCTCGAATCCTGTGTTCAGTTTTGGGCTCCTCGCTACAAGAAGGACATGGAGGTGCTTGAGCGAGTCCAGAGAAGGGCTGCGAAGCTGGTGAGGGGCCTGGAGAACAAGTCCTACGAGGAGCGGCTGAGGGAGCTGGGATTGTTCAGCCTGGAGAAAAGGAGGCTCAGGGGTGACCTTATCGCTCTCTACAGGTACCTCAAAGGAGGCTGTAGTGAGGTGGGGGTTGGTCTATTCTCCCACGTGCCTGGTGACAGGACGAGGGGGAATGGGCTTAAGTTGTGCCAGGGGAGTTTTAGGTTGGATCTTAGGAAGAACTTCTTTACCGAAAGGGTTGTTAGACATTGGAACGGGCTGCCCAGGGGAGGTGGTTGAGTCACCATCCCTGGAGGTATTTAAAAGTCGTTTAGATGTAGAGCTTAGGGATATGGTTTAGTGGGGACTGTTAGTGTTAGGTCAGAGGTTGGACTCAATGATCTTGAGGTCTCTTCCAACCTAGAAATTCTGTGATTCTGTGAATAGATGCTGTTTGAAAAGAAAGGCTTTAAACAGTTTCAAACAGTGTTTTGGTACTTAGGATGTTACAGTGTGGATGGATTGACAAACAGATGTTTAAAAACTTGTCTGAAAAATTATACTGAAAGGGTAACAGCAATGGGTTGTACTCTTCCTGGAGGCCAGTAACTAGAAGAGTACAGCAGAGGTCCATACCAGGACCTCTGTTCAGCATCACCACCAGTGACCTGGAAGAGATGAGACAGTTCTATCTTAACAAATTTGCTTATGACACCAGTCTGGGAAGACTAGTTAATATGCTTGAGGGCAGGGCAGACAGAAGGTGAGAACAAATCAATGAACTTCATGAAACTCTGCAAGAACATAAGCAAATTCCTGCCCCTGGGAAGGTACAGGTTGGGGAAAGACTGTCTGGGGAGCAACTCAGTGGAAGAGGCATGGGGGACCCATGGGAAAGATGTGCTGAACATTAACCAGCTGTGTGACCTGGCAGCAGATGGCTAACAATAACTGGATCTGTATTAAGAGGAGCACAAGCAGCAGATCAAAGCAATTATTCCTCCTCAGTCAGCACTCATTCAACCTGATACTGTTCAGGGACCCACACTACGGGGAAGACATTGATAAACTGGAGCAAATTCAGCAGAAGGGGACCAGGATGGTCAGCATTGGAGCACCTGCTCTGTATGGAGAAGCTGTGGGAGTGGGGCTTGTTCAGATGGAGAAGAGACTGCTGTGGAGTTACCCAACAGTAGTACCTGGTGCCTACAAGTAGACACTTACTACTATCTAGCAAGACTTTTGATAGCTGTGTATGGCAAGAAGGGCATCTACTTAAATATGGTAAGTTCATGCTGGCTATAAGGAGAATCTTTTTCCTGATGAGGACAGTCAGGCAGTGGAACAGGTTGCCCAAAGAGACTGTGCAGTACCCAGTCTTCGAAGATTTCTGGATCTGATTGTATAAAGCTCTGAGTAGACTGGTCTGATCTTACAATGGACTCTCTGAGGAGGTTGGACCAGGTCCAAGTTGCTGTGTTCCCTTCCTGCTTGTGATCTTAACATTCTAAGTCTAGATGATTAATGCATGTTTAACAGATTTATGCAATAACATGAGAAGAACATTTTTACTGTGACCATTTATGTTCTGGTTTCTCAATTAATTTTGAGTGCTTGTAATATAAACCTTTACTCCTGAATTTATTACCTGGATTGATTTTTATAGTCTAAGGAGTTCAACAATATTTCTCAGATTTTAGAGTAGATTAGATGAATCACATACCAAAATGGTTCCTTCTACTCAGTAACTCTCAGGAAAGCCCAGAACAATTGGTTTAAATGTAGAATATGCACTGAAAAGGTTATGAGAGATTAATTCCTGTCCAGAATGATCTAATTTTAAGGGAGGCTGTGGATGCCCCATCCCTGGAGACATTCAAGGCCAGGCTGGATGGGGCACTGGGCAGCCTGCTCTAGTGGCTGGCAACCCTGCCCAGAGCAGGGGGATTGAAACTAGATAATCTTTAAGGTCCTTGCCAACCCAGGACATTCTAGGATTCTATGAAATTTCCTATAAAATTAAAGGGCTAAAAAAATGGACTAAATATTTGGCCAGAGTAAGTAAAAACTGATCTATTGCTCTCAATATATTGAAAAATCAGTTTCTGAAGGACTGTCCTTTTGATGTTTTACTCAAGTCTGAATCTTTCATCAAATTAATATTAGTAGTCTGATAATAAAGACTTTGTAAGAGCACAAAAAGATTGTTGTCATGAATGTTTTGCTTGTATGACATATAACTATCCTCAATTACATAAATAGGTAATGTATGTTTTGCAGTTTAGTAAAATGTATAAAAGGACAAACAAAAAGAAAGGTTTTGGTTCTGTAATTCTCATTTTGCTTTAGTTACAAATATGATCATCAAACAGCGTACTTAACAGTGGCTGCTACCAACTACATGGATGATGCAGCACTGTAAATTCTTGTTTGCTGAGTGTCTCAGAATGAACAGATCGATTAAATTAAAAAAAAAAAAAAAAAAAAAAAAAAAAAGGGAAGAAAACAAAGCCACCACCAACAAAAATAATTTCCAGTTTTGTCCAAACACGTAAATGAAAATATGTGATTCCATGAGTAAAGCTGTCACTCCTGACAAAAATGTTTGGCATCTTCATGGTGAAAAAACACTCACTGAAAGGAAGATTCCATCTTAGAAAAGAGGAATAACATAATTTAAGTAAGAGAATCATATAAGTTAACTAGGGGAAAAGATGTATTATGACAAATGGTTAATAATAATGGTTATTCATAATTGCTCCACATCATGTTTTTATTGGAGTTTTGCCTGATTTGGTCTTACATGTTCCAGAGAAAGAACTGTCATTATTTTCCACAAGAAATTTTATATTGGCTGTGCAAGCTTATTGCAAGGAAGTTTTTTATTAAGTTCAATCTAATACATGTTGTTTCTATAAATCGCTGAGAAGGATTTTTTTTTAAATTGTATTTTCTTCATTGCTACTCTTTTCTTACTTACTGTGATGAACTGCTGTTTCTTATTTAACCCAGTTGTGTATTTCACTTTGAAATAATTCCTTTATAAATGATCTCTCCAACCTTATGGACTTATATTCCAAACAGTCTGTACTTATCTGGTAATTAAATAATTGGAAATCAGTATCTTAAGATCTGTCTCGAGAATTGCTCAGAGAAAGAATGACATTTACTTAAACTAAAACTATGTTCATAATTTTTGTATGATTCATCGCACAGTGATCATTATTTCTTTTACTGTTTCATTTTCATTTGGTTTTGGCAGTTACACATTACCAAAGACATATTTCTACAGGCCTGAAATAGCAGAGGATTTGTGAAGTGAACATTTGTTAAGTGTAAAGCATTTCTGATGTTTTTATGGAGATGAGGAATGAAAAAGAAGTCTTAGCAGAGAACGTATGTGGCAGGTACTGTCTGAGAGCTGGTAGTGTGGACAATTTTATTGAGTTTCATAAGCAATCAAAGCATTGCTACGTGGAGTTAGCTAAACATAGAAGTACCTCTATTTTACTTTTATTATTACTGTTTTTAATATTGTTTTAAATTAATATTTTTGCTTTCCACATTTCCATTCATAATATGACTCAATATTACTCAAATGCTTCCAAGTACTCCTCTTCACACGTTACAGTTTTTCTGAAACAAAACGTGAAATATTGCTTTTTCTACTTAAGCATCTTCCTATAATTGTGTATATCATTTCCTTTTCTGCATCAAAGCTGTATCCTTTTTTTTCCCATACTGTCTCAACAGCCACCATAATAATTCAACCCAAACCTTCATCCCCTCTCGCTACTCAGATCCATCTAATTCTACTATTTTTGAAATGATGGATTCCCACCTTTCAACAGGGTGCTCAATATTGTACCAAACAACAGATTTAGGAGAAACCCAAGCTGAATTATTTGTTAGCTCCAAATTAAGAGTTGAAAAATGATAGTGCAAAATCTGTCCAAAAAATTGCAGTGAGAGTCACAGATAGTTCCAAGAAATTACCAGAATTTTGTCCTGTAGCTGTTCTCCCTGTGGACTTCTAATGTTTGCCCTATCCACAGTACTAAAGTATTTAAAGCATAGGAAGCAAACAGGATGAAATCATCCCTTCTAGAGAGTGTTGGCCCCCAAGAATATTAAAAAGATTTAAATTTGCTTCACTGGTTTTTGTTTTTGTTTTTGTTTTTTTGAAAAATAATACCTTGTCAGCTGTGCTTAGTAACTTCAGTACGAATTCACGAGGATGGAAGACAAAGAGACGGATCTGACCACAGTTGCATAGCTCTCTAGTTCTTCGCCACTTCATGAACTTTTTGAACTACACAAACTTCACTGTACATATGTTAGTGAAGATTAAACAAATGCATGAAAGGTAGATTGGGGAATAATTAGCATGAAATATTAGCACATCTGGCACTAATTAATATCCTTCATTTAGATGTGTAAGTCAGGAATCTTCTGTTACTCTTTTGATAAGGATTTGGTGGACAGTAGGAGAAAAGTGACCATATTGAGGAGATTTTATAAAATCATTTTATAAAGGAGAAAAGTGATTGTATAATGAGTTGTAGCTATTATTTCCAGAAGTATTGGGCATTTTAAAAAGTCTGTCAAGGGCTGTATCTGTGTGTTTCTGCTGTTAGAACTGGGAGATTCTTCAATCTTCATGTAATTTCTAATGTGGACCTAATGCGTTTGTTTGGGAATAAAATATAAAAATAAATAAAGGAAGAAATAAAATCCCCATATAATGCTAGTTGTGAGGACATACACTAGGAAATGAGAAGTGAAAATGTTTTGAAATCTAGGGGAGAGTGAAAGATTATACCATAGTTCACTTTGCTTAACCCAAGAAAATATTGCTTTCTTTTGGATAATTGCAATATCAAATGGAAGTTGGAATTGCTGTTTTATAGCATACTGCTGTTATCCAAATAAATACCTCCTAGAGAAAGAGTTTGAGTAGAAAGCAAGATTACTTTGATAGAAGTGAAACACTGCACAAAGCTTGAGCCTCTCTGCTATTTTTGTCCATGTATAGAATAGTTATGCTACTGTTTTATGATGAACTCTGACTGTGTTCTGCCTACAAGGTTTATTTGAATGATATCAATAAATGGATGAGTGGGAGTTTTGTCACTGTTCAGTAAAGGACTTTTGGCCTCAAGCTCCACCATGACCCCTGTCACTTAAAATGTCAGCTTTATAATATCTATTTTCCTATCTGTAAAAGAGGAACCATGGAACTGACCTCATTTGGTGCCTGCTTTGAGACATCTTGATAAAAGTATGCACTTACATTAGAGAATTGCTTACTAGGACTATATATTTAAATAATATATATATATTTATCTTTTACATATTTCATACTTTCAATATAAACATCATAACTATATTGACTGTTTTCTTTTTACTTGCCTCAGTATTGTGTCATGTTCTGACATGCACATTCAAAAGAACATACCTATTACTAAACTGATTTATACCAGCTCACCCCTTAAAGATTGTTAAGGCAGTTCTGTGGACTGAAAAAGACTTCGTATAGAAAAATTTGTGTTGATGGAGGATTCCTTCACACTCAAGAAACTGAATACATTAAAAATGTTATTTGCCGGTTTTGGGTCAGATTCTTAGCTGAAAGCAATAGAATTAAATGAAATTGAGTTTGATCCATTATATGTAACATAGATTTAGGAAAATCTGAAAATATTTATTTCCCATGAATTTAGAAGTCCTGTCTGTATAAAGTCTTCTATTTTAGTGCTGCATTGTGAACACAAGGATTTAAGGCTCAGTCAGGCATCAGTCAAAAATAAGACAAGAGTCTTTTCACTACTGACCAATGACTAGAAGGAATAAAGAAAACTTTTACAAAAAATTGTCTGAAATTTCTAGAGGAAAGAACAAAGTTTTTTTGTTGTTGTTGTTTTGTTTTGTTTTGTTTTTATTGGTTCGAGTTTTTTTCTGGTACCATAATAGCACTTTCAGGCTTTCAGGCTAATCATTTTATAATGAACAACAGAAGCGCAGGTATTCAGAAATAATAGCCAATCTTGTGATATGTTCAGTGGAAGCACATTTTTAGTGATATAATACTGATGATGAACTTTGGAGTTTTTATTACAAGATGTTCTCTGATAGGTACGTGGACATTTAAAAACAGAGAAATGTTCATACATGAAACTGTGGAGTTCAAACCACTAGATTTAGGGAACAGGAGTCAATGAACAACATTAGCACTTCCTCATTTCCACGAGTCTCCTAGGACATCTACTGCATAGGAACATAACAGGCCCAGAGAAAGCCCTTACAAATTCAATGAAAAAAGTGTTACTGTCTTGACCTGTGCTCTACACACACCAATAATAAGTACCTCATAGTCTTACTTCAGAATGCAGACACATTTTATTTTCCTTATGTTATAGAAAAGAGAACAAAAGAGTTAACATTATAGTGTCCTGGAATCCTTCAGGTTACAATCAAATATAACAGGGTAAGCCCATTTCTCATAGATTTAGCAATAATATCTTTCATATTGAATTAATTAAATAGTAAGGTTTTGTTTAGACTGCCTTTTTTATTGTGTCTCATTCATTTCACAGAAGTGCTAAGAAATGCACATACTTATTTTTAATTACTTGGTAAACACACCTAGGTACAAGGTATCATTGAAAAGAAAAATATTCCTGGGTCTTAGACTTTACTTAACAGTTTAGGTGCCTTTGCAAATGTATGTGTGTATTCATTTATTGGCAGAAAAAAAAAATATATACTGCAGGTGAGATATTTAAGTTAAATTACAAAAAGGAAAATAAATGCCTTGTTATGTGTAAAAACTCTCTTGGAAACTGTAAAGGCAAACTTGACTGAAGCAAAAATAGGCAGATTTTGAAGAGGCATTTCAAACATAAACTGTTATATCTTCAGGGTAAAACAAGGAAGCAGACTATTAATTGTTTATGCAGGTAAGCAGAGACAGTAAAATGGCTGGAACACTAATCATATGGGATTTCAATTATCCTGATGCTGAAAACAATGAGAACTGGAAAACAAAGCAAAGCAAAGCAAAACAACAAATAAACAAACAACAACATAAACAGAAAATGTGAACATCCAAGACTGCTTCTTTTGACTGCTGAAAAATCAACAAACTGGCTTTAGCTGGAATCCTGAGAAGCAGAATAACATGATAGATGAGATAAAATGGTTGTCATCTTATACTGCACCAGTGGGGATCCATCCCTGCGGGGAAGAAGGCTTTGTCAGGTTTTGTCAGGACACCATTCTAATACCTCTAATTTTTGCCTAAGGCATGCAAACAGAAGCTGTTAGACTGAATCAATATATCCCTGGAGTACAACACGCTCCCTTCTCAGCCAATATAAAGCATTTTCACTGAACAGTTTTTTGTCTCTGTGGAGAAAATCTGTAGGGGGCATCACCGTAATCGTTCACAGCCTCTATGGAGATTGCTTTGTGTCCTCAGGGATCACTGTAATATGACTGTATAGCCCTTCTATGAATCAAACAAATTAAATCATTATTATAAAAATAATATGCAAAATGCATTTTTCAAGTATTTCTTCAAAGAATAATTAAAGCTTACATCCGAGTTAAGGTTTGCTTATATGACAGCCTCCTTCAGTCTTTTGGTCATATAAGGCATTGATAAATATTATGGGTAAAGTAACAGTATTGTGAGAATGACAAAAATCAATACTTCTGTAAAAGAGATAAAAGTCAACCCAAAAATAATACGATGGTCTACACACCACTGTCTTCAAAGCCATGGATGTATTGCAAGATAAGCTGATTCAGCATTCTATGATTTTTAGAACAAAATGTCTTTGTTCACTTAAATACCCATACAGTTATTCTCATTTAAATCTTATTCAAACGTTTTAAAAATAAAAAAATCTTGTTCCATTTGGTGCAAATATGGTTGTTTAAGGTAAGTAGTAACTTCATTTTTAAAAAAATAGTATTTCCATATATATGCTCATAAACTCTTCAAAGATGCAGACTACATCCTGAAACTTTCTAACTGAAGTCATAGTTAAAAATCACTGGACTTATATAGCCTATTTGATACTATGTCAGGAAACAAGATAGGAACAGAGCTGTCAACTGTATAATGAAATAGAATAAAATGACTATGTTTCAAAAGCTAAACTGTCACTGAGAAGGGTTTAATTGATACTGATTTTTTATGTGGAGATGCCTCATACGAAGAGCTACAAAAAATCACTGAAGCATCTCAGCACAGCTTTCAACTGCCTTACAGAAAAGAAATATCTGTCTGTGATAGGCAGGAGGCTTATTTGCTGTTTTTATAAACTATCTTTTTTCTTATTTTTGTTTTTAATAAAGTGGATTTAAAGGGTGTGAATTTTTGCCTTAGGTTTTTCAATTAGAGCAAACAAACAAGCAAACAAAACAAAATAAAAATATTTTTAATTTAAACTTAATTTTTAACTTAAAGGGCAAAGTACGCTGATATCTTTGCTTCTGAAAATTAGCAGGTAAATACACATTATTTATTCATGAGCACTTTAAAAGGTCTTATTTAGTCTTATCTTACTAAGTCTCAGTCTTATCTACCTAGAGGCAGACACAGAATCACAGAATCACAGAATCACAGAATTTCTAGGTTGGAAGAGACCTCA
>CM021765.1:164853211-164882268 GCA_011076525.1 Nettapus auritus
GGCCTGTAGTTTCCCGGGTCAGTCCTCCGGCCCTTCTTGTAGATGGGCGTCACGTTTGCTAGCCGCCAGTCAACTGGGATCTCCCCCGATAGCCAGGACTGTTGATAAATGATGGTAAGCGGCTTGGCCAGCTCCTCTGCCATTCACTTACATAGTGCAATGAGCCTTAGAGATAAGATATGTCAATGCAATACAAACATAAGCATCCAGCTCCAATAATGTGTTTGCTGTATAGAAATAAAGGTTTATACTAGACAAACTCTTCCCCAAGTCTTTTTGGATTAAATTACAAATTTCAGATGTTTAAAGATAACGAGTTAAGTTTACATCTTTAAGACCTTTGAAGGACCTGCCTCTCCCTAATATTGTGGCACAGCATTCCACATTATAAATGCAGAATAGAGCATGATACATGTAATCATGCAAACCAATACAATACTGCAATGTAGCAGTAATTGTATCCTAGTGACAGATAACATACCTTGTCCAAAAATAGATAGAACTTTGTAGAGGGAACACAGGGTCATAGGGGAGATAAATCTTCCTTCTCATTTTGAGCAACATATATTTGTTGAAGATCAAAGCAGATACGATGCTGTCCTAGATTGTCCGTGAATGAACCTGTACAAATGAGTATCTGTCTCTGTCAATATTACCATCATAAAGCTCACTGAAGTCCAAAGGGATGAAGCCAATTTTGGTAACCTTTTTTTTTTTTTTTTTTTTTCCCCCACCATAGAATCATGTCCCTGACCAGAGGACTTATCCAAGGGCTATGTTTAGCCCCCTGAAGTCCCATTTTTGCCAGAAAGCAGAAAACTGCATCAACTGGAGAATGTGCTCTTTTATATTTACATCCTTTTCTCACCACTTCTGATAACATATTTCATTCTACTCCCATTAAAATCAATAGCAAAGCTCTGTTTATTTTAGTCACTGCAGAATCTGGCCATGAATATGTTGATTTCTAATCTTCACTTCCAAATTCTGCCATCTGTGTGTATGTGTTTTTAATTTATTTATTTATTCTTTTTTGAATTAAAAATGTGTTTCACAGGCATATTTTCAGTTACTAATGTTAATACTTTACTTATGTATGATTCTCTTCAATTGAACTTCCCAGATGGTATCCATGATCCAAGCATCTTTTCTTTAGATTCCTCATTTTAAAGTTGCTACTGCATGATAAATATTGAATTATAACAGCAACCTTTCTCAGGTACCAAAATAGCTCACCCTTCTGATCTCATTATTTTCCTCCATTCTTCCTCTAAATCTAATAGCTTTCTGTCCTTGAAATGCAGTGCTTAAAATATCTATGACTCATTAATTGTAAAAAAAATTCTTTTTATTCATTAGTAGTAGAGCTTTTCATTGAATGTCCCAGCAGTGGCCCAAGACAATTTAGATAAAAACCATTATTTCCTCTGTCTAGACAGGAATTAATTTGTAGTTTTGCCCTTTTGCATGGGAATGATGGAGAATTGTTGTCATTTGATGTAATCTGAAGATCAGATATTGTCAGCATTCCCGTTATGACTGAGGAGGCCACAATTCAACTGAGCACTTAAACAGATGTCTTTCCTTAATGATGTAATTTCACAGTATTTAGGAGTGTATTTAAAGTTACACTTGTGTTCAATACGTTGACTTCCAAGAGCTTTATTATCTGAATGGAAAGCCTTTACTTATATTTTTCTTTCTTTTAAACAAATCATCACCAGACTTCACTTTTCCTAATAGAGACTTCACACTAAATATAGATCACTAAATTCTAGAAATAAAACCCTTTACTCCATATCTAACACTTTTTTTTTTTTTTTTCAGAGTAGCAGAATCACAGAACCAGAAAAAGTTATGTTTTTTGACATTCAGTAATCACTGAAATCGATGAAGTAGACATTTAATTACAAACATTAGTAGAACATCCGCTGCATATCCTAAAACAAAAAACAAATTGCATGATTTATTGACATCAAACGTTCAGTTTCTAGAGGTTAGACAAGGTATTCTCCCTCTAAATACATGTCCAAACAGCTTAAAAACCGTCCTTATTAAAAGTCACTGAGAATATGCTGCTGGCACTACAAGTAAGAGAGTAGACACCCAACGTACTTAAATTTAAATTAAATTACA
Source organism: Nettapus auritus (assembly GCA_011076525.1). Taxonomy (NCBI): domain Eukaryota; kingdom Metazoa; phylum Chordata; class Aves; order Anseriformes; family Anatidae; genus Nettapus; species Nettapus auritus. The sequence goes on from CM021765.1 coordinate 164,855,348, forward strand.
TAATTATTTGCCATGGTATGTTTTTACTGTAGCTGTAGCTACAGTATTAGCTGTATTAGTATTTATGCCCATACATACTTGATATGATATTTTGCCCATATATGGACTGTTGTTATCCTGCACTGAAGCTATATTAGAGGTTTTCTTCCCCTTCACAGAAATTCTTTAAATTCTTTATGGTACTTTCTTATACACAATTAATTAAAAAAATAGTGAAAATAAAAGTTTATTTTATTTTATTTATTTTTTTTTAAAGTTCTTTTCCTTTAGGCTTCAGCTAAGGAGATATTCATTCTTCAGAAATGCAATTACATATTTATTTCAATACTCTAAAATGATAAAATGAGTATAAGCCTTCTATATATCACATACTGGGCCTTTAAAAATCTTCAAAGCTAATCAGACTAAAACATGGCAACTTCTAAAATTTGTGTAGATAATGACCACTTATAGGATATCTAGTTTATTTTTCTGGTCACTTATTTTGTGCCTAGTTTCATAGTACTTTTTCATCACCAGCACCTTTTACAGAGTACTGGTAAGGTAGGAGGTGTATGTACATACCACCAAACAAACGGTTTTGGAATGCTGTTTCCTGCCTGTTATTCCCACTTTGTTCTTTCTGTATAGTTGATAAATTAAAGATATTCTTAGCATACTTGGGCAGGTTGACTAATAAAAACAAAACAACACCCACAATTTTGCTGGAGTCTATTAATGTTTAATATGTTAGTTCTTTTAGTAGTCTGGATATAGATTCTTCAGACATTCAATATAGTCATTGAAAGCAAACCAAAGTTTGCTCATAGATCATATATGATATTCTAACACCCTTCACTCACTGTCTTTAGATTACTTTTCCATTGGTGCTACGTGTCATCATCCTTATTGAAAACAGTAGAAAAACATGCGTTTTTTATGTACGTAACAGTTAGATCAAATTCTGATCTGCATCTTTCCCTCCAGATACTCTAGTCTACTTCTCTTTTTGTTCTCTTTCCATATATGCTTGTGGAGAATCTTTTTATGGTCCACTTTATTTTCTTTTGTTCTTCCTTAATTTTGTTTTTATTTTAACTTTTGAGTTACAGGAGTCCTGATCATAGAATCACAGAATGGAACAATTGGAAGGTTGTAGGCTGGAAGGGACTTCTCAAGATTGTCTGGTCCAACCTCCCCTTCTCTGTCGGGGACACTTACAGCCACTTCCCTAGGACCACATCCAGATGAATTTTGAATAGCTCCAAGGAGGAAGACGCCATAAACTCTCTGGGCAGCCTGTGTGTTGTGGTTTAATGCCAGCAGGCAGCAAAGTACCACACAGCTGCTCACTCACTCTCTGTAGGAGAGATGGGGGAGAGAATTGGAAAGGTAAAACTGTGAGAACTCATGGATTGAAATGAAGACAGTTTACTGAGTAAAGAAGAAACTGCACATAAAAGCAAACCAAAACAAGGAATTTATTCACTACTTCCCATTGGCAAGGAGATGTTCAGTCACTTCCAGGAAAGTAGGGCTCATCACACATAATGGTTTCTTGGGAAGACAGATGGTACCACTGCATCTTTACCTCAGCTTTCACTGCTGAGCATGATGTCATATGGTGTGGAACATCCTTTTGGCCAGCTTGGGTCAACTATCCTGGATCTGTCCCCTCCCAACTTCTTGTGCAGCCGCTGACTCCTCACTGGCAGGGCAGTGTGAGAAGGTGAAAATTCTTTGGCTGTATGTAAGCACTGCTCTGCAACAACTATAAACATTGGTGTGTAATCACTACTATTTTCATCAAAAATCCAAAACACATCATCATGTGAGCCTCTATAAAAAAAATTAACTCTGTCCCAAACAAAACCATGACACTGCAGTGGTGCTCAGTAACCTGCACAGTAAAGAAGTGCTTCTTGATGTTCAGAGAGAACCTCTTGTGTTTCAGTTTGCATGTATTGCCTCTTGTCAGGTCCCTGGGCACCACTGCAAAGAGCCCGGCTCTGTCCTCTTTCATCCTCCTTTCAGGTCTTCATAAACACTGATGCGGTTCCCTCCCTGTGCCTTCTCTTCTCTAGGCCGAAAAGTCCCCGGTGTCTCAACCTTTCCTCATATGAGAGATACTCCAGTCCCTTCATCAGCTTCATGGCCTTTCACTGGGGCAATGTAGCTCCATGTCTTTCTTGTACTGGGAACCCCAGAAATGAAGACAATACTCCTGTTACTTTGGATGATCTCTGCCTTTTATCTCTTCATTGCAGATTGTCTACATCATCTTAATTTCTTGTTTCAGTTGTTTATTCCTCCAAGTAATCCTGTAGACAGCAAAGTCCGTACAGATACAGTAATATCTATAAACACTGGTGAACATCCTAATAAAATAAACCTCAGTTAAATGCATCTTGAAACCCTGAACAATGTACTGCAAGAAGGTCATGGGTATAAATATTTTTCCTACTGTGTTGGCTCAGAATAGACATAATTCCTCACTGAATAAACCCTAATGAAAGCTTGGATGCAGACTGAGTAGTAAACGTGTGCAGGAAGGACATATCTTTTAAATACAGTTATGTTCTATAAACTATTTAGCACCCATGACTCTCCATGACTTTTCTCAATGGTTGAATATTATCTTTTTCTTTCATTTAAATCAAAAATGACCTAAAGCCCAGAAAGACCTGTTCCTGAGGGTTAACTTGTTTCTATAATTGTAAATGGATGATTATTTCATTTAGAATATAACTGGATGTCTGAAATGTTTTATATGACTCAAGCTTTGATATTTCCACAACTTTCACTAGGAAAAAAAAATTATCTAGACATATTTTAATTTGGAAAGTTTCCTGGATTTTTCAGGTTCTGTTTCCCACTACATGGTTTAATGCCACTCTTCTCAGTCTAATCTCCATGAACCAGCTTATTAAAAATTCTAGGATGCACATCATTAACCTGCTATATATAAATATAATAATTCAGTGTTTGTAAGAGGCTCATGATTATTCTCTTGGACAGCACATTGGGGAATGGACTAGATACCCTGAGAGCAAAAGGCATGAATTTTCCAATCTCAGTAGTGAAGACAAAAAGAGACAACAGACCACATCCTCTATGTGTCAAACATCGAGGAAAAATTAATATGTGCCAAATACTAAATTAAAGTGCAGCACATCGTGGAAATGACTTTTAAACAAGTAGTACATGATCTAGAGACATGATCTGGAGAAACTATCTAATCACTATGATCTAGAATGATCTACCACCTTAAATTTACTCCAGACTACATTATTAGTCATATTTCACTGTGGAATTTTTCTCCCTCTTAGAAGCTTCATAAATCATGATACGCTTTGTAAACAGTTTTAGGAATATCATAAATTTTGCTTCAATCTTCTACTCTGATAAATATGATGGTTATCCTGTTCTGTCTTGTTCCATCCTCAAACATTTAATTGTATAGCTAGAGAGTCTGGATGTCTTGTAAAGGTGTATTATATATATTTTTTAACAATCTAGTTGTCATTGTACTTTTTAAATTTTCTGTTCTTGCACACAGAATTTAAGAGAAAGTATTTCCTATTTTTTTTTTTTTTTTTTGCTCGACATTTTTGTTTTTATTTTAGCCAGCTTTCCTCACTCAAAGGTGATCATAATATTATGCTTCAGGTAAAAACAGCCAGCAAGTGGAAAAATCTACACCAGTCTATTATGCAACCTTCTTAAAATTCTGCTTAAAAGTATACCTTTAATTCATGCCTATGTCTACAGACTCCTGGCTACATTGCATTGAACCATATCCAGTATGTGTAACTGTAGGAAAGAAACAGAACATTTCTGACTCAGAACATTTCTGAAGCTGTAAAATTATGGCAGCCAAGATATGTGCATTCCCTAGCAAAAAGACTTAATACATTAATTTTATACATTGATAGTCTTCATTCTATTGATTTTCAATATTTGACAAATAAGCATCAAAATCTTATTTTATCAACTTCCTGCACCTCCTCTTGATTCTACGTTTTATTTCTGATTATATTGAATATTACAAATCAATGAGATGAGAAGGTTTGAATGAAAAATCCACTTAGCTGAAAAAATTCCCTGGAGCATCTCACAATGTAATATTTTAAAGTTTAGGGAAAAAAAAGTCCACAAAAATAAAATAAAACCATATTTCCTTAGATTTGCTTCAAGATGGCACAAACTTTCTTAAAAATATTCCTTTGTTGTGTGGCGTAACGACCACACGGACACCAGGGTTCTTTTAGGAGCAGCTACCTGCTACTTTTTTATTGATGACATAACTTCAGCTCTCTCTTACTGAGGGCCCAACTTCACCTCTCATATTGGAGGCATAACTTCATTATCCTTGTTTCTCCCCATCTTGAGGACAGGCTCCCTTCTTGTACCATTCGTCCCATAGCAGTACTTTTACACTCACTATTCATTGGTGTACAACTTTGCCCGGCAACCGCAAACAGGTCTCCTGAATCACCCTCTTTGTTCCCTCTAAACTCTTTACATTCCTGATGGCCTCCTCCTTAAGAGTCTGATGTTATCAAAAACCATAGGGCTTGTTGACCGCCATGGCCAAGCTCCTACAGTAGAGCTAAACAAATTTCTGCCAGGTACCTTGAACTTTCCCTGACACCTGACAATAATAGAGGGATACATTCACAGAGGCATATATTTTTTATTCAGAAGAATATGTGCCTATATGTCAGCTGTATTATTATTATTATCATCATTATCATTATTATTCCAGACTCTTCTAGTAATTGTTTTTCTCTTTTAGAAAGTTGTTACTCTAATTAAATTCACTGCTTCAAGGCAAACATTTGATAGTGGTTAAGTCCATATAAAGTGGGTGGGGTTGGAACCAACAGGGTATATTGATGCTAAGTAGCATGAGGCTAAAACTCACTTATGTACACAGATATATATGGCTTTTAGGTAGGGACAATGAGACTGAGGATTTCATCCCTACAGCCTCAGCTCCTGCAACATCTTATTGTACTTTTCCTGTAAGCTTCTTCCAAGGCACCTTCAAGTCCTCTTCAGCATTGCATTTTCATGTTCTTTGCCATGCTTGCTCCTTCATTCAAGTCCGTGGATTTGCATTCATCTGTCTGATCTTCACTATGATTCTGCTACTGGTACTACTCTTTCTGGAACTTAATGGCCCTCTCACTTTCTCAAAGGCTGCTGGACAGTGAGATAACCTCTGAGCTTCTAAGACTCCAAGATGCATAACATTTTGGTTGATATTTGAAATTCTGTCTATTGTTACTGTCATGTTTTCTGACAGTAACAATCCTCACATCTGATGGTTTGGGTGCTACAGAAATGTTCGTCATCCAGAAGAGTTCTCTGAGGAGGTACTTGGTAATAAAAATGAATGCAAAGTACAAAGAGATCCGTTTGAACATTCATAAATATGATCTTCAGTTCACACTTCACATTTACCTCCAATCTCAGCATTTGATTCTGATCGTCCTGTACTATATATCCATTGCATATCTATCTCTGTTTTATGTGCTTGCAGTGTCTACAGCTAGCAACCTCTCATGCACAGGTCACACAATATGTAACCAAAAAAAGAACGCACCTCTGAGATAAAAGTGACTATGCACATAGCTCCAAATGTTGTTTATCACATACTTATGAGTCACTTGCATGTGCATTAAAAGTTGAGATAGATCAGCATGAAAGAAGCTGAGGGAGGCATTGAACTCACCTCCCTGAAAAGGGAAATTGAAACACCATTACTCTGCAGTTGCTTTCCCTGTAACTGCTTGTCTGTGTAAGTGTGACAACAGGAATATTTTGCCTATGTTGTTCACTTTCAGCTTTGGAGATTTCCCAAATTAAAAAAAAAAAAAAAAAAAAAAAAAGTATCTGTCATGAAGCAGATTAATTTTTTGCTAGTTATCCTACTCTTAAACTTTTAACCATATTTGCAGAATAATATAGAAAAAGGTGATGGGGATAAAAAGACAAGGCACAAAGGATAAAAGTATAATAAGAAAAAGATTACATTAAATGATTTACATTTTCAAGAATTTTTAAGACTGAACAGCTTACATGCACCTTATAAGTGCATTCATAGACTTTTAGTTGTATTACTTTTTTTTTTTCCTTGAATTTAAGACTTGCAATTTAGTCAGATCCTGTTCAGTTAGATAACTGCTAAATGCCCAGTGAAAATTATCTTCAAAAAAAGTGTTTTGTTTTGTTTTGTTTTGTTTTGTTTTTCCCAACCTTGAGCAGAACTGTAGAATAATGATAAAAACCTCTTTCCTCTAAATATATTTCTCTGTAATTCACTGTAAAGACTCTATGTTCAATGTTCCTGAGACTCTTCTGCCTAGCTTTTCTAAAGAAACACTGTAGAATGAAAAGAAACCTTGATGTAAGGTTAGAAATAGAAGGTACTTAATACTCATCAGTGAAAGACTGATGTCTGGTACAGTAAGATACAGAATCACAAAATGAATGAAGTTGGAAGGGACCTCTGAAGGTCAGCCTTGTCCAACTCCTCAAAGCACAATCAGTTAGAGCATGTTGTCCAAGACTGTCCGGTCAGGTTTTCAACATCTCCAATGATGAAGACTCCACCACCTCATTGGAAAACCTATTTCAACATTTTACCACCTTCATAATAAAAAAGTTCTTTTGTTCTTTTTATGTTTAACTGCAATTTCCTGTGTTTTAATATCTGCCCACTGCCTCTTTTCTGTTTACAAAATAACACTGAGAACAGTCTGCTTCCAAATTTACTCCATACCCCTCAAATCAGGCATTCAAACACACAGAGAAGATCCCCTTGAGCCTTTTCTTCTCCAGGATGAAGAGTCCCAGTTCTTTCAACCTTTTGGCATAGAAGAGATGTTCCAGCCTCTTTATAATCTTAGTAGGCCTTTACTGGACTTCCAGCAGCATACCCATTGGATGTGTCAACCATTCCTACCAGTTTTGTGTAATCTGCAAACTTGCTGAGGGTGCATGCCATTTCATTGCCTGGGTAATTAACAAAGGTGTTAAACAGTGTTGGCCCCAATATCAATCTTCGGCACACTCTGCTTTTGAATAGTCTTCAAATAAACTTAATTCTTCTGATTACAACCCAAGACCATGGCTTCACACAACTGACATACAAGTGTATGGCTGCTTATATACGTTTAGCAGAAGATTTATCATCAATTCTAATGCTGCAGTTTTTCACAAGAAATAAATGTTTAAACTACTTTAGAACACTGTTAATCATACTTGAAGTATCTAACTGCACACAATAACTTTCTAATGTTTTTAATGTAATATATTTATGGAAAAACTAATTCAATTTTGTAAGTAAATTTAATCATATCAATAATATAAAGACAAATTAAAGCTCCATATTTCTTCATTATATAAATATCCAAATTCACAATGGAAATAACCCTTAATCTAATTACAACTAAACACAGCATTTTCCAAACAGAAAATTACTATCACCAGCACATAATCATGCCAAGTTATTATCTTAGTTTCTAGTTCTGGATAAATGCATCATAAAATTCAAGTTGTGCAAGTTTTAATGTGTATCTCTTAGTTTTGAGTTTTTTAGCTTAGAGAGAGCCATCCACACAGACTTGCGAGGCAGCAAAGTGGGTACAGGAATGCTGTACAGGGTGCAATGGGCAGGTTTGGGCAGCTGGGAGCTGCAGGGTGCCCTGGCTGGGGCAAGCCCTGACATGCACTGAGCCATTCCCAGCCAGGTCTGGTAGGGTCTGACACCACTGTAAACGCACCGTCTCACACCAAAACTTAAGCCAGGCACTGGACCCACCAATGCCCTGGTTCATACCTGTGTGAGACAACACAAAAGTTACTAGAGGCATGAGAAAATGGAGCAGAAAACACCTCTGGAGAAATTGAGGGAACACATGGAAGGAGATACAATTAGGGACAGAGCTGGAGTTACACTACTGAAAAGAGATACACCAGAGGTATGTCTGAGGTGCTACAGCCTGCAGTAAATGCACATCAGAGCAGAGATGCCACCAAGGGACTGCAAAATGTGGGCAACTCATGCAGAGGAAAATGATAAAGTAAGGACCATCAGAAAAACAACCAACCACCACCACCACCACCACCAACAAAACATTGATCACTGAACTCCACTCTCCTGGATAGCTGGAAAGATTCAGGAGAGAACAGTGAAATGTGATGTAAAAACACCACACATTGTGATGTGGAAGGGAAAAGAGGTGTTTGATTCGAGTTGAATCTGGGGAGGAAAGGTATTTCCCTGCTAATGCAATGGTTTATGTTTTCTTTATCCCCAAATACCTGAGGATTATATATATATATATATATATAAATATAATTTTCCACAATTCAAGTTTGGAATTAATTAGCAATAAATCAAATTAAGTAAAATTCCCCATGTGGGGACTGTTTTGCTGACAGTAGATACTAAACCATAAATGAAGTGCCTGACCTACCATGGACACTGCAGAAGAGGAGACAAATCAGGAAACAGCTACAAGACTCTTCTCCACAGGATGCAACTCCAGCCTGGAGCCTGCTCCTGCAGTGGCTCTCCGTGGGCCGCAGACTCCTTCAGGACAGATCCACCTGCGTGGCATCCTCCATAGGCTGCTGTGTGAAGATCTGCTCCACCATGGGACTCATGGGTTGCAGGAGAACTTCTGCTCCAATACCTGGAGCACATTTTCACCCTCCTTCTTCACTGACCTTGGTATCTGTGGAATTATTTCTTTCTAAATTTTATTACTCCTCTTTCCTAGCTACTGTTGTGCAGCATATTTTTCATTTTCTTAAATATGATTTCACAGAGGTGCAACGAACATTGATCACTGGCTTTGCTTTGGCCAGCACTAGGTCCCTTTTGGAGGCAGCTGTAATTGTCTCTTATCAAACCTGGGACAACTTCTGGACTCTTCTCACAAAGACTACCCCTGCAGCCCTCCTGCTACCAAAACCTTGTCATATAAACCTAATACATCTACATATGTGGCTGTGAATTCCAGCCATGCCCCATGTCAGACTGTTCAGACACAACCAGGTAGAAGCACATAAATGCTATTGGAAGAAAATGCTCAGGTATGTCACAGCCATAGTCTTTCACTGTTGGATCCACTGTTCTGTTAATGCTTAGGTTTTCCAGTATTTTATCAATTTTATAAAGTAAATAAATGTAGTAAAAGTAAAGTAAATAAATGCAGGGTGAAACATAATGAAGCATGATTCACCCTTTCTGGCATTTTAACAACATTGCCCTGTATTATGTTTCCATGTTTAACAATTTTTTTTTTTCTATCCAAAGGTTCTTCCAAAATTCATCAAAGTATTGACCATTTTTCATATTTTAAAACATCTTGTGAATCGATTCACAGAGGAGATTTATTTCAAATAATCTATGACTCTTAAGCAGTTGAAAATAAAGCAGTTTTGTTCAGTATGCAATGTAATTTCCAAAAAATTCAAGAAAAAAATGTTAATAAAACCATTCTATACTTACTGGTCATGGCTGTTACTTTCTCTACGTTAAAATTTAAGACATTTAATATATCTTATGCTTTTTATAGTAGCCAGTATTATCCCAATTTTATTATTTATCAGTAATAAAAATATTAACGTTTCCATGTGACTGACATTAATTCAGTTGCCAGTATTGTTCAAACCTGGGTTGGAATCTCAGAAAGCTAATTGTGCTGTGCTTTTTGTGCTAATAAACCTGTAAGGAGATAACAGCCCATGTTTACAGCCTTTAAAGTTTCCAGGGACAAAGCAGAAAAATAAATATTTGATAAAAGACAAATGACTGGTGGGTAGAAAATGTGTTTTTTATACTCTTATTTTTTTTCCTTCTACTGAAATAGCTCCTTCCTTCTCTCCCTCCATGCCTTCTTGCTCTCTCTTTCTCTCTTGCCCCTCCCCTTTCCCCCAGTCTCTCTTCTCTCATATTGGGTAGCTACATAAAGGCAGAAAGTGAAGGACAGAAGGATGGCTGGAATGAAGCAAGGAAGAAGCAGAGGGGAAAATTAAGAAAGAAGAGTTTTCATCAATGCATGAAACGTTACTTTTACTGATGTTAACATAGTCTGTGAATTGTTCTATTAAAATGGTTGAGGAACAGCTGTATTAAAACAGTCTACTCTGAAACAGTTCTATTAAAACACAGATAGGAAGCCATGTCTGCTATTGTTCCTGGTTATTGTTTGAGATATCCTAACTACTTTCAGGATCTGACATAAAGCTGTATGTTTTCCTCTACCTACTGCAGCTGAGAAGGCATGCCAACTCTATAGATCTTGTCACAAATCTCAAATGTTATGTTTTAAAACAGGAAAACTGTCATGAATGAAGCAATAAACTGTTAGAAAGTGAATCAGTATTCAGGAATACTCTGTTAAAGTTCAAATAAATTATATCCATAAAAAAGTGGGTGAAAGATGAGTAACATTTTTTATTATTTTCAAACAAAACCAAAGCATAATAGCTGATTGGAGATTCAAATACAAATTTACAAACTGTGGAATTTACAGTCACTAAATATTTCACATTTTTATGGTTTACAGCTGTGTTTAAATAAATCTATCTAATTATATTGAAGGCTGCATTATAATCACAGGCTAATTCCGTTTGCCTGCCCAGAATGTGATAACAACAAGCTCCATTGGGTTATTAAGATTTACAAATGTAGCAGATTTTGCATTTATACTAAAATCCTTTCATTTTTTTTTTCCTTAAATGTGATTGGCTTTCTGCTTCAAAAGAATCGTGTTTATGACCTTAAACTGAAAGTAAGAAAGACAGATAAGTCAGTTCTTGACACTTTCCCACAAAGACCAGACCATCTGGACACTTTGTATTTGTAACAGGTGCTTCTGGGACTTGGAGCCTAATTCTGGCCCAGACTCTGTTCTGTATGGGTGACTCCGTAACTGTGTGCAACTGCGCATTGCATTAATTGAAGGGACTCAAAAAGGCCAAGTACAGCAATTAGTCAGTTGGTCATGCAGAAAAGAGACTAGTGGCTTAGTGCCACTGAATGCTGAATGCACAGATGTATAGCACCATCAACTTTTGCTCTCTGCGGTATTCTGCTAATCTCTGGCAGGTAGAGCAAAGATCTGTCTTAGTCTAGGCTTTATGTCTTCTGGAAGCAACAACATAAATTTTATATCCACTTGGGAAACAAAATCATGCATTTGAATGACCTAAAAAAGAAGCCACATCAGCATAAAATTGTCAGAACAGTAAAAGTGCCAGATGGGCCAAATATGCTAGTTAAGCTTTCAGGTTCCAGTCTGAGTTCTTAGGTTTATCTAACAGCAGCTGACATATGCAATAGAAGCTATGAAATTTATATGATTTTGATTTCAGATACTTTTTTGAATGTTGCCTTTTTTTTTTTTTTTTTTTTTTTTTGCTTAGTTTACAGCAGGTACTAGATCTTTTTTATGCACATTTGGTGGATGACATGCTTTTGTGCCATGCATCAATTCTCAGTGGGTTTCCTGGTTTCTTTAAAAAAGCCTGGATAGATGCGTTTCATTGAAATGAAAAATTCTAGACTAAACCTTCATTTTGAAAAAAAAAATATTTTTTCTTGCTTGCTGCAGAAAACAAATATTGCTTTTGAATAATTTTTAAATTGAAATAAAAGTTTGCTTAGCCCATCAATTTCATGATTAAATCAGGTGATACCTATACTGTCCCTGTAAAACTAGCATCTGTGCAGTACTCACATTCCCTTCATTCATAATGGTCACTGAAGGAATTAAAATAGTATGAGTTAGTGTATGGAAGATTTCTGTTCTATATTTTCTGAAAAAAAAAAAAAATCTAACTTTTTATGCCTAATATTTTAGTCATTTTGTTGCATGGATGGGAAAATAATGTTGAAGATTTCTAGTGGAGTAATTCACTGTTTGTATGATTATATCTGTATTGTTTTACTGAATTCAGAAAATTCTCTTTTCTAAATTCAGATTAAAATTTCTTTTTCTGTGTAGGGTCCTGAAAAATCAGGAGTGTAAATCAGGAAAATTAGAAATCAGGAGAGACCCAGGAGATCCTGAGGAGGAAATACTACCTTAATTCATGTCACTTACAGAAACAGATAGTTTTTTCCTACTACTTTCCTACTTTCCTACTAAATTATGAATGGATGTGGACTATATCTCAAAATAGCCAGTGTTACTTTAAAATGTATATTTTAACATGAAAACACATACACCTACTTTATAATTTGGTACTGACTTAATTAGTTTTGCTTATTCAGTATGACATTTTTGAGCAAGCAGAGAAGAAAATTAACTGAACTATAATGTTCAAACTTATATTGGTAATAAGCATAGAAGAAATAAAATTTGAATCGTTCCTGAACAACTGAAGTGAGGAAAAGGACTGGGAAAGGTACAAGAACCCAAGATACTGATCTTGTTTGATATTATAGGTTTCAGTATTACTCATCTGCTTTGCATATTTAATTTGTGTGAGCAGGCAGGGGAATCAAATATCCTGGGGAAAAGGATTCAGAAGGCTGATCATCCTGCAATATTTCAGTGGGAGTTGTCTACATTCATCTCCTGAGATTACCAGACATTTTATGTGGCATATTTCAGTTCCCTACCTAATTAACGTAACGAACAGAGCTGAGAGACAGCACAAAGAGATGATGTGATGTATGTGATATGTGTAATGATTTAAACAAAACTACCAAATCTCATTTTAAGCTCACAGGACTTGAAAGTGCCTTGTCTACCTTTTTTTGTTTGTTTGTTTGTTTTGTTTTTAAATATCCTGAGCACATAGTATATGATTAGGAAAACATATTGTCTGCCTCGATCAGATAACAAATATTGGAAACATGTTTCCACTTTAGTTGCAATACAGTATTCCTCTTCCACCCTCTTTCCCCTCCCCCCAATTCATTAAGGGTGGGTAAGTTACTGCTATAACTTAAGATGTGCATGAATCTTCAGTAATTCACCCTTTTTCTCAAACAGAGCAAAATGGTTGCATGGAATTCAATTCTCACTTCCCATGTACATTTGCTAAATTTACTTGCATGCTTGTAATTTCAAATAAACAAATTATAGAATATCCCAAATTAGAATGGACCCAGAAGTCCAATCATCAAGTCCAACTCATAGCTTCACACAATTCTAGCCATGTTTTTATAATATAAAGACCATATATTTTATCTGTTGAGTTTCTGTGATTTAGGAATAATTCCAAATGCAGTAATCCCAAATTTGTGCTGAGGTAACTAGGAGTAAAAGTTCACCTTCAGAGGTAACATAAGGAATTATTTCAGTGATAACTATTGATACCAGTTACAGGAGCCATTCAGCCAGATGGACAATAATGTTTTATATGAACATAATAAATGAAGAAACATGAGCAAATATTGATAAATACAAAGACTGTCTTACTGGAGAATCCTAACCACAGAAATACTTACTCTTACCTTCAGGTGATGACAACTTTTGCGATCCCTAGTGGCATTCATTGTTGTGTCACTGATGCTATGAGTTCTGAAATGACATAGCTGATAGATCTGCCATGAGATGCCAGATGGTGGACAGATTCAAGAATAACATAACAGTAAGTACTGTATGATTTCCTTAATTTATCATAATTTTCTTGCTCTGCAGATATACTCTGCAGATAGATACATTCTCTGAACCTCTGGGGATTTCTTTATTATATACGTATATACACATATGCATATAGTGTGTGTATATATATAGTGTCATATATAAATTATATTTTTGAGTGGCATATTAGCTGTTTAATATTTCCTAGCAAACTGGCATATATCCAACACATCCAAGATATTAATGTTGTCCTTCGGGTAGAAGTTAAACTCCTAAGAATTCTTCTTAACCTGTACTTTTAGTCAAAAGTAAACAATGTATCATTCTCCCAGTAGAGAGAATAAGGCAAAAACAAAACCAAAAATCTTTAACTGTGCCTTTTCTAAGTTACATAATAGTCTGAACGTTCACTAGCTCTACCTCTGAAAGGGTTATAGATTTTTCTTTTTTCTGTCACATATATGTTTTATTGTTCTTAATTTATCTGAAAGATAAAGGTAAGCCCAAATTCAAGGCCATCCCTGGTCTGGATCAAGATACTTATAATAGAAAAAGCATTAACAATAAATTCAAGAGTAACTAAAGTGACTGTTCTGGAGAAAATAATAATAATAAAGATAACTAAAGATATGTACTACAGTCTGGATTCCTCCATGAATGCATGTCACCTTGCTGTAGGTCCATCAGACAGGTAAGTTTCAAGACTCTACAAGGAAATATTCTTTCTTTTCTCTTCATTATACTCAGCCTCATTAAATTAAATTTATTATGTATACATATTTAATAACATGGAAAAATACACAATACTTGTCAAATAACAGGATTGTTTTTACCATTATTTCTATTTTACAATTTGTGCTTTATTTATTTATCCATATGCTTTTCTGACAAGGGGCTGATGGACACTTAATTTCTATTCTCAGTCCCATGACTATTGAATATAAAAGGTGCAATCATACACTTGGACCACAGCACAGCCCTTGAGTGGTGCAGCAAAGTGACAAAATGTTTGACTCAAAAGAAAAAGAGTCTTTAAGCAAGAACAGCAGTTTATCTCTACTACCGCCATCTACCATCTCCTCTCAAATGACACAATTCAACCAAACACTCCGGAAGGAGAATCAGACCCTTCGAGAAGAGAATCAAACCCTTCAGCAAGAAAACAGAGCTTTTCGCTTGGAGAACAAAGTCTGTTATCAGCAAAATCAAATTACACAAAGACAGAATAAAGCCCTTTGGGAACAGAATAAAATTCTTCAGAAGAAGCACACAGATTCTTCAGAAGAAACAAAGCACCTTGAGAAACAGCAAAAGGCCCTCCTACAACAAAATACAGCCCTCAGAGAAGAGATTAAGGCTCTCAAAGGACAAGAAATAGCATTTGCAATGCAGGAAAAAGCTCTTCAGAAAGAGGTTTTAGCTTTATGGGAGGAAAATAAGGCCTTCAATAAGCATATTAAGGCTCTTCAAAAGGACAACAAAGCTATTCAGGAAGAGGAGAAGGCTCTCTGTGAGGAAAAAAATGCCCTAAGTGATCAGAAATTTGCTCTCCAAGAAGAGAACCGGGCACTTCAAGATGAGAAGAAGGCCCTACAGAGTCAGGGAGAAGCTCTCAAAGAGGAGCACAAAGTCCTCCATGAATGGAATAAGAACCTTCAAGGGGAGGAATAAAGCAATATAAGAAAAGTATCAGACACATGGGGAGGTTGAGCAGGAGGAATAAGCAGTTTACAAAGAAAGATAGTAACATCTATTGTTAGCCAGACATTATGTCCCAGTCTCCATAATAGAATATCAGCAGCAACTAATGGATAAAAACAGGCACGAAATAGTCTGTTAGGCTTAATGCCAAAGCCTTGGAAGGTTGAAAGTGATGATACATGGGTGTTGACAACTTTGCTCTCTAAAGGCTAATAAATTACTTCTGGCAATACATAATGCATATCTACAGATATCTGCTCTATTGGGATATTGAACACCACAGAAAACAAGTTTCTGATTACAGTGTAGCCTCGGACTGTTGCACATGCATTTGGATCACATTCCAGTACCTGCAAAAAAACAGCCAAACAAGAACAACAAAAACACAAACAATAACTACCAAACTAAAACCTGTAATATCATATTATAAAAGCACCATCCTTGTGGTGTGCAAAGGTATTGTGTCAGAAGCTTAGAACTAAAAATACACACCAGAATAAAAATAGCACATTAAGACTACCTAGTGTTCACAGAAAACCAGGATCAAGACCTCATTCTGTGGATGTTGCCAGTCTGCTCTAGGTGGGTGTAGGAGTAAGCAGTCTGATACAAGCAAACAGGAGGCATATATCCAACACATCCCTGATATTACAGTGTTGTCCTATGTATAGAAATTAAACTCCGAAAAATCCTTTTCAACCCTGGGGGGGGGGGGGGGGCGGGGGGGGGGAGGGGCTGGTCATCTTTGAGAAGATGACAGAATTTGTCACAGGATCTCCAATAATTTGCTGCTGGCCAAGCAGAGCCCATGAGTGACCTTGGTTGCACCTCTGTAACACCATATTAAAAAAAAAAAAAAAAGGCTGCACAAGAGCCGCTGGGAAAGGGGAATGAGAAAATGTAGAGATAAACAACTCTGAAGACATGAGAAAGCAACATGGTGGTGGGGCTTTATGGCCTACCAGTGCGAAACCACAAATGTAGGCAAGTGTGCATTGTAAGGGAAAAATACTGGGCCAGATCTGACAGAGATCTTCAGATCTCACCACCTTACAGAGGTGAGGGTGCTGCAGCTCCATGCCCAGGTTCATCCAGTAAAGAGGCTAAGCACATGCACTGAGCACACAAATACACTCCGACAGTTAGTTAGTCTGTTCAATAGCTGCCCCTGGATCCCAATATCCGTACTTTCTGGCATCTGGTCATATGAGTCCCTCAGGCCACAGAACCCACTCCAGTTGCTGGTACACACTCCCTCACTCACACGTGCATACACACACATACTCCCCCACCCTGGAAAGTTAGAAATGAATTTGTTAAGAAGTCAGGACAGACTGTGCTAGCCAGGTGCAGGGCATGGTCAGATATGGGACATTCTTATCCCTGCCTCCATTAATTCTTCCACCTCCGTTCCTCCCCAAATCAGCTAATGTTATTCATTTTCCTTCCTTTGGTTCCTCCTCAAAACATGAAATAATAAATCCTGCTCAATCATGAAATGCTCTGCAGACACAATGTGTCCCATAGCCCTAGGCAGCAACACTCCTCAGTCCAAAAGATAGTCCAGCATTGCCTTGTCTTCGTAGGTTTCAAACCTGGACACTGGGACAACCATGGGGCAGGGCCAGTAAGAAGGTGTCCCTTTTTTGAGTTCTTAATCTGGATTCCAGGCTGCCATGTATTCCTCAGGACTTTCAGAGATGGGCCTTTGAGGGTCTTTTCTGATGAGCCAGGGAGAAGCTGGAGCAGGGTTTTATTTGGACTTCTCCTTCCACCATTTTCTTTCTGTGTTCCTTTGTGGATGTGCAAACACATCCACAAATGGTTTCAAGCTAAAAATGGGTAGATTTAGATTAGATATAAAGAAGAAATTCTTCACTATGAGGTTGGTGAGACACTGGAACAGGTTGCTCAGAGAAGTTGTAGATACTCAATTTTTGGAAGTGTTCAGGATCAGGTTTGATGAGACCTTGAGCAACCTGATCTAATGGAAGGCCTCTGGCAGGGAGCTTGGAACTAGCTGATCTTTAAAGGTCTCTTTCAGCCCTAATAATTCAAGCCTAAATAGATTTGCTCAGCTGTATTTATATGCTCAGAATCTCACCCTAACTGTGCTAAATGTTTTCCTCTACTTGTTAAAATCAATACCAGACTCCCTGCTGAAATCAGCATTTCACTAAACACTTTTTCAGTGTACATTCAGTCATGGGAACAAGAAAATACAAGGTTGGTTGTATACAGCAGATCAAATGATTATGCTGTATACAGACAGTATATAAGTATTTAACCAAGTTTTACTTGGCACATTTGTGAATAAAAGTTTTCTACAAAAATATTTCAAAGAAGTTTCAGAATGTGATGAGACAAGGGAAACTGCTGGAAGGCAATTCAATTGTCATTTCTAAAACTTCAATGAAAGATGAAACTGATTGAATTTGTAAAGGTGATTCCATGTTTTAAACATTCCTGTTCTGTGCAGGATTCATGTTATAAGATAAAACTCATATCCCTAATACCAGTACAGTTAGGTTTAAATCAAATCTGTACTATTTACTGTATTGGTTTTGTGTCTATACTCCAGTTTTCCAGGGCTTTTTATTGCTCACATCTAGGAGAGAACACAAAGGATCAACATTTAGGTTTTAAAAAACAAAACAAAATGAACAAACCAAAAGACTATGAAACCCATATGCAAAGAGATACATATATAATTAATTTGCCTGCAACTGCTACCATAATTCATATATTTATTTTTCTCATATCAAACTGTTAAAGTAAGGAAAGTTTAGCTCCAAAACTGGCCGATTTAGTTCATCAATTAAAATTTTAGAAAAAAAAAAAAAAAAGTTATGAATTGCCCAATAAAGTAGGCTGGTTTATATTAAAAACAGTAACAATTTGTGAGCTGTCAGTACTGAATACTGGTAAAATTTTGCAAAACATTTTAGTACCACTGCTTTTCTATGGCTTGTACATTTTGAAAGTACTTTCTGAAATTGAAATAATTGAACTGGACCTTCTCTGTTCAAGTTTCCTACCTCAAATAAAGAAACAAAAACACATTTTAAAAACACACTCCTCCTCTTTCCTTTAGATAAGGAGCTCTTCCTCCATTACTCGTTTTTAAAAAAGAAAAAAGAAAAAGGAAAATAAAATAATAATAATAATAAAAAACCACAAACCACTTCCTACAATACCCTTATTATAATGGACTTGCCTTTTACAGCTCTTTTTACTGATTTTTTCCATATCTGTGACTACAAACTTAGAGAAGTCAATGAGCTGTATGTGTAAGTCATTCAATGTATAACCTGTAACCTTTATTTTCCTGAGTCATTTATCTATTTTTTTTGACAGTTTCTTTTTGCTGTTGTTGAAGAAACGACAACTCTTAGCAAGTGTTGTGTTCTAAAGCACCTCTTTAGTATGCCCTCATATGTAAAGGGTTTTGGGCATTTAGTAAATTATCTACACCCACATAAACAGCACACCTTCCATGCAATAAAAATAAATAAATAAATAAATAAATAAACAAACAAATACATAAATCTGAGGTAATTTTTGAAAAAAAGAAAACAATAAAGTGGCTATTAAGAACATGGATACATTCTTAAATCTGAAGTTTGTACTGCACATTATTATTTGAAGTTAAGATTGTTTGTTACAGGTTTAGAACAAGTACCTGTGTTTCTGTTCAGAGGCTTGATACCACAGTAATTTCTGGCTGGCTGGAGACAGAGGTGGTCTTTAGGAGGAAGTACAGTGTTACAATTGCAAAGGTAAAGAATATGAAAAACTCTGCTTCTGCCACTGTTCCTGTGTAAGAACTGGCAGCAGGCAGTTTTCTCTCTCTCTTTGGTGCTCAAGCACATTCACAGGGATACTGACAAAGATACTGCCAGCACACCAGTGTATCTAACAGGAGAGAAGAATTAATTGTACAACTGGCATTTACTTATTATGCAGCTTTGTATTTATTTTAACATACCGCAAAACACATCTAAAAATGTGTCTGTCTACTCACTTAGTCTACTCCTTAGTGGACTCATTATGCTTGTGGCCCTTCTATGCTGAGTGAAGAATCAGATGGCATCTCGCACACCATCTGAGGGCCCTATCCTCTTGCACATTGCTGTGTGCACAGAAGCTGAAGAAGCTGGTGTTTACAGCTGTATTGGGTTTACATGGCACAGTTTTGGAAGCAGCAGGTAGCTGCAGAGGTAGCCTCTGTGAGGAGAAGCCGGGGCTGCCCCATGCTGGACACAGCCAGTTCCAGCTGGCTCCAACGACCCCACCACAGGGCACGGTTGGGCAAAACATCAAAATGGTGGTGCCTTGGGGAAGGTGCATTCGGGAAAGGCTAAAAAATATCATGTACAAATTGTAAAATAGAGAAGTGAGAAAAAAAATGTGAAACAACTGCAAACATCAAGGTCGGTGAACCACCAGATACCCACCTCAACCTGTGGACAACCCCACACCGCAGCGAATGTTGGTATGCCCTGAAGGAACCTGCAGCATGTGGATGGCTCAGGCAGGAGCAGGCTCCTGGCAGGAACTGCAGCCTGTGTGGGACCCACACTGGATCAGTTCTTGAGGGACAGCACCCCATGGAAGGGACCCCACATTGGAACAGGGGAAGCGTGTGAGGAGTAAAGAGCAGCTGAGATAATGTGGCCATAACTATTTCCCATGTTCTTGTACTGCTTGGGGTGGAGGGAGGGGGGTGAGTCAGGAATGAAGGAGTGATGTTGAGCCTGGGAAGAAGTGGAGGTGGGAGGGAAGTGTTTTTAGATGTGTCCTTGTTTCTACTATCCTGCTCTATTTTTAATAGGCAATAAATTAAACTGAATTTTCCCAAGTTGAACCTTTTTCTTGGAATGTTCTTCTTGGAACAGAAATTGGTAAGTGATCTCCCTGTCATCCCATTAACTTTTCCATCTTATTTTTTCCTGTGTGCTTGTTGAGGAGGAGGAGTGAGAGATTGGTTGGGTGGGGTCTGTCAGCCTGCCAATGTTTCTGTGTCCTTCTACTGAGGTCTGTAAAAACATCTGTAAACTTGTCTCAGAGGTCTTCCAACAGATGGAATTGTCTTCCATATTTAGGTACTTTCAGTTTTAATGAGTTTAGCACTTGATGCAAGTGTAGATCTTGTGAGTAGTCCTTCCCTTGGCTGCTCTATGTTCTGGAGAACCCAGGAAGGGTAAGTATAGTATCAGATGACTGTCTGTGTCCCCTGCTCAGATTATTTAAAGAGAAAGGTTTTAAAGTATGGTTTCAGACACATTTATCACTATTTTGCCCGTGGACAACTTGCTAACTTTAAACTGGTTAAATAGTGACAGGGTTGGTTATTGGGAGGCTCCACGAGGCAGACAGTCTTCTGCATGTTTTCAGGGGCTTCCAAGTTTTTATCAAGGACAAGAAATTTGTGCTGTCAGCTCACAGCAGAAGGACTTGATTACACCCAACAGTTTGCTGGTCTTCCCTCTCTAATATTAAATCTTACTAACCTGTGTGTGACAAATGATTGAGTCCCAAAAAGGACTCCAATTAAAGTTTGCAATTTATTAAGCGAATAGAGGCAAGCAAACAATGCTGGGTTTGAAGCACACCATACAGTTCCCATTCTTGGTTTATATTTCTTCTACTAATGCATATTCATAGTGGGCATGTCCTCTTCCACGCATGCCTTCTTCATCTTCTGGAATCTCGAATCTTCCTCGGCTCGACCCCAGTCCCCATACATGCACCCCACAGACTTCTCCTGCTTAACACTGCATGGTTAGCAACAAAACTGGACCAAGCCAGTCCTGTCAGGTGTCCATTGCAGAACACAAGAACTGTACATACATTAACCCCCTCTATTTTTTTGTCACAAAATGCAAGAACTATATCTTAACCACTTCTACCTTTCTTAGTCTCGTGGTTATACAAGGGTGTGTAAGACAGAAGGTCACATTTCATCATGCAGCCCTAGCATTACTTCACATTAACACGAATCAGATGAACACATTACACATGTGCTTTATGCCAGGGCCCAGAAGCTCTAGTCAACCAAATCAAAACATGGACAAAGCAATGACAGTAGAAAGAACTCCCACAAAGTCATTTCAAGTGTCTTTGTCAAAAAATAATAATAATTATTATTATTATTATTTGTGTGTCAGTTCAGGTGACCTCTCCCCTCTCCCAGTAGAAGTGCTATAGGCTCGGGATTATTACAGCTTTCACTCCTCTCCCTGGCACCCTATATGGGTGTTATCTAAACCCAGAACTAGGAAGCAGTCAGGCAGTGGGCACCAATTTGTTATTCATAAACAGCATCAGTAACAACAGAAAAAAGATCTACATATGTAGCATTAAACAAGTGGCAGGATGTCTAATATGATATGATATCATCTTTGAGAAACAGATGAAAGAAGATCTTGGAAATTCCAAGAGAGGAGTCAGCAGGATTCCAGAAGTGTTCATAAAGATTCACATGCCCACATCTGCTGGTTAAGTATAGTCTGAGGAAAAACTATCCAAATTGTGCACACTGGAAGTATGAGGAAACTCAAGATCAAATATTTCCTTATACCAATCAAATAATACCAGTCCAAATTCATTGCTAAAGCACACGTAACCAAAATCTCTGTGCATGGTATCTAACACTGAAAAGTAAGCTTTGTTATAATAAATAACAACCTAGAGGGCTGTGTAATGCACACTTGAATATACATTTCATTAATTTTACTGTTTAAGGTTAATCTGTTTTCATAACTGTTTAATCAATCTGACGTAGTTTGCTCAGCATAAAATAGTTATGAAACTTTTGATCATTTTTTCACTAGAGGTATAGTTCTTTCTCTAATTTTGACTGTCATGTTCTTGGCGTTCTACACCTGGGGTGGTGGGGGTTGTGGGGGGACGATGGACAGACAGATGACACTATCGTGTACAAGAGAGATGGCAGAGGGTTCTTTCTGGATCTCCATAAGAAAGGCCTGACAACAAATAACTGAACAAAATATCTACTTTAAAAAAAGTGGCTGTAAAGAGGAATGTAGATAGTAAACTTCATGTCTCTTCGCATGCTGGGAATCCTACATTCAAGCATCAGAAAGACCCCAAATGGATTTAGCCATGGTTAAATTCTTTCTTTTTGTTCTTTTGAGCTATTACAAGATTTTCTTACAGGAAAACTACTCTATTTATTATGTCTATTGTCAAATATAAAGGGTATTCATAAGATAAATTCTTGTAGTCTTAGACTCAGATTGTGTAATCACCAGTACTGTGGTGGAGCAGCCTGCAGTCTTCTCTGCTAAAGTGAGTTGGCTGAGTTCATCTGGTGACCAAGGGGTGTGTGCTGTACAACATAGGCCTGAAGACCATATGAAGCACAACAGACCTGGAACTACGCAGGTTAACTGTTACATGAATCAGTAACTCCTCAAAGTACAATTGTCTTCTGGTCAGTATCACTACACAGGGTATCTTTTATAGTTTAGGAAGGACAGGGAATTGAATACTATAGTCATAGGCTGTTATGCTAGTTTGCCTTGGTGCTAGTTTAAATTGCTAGCATGAGTGCAGTCTACACTGTTTCCCTAGATCTTGGTTTATGTTCATTTGAGGATGGGTGTTTCAGACATGCTTTGTGTTTTGTTTTCAAGCTCATAAAGTTCAGCTTTGTGGATTGTGATAATGGATAGCAAAATCTCACCTTGTATTTTACAGGGATCCAAAGTGAACAACGTAGGTTTGTAATTTCAACTATGTGACTAAGTCCATTTGTGAGTAGGAGTCTTAGACAGATAAGCAAAAATTGAGTTATAAGAGGGAATAGTATAATTCTTCCAGTGAAGAATTGTTTTCTTTATTCTTTAAGATGGAAGTGCTGCTATTATATTCTTTATGATTAACTAAATGGGGGCAGTGTGACTGGTCCTGGCTTCAGGGTACAGCAAATAATGCACTTTCCATTTTTACTTCTTTTTCTATACAGAAGTTCAAGAAGGATATTAATACCATTAACTCATCTAAGATAGCTGGAAAATATCTTGGCAAACTTCTCTGATTTTCTGTTTTTTTTTTTTTTTTTTTTTTTTTTTTTTTTTTTTTTTTTTTTTTTTCTTGTTTGTTTGTTTGTTTGTTTTTCCTAAATTTTTCAGACAAATTCAATCTTCAGAGGTATTGTTCTAACTCTTCTGGGGTATCTAGTTTTTGAAAAAGGAAGTATCAAATTGATGATATTAATACCCGGGACAGAATAGACTGCATCTGATTATCAAGATTGAATGATAGCATTATCTAGATGACATAAAATGCCTGGATCCAAAAATAGTTCTATTACTATTATAAAGTGTTATACATTTTGTTGATATGTTATTATATTTTTTGGTAAGAATATTCATCATAGGGGTGACAAAATATATAACTAATTCTTTATTTTGGGCTCCTGTATTTCCTTATTATATATAACCTGCTAAACATAGTTCTGAACATGGAAAATAGTTTATTTAGTACAAAATTCATTACCTCCTCTACTAAAAGAAGTACATAGCATTGTATCTAGAGTCTTGTTGAAATCTTGAACCATTTGTTCAGAAATACTTAACTCAGAAAGCAGAGGAATAACAATTGCAACAGAAGTGCTGTTTTTACACAATTCATTAGGTCTGTTTCTTTTTTCTTCTGAGAGTGGCTTGGCTCTGTGTTTAATAACTTAAATGATATCACCCCTCAATTACAGTGCAGTGCAATAACTCATGCCAGCATCAGTACACTGCCTGTCTGAAAGGCCACCTTATAAGCTTTGGAGTTATGTCACTCATGAAGTCCAAACTTCTATGTAAAGATGGGTCTTCTTCCTATGAGGGTCTTGCAGATGGGAAACAAACACTGTCTGGCCATGCATTATGGTATTCAATCT
The DNA here is from genome assembly GCA_011076525.1 of Nettapus auritus. NCBI lineage: Eukaryota > Metazoa > Chordata > Aves > Anseriformes > Anatidae > Nettapus > Nettapus auritus. The sequence continues at coordinate 164,879,567 of CM021765.1, forward strand.
TAGTACTATCCTGCTGAGCACTTAGCTTCTGGCCCCAGTTCTGCAAACAGTCAACATACAGAGCCATCCTCACATAATCACTATTTGCACAGATAGAAAATCTAATCTTGAGGGAGGCTTTGGGGAATAACTGAGGCTAACATCTGTTTCTTCTGTGATTATTATTAAAAGTGGAGTGCAGTGGGTAATTCTAGTACCTAAACAAGGAGCCATTTTAAATCCCATAGGCTAACATACATCACTGATAGCTGCGACCCACAGACAGCCCAATTCTCTTGCAGGTAGTGTGTCGTGTCTGTCAGCCCCATGGATATACTGAATACATTTTAGTATCTTAAATGGTGCTATGTAGCTACATGACAGAACCCAAATTGTTGCTTGATTTACCATACGAAATAATACTGAGAAGCAGATGTGGAATTAATATAGTGAGGTTTAAAAATCTATGGGAAGAGAGCATTCAAGCAGTGACAGGTAATATTCTAAAGTTTCACAGGCTCCTTTTCATTCAGAAAAGTCTGCTGAAGTTTGAGTATTTTAACAATGTTATCTCAACTCTGTAAGGCAGAAGAGCAGGAAATCTCAGTCGCAGTCTCCTTTAAAATGGCTTAACGTATCAGACTTATCCTGACTGCTGTCAGCATGGTTTATTTGTTTATTTATTTGTTTGTTTATTTATTTACTGAAAACACTCTGCTGACAGTCTCACTTTCCTCTTCCTGCTCTTATCAGAAGCAAAAACAATGAATGCCCTTATCTCCTTTTAGTCTACCCAAATGGCCAGAAGCTGTCTTTTATTAACTGTTTCCTTTACAGGTTTTCTCCCCTTTAGTTTATATATATATATATATATATCTTATATATATATTTCTTATATTATATATATATATATTTCTTACATATATATACTATTGTTACGTTGTTTGACCCATTGAACCTTTCAGTGATGGTCCTTGTCAGCTATCATTCATTTTAGCTTGCAAAATTTGTCTTGTAACACATTCTAGATTGTGTCAGTTATCTACTCCTTGAACCTATAAAAACATGATGTAAACACAATATTTTTTCTTATTATCACACTGAACAAAGAAGCACTGTTTATATTGATACTGCAGTAGAAAAGGCACATTATAGCAAAATATTAGTAGGTCTCAGTACTCTGAACTATACAGTTGTAAATGAGGCAACATAGAATAATGGGAATCTGCTTTCCTCTTGAAACTGTTATTGTACTTACCTCCAACAGCCCAGAGTTTCATAGCTTCTTAAGAGTGAAGTTGTATTAAACCACAGTGCACATCTAATAACAATGTGTATTTTTTTTTTCTATTTAAATCTTTTGAAATTCTGCAATATCACAAAAAAAATAATAATAATAATAATAAAAATCACAGAACCACAGCACGGTTTAGATTGGAAAGGACCTGTGGAGGTCATCTAGTCTCACCCTTCTGCTCCAGTAGAGACACACAGGTTGCCCAGGATGATGACCACACAGCTTTTGAATATCTCCAGGAAGGGAGGCTCCACAACTTCTCTGGGTAACCTGTTCCATTTCTCAGTTACCCACAATAAAGTGTTTCCTGATGTTCAAATGAAACCTCTAGTTTTTGAGTTTGTGTCCATTGCCTGTTGTCCTGTCACTGGGCACCACTGAAAATAGCCATACATTCTCATATCTGCTTTGACCCTTCAGGAATTCCTATACATTGGTAAGATCCCCCAGAGCTCAAATAAAGGCCAGTTTGTCATTGGGTGATGGTTTAAAAGGAATTAAATATGCAACAAATCCCCCAAAATCTGTTAGGCCATCAGGATCCGGCTTGATTTAATTTACAGTCTGTACTGGGCATGGATTCTGGGATGATAGTGCCTTAACACCCAAACACAGCCCATGTGGCTGTAGTGATCAAGATTGAAATGCATAATTGATAATGAAAAAGAGATTTTCTTTCTTTATTATTGAATTTGAAAGTACATAGGTGTAGTAGAATACCTCATGTTATAAGTATACTTTCAAGCTATGAAATTTGACTTCTGATACTTTCCGATAAAAATAATATTTTGCAATTTTTTTCTTATTTGCTGTGTACTAAAATAAGGATATAATATGGTATAATTCTGTAAATGCATGATTGCATAGGCCCGCACTACAAAATCATTCTGTTTGAGTGATATTTATTCAACTGCAATTATTTTGTTTTATTTATTTATTTTTTCACTGCACAAAGGACTGTAATTACAAAGTACATAAATAGCATACATTATTATAGTTTGTTTGTTTGTTTGTTTGTTTGTTTGTTTTAATCTTCTTCCAAACTATGTAAAATAGTTTTGAGTAGTGGTGTACTGAAACAGCAGTAGAAAAGCAGAGTCACTAACTGTTAAGATATTATTTGTATCCATAATTTTGATTCATTCCACTCTGATATTTAAACCAGACATAAAATCATTTTGCAGAAGTATGAATACTTGCTAATATAATTTCCATGCAATGTAAGAAATTTAAAGATACATTATCCACAGATCACATCATGTGTTTATTCTTGTTATTTCTGAGTGAGTGAACAATATATGTAACTTTTAGTCTTTTTTTTTTTTTTTTTTTTTTTTTTTTCATTTTTGTTGTTTTTTTAAAAACAAAAAATAATTATGGGGGGGAAGAAAAAAAAAGGACGAAAAAAAATTTATTTTAAAATAAA
>CM021765.1:164882368-164903477 GCA_011076525.1 Nettapus auritus
TTTTTTTTTTTTTTTTTTTTTTTTTTTTCCATTGCTGTCCTTGTTTTAAATCCTCAAGGTACTCTTCTGGAGGAGAAAGAAAAGTGAAGGAGTAAAATTTATTTTAAAAGTAAATTTATAACATTTGAAGCAATATTAATTGTGAGGGGGGGGGGGGGGCGATTTCATGTGTTCCTGACATCCCATATCTTAATAACCTCACTATTCTATTTAATAACTTATTTTGACCTGCTTGGAAGTAGATATAAAAATAAAAATACTAGAATTATTATGTTCATTCAGAGCATGTATCTTTGGCTTCAAAAAGTTGTAAGGAAATGGAAAATGGATTCTGAAGGTCAAATTATTCCACAGAATAGCTCCATTGATGCCAGTAGAATCCTTATGAGTATGAGTATACTTTTCTGTCATAAGTGGTATGAGCAAAAGAGAAACAGTTTCACAGTTTCTAAATTAGCTCCATCTCATCTCTCCCATCTATTTTGTCCCAAATTAATTCACCCTGTCTTCCTTTGCTGCAAATAGCAAGAAATGAAAAACACCCCAAACTTTCACTGCATTTTCAGAAATACATTTGTCAGTGACAATTTTGAATGGAACATTTCCTGCCTTAAGAGATAGTTGATTAATTTGTTAATGTTTAAACAAGAGCTTGAGAGGCAGAACCGAAGCACTTATTTATTTTTCAGATTGCACAACCTGCAATAGACCCAGTCATAATCTGAGAAGGCTGAAGAGACATAAAGCCTCATCTGTATTACAGGGCACTAGCATGTATGCTGTTAAGAGCTGTGAGTGAGAGAAAGAGAGGTAAATAACCCTCAGTGATTTTTTTCCCTGCACTACCTTCAAATAGATTAAATGATCTACATCTCTATCTATAAAAAGCAAACAAAAAAATCTCTTAAATTGAAAGATTTAAGTACTGGAATTTGAAGCATTCTCTGGTATTGGTAAATGGAAAACTTGGGGGAAAAACAATTTCCATTTAAGAGCAAATCTGTAGAGCTAAATCTAGCCTACAACCTCATCAAATGTTCACACGTTATGATTAAGCATAAATAGAAATAGGTTAGTGCATTCCTCTTGCTAAGCTTTTATATTTGTTTCAGTACCTGATACAAAACAACACTTGCTGAAACAGCTTGCTCAGTGCTTTTGGACTAAAGCTATTTATTGTCTAGAATACCCCTTACTGCTCCATTGATGATGCCTGTATTTTCTTCCAAACGACCTGATATGAGATGTTTACTATTTTCTGTTATTCGTGTGGCTTTGCATGTGTATTCTGATAGAAGTAAAATATGTGTTCTGACGAAGAATACAGAAATATTCTATTTCTGTACAGAGATATTCTGTTATCTCTGGACCAGTTGTGAATGTCTGTCTAAATATACTAATTTCTGTTAGAAGATTACTGGTGGAAATAAATACACATAAAAGATACTAAACCCTTCCCCCGTAGATTTTACTTTCTTAACTAGAAAGCAAATTGCTGTTATATTAGAACACAAAAGAAAGAAAACATAAAATAAAACCCATAGGAACAAATAAAACCTGAAATAATAATTTTCTCAAAGAAGAAAAACAATGTCGTAAGAAGTGAGATATTATTTCAAAATAAATCTGTGAAGCACAATGCAAGACAAAGCCAAATTGTAAATGCAATTATTTTATATTTAAATTGTAAATGCAATAGAACTAGTTTCAAAGGTTCATTGGCTATTGTCTGTTCAATTAGGCTTGTAGTACTGCACACACAAATACCCTCTATTTAATTGTCACTTGGACTAATAGTTGAAATTCCTTGTAAGGTAGTATATCTGTGTATTTGCATTTATGCAATTGCACATTAGTGTCACTGAAAATCCACGCTTTAAATGGACTATAGTATAGCCATAAGACAGTACTTCATCAAGAGGACAAAGCAGTCAGCTTGCTTTCTTTTAAGGAAGACTAAAGACAACCCAGAAGAAAATAAACTAACATGAAGTAGTGTATAAAAATACAGCAATTGAGGCATTGTGTATAGACAGTACAGACTTGGAAGTGGACAGAAACAGAAAGGAAAATTTTTCATTTATGGAGTTTTTTTTTTGTTTTTTTTTTTTTAGTAAGGAGGATGAGTAAGGAAGAGGTGTGGTGAATTTATCCTAAAGTTGTGATGGACCTTAAAGCTTACACAACATATATTTATTTGATACATACTTGTGTGTAACTTTTTGGATTATTATTATTATTATTTTTATAACATAAAATATTCCCTTTCATTTTGTTGTTTCCCAGTAAACTAGCATTAACTAATAATTCATGCTCCATTGAGACATGGCAAGTGTTCAGCATGTGAACTAAGGGCAGTTTCAGGGTGCTATACCAAGATAGCATACTTAAGACAAAGAATGTGTTGTTACTAATGATATGGATGGGCTGCTGCACTTTGCTATGTGACTAGAATCTCTCAGCAATCATCTTAGCTGAGATGTAAAATGTAAAAACAAGCACTGCTGGAGAGTCCTGACCTCAGCAATGCCAAGGTAACAGTAGATAATTTGGGCAGACTCCATCTCCACCCGAAGAGAGGCCTGCGGTGATGGCACCTCCAGCTCCCCTTGAGTCTCATTGCCAGGATCATGAACAGTCATAGGATCCCTGAATCAGCCCTCACAATTTTTCATTGCTTGTATTTCCCATGTTTATTTATTTTATGCCAAGAGTTTTCCCAGTATCAGACCCATATTTCATGAGATTGGTGACAACATTCTAAAGCAACAGAACGCCTTCTCTGGAAGAGGCCTGTTTTTTGCAGAGCAGGCATCCTAGTCGCTTGTCCTGTGGTCACTGCTCTGTATCCCACCTAGAGCAGAGAGATATTAAACCGAATCTATTGATAATACAATAGGAATCAGTATTGATATAGGTAGGGTTCTAAAGATATAATCTGTGATTTAGACATCAACATTAGAGTATTAAAATAAAAATAAAATTGCATTGAAAGGACTATTTGCATAAGATAACAAAGAAAGAATAAAATATGCTGCCTTTTTTAATGATTGGGGAAAATGTTTTAGAATTTTAGAAAATATTTTTAAAATAAGTTTCATTAAAAACAAAAATTTAACATTTATCTTCAAATAAACAATATCAAGATCACACATGAACAATCTCACAGATTGTTCGTGAAAGGATCTTATTCACACATTTTCCACAATCTTGAGAAATGGTCAGAATAGCTCCTGTACTTCATCATTTAATGGCAACAAATGTAATATGTGCAGTGATATGGTGAAGCTATGGTAAGGAATCATAGAAACCTGAAATTTAGTCTATACTAACTACTGAGACATAGCCAGTTAGTGAAAGAAGTAAAGAACCAATTCTAAACAGTGGCTAACTTTGTGCAGTTGAATACTACCCTAGACATTTACTGGTTACCATAGGAATGTCCTTTGACCCACATAGATTCCTGCATTTGAGAACTAACTTTACATGTTTATGACTTGGAGCTGAAACCCACTTAAAATTCCTGGAATTTAAATTTTGGGATTTAGTTGAGTTAGTTTTTGATTAATGCCTTCATATCTGATGATGCTAAAAACGTTGAAATAGACATAAACCTTTCATCAGTGGAGGCAGTTTGTATGAAAAAGAGTTTGTGTTTGGTTATAGTTTTACTGGTTCTTGGACTTCCTGTATTTAGAAGACAGGATGTTTTTTGTAATCCTCTTTAAGCCAGTGTTGTGGTTTAACCTGGCCAGCAGCTAAACATCACACAGCCTCTGGGATGGGGGAGAGAAATGGAAAAGTGAAGCTTGAGAGTTGAGATAAAGACAGTTTATTAAGATAGGAAACAATAATAATAATAATAATAATAATAATAGTGTGTACGAAAAAAGTGATACACAATGCAATTGCTTATCACCCGCTGAACAATGCCCAGTCTATCCCCAAGCAGCCAGCCCCCCCACCCTGGCTAGCCACCCCTATATATTGTTTAGCATGATGTCAGATGGTATGGAATAGCCCTTTGGCCAGTTTGGGTCAGCTGTCCTGGGTCTGTCCCCTCCCAGCTCCTGCTGCACCCCCAGCCTGCCCACTGACAGGACAGAGCGAGGAGCTGAAAAGTCCTTGGCCTGGTACAAGCACTGCCCTGCAACAAACAAAACATCAGCATGTTATCAGCACTCTCCTCATTTTAACAAAAGCAGCAGGCACACTTTCTGCTATATTATCCAATCTAAGGTAATTAAAAAAAAATGTGATTGAATAACATAGAGTTTACATAAAATAAATATAGTAAAAAGAGAGACTGCAATTAAAAGGATGCTGATATCATGCTTAGTATCTTTTCCGCTTGATGTCTACTTTTCTGGCTGAAAAGAGAGAGAACAAAAACCTTTTAAGATTTTTTGTGTTTGGGAATCGGGTATTCTGAAGGCAGGGTATTTGTTTTTCACCCACATGTTTCAGCTATACTTTCTGCAGAAGTTTCTTAAGCCTTCTTGCTTTAGATTCTCAGGTTTTGTTTGTTTGTTTTGCTCTTTATTGCAGGGGAGTAATTATAGTAGTAAATAGTGTTTCAGATATCAGAATTTAAACTCATTTAATTTCATGTCAGACTATGTAAAGCACGTGGTTCTCATTGTCAATAAACACACCAATTATGATTATTTTTTAGATTCAGTATAAGTGAATTTCAGTTTTTCTGTGAAACCTATCCAATGCAATACTGTTCATATGCTGGGAAAGGGATGAATTTTTTCAATTCCCTTTCAAAAGTAAATAAAATATTGAGAGTCCTTTTTATAGCACAGGGGAAATCTAGCCACATGGATTTTCTTTCACTCAGTTTAAGATGCATCCTGATGGAAATTCTTTCTGGTGAAGAATATGTCATTTTTTGTCCGAATTTAAGAAGCCATAATGAGATTTGTGTTCAATGAAAAAACATTTTATAAAACCTTTCACTCACGGTAATATTTGTACTCTCCTTAGTAGTGTCATTGATGAATAATCATACTTCTAAGCTGATTTTACTGGATTTTAATGCTTATTAAGTGAATGTACTGATAGCAGTGCTATGCAGTCTTTCTATGCTCTGTTGAGGAAGTATTATGACTAGACAAGAGTTATACAATAGAGGGAGTAGACATCACATCTTGTTGCAAGGTGTGATGGCAACATGTGGTTTGTAAGCTGATGACAATAGTAATGAATTTAGGACCTGTGGGAATGGTGTCAAGCTGAGGCAGGGGAAATATATGCTAGACATCAGGAACAGCTTCTTCACTGAGATTGTTGTTGCTCGCTGGAACAGGCTCCCCAGGGAAGAAGTCACTGCACCAAGACTGTTGTAGTTTAAGTTGTAGTTTAACTATGCACTTAGTCACATGGTCTAAAATTTTGGGTAGACCTGTGTGGTGCCAGGAGTTGGATTTGATGATCCTTATAGGTCCCCTCCAACTTGCTATATTCTATGATTTTATAAATGCATTATTATACTTAAGCTAATTACACTGTTGTATGCTTTCTTGTGTACTAATTTGAGGAGATAAAATTATTATTCTCAGACCTCTTTTCTAAAATTTTCAATTATACCTCAGTTCTATATGTATTTCCATTATAGTAATGCCAGCAACTTTGCAGGTGATATCCTGTGAGTGTGTATTCTCCCTCCCACTACCTTCTCAGTTTTATTCCATGTAACCCTACTTAAATGATAACCACTAGTGTCAGTCATGATGGATGCCATCAGGTCATGATTGAGGCATCCAGCTCACAATGGATTTGAGGGAGATAGATAACGACTCAAGCCAGATTTAGAAGAAGCTAACATCTGCATTTGGTGTGCAAATATGACTATAAATCCATCATCTTACCCCATAAATAGTGAGCAGCCCAAGAACACTTTGAGATTTCTTGTACAACAGCAGGCTATGTGACAGGATCTCCCCTTGAGTAGGGACACCTCTTGAGGTTACATCTATTCTTTGAACCTTTATATTTACTCCTACGCAAGCTTTGCTTATGATATTTTTGAAAGCAAAAGAAACAACATATTAAATGCTTGGCAGCAGACACTGCAACATAGTATGGAAGATAGCCAATACTTGCTTGTAAATGTAATAGTCACCATCATAACATATTTATCAAGGATTTTCAAAAGAAAATTACTGGCTATTGTCAGAGTTCACAGAACAGTACCAGTATAACTTGCAATGAATATAGAATACCTGTCTCTATGGCAAAGTCAGTTCTAATAAACTACATGAAATTAATAATGTGATAAGGTAAAGTATTCATGTAACTTAACTTAACAACTGGCACAGTTGTTAACACAGACAAGATAGGCACAATTTAAAAAACTGTCTTTAGACACAGCCCGCTCTAACATTGGGGTGAACAAACATTGGGGTGAACAAACAATGATTTTATTTATAATAAGACAATTATTTTGTCTTCAATTACTGTTTTCTGTGTGTATATTAAAGAAACGAAGACAAAATGTTCCTACACAGATTGGTATATATTAGTTCTATCTCCTTTCAGATATCAAAGATGAGATTAATTTCCCATGACAGCTACTGCTTCAGGAGGACACAAACCTCCTTTATTTTTGTTGCCTTGCCAACCAGGACATTCCCAAAGCAACATCCCAGCTAAGGCACACAGGCAGGGATGCAGACACTGCTAAACTCAGTCCATACTAGATTACCAGCTGTTTATTTACACCTGCTTATCAAGTGTTTGTGAGTGGTATGATCCTCATGGTGCTTTTTGATATTTTCCATACCAATGCTGTGAGCTCAAGTGAGTCCAATAGGATGCCTCCACACACGTTACCTATACACAGAAATGTTACTTGTCAAACATATAGAGGATAAACAGCGGTAGGTACAATTTACGTTTTCTGACTTTACTGCTCTCCAGAATTTATGCATTCCCAGCTGCAAGGTCACTTGAGCTTATTTACAATCCTCCTTGCCAGTCTTCCAGTTTCATTCTGTTCTCTTTGCCAGTCTTCTATTTTTAATCCATTCCTCCCAGATCAGATGGATGTGTTAGGTTTATGTGGCAAGGTTTGGTAGTGGTGGGACTGCAGGGGTGGCGTCTATGAGCAGAGCCCAGCAGCTGCCCAATGTCATATCAGAGCCAGCTCCACTTGGCTCCAAAATGGACCCACCACTGGCCAGATCTGAGCCAGTGGGTGATGTTGGTTGTGCCTCTGTGAGAGCGGATTTAAGAAAGGGAAAAATGTTGTGCAACAGCAGCTGGGAGAGAGGACTGAGAAAATGTAGAGAGAAACAGCCCAGCAAATACAAAGGTCAGTGACGAAGAAGGGAGAGGAGGTACTTCAGGTGCTGGAGCAGAAGTTATCCTTGCACCCACGGGGTACCCTGGTGGAGAATTCTACTCTGTGGCCCATAGAGAAACATATACTGTGGCAGGTGGATCTGGCCTGAAGGAGTCTGCAGCCCATGGAGAGACCCTACAAGAGCACGCTCTGGGATGGAACGGAAGCCCATGGAGAAGAGATCATGTTGGAGCAGGTGATCTGGAGGGAGGGAACTGTGAGGAGCCAGCTGTGAGGGACCCATGTTGGAACTCTCTATTCCTGATGGATGGACCCCATGGTACAGACCCATATGGGAGCAGTTATTGAAGAGCTGCTGCCTGTGGGAAGCCCACACGGAATCAGTTTAGGAAGGATGACATGGGAGGGGCCCTGTGCTGGAGCAGGGGAAGAGAGTGAGGGTGAAGAGATGAAGATTTATGAACTGTTCATAACCCTCTTTCCCCGTTACCCTGCACCACCTGGAGGAAGGAGGTAGACGAGGGTGGGTGGGAGGAAGGTGTTTGTAGATTATCTTTGTTTTCACTGAGTATGTTTTACCCATAATGGTAACCGTGGTGAGGGATCTGCCTCTCCTTATCTCAACCTATGAGCTTTTTTTTTTTTTTCTTCCTATTTTCTTTTGAGGAGGGGTAGTGAGAGGGTGGCATGGTTGTAGAGATGAGTTACCTACCAGTGTTAAACCACCACAGTGGAGCAAAAGAGATGTCACCGCACTTTGGTGTAATCAGGTATCATGTTACATTGTGAAAGAGTTACATAGTTAAAGGAAAAATGTGCCCATAAAAGCACACTTGTATTATTTCTTTTCCATCACAATATCCCACACTCAAACACAGATCACAACATCTCACATGTGGCAAGGTCAGACATAGTCCTGTGTTTGGAGAGAAAGAACTTTAAAGATCTGTTGATAACTGTCCTATGATGACAGAATCAGGCCTTTTTATTTTGATTTAATTTATTTAAATTTGGAGGCTGCCAGGAGTGTGATTTTTTCAGGAAGGCTGTTGTATTTAATATTTTATTTGTTGGTGGTGCTGTGGTTTTTTAGATCAATCCTATACTATTTTTCTTCTTCCTGTCCCATACACTCTCCTATCCATTTTTTTCTGTTTCTACTCACAGTGACATATGCTACATCATCTGCTGGTATGAAAATTGGAACAAATAGCCTCTGATGGCAGAGTCACAGCATAAATGAAAGTTTTTTTGTAATCTTTTAGACTATTCTTCACATTTTACATTTCTGTCATGACAGCTTCATTTAAACCTTATGCAGTCTTTGGGGAAAATGGAAATAGGTTATCTTTATTTTTCAAAATGATGTGACAGGACTAAAATCAAGGAAATATATTCTCTGACTGCAAAACCATTTTTTCAAGAAAACTTTTTTATTACAGCAATATCAGCTATATGTAAAAGTTTGAGATGTCACTTCAATTAGATAAATGAAAAATTAAATATAAGACATTCCCTAGCTGTCAGTATTTACTTGAAATTCAAGCTGTCTGTGCAACTTCTCTGAAAATTCAACTTTCTGTTAAAAAATATACAGAATGGTTACAGGATTTTTTAATCCCACGTGTGAATAAAGGTATGTCAATAATAGCATTATAGCAATGGGAATGATAGAAGACATAAGAAAATAAATTAATCCTCACACACTTCCCATATTAATGATTTTCATGGTGTATGTTGGAATATATAATCTGCCATGCCTAAGTTATATACAAATAACACAATTTACTCCTAGCATGTTTCCAAAAGGGGGGAAAAATGGTGTAGGTTGGTTTTATTCAATTTAACTTTTATAGTGCTCTTGGAAATTGGTGTGAATTCAATGTGGAATTTTGCTGACAAATTATAATGTGGAATTTAAATAAGTTTGAGGCTATTCAGTATGAGATATTGCGTCTGGTATTTCATTAGTAAGTAGAAATGCGGTAATATCTGGTAAGGGAGAACAGTGAATATCTTCTGTGTTATGAATCAGATGTCTGCCTACATGGTAGAATTTCAGCTTGATTAACAGACAAAGTTTGTTCTAATCTGTTTACATGCAGTAAAATTTAAGGGGAAATATATTTACAGAAAAGCAGCGCACTCATCAGAAAATGACATGTTTATATACTATGCTAACTAGAAATGCTCTTTGTTTCCCTCTAATATTAAAGAGGGATTCTCACTCCAATCCCATACTGCTGTGACAATATACCTTGTGACAGTTTACTCTCTACAATTATGAATGAGAGGGAGGAAATAAAATTTTATATTTTAAAGGAAAAAAATCCTAGTCTAACACAAATAATAATAAATCCTGTTTAGGTGCTCATATAAGAAAGAAAAACTATTCATGTTTTTTTTTTCAACTGCTTCCATTCAGTCCTCACTTCGTGCATCCATTCAGTCCTCACTCCAGACCTAAGTTCTCCAAAGTTGTCAATAAAATACCATTTAAAATCTGCACATCTGCAATGAAGTCAATTGATTTATTCCAGATTGCTGTAAGAAGTACAGAACTCTGGCAAGAGTCTAATTTAGCCCTGAAATGATACAAAATTGAAGCAGAAACAAGTAATTGTAAAATAAAACATCTCTGTTCTAAATCAAATATCTTATCTGTCTCTACCTTGTCAAAGTGGGACAAGAAGGTGTGCTATGAGAATGTATGAGACTACAGACATGGGCAAACTGTTTCAAATATGATAATGTATAGATTCTGGTTGCAAACTGTAATGGGATTTGTCACAGCCTTCTTGGAGACATTTGACTGGAAACTCATTGTGTTGCTGTGCTGAGATTCATTGTTCTGGGACAGGAAGAAAAATTCATTGAATTCAAGAAGGCTTTCTAGGTCTGCACTCAGATTAGGGGTCAGTCTGTAATTTTATAGAAGTGTTTCCAATTTATCATTGGAATTTATCATTGGTCATATTTATACTTCTAAGTAAATAACATCCACAAAATAATCTTGACAGCTAGATATATGAGCATTCATGCCACTCAATTATTGTTTTACTCTTTGGCTTTAATTTGGACAGTGCTAGCCACTCATTTTCTACACAAGGTTTGCCCTATGGGATCTCCCCAACGTTCATCTCTGTGGATCTTCCTCCATGTCCAGGATCTTTTTAGCCTATATGTAGAAGTATGTGTCTCATCCTTCTAATCGGTGGTCTCTTTATTAATTGGAGGTCTCAGTCTATGCCATTTCTGCAATTTAGGTGCTATCAAAATTTGCAGCCTTTCTGGTTGCAGCTAGAAAGGGGCAGGCTTGTGCTTGAGAGTTCAAAAGTTCAGTTTCCAACATTCATCAACACCCAAAATTACCTGCTACCTATCATTATTCATGATTTAAGTTATTTCTCATTTACCATCTTCTGTGACTACAGGCTAATCAATAGCCATTAACACCTACAATTTTGATCCAACATCCCAAAAATAACAAAACCAGAATAATTCAGAAATCAAATGGATTTTATATTCTAAAGATAGCTTTATATAACTGTACATTATAATAAGTACATTATATAAATAATATGCAGAGCTCAGATTGTCACAAGCTTAATGTTTCATACAGCTTACAGTGTATATAGGCAAATCATCTGAAGTTGTTATAAAATAATGAATCCACATAAAAACTATTTTCTGATAGTTTTTAAAGGTTAATTTTGTTCTTTTACTTTGATACAGCATACAGTGAAATCCATAAAAGATCATTTCATCAGTCTACAAACCACAACCGTTTTCCTGATAAACAACAGCTAACCTTCACTATTCTTGTATCTCACAACAATAATGACATCTCTGGAAGAGACAAGGAGGTCTGAGAAGTGATGTTCCACAGCTGTTATGGTTGGACCTTTTTACTCTCTCTTAGTAAACATATCTCTCTGTTCCAAGTAAGCTTGAGTCGTACTTCAGTGAGTTTCTTTTTGGCACATGAGGATCTCAGAATCACATGGTATTCAGTCTACATGTTCTAAAATACAGTAGTGTTTCTCAACTTAATCACAGAATCATAGAATCATAGGATGGTTTGGTTTGGAAGGGACCTTAAACATAATTTAATTCCAATCCCTCCGCCAGGTTTGGGGACACCTCTCACTAGCCCAGGTTGCTCAAAGCCCCATTCAGCCTGGCCTTAAACACTTCCAGGGAGGAGCCATCCATAACTTCTCTAGGAAAACTGTTCCAACCTCTGAGTAAAGAATTTCTTCCTTATATCTAATCTAAATTTACCCTCTTTCAGTTTAAAGACATTACTCCTTGTCCTATCACTAGATTCCCTGACAAAGTGTCCCTCCCCAGCTTTCCTGTAGGCCCCCTTTAAGGTACTGTAAGATCTCTGTAACATCTCCTTGGAGCCTTCTCTTCTCCAGGCTGAATGACCCCAACTCCATCAGCTTCTCTTCATAGGAGAGCTTCTTCAGCCTCTTGATCATTTTTGTGGACCTCCTCTGGACTCATTCTAGTACATCCATGTCATTCTTGTGCTGGGGTCCCCAGAACTGAACACAATACTCTAGAGAAAGCAGAGTAGAGGAGGAGATTCACCTCCTTCAACCTGCTGGCCATGCTTCTTTGATTTAGCCCAGGATACAGTTGGCGTTCTGGGCTGCAAGTGTAACATTGCTGGCTCATGTCAAGCTTCTCATCAACAAAGACTCCCAGGTCCTTCTCATCAGGGCTACTTTCAATCCATTCTCTGCCCAGCCTGTATTTGTGCTTGCTCTTCTTTATGATCTGATTCTAACTCATTTTAGCATATTATTTTTTCTGTTTGAAAACAAACAAACAAAAAACTCACATCATGGGAAAAATAATAATTAAAAAAAAATTCCCTGTTCTCAGGAAAATCCATTACTAACAGGGATTGGAAAATAAGAATCACAACAGGATATTTACTCTTCTACTCTTCAAGATTTTGGAAATCAGTGTAAGTAGCAGAAAATGATATTCAAAGTAGGTTAGTTTTTAGGTAAAAGTGACACCTTTTCACTCATCTATAAAAAAGGAACTCACTTACTGTTCTTTTTTTTTCATCCGTCACTGAATTCAGCTGCTTATTGATTCTGAGGAGAATAATTGGTACTTAGAGCTGTTGTAATTATGCATGCTTTTGATCTTGTGCTGCCAGCTAGCCTTTTCTATTAACTTTTTCTCAACATTAAACTCTGCCCGTGGTAAATAAAGCTCCAAAATACTTTGTTTTCCTACTACATGTACTCTTTTCTCCTTAAACTGTCTTCTCAGCACCCCTAGTTGTAATTGCCATTCTTACTCTTTCCTCATGCCTTCCCAGTAACTATCACATTCTGCAAATATTTATTAGAATCTTTCTCTAAGAAGGTATTGATTGTCTTCCTTCTTTTTTTTTAATCTGTTCCTTGCTAACCCACCTCCTTATATTTTATTTAGGATTTTTCTTATTTGAAATCCTGAGAACTATCGGAAGGACAGATGGGAATATGTGAAAAAAAAGAAAAAAAGAAAAAAAGAAAAAAAGAAAAAAAGAAAGAAAAAAAAACACCACTTGCCTGTTTTGCTGTTTTCTGGTGTTATTTTCAATGCATTGGTGTTATTTTCAGTATCATTTGAAGGTGTTTATGTTTACGTTTTTTTGTTTGTTTGTTTGTTTGTTTGTTTGTTTTGTTTGTTTTTCTTTCAGGTAGGTTTGTTTGCTCTGGTAATATCCTCCACATCATTTTACCAGCAAATAGGAATTCTGAAGAGTTAATGTAGGAGTACTACAGTGTTCAGATGTAAACTTTAGGATGGTTATCTGCCATATACTGAAAGGTAAACTCAAAAGTTTGTCTTAATATTTTAGTTTTGCCAAAATAACATACATTAATAGGTAGACCATAGAAGTTATGCTACTAATAGCCATGTAGCATCCATTTGTGGATGTAGTCTACCTTGACTTCAGTAAGACATTTGACACCGTTCCCCATAGCATTCTCCTCAGGAAACTGGCTGCTCATGGCTGGGACTGGCATGCGCTTTATTAGGTTAAGAGCTAGCTGGATGGCTGGGCCCAGAGAGTCTTAGTGAATGGAGTCAAATCCAGTTGGAGGCCGGTCACTAGTGAAGTCCCCCAGGGCTCGGTACTGGGGCCAGTCCTTTTTAACATCTTTATTGATGATCTGGATGAGGGGATCGAGTGCACCCTCAGAAAGTTTGCAGATGACACCAAGTTAGGTGCGTGTGTCGATCTGCTCAAGGGTAGGAAGGCTCTGCAGGAGGACCTGGATAGGCTGCACCGATAGGCCAAGGCCAACGGTATGAAGTTCAACAAGGCCAAGTGCCAGGTCCTGCACCTGGGGCACAACAACCCCAAGCAGAGCTACAGGCTGGGAGATGAGTGATTAGAAAGCTGCCAGGCAGAGAAGGACCTGGCAGTGATGGTTGATAGTCAGCTGAATATGAGCCAGCAATGTGCTCAGGCAGCCAAGAAGGCCAACAGCATCCTGGCTTGCGTAAGAAACAGTGTGACCAGCAGGTCCAGGGAAGTGATTGTCCCCCTGTACTCAGCTCTGGTGAGGCTGGACCTCAAGTACTGTGTTCAGTTTTGTGCCCCTCACTATAAGAAGGACATGGAGGTGCTTGAGCGAGTCCAGAGAAGGGCTGCGAAGCTGGTGAAGGGCCTGGAGAACAAGTCTTATGAGGAGCGGCTGCAGGAGCTGGGAATATTTAGCCTGGAGAAGAGGAGGCTCAGAGGTGACCTTATCGCACTCTACAGGTACCTGAAGGGAGGCTGTAGCAAGGTGGAGGTTGGTCTATTCTCCCACATGCCTGGAAACAGGACGAGAAGGAATGGGCTAAAGTTGTGCCAGCGGAGATTTAGGTTGAATATTAGGAAAAACTTCTTTACTGAAAGGGTTGTTAGGCATTGGAATGGGTTGCCCAGGGAAGTGGTGGAGTCACCATCCCCGGAGGTCTTTAAAGACATTTAGATGTAGAGCTTAGGGATATGGTTTAGTGGAGGACTTGTTAGTGTTAGGTCAGAGGTTGGACTTGGTGATCTTGGAGGTCTCTTCCAACCTAGACGATTTGTGATTCTGTGATTCTGTGATTCTGTAGGCCCTTGCTGTCACAAAAGGCCCCCCTTGCTGTCACATCAAGTGTCAAGATCTTCAGTGAAAAGCTCTGAAATTCTGCTTTAAAATGTTAGTAATTTGTTTATTTTTTCTTCCAAATAAATTCACCTGCATACTTCCATGCAAATTGGAAATTTTCATTCAAAGTGACTTATGCTTAGCAAAGCTATATATGAACCTGTTTTATTATTATTATTATTATTTTTAATCAGGAATTGTTCAATAATTTCATCTGCATATCCAATAACAATTCCACATACAAAATTTGCTTCTTTGGGGAAGCTTTGGAGGGTACACTCTGTTCCTGTACAGTGTGGTGTGTACACTCTGCTCCTGTGCAATGTGGTGTGTACACTCTGCTCCTGCACTTGGCATAAGTCTTGCTCAGCCTTATGAGCCACAGTAGGTCTCACTGAAATCACTCTTTGAACTGAGCAGCTCTTTAACAATGGTAACCGAGGCAGAACTTATTTCTGGAAGGAATATGAGCTTGACTAGGAATCAATCACTTTACCTAATAAATATGAAATGAAAAGCCATTGTTGCTCTCTTATTTTTGGAATGTGGTGAAATGTAACACTGTCTTACTCCCATTTTGAGGACTGAGGGAGGGTTGAGAGGGGATGTGTTGTGATTTAACCCCTCCGGCAGCTAAGCACCACACAGCCCTTTGCTCACCCTCCCTCCTCCCTCTCTGGGATGGAGGGACAGAATTAGAAAGAAATGAAAACCTGTGGGTTGAGATTAAGACAGTTTATCAGGACAGGAAAGAAAGGAAAATAATAATAATCATAATAGTATTACTACTAATAATGTGTACAAACAAGTGAGGCACAGTGCAATTGCTCACCACCCGCTGACCGATGCCCAGCGTATCCCTGAGACGCTGGTCCCCCCCACGCCAGCTAGCCACCCCTATTGCTTTGCATGACGTCAGATGGTATGGAATAGCCCTTTGGCTAGTTTTGGTCAGCTGTCCTGGGTCTGTCTCCTCCCAGCTCCTGCTGCACCCCTAGCCTGCCCTCTTGGAGGACAGTGTGAGAAGCTGAAAAATCCTTGACTTGGTGTAAGCTCTGCTCTGCAAGAATTAAAACATCAGTGTGTTATCAGCATTGTGCTCATCCTAAATCCCAAATGCAGCACCATACCAGCTACTAGGAGGAAAACTAACTCCATCCTAGCTGAAGCCAGGACAGGATGTTATTGTACAACCTGATTCCTAAACAAATTGGCAAAAGATCTGAATCCTGGAAAATTACTAACCCAAAGACTATGGACTTGCAATCCTATAGTTAACAATCCCAAACAAAAACTTCTTTTTGCTCTCCAGGGACTGCAGCAAGCTCCTTTGATCTACTCCTGAGAGGATGTGCATCTCAGGGTTGACTCTTTGAGAAGCAACCTCATCTGCAGACAAAGGCCAAACAGGGAGTAGGGTGAATTATTCACTCTAAGAGGTATTTTGAAAGCATGCAGCTGGATATAGAGACTCTTCCCGGGACCCTGCAGTAAGTCCTGGGTGACCTTGCCATTTTCAGATCTTTAACTAAGTCCCTGTTTCATTTGTAGCAAATTTCTTTAAATCATTTTGATAATTGAAAATCAGATAATCTGATTTTGTTATTTGCAATAAAGAGATAGAATAAATCCTTAACTGCTGCTACATTAGAGACATTAGAGTTGTGAAAATCTAATTCCATGACAGAAACTAAAATATTTTATTTTCTCTAATTGGTTTAGATGAAAACAACTTCTATTGCAAATACCTTATATTGGAAATGCTTACTAGTCTTGGTTGCATTCATTAAAAATAATTTACTATGAAATAGAAAAAATACTGCAAAATACTTCGTATTTTATGAAATGCATAAAATATTAGGAAAAATTATTATTGTTATTAGCAACTTTGATAATTTGTCCACTTTCTTCTAGTCTAACCTTGATTAATTTTATGGCTTTGAACATAAAATAGGCTAGCCAAGGTTTATAATTCTGTGTTTTATTAAGGTGTTCAATACCCTATGTTGTATTATTTGTGTGCATTTCAGATTTTCTTCTTAATTTTTTTTTGTGATCTATCTAGCTAATGGGAAATTGTGTGCATATATTTATGTAAGAGAGGGTATACACTTCACAGTCAAGTTCTTGAAGTTTTCTAATGTACTTTTTGAATTTACAAGGTCAGGAACAATTATTCTAGTAGGTTCTGGTTGTTGAGATTTAAGTTTAAAATTATTACAAAATTATTGATTACAGTTTTTAATTGAGTTGTGGGAAGTTGTATCATTGAATAGCAACAGATTAGTTAAACTCATTTGAGAAATCTGTATTTTATTGAACACTTCAATGTACTTTATTAAGACTGAATACATTTAAAACTACAACATGAGTGCAGAATAGCTTTTGACCTATGAAGTGCATGCAAGTTTAATCTTGTAAGGTGGTGACACCTATGGAAAAAAAAAAAAAAAAAAAAAATGTATGTGACATGCAGTCTTGCTCTTAAGATATTTCCAACTATGACTGAAGAACATGCTGTACTTATGAGCAAATGTAAAAGTTGAAACAGGTGGCAATGATCTTGCATCTATTGTGAAATATCACACTACTATATTGAGCATCTGCTAAATTTGCTAAATTGCATATTTAGCTTTTTTTTTTTTTTTTTTTTTTTTTTTTTTTTCCTCTTCGTTTTAGCTAAAAAACTTTAAGACTATTAACTGTATGAAAAGTTAGACCTAAAACCCAATACATCTTCTGGGATGGCTAAGGCTTGGAATCTGAGGATCAGTCTTAAAGGTTTTGCATTTATTTTCTCTCTTTGCTATAAATAGATAGACTTTTTCTTGTAATTGCTTACGCTTCATGGAATTCCCATCATTAAGGAATTGCAAAGAGAATAAGACACCTAAGTGTGAATAATACTTCACACCTGCAGAGCCTGTCAGAGGTAAGTTTCTAGCACTACAGTTACCAGGCTGCAGAGGACTAAAGTTTGTTCACTGATGCACATTGGCGCTTTATGCAAGTGTCTACAGTGGCCCAGCGAATCCTTTGTTACCAAAATTGACAGCTGGGGGCACTGCCCTCTCTCTGCTCTAACAGGTGAAAGAACAGCCCAGTCACCCAGAGCTTCCTTCCAAGAAGGCAGTTAATGTTTCTTAGTTTATATGACTCTTAACATCCTCCAGCCACACAGAGTTGAGCTGTGCACTAAGGCAATACTTGCTGTGTCTATGTTGATAACACAGTGCAGTGTGGGAGCTTCAGCGTCAGGTATGCTGCTTCAAATAATGCATTCAAGACCATGCAGCCATTTCTGTATTAGGTTATTTTCCATGTTACGCAGCCTGTGAATAAATTTCCTTCCATTATTTATCTATTCTATTTTCTAGATGATGTAATGTAGAGAGGCAGGAGGTGATACTGTAAAATCCAGATCTGTGCTAGAAATCAGTGGCATATTAGTTCTCTCAGACCATATCCACAGAGGCATTTAAATCTTAAAGGAGATGGAAATGTAAGAATTACAGTTAAAATTGCTGGAACATCAAACAACTTGCAAAAGATCAGGGCCCTGAACAACTTGTGTGGATCTGAACCAAAATTTCTCCTGAATCTAACTCCAAACCTAATCCTAATTTAACCCATAACCCTAATTTGAACTCTAACCCTAACCCCAACTCTAAACCCAATTCTTAGCAGATTCCATAACCCACTCCCCTAATCCTAAACACTAGGCCTAACCATAACCTAAACACTAATTCTAACACTAAAACCTAACATCAAATGTAACACAATGCTAAAAAAACCACTAATCCTTATCCCCTAACCCTAATGCCCTTAACAAAAGCCTGAACACTAGCCCTAAAACCTAAAGCTAACCCTAAACCTAAACTGATCCTAATGCCTAGACTCTAACCCTAATGCTAACCCTAATACTAACCCTAATCATATTGCTAACCCTAAAACTAAACTACCCATAACACTTTTACCCCACATACCACATCCCAAATCCTAAACCCTAACACTAAAACTAATCATAATACTTAACCCTAAAACAACTTCCTAAACCTAACTTCATCTCTAACGCTAATTCCTACCCCTAATCCTGATGACCCAAACCTTAGCCCAAACCCTAATGCTAAAGCCAATATGTAAATCTAACCCTATCCCTAAATGAAACCCTAACCCAAATCCAGTTTTGAACTCAAGCCCTAAACCATAGCCTTAACCCTAACCCTAAAGTAATTTATACTGCACCCTAATCTCTAAACCTATACCTATCCTTAACCCAAATCCTAAACTCTACACTAATCCTAACGCTACACCTAATCTCCAATACTAACCCTAACCCTAAACCTAACCTAACTCTATCACTAAATTTAACCTTAGCCCAAACCTAATCTTAAATGATACCAGGACTCTAACACGGACACTTAACCTAACCTAAATGTAAACCCTTACCTCTAACCATGAATCCTAATTCTAATTCTAACCCTTACCCCTAACCCCATACCATTTTGGATACCTAACCTTAACTATAAACCAAACCGAAATCCTAAAAAGAAAGCTGAACTTTAATCCTAATCCTAACCTAACCCATAACTCTAAATCTAAACCTTACCCATACCCTGATCCTAACACAATCCCTAACCTTAACCAAATATAGCCCATAACCCTAAATTTAACCCATTTCCTAACTCTAACAGCCACTGCTAACCCTAAATATAACACTTCCTAGGGAAGTGGTCATGGCACAAAGCTTGCCAGAGTTAAAGAAGTGTTTGGACAATGCTCTCAGAAATATGGTTTATTTTTTTGGGTGATCCTCAGTACAGACAGGAGGTGAACTCAATGATTCTTGTGGGTCCCTTCCAACTCAGGATATTCTATGATCTGTCCCCTCTATGTGAAACTAAGAATGAGCATGAAGTTCTGTTTCTGTGATCTGGGATTTAAGTGCTTTCTTTTACTATGCGTTAAAATTGTTCATGTAAATTGTGCCTGGTTTGAATTTGCTTATTCTCAAGGAAAAAAAAAAAAAAAAAAAGGTAAAAATTAAACTATTGAATTTGCTGTCATTCTTTGTGCTGAACAGTAATCTTTGACCAATGTGTCCTTCTCCACTCTCAAATCCACTTGAATAGCTCAGTCTTTGAACCAGAAAATATCCCAGAAAATTCAGTTACCACAGTGTAACAAATTAGTACTGTTTTTCATTTTTGTGGGTGATTTTGAATCTTAATTCAAAAGGAGTCTTAAATCAAAGGAGGATCAAAATTCTACTACACTCTGTTCTAATGTTTGGGTTTAAACAAGCTTCTCATAGCTTAGAAATGTTCCAGAGGCTTAAAGGTGCAGTAGACAGTACGGACATGTTGCATGCCAGTTTTTGGTTGTAGTTGCTTGCTTGTTTTCTAATGTCTTTCCTATCCCTGCATTGGAAAAAGACAAATCTATTGTAGTTTTTTACACAACATATCTAAAATTTTTGTTATTTTTTCTATAGAGTTAACTTCTGTTTAGATCACATATATGTGTTGTCTCGAAAGCAAGATAAACCATCAGAAAAAAATCCATGAAGAGCTAATGCTTAAGTGCTGAAACATTCTTAACAGCATTTTGTGTTTTGTAGTTATGTACATAAGAGGTTCATACACTCCAAACAAGTTCTTATCATTTATAATTTTCTGTGTGATATGACCATCTGAAAATTGAAAAGATCAATTGTTCTACAAGCTATTTGCTTACTAATCCTGAACAACATTTTCAGAACTCACCCATTGGCTCTCTGATTCATAAAAAGATTGCCCATTTTTAACACCTTTAAACATATTGACTAACATGACTCAGAGATTAGTGCAATTTTGCTAATGTTTTTTACACGTAATTCTGTATTTTATCCTGTTATAACTGGCATAAAATTTTAAATCTATTAATGAGTTTTAAATTACTTTAAACATCATAGCTCCAAATCTATGGGATGTCATACTGTGATGTGTAAATGCCAAAATCTAGTGGCTATATTCCTTTTTCTTCTAATTTCACACTTCATTATGGTGCTGATTGGACAACAGATGGATAGTTGCTAAGAAAAGGGACTTGCTGTGTAAAGTTTCCTACCTTGCTCTTGGATTTCTAAATTATTTTACTCTCTTCTGTTTTTATTTATTTATTTTTTCTTTACATAATGTTATTTCATTCACAAGCATTTTTCTGTGAGGTGAGGAGACAATAGGAATCAATAAAGCAAATCTGCCTAATCTCTTGCAGTGCTCTGAAAACCTTTTGGCTTTCTCAAAACCCTGCAACTTCCAGATTTACACTGAAGAGTATCTTCATATTATAGCTGACTGCATGATTCTGTATAGTAATACTTCCATGTTTATTACTTTGGTTGACTTTTAGAAGCATTTCCAAAACTATTCTTCGAAATACAGAACTTCATACTAAAACAATCAAACAAGCAAACAAAAACCCTGATGATATATTGAAGCTTTTCACTTTAAATGAAAAGTAATTCATATAAAACTGCAGTCTGGCTTTCCATTTTCTCATCCCTTTGCTTGTCCACATCCTTGTTCCCTTCCCCTTCCCCTTCCTCTTTTCTTTTCTTTTCTTTTCTTTTCTTTTCTTTTCTTTTCTTTTC
>CM021765.1:164903487-164945166 GCA_011076525.1 Nettapus auritus
TTTTCTTTTCTTTTCTTTTCTTTTCTTTTCTTTTCTTTTCTTTTCTTGGAAAAGAGAAAAAGAGTTGCAAAGCAATTAATGGATTTTTCCAAGGACTTTTTGCAATCAGAAAGGTTTTTTTTTTTTTTTTTTTTTTTTCATTATTACTTTATTAAATGGAAAGTGCTGGTTCATTTCATTTTAGCTTAACCAGCCAAAAGTTAAATTCTATTCTTAGATTCTATAATCAATAGAGGAGTGGCATTTTCAGTCACTCTATCTATATTAGATACATCTCATGACCGTTTATTTTCGATTCATTGACTAAATGAAGAACAAACCTTAGCCAGAATGCCTTAATGACAGGTTTTAAAATGTATTTGTATCCAATACTTGTGTGCATGTCTCTGCATTGCAGTGAGCAAACATTTACAATATTTGCTGTATTCAAACTGTCTCTAAGGTTTGTTCTGGAATTATCTTAATCGATGTCAGTGATAACTGGAAATAGAAGAATAAATTTTAAATACTTTTAACAGTCAGAATGATCTTCAAATCTTTATTCAGTTTTCATCAGAAATTAATCAGAGATATCAGAGTGTAATGCCTCTGACAAATGAAGATGGAGAACAGGTAACAAAATGAGAAGGCAGAGGTACTTAACAACTTCTTTGTCTCGGTCTTTACTAGTGGCCAGGCTTCCCACATCTCTTGTGTCCATGAATCAATAAGCAGGGACTTGGGGAGCAAAGTCCCTCCCACTATAAGCAAAGAGCAAGTTTGGGACCTCTTGATGCAACTTAACAACTAAAAGTTGCGCGTATATAACTACAAGGGCCCTTATGACATGCATCACAGGATCCTGAGGGAATTGGCTGATGTAGTTGCCAAGCCATTCTCCATCATATATGAAAAATCATGGCAGTCAGGCAAAGTTCCTGGTGACTGGAAAAAGGGAAGCACTCCCGTTTTTAAAAAAGGTGTAAAGGAAGACACAGGGAATGGTTCCACATGACATCCTAATCTCTAAATTGGAAAGATATGGATCTGAAGGGTGGACCATCCAGTGGATAAGGAATTGGCTTGATTGCCACACCCAGAAATTAGTGGTCAACAATTCTATGTCCAGGTGGAGATCGGTGACAAGCCACATCCTTCAGGGGATATGGTGCTTTTCAGTATCTTCATTAATGACATAGATGATTGAGTGCACCCTCAGAAAGTTTGCAGATGACACCAAGTTGAGTGATGTGGTTGGTGCCAAAGAGGGTCCATTCAAAGGGACCTGTACAGGCTGGAGAAGTGGGCCCATGTGAACTAATGATGTTCAACAAGTCCAGGTGCAAGGTGCTGCATCTGAGCTGGGACAATCCCAGACATGAGTGCAGACTAGAAGAATAACTAATTGAGAACAGCCACACAGAGAAGGACTTGGGCGTTCTGATGGATGAAAAGCTTGCCATGAGCCAGATGCACGCTTGCAGCCCAGAAGGCCAACTGCATCTTGGGCTGCATCAAAAGAGGTGTGACTAGCAAGGGAATTGATTGTTCCCCCCTACTCTGTCCTCATGAGGCCCCACCTGGAGGACTGCATCCAGGTTTGGAGCCACCAGCACGAGAAAGATCTATTCCCCTTCCAAATAAGCCTAGTGCATACTGCATGCACTGTACTATACACATATTTATATATTATACAATACACACAAATATAAAATGGGAGACTGTTTTTAAACACCGTATACGATCTGTAGAATTGAAAGTGTGAATACACAGTGCTGCTACACAGAGATTGTACTGGATGATTAGTAACACTTAAGCTTTCAGAAACAGAATTGCCATTAGCCCGTGACTTTGGCTCAGAGGAACAGTATACTCAGGCTATGTGTTGAAGAGGTCTCAGAAAAGTGAAACACATCTCTGTTGTCAAACCTGCTTCTCTTGCAGCTCCAGACATGGAAAGCAAAGCCTATTTGGGGTGTTAGCCACATGACAGCCAAACTGCTTATCTGCCATTATTCAAGTAACACTCTCCCGAGGAATTCAGGAGTCAGAAGAGGAAGATGTGTTTGTGTGTGTATGCATGTTTGCATGTGCATTGCAGTGCACGTATATGTGGAAGCTTGCATCTCAGTTGAACTTAAGGGAACTTGTCTGGTACAAATGTCTTCATTTCTTTTGACTGGAAATGTGTTTTTATTGTTGTTGTTGTTTGTTTGTTTTTGTTTTCTCAATGACTGCTGCAGGATCTGTGAAAAGAATGGAGTTAATCATTCTGTAAAAAATTCACAATACTTTACAAAATATTGTACTGGTAAGCATTATAAGTGTGGGAGCGATGACTAGCACACACCAAAATGACTATTTGTTAAAGTGCATGGGTAGCAAACCATGTTAATTTTATAAACAATGTAAAATGCTACTGTTCCAGCCTTTTCCCAGGGTACATTTCAGTATCTGTTGCCCTGTTTGTTTTGGTTACGACATACTTGACCACAATACAATTTTTGTTATGTGTTTGTTCCCCAGCCCCAGAGGTCAGTGCTTCCTTCATCCAGAGTTGTATGCTCTTGAGCAATCCCTGCGGACATTTGGCCATGCCAAAGGAGATGTCGACTGTCCTTCAATCTTGAATCATTGTGAGATGTTAACTGAGTAAACTTGTGGTATTTCAAGCATTTGGAGTTTCATATGGCAAGATATCCTATTTTTTACTAAAAAGGACGAAGAATATTAGCTCTTTTTTGTTTCATCATCTCAGCATCGCAATATATGTTTATATGTAGATCCATAGAATCATAGAATCATAGAATCATAGAATATTCTGAGTTGGAAGGGACTCACAAGGATCATCAGGTCCAACTCCTTGCACCACACAGGTCTAACCAGAAGTTTAGACCATGTGACTAGGTGCACAGTCCAAGAGTTTCTTAAATTCATATAGGGATGGTGCAGTGACTACTTCACTGGGGAGCCTGTTCCAGGGTGCAACCACTCTCTCAGTGAAAAATGTCCTCCTGATGTCTAGTCTAAACTTCCCCTGCCTCAGCTTCACCCCATTCCCACGGGTCCTATCACTGGTGTTTATGCAGAATACGTTACCCGCCTCTCCATTCCCCCTCGCGAGGAAGTTGTAGACCGTGATGAGGATGCTGACTGTCTCTGCTCAGCATCCTCTTCTCCAGGCTGAACAGGCCCAGTGACCTCAGCTGCTCCTCCTGTGTTCCTCTATGGGCCCTTCACCATCTTCGTCACCCTCCTCTGGACACTCTCCAGCAGCTGAATGTCCTCTTTGTACTGTGGTGCCCAGAACTGCACACAGTACTTGAGGTGAGGCCGCACCAGCGCAGAGTAGAGCGGGACAATCACTTCCCTTGCCTGACTAGCGATGCCGTGCTTGATGCACCCCAGGATATAGTTGGCTCTCCTGGATGCCAGGACACACTACTGGCTCATATTCAACTTGCTGTTGACCACGACCCCCACATCTCTCTCTGCGGGCCTGCTCTCCAGCATCTCGTTGCCCAGTCTGTATTTACAGCCAGGGTTGCCTCATCCCAGGTGCAGGACCTGGCAGGATCCATCTCAGAAAGGAATGGATAGCACATCAGAAAAAAATTATGACACCACAGACTATGCTGGTGAGTCCTGACCTTACCACTTTTAAAATGATACAGTGATATTGACTGAAAAATTAGACTTCAGAACTATAAAATGAGATGACATATATATATATTTTTTTTCTCATCAAAATTTTATTTCTCACCTTCAGTGGTTTTATCTTTGTTATAATGTAAAATTAGAAAATATTATGCAAATCAGACATAATAGGATTTTTTTTTCCCCCGATGGTTTAAATACAATGTGTTTAAGAGAAATAATATGAAATTTGAAGTACTTTATATTGTTTTATGGGTGTTTTGAGAAAAGGCTGCTTCCAATAAAACAGAAGGCTGCATGTACAAACAGAAAATCTAAACAGTAAATACCACTGGCAAAATAATAATTAGCATATGATTGCTATACTCTGGCAGTTACTCCTCCGTACAATTTTATTTATTTTATTTTTTATCCTAAAGCCCCTCATAACTGATTAGTAAATAAATACTTTTTCACCGTTTTGCCTTGAAATCTCATTTTCTTCTTTTAAATGACTAACATTTGCATCGTTCTAAATAATCCAAAAAATAATTTTAATTAACTTAAAAAAGAGCTATCAAGAGCTAACATCTATTTTGTTTAATTGCATTTCTACATACTGTGTAATTTTAATCTATAAAGCAAAACAATAAATTTATATAGGAAGATTTTTATCAACCATATCAGGCCCCAGGTAATTGTCTCTTTGACATCTTACTGTAAAGTTATACAACAAAGGATCGGATGCTATGAATTCACTAACAGAACACTCTTTATAATTTATTGCATACCAGATACTATAAACTATTTTGGAAGAAATTTTGGAAGGACAATCAATTATGGAAGACATCATCTGACAGTCTGCATACTATATTAGGCAAAATATTTTTATTTCTAGACCTAAAGTCAATTCTTTTTCAGAAACCACAAATTTGGATCAGAAGTTTCCAAAAGAAGTTTCCAAAGCTCTACATAAATCTGTGCTATACATAAGTGCCTATATATGCAAATACTTTGTTTTCAGTTTATTATTATTGTAGGTCACAGAAAATAAAATCTTTTACTTTTGACTTAGATATTTGGGGAAGTGTATTATAATGTGAAAAAGGTGTCTACTTACACATAAGAAATTAGAACTGTTGTAACCATGATAATCTCAGGATATAGAGTTTCTGTATCCATAATAATTGAAGGGTGTAAAGAAGCAAAGATTTTAAATTTGAGTTGTAATTTTATTTGTTCAAGTAATATAGTGGGATAAATCATCTTGCAGTCCTGAAATCTTGTCTACTCATCCAAAATAATAAGGTTGATACTGAAATTATTTCTTGAAAAATAAAAAAATAAATCATGATAATGAAGAAGAAGAAAAAAAAGAAGAAGTGTATGACATTGTGTGCTCAGGTGATAATGAAACTCCAGTCTGTTGTTTAATTAGTTGTGTAATAATGGACCTTTCCCTGAAAGCAGTTTTCTTTCTTCTGTAACAAGATGAGGGATATCCACCAGTAGTAGGATTGTTCTAGATGATCTCAGAGAGCACATGGGCAGTATAATCAAAGAGCAGCAATGATTAGTGTCACAGTCATGGTCATTCATGGCAATTATATACTTATGCTTTTGGAGTGATTTGAAACTAGAATGGTATAAAAACTATTTGAAAGCAGAGTAAAAATTTCAAAATCAAATCAATATTTTTATCTTTCAAATTTTAAATTTTACAGTTTGCTGTTACAACTGCTTATACTGATTTTGAAGAAAGCATGCTTTGATCAAGGGTATTTCCAAGATGAAGGTGACAGTGATGGTGCTTAGCAACTATTCACTGAGGAAGAGGGACTAATATTAATAAATATGCCTGCAATCCTATATTCTTATAATCTGTAGGACATTTAGAAAAGATATACATATATATACACATAAGTATTAATATATATACATATGACTATGTATAAATACATAAACTTATATGTAATTATAAAAATATATCTTCCTTAAGTCCAAACTTCTGTAATTATTTAGTTATAGAAGCATCTCTGCTGTCATGAAAAGGAGTACATTTTCTAGTGCTTAGGCTAGAAGAAATAAACCTTTGTAAACCCTGAAGGCTGAAAACCATTACACAAACAAAAAGAGTTTAAAATGTATTTTTAAAATGTATGCTGTTGACAATACTGATCCCTGTAGTCATATAACCCACATGTCCAGCAGGGCTTTTCCACAGAATCCCATTAAAAAGATTCCCCTCTTGGGAGAAAAAAAAAATAACTTTTAAAGCCTTAGGACAGCATAAACTCTACCTTGCAATAGATTCTTGGGGCATATTTCTCTTCTGTCTTCACTTCACAAAATGTATTCCTTGCACTCAAGAAGTAATAAACTTACCCAAGCCATGCAGTAAGAACAAGTGGATTATTTAGTATGAACCAAATTTATGCTGAAAAGTGTGGCCATGCAGTTTTTATAACTAAAAGTTAAATTGTTTAACTTCTTGGACCAACAGTTTTAGTGAGTAATATATTCCATGATCTGTCACTGAACTATATGCTGTGTAAACTGTGTACTCTATAAACCTCTGCAGTATAAAAATACAGTTAATCTCTGAGGAAATTATTTTTAAAATAAATAAATAAATATGTTTATATGTATACACAGAATTATTTTATGTATGCATATATAAATATGTGATACCATAGATGGTTTTATTTTGTTTTGTTTTGTTTTTCTATAGCACTGACTTCCCTAACAGATTTACTTCTATGAATATATTTTTTTTTATAGATGCTTACCCTACAGATGCTTTTTCAGAAAATTGTTTATTCTTCTATCACATATTGTCCTAAGTAATCTAGACAACCATTAACTAAACATTTGAGTCATTAAAAAAGCAATATTTGGTGTTACATAAGGTTCAGGAAAAAATCATTTTTCTGCTGAATATAGAAACTGTTAGGAAAGTGCATTGCTGCAGTATGTGCCATGTGCCATGCTTTACCTTTGTCAGTTCAGCATTTAAGCTGTTCAGACAAGTGAGGTGGCTTTTGGTGAACAGTAGAGAGGTACTTTGAAGATAGATAGCTGCTTGATCTCTCAGCCTCAGGAAACATTTCTGTGTTTAATAAGCAGAAAAGGGAACAGTGGTTTAGGGATTCTTCAACACAAAATTGTAAAAAGAAATCCAAACTGAGAACTTACTTTAAATAGCATTTTTGTGATTAATGCACATGCCAGGCTAGTTTTCAGCCTAGCAGTAGCTTCTTCAGCTATGTTTGCCTAGCAGTAGTAAATTCTAGTGAAAATGCAACCATATTTATTTTTAGTCAGATCAGAAGATAGTGTTGTGTATAGTCAATATCAAGAGCCAAAGGCAGACAAGACTGTACAAAGATAGATGAGAATTATCTGACATGATAAAAAAAGGTACATCACTCTTTTATGAGACGTAGATGAAATCAGAATATTTCCAAGTCTTTCTGAGACAAAAGAAGTGATGCAGCAGGAAATTCAGGCTGAATGGAAAACAGGCAGAAGCAGCAGTGGTAGAGTACCATAGCCAGGGCTATCCTTCCAATCTGACTTCTCTCAGTATGTCCTGTGCTGGAAGGAACAATAACTTGAGCCAGTATCTGATAGTGCAGCAGGTCACTGAGGGGAATCAGTACTGTAGCAGATGTGTGTTAGGAGAGACTTGGCATGCTATGTGAGATTCAGAAACTGGCAGGAAAGTTCACTGAACAGAGCCAGGACTTTGCCTGGGAAACTGGTGGCAGGATTAAAAAAAATAATAATAATAAAAAAATAAATAATAAAAAGACTGCATAGTCAGATTTGAACTGCTTTGTTTTGTTTTACTCTGTGTGACCATAAAAATTTAACATAATGTCTGTTAATAAACTAGTAGTGAGAAAGAATTTTCCGGTATGTACCAGAGATTCTGTCTGTCTTGATTTTGGAAATAAAGAGTGTGCTTTATTTATATATCTATATAATGGATGCTAGATTTTCTTTATTTGACAGAGGGTTTTCTTATTGTTAAGGGGAAAATAGTTATTTCATAGATATTTAGTGTTTGTGGTGCTAGAAATAAGGACTACCTTTCTGAAGGAGAAACATCACTATATGAACCATCTGCAATTCTTCCGCTTTCTTGGTTTACATAAATACCTGTTGTCATATCATCACTCTCTATTACATTTGTTTTTTTGATGGGATTTGTGCATATTAGATATTTACTATTGTACTGACTCACCTTTGATTTCCAAGGAACTTATGAAGCTGTCATAGTCATTACATTTGAGAAAGATACCAGAATATGCAGAATGGTGCAGATAAGAACTGTTTCATGAAAGTTTTATTGACAACCTTGAACAATAGATGTATTTATTAGGAAGAGTTGGAGGAAACTCAATCTTAAACTAATTTAGAGTTTGAAACTTTCAGTTACATTTGTCTCTACCTTTGTTGGCCATGTGTCAACCACTTACTCCTTTTCTAAGTCTATTTGATATAAGTACTGCTTTTTTCCTCTGTCCTAAATAGAGTCAATTTCACCTACCCTCTCCAGGTTATTATAGAACAAAACTCGATATGCTATAATTTTTGATGACATAGCATGTTCAAATATTGAATTTATATATGTATATAACTTTTTTTAACTAATATATATTTATATTATAGTTCAGTGCAGTAATTTCCTGTATAAATAGATCTTGTGTCCTTGTATGTTTTACACAGCTGTTTGCATTTCATTAGTAGAGTTTTACTTGCTCTTTTTCTCATTGTATGGTACTACTAGGTAATAAAATTTCAAAAGGCTTAGCAGAGTGAAAAAAAAAAAAAAAACTGTGTCCCATACAAATCCTTTTTAATCTAATAATAAGTAGAAGATCATGAAAAATTAATTGTGTTTGAAAAGAACTTGGACTTATACTGAAGATACATTTTTTTTTTCCTGTTTTATACTTATATTTTTAAGATTTTGTTATTGGAATGAAATATATATGATTACTGACACTAAAGTCCTTAATAAGTCTGATGTTCAGACTCATTCAGAACTGTATCTTTACAGATATATATTTGTATATCTATATGTATGAAATATGTTTATTTCAGTCAGAATACATTCCAGACTAAATTATTTCAATTTATGTTTGTAAATGAATAGATTTTGTTGTTGATGTTGTTTTTAAATTTAAATTCTTAAAGTCATTGAAAGAGTTTGGTTTTGTTGCTTTGCAAATCCATTTTACCTCATGTTAAGTACCCAATATACTGAAGGAAGTGTTTGATTGGCTTAGTGTTCGAAAATCATACTAATTATAAATTAAATCTTTCCTTTTCCTTTAAAATTACACTATTTGCATTTCTGTGCCTAAAGCCATTATTTATGACTAAATGCTACATATTCTGGAAGTTACTTTAACAATTTTCTAAAGAGACACGTTACAGTTTATAACAGGGAATGTATTTTTTAACATTTGATTTGTTTCTGTGACAAAAAGGTGTGTTCTCATTCCTGTAAGGTCTACAGGTTACTATAGTACTTATTTAACAGCAATCATGTAAATTGCAAATGGATTAGGGAAATCAGGAAAAATATATATATATATACACAAACAATATTTTCTGTTTATCTGACTGCAGAGTGTGCAAACACAAGAGGTCTTTAACCTGAATTTTACCATTTAGCCTGGACTAGTTATACTATAAATCTGCACCCACATTTGTATACTCCTGAAAAATTAAGTGAAACTAGCTGCATGTATATGACTATATCACTAAGTGCTCTTTCTGTTTGTCAAACATTCACAACTGATACCATTACCTTTCAAATAGGAAAAAAATGGTTGTGATTATAGGTGTGCCACCTATGAGATATAGAAACTTAGAGAATAAATGGGTCCAGCTATATGATGCTGTCAGAAGTATTTGGATGGAGTATTAGACTGCAAAATGGAGTCCTATTGGCTCTTCTAAAGACAGATCATGTGACTCACACAGTAACACTGCAACATTTTATTTTTATTTTTTTAATTGAAAATGTGAAGGGAAACAAACAAACAAACAAACAAACAAAAAACAGCAAAGAAAATCACAGATTTGAATTAAGGAGCTACCTGCTTCTTATATACCTGACTGGTCAAGGAATCCCAGACATCCCAGATAAAGACTTTATGAGAATAGTATGGCATTTCTTAAACATAATAATAACTTTGAAAAAAATACTTTTATTTATTCATGTTATATCCAACAAGTTGGTCTATTTGTGGCTAGTGGACCAGATTTATTCTCTGAGGTATTAGGAAGCTAGAAAAATCCGCCATTCTCCCCTTGTTTTATCAAATTCAGATTGTTAGTGTCATGGCTGCTAAACTGCTCTGGTTCCTTCTTTTTGAATCAACCTGGATTTTATATTTTTAAATAAATCAAATATCATGAAAAAAAAATATTTATACAGCCTCTTGGCCAAAATCAGGATCAGAAGCTGTATATATGCCATGTCAAAAGATCTGCATAAACAAACTCTGCTAGAGCTAATTTAGCAATGTGCAATCTCTTACTGGTACTCTACATCACACTTCCTCATGTTCCAGATCTCAGAGGCTTCCCTGGCTTGCCACATTGATCCAGAAACACACAAACACATCACACACACCAAAGTACCACACCAGAGTTAATAGGAACTTTTAACAAGTAGAGGATTGAGGAAGCTTCAAGCTAGGGTATGCTTGAGCCAGCTATGACAATGATGGGGCTCACACAGCCACTCTGAAGTTGGTATTTTGTGTCCATGTGTCTCAGAAACATTCCACAGTATCCACATTATTTTTTTTTTTTAAATTTAATTTTATTTATTTATTTATTTTTTTCTGTGGGAGGGGAAGGGGGAAGACTGGTGTGGGGAAATATTTGTGTGTACTTAGATAAGAAAAAGTTGCTCTGTAGTTATCATAAAAACTAACGGGTGGAGTGCACATTTCTAGCCAACATACAGCATTCATCAGTTTGTGATTTAGGTATGCACTTGCAGATTTAGCTCATGCACCATCACATAGCTGAAGCAGATGGAATTTAGTAGGGAAAGATTTTAAATATAATAGCTGAAGATGAGGCTGTACTCTCAGTGATGACCAATGTGAGACTAAGACCAGGTATGTCTGGGGTTCCTCACAGTTTCTGTAATTTTTGATAGAGATGACAAATTTTGTAGCATCCTAGAAAGAAAAAATTAACAATTATGTCAGAGACTATGTTTGCTACTGGTTCTAAAATTTCATTGCTGCTTTGTTAAGGACACTGTACAGGGGCTGGAGGAAAACCAAGAATACATGGAGGCATAGTACAGAAACTAAAAAACTCACATATGTAAAAGTTTTGGGATGAAAACCCAGAGAGAATACTAATATTCCAATATAAAAAGTAAAAAATTATCTGTTCAGAAGTTGAATTAAGTCTATATAATGTGTATATAATAATATATAATACAAAATAATGTATAACATGGACAAAATCTTTACTTAATACACATAGTATTGTAGAATAATGTAGATATATGCCTAATGGCTTAATGTCCATATAAATAAATTTGTGCAAATATCAATTTTCAATATAGTTGGAAATATATACCAAAGGCTGTGTATCAAGAAATATGGACATACACACTGACTAGATCTAGCTGAGGACACATGGAATTAGATACATTTCCTGCTTTTAGCTGTGCCTTTCATCCAGTTCCAGCTTCATAGTAAGGAGAGAGATAGGTAGCACTTGCCACACTTCACAGTCTCATTTACATAAAAAACCCAGATGCATGGTCAGATAGGCCAAAGTGATGTATTCTCTGAACAGTTTTGAGGGTAAGATCATGGGACAAAACACAGTGGCAACTTAGGCAATTAACTTAATATTTTCAAAGACAGTTAATATTCAGGTTTTATCCATCTGGGCAGGTGATCTCCACCACAACCACTCTGTTGATATGCACCTCAGGGTTCTGAGGGAAATGGCTGATGTAGCTGACAAGCCTCTTTCTATCATATTTGAAAAGTTGTGGCAGTCAGGAGAAGTCCTTAGTGACTGGAAAAAGGGAAATATCACTCCCATTTTTAAAAGGATATAAAGGAGGATCCAGGGAACTACAGAACAGTGAGCTTCACCTCTGTGCCTGGGAAGATCATGGAACAGATCCTTCTGGAAGCAATACCAGGGCACATGCAAGAGGTGATCTGAGACACTTGATGAAGCATGGCTTCCTTTATGCATCCAGCTTGGCTTCACCAAGGGCAAATCATGCCTGACCAATCTCGTGACCTTCGTTGAAGGAGTGACTGCATCATTTGGGAAGACTAACTCATGTAATCTATCCGGACTTCTGTTGGGCCTTTGACACAGTCCCACACAACATCCTGATCTCCAAATTGGAGAGATATGGATATGATGGGTAGACCATAAGGAATTGTCTTAAAGGTAGCATGCAGAGAGTAGTGGTCAATGGCTCTATGTCCAAGTGGAGGCTGGTGATGAGTAGTGTCCCTCAGGGTTCTGACCAGTACTGTTTTATACCATTATCAATGACATAGATGATGGGATCGAGTACAGTCTCAACAAGTCTGCAGATGACACCAAGATGAGTGGTACAGTTGATACAGCAGAAGCAAGGGAAATCATCTAAAGGGACCTAGGCAAGCTTGAGAAGTGGGCACACATGAACCTAATGAGGTTCAACAAGTCTAAATGCAGGGTGCTGCTCCTGGGTTGCGACAATCCCACACATGAGGAGGACTAGGAGAAGAACTCTCTGAGAGCAGCCCTGCAGGGAGTTGTGGTGGATGAAAAGCCTGACATGAACCATCAGTGTGCACTTCCAGACCAGAAGACCAACTGTATTCTGGGCTGCATCAAAAAAGGTGATTGTCCCCTTCTACTCGGCCATTGTGAAGCCCCACTTGGAGTACTGCATCCAGGTCTGGGGCTCCCAGAACAAGAAGGTTGTTGACCTGTTAGAATGGGTCCACAGGAGGGAGGGCCACAAAGTTGATTAGAAACCTGGAACACCTCTCCTATGAAGAAAGGCTACGAGAGCTGGAGCTGTTCAACCTGAAGAAGAGAAGGCTCTGGGGAGACCTCATTGCAGCTTTTCCATACTTAAAGGGGGCTTATAAAAAAGATGGAGAACAACATTTTGCTTGGGCAGACAATGACAGGACAATGGAAAATGTTTTTAAACTAAAAGGGAAGATTTAGAGTAGATGTTAGGAGGAAATTCTTCACTCAGAGGGTGTTGAGGCACTGGAACAGGTTGCCCAGAGGTGTGAATGTCCCATTCCTGGAGGTGTTTAAGACCTGGTTGGATTGGGGTCTGGGCACCCTGATCTAGAGGGTGGTATCCCTGCCTATGTCGGGGGGGTCAGAGTTAAATAATCTTTAAGGTCGCTTCTAACAAAAGCTGTTCTATGATTCTTTGATTGTTTTTCTATTCTTTCCTCTGAAGTATTCTGAAGACTTAAGTCTGTTTTATGTTTCACCATGTAAATGAGCTAGGGTACAGAAAAATTTAAACCTTTCATAAATAAATAAATAAATAAATAAATAAATAAATCACCGTGCCTGATTCAGCATTTTTCAATATAACTACAGATTATTTCTCTCAGATCATGAGAGGAGGCCACTGATGACCGCTGGTGCCTTTTCCTAGCTGCTTAGGCTACTTATAACGAGATGTTAAAGACTGAATTGGCATTTCTCCTTGAGACTGTCTGAGAAGGGAGATGACCGAGCTTCAAATGAGCTAACTCTCCAGAGAAGAAGTTTGCATCTGTGGAAAACTTGTCTTTTGCCTTGTAATATAAATAGAGTTGTAGAGAAGTAAAAACTTCACTTTCTATGAAACCTGTCATTTCACAGAGGTCTTTTACAGGTGTATTTTCATGCAAATTTTGTTTAGATAGGGTACTGAAACCATAGATCTTGGGTGTATTTGCAGTATTTAAAGCCTTACTTGACCACTACAACTAAGCACAGCTAGTGCAATATGAAATCTCCCAGGGGATAAATTCATGTGAGTAGAAAAATGGGTGCAGCACAGGACCCATAATTAACATCCTCTTGAAGCAGCATGTAGAGGCTAGGGGAACCACTCCGTGCCATTTCAGATGTTATTAGAAATCTCTATGTGGGTTCTAAATAGAGAAATAAGTGAGTTCAAAGATTTAGAATGAGCTCTGAGCTATACTGACTATAATGGATATATGGAAATTGACATAGAATAGTAACTGAATATATTCATTTTCTGTGAAAGTGTACTTTACAATACAATAACATTAAGAAGATCAGAAGAGATCCCAAGTCTCTGTGTGTTTTCTATAAAGGATAACAAAGGGTTGTTTTGAATAATAATATAGAATGGTGTTACTGGTACTGTTCACCACTTCAGATGATGTACTTTCCGAGCTGGGAGATTGTTCAGCCTGTAGAAGAGGAGGCTCAGGGGCAATCTTATCGCACTCGTACCTTAAAGGAGGCTGTAGTGAGGTGGGGATTGCTCTATTTTCCCACATGCCTAGTGACAGGATGAGGGGGAATGGGCTAAACTTGTGCCAGGGGAGGTTTAGGTTGAATATGAGGAAGAACTTTACTGAAAGGGTTGTTAGGCATTGGAATGGGCTGCCCAGGGAAGTGGTTGAGTCACCATCCTTGGAGGTCTTTCAAAGACGTTTAGATTTAGAGGTTAGGGATATGGTTTAGTGGAGGACTTGTTAGTGTTAGGTCAGAGGTTGGACTCGGTAATCTTGGAGGTCTTTTCCAACCTAGATGATTCTGTGATTCTGTGATACTCATATTCACCCATTATGGGATTTGTAACACTTATATAGATATTGCAATGAAAGAAGATGCAGTTTTTTCAAAATAAATGTACAGAAAGTGTTGAAAATAAAGTATTTCCAGAAAACATTTCTATGTATTTGTGATTTTAAATATATATAAAATATATGTAAGTTCATATATTAAAATATACAGATTATATATATTTATGCATATTTACATCATATATATTCAAAGGAAAACTCTGCAGACAACTGTCCAAGTATTTTGAGGTAAACAAACTCTGATATTAAGCCAAAGAATTTAGAAAACTATAGATTTTTATATTCTCCAGCCTGATAAAGAACAGTTATGAAAAATCAACAAGAAATGAAACATCAAAGGAAAAAAAGAATTTAAACAGAAAATCAACATACAGTATCTGGAAGTGAAATAAGTTCCTCTGTTGAAATAAATTGTAGAGAAAAAATATTTTTTTATTATTACTTTTAATTTAGTTTAGAATGGGTTTAAACTTAAACTAAACTAGCATGTGTTTTATTGATCCAGAAATGACACTGATTTAATTTTCTAAAGGAGTAATCAGAACATCCACTGTACTTTTTAAGTGTTTCAGTTAGATTGCTGGGATTATCAAATGTAATTTTTTTTTTTTTTTTTTTTTTTTTTTTTTTTTTCCCAGGCTTAATTTAAGCACAACTAAAAATGGTTTAACTTGTAATTATTTTTTTCAGAAATTTATATATAGATTCATTTTTCTTTTCCTTTTGCTCTGTCTACCACTGACTCAGGTGTGTCTACATTCTTGTTGCAATTATTAACAAGTACTATTTTCTTTCCATATTAAACAGACTGAAAAACAGCAAATAGAATGTTTATTTATTTATTTATTTATTTTTCTGATTTCAAACCAGATGTATATTAAATACAGGTAAGGGTGGATTTTCTTTTCTTTTTTTTCTTTCTTTTTTTTTTTTTTTTTTTAATCTAAGCAGTATACTGACTTTAGAGCATATTAGTACCCCATTTTGATTGCTTATCGTGTTAGTTTTCAAAGAAAACCTAAAAGTAAGTAGTAGGGATTGATATGTGTTGAGGTTTAACTCAGCAGGCCCCACACAGCTGTTTGTTCACT
This sequence comes from Nettapus auritus, assembly GCA_011076525.1. Classification (NCBI taxonomy): domain Eukaryota; kingdom Metazoa; phylum Chordata; class Aves; order Anseriformes; family Anatidae; genus Nettapus; species Nettapus auritus. The sequence goes on from CM021765.1 coordinate 164,919,059, forward strand.
CACCCTGACAGTGGGATGGGGGAGATAATCAGGAAAAAAAAAAAAAAAAGAAAAAAAAAGAAAAAGAAAAAAAAGGTAAAAACTCATGGGTTGAGATAAAGATGGCTTAATAGGACAGAAAAGGAATGAATAATAATAATAATAGATAAAAGAATATACAAAACAAGTGATGCACAATGTAATTGCTCACCACCCACTGACTGCCCAGCTAAGACCTGGAGTAGTGGCTGGTCCCCTGGCCAACTTCCCTCAGTTTTATTGTTCAGCATGACACCGAATATAATGTAATATCCCTTTGGCCTGTTTGGGACAGCTGCTCTGTTTCTGTCCCCTCCCATTTTCTTGTGCATCTCCAGCATTCTCTCTGGCTGTGTGAGAAGCTGAAAAGTCTTTGACTTACTGTAAGCCTGCTCTTCAACAACTAAAACTTCAGTGTGTTATCAACATTATTCTCATCCTAAATCCAAAACATAGCACCATACCAGCCACCAGGAAGAAAATTAACTCTATCCTAGATGAAACCAGGATAATGTGAGATAGTCAGATTGCAAAAGTATATGAGCTGTAGTTTTTGTTTGGAGAAAAGAATGATGTGAATTTCATTGTACTTCTGCCAGGTAGACAAAAACATTTAATCTCCCTCTGGGTTAATAATTTTAATAGCTTACTTAAGTGTCTGGGGTATACAACATTTTAAAATAAGATGTCTTTGGGGCAAGTTGTTTTCATTATTCTTTTAATGTAATATGCTGAACTAATTAATAGCATCAGATTATGACAAAATTCTAAACATATTCAGGCAATACCTTAAAACTGATTGATGGGTGGAAACTCTATCTTAGGGTTGATTTTTTTTATGTTTAGTGATTAGTAATTCATATTTTGTAACTTTATACTAATTAATTTATTTAATATCCTTGGGGCCCCTCTTCCTATGCTTCACTATCAAATTATTCTTGTAATACTGGGGCTACTGCAGTAACCCCATTTTCCTTGAAAACCCTTCAGAATATAACCTCTCAAAAATATAAGTAATATTTTATAACCTAGTCATGAATGCATCATTTTTCTAACACTACTGAATATTCTTCTATATGAAAATACATACCATTAGGAGGTTAGATCTAGATGTAATATTCTGGTAACTAGTTATTATGAAATATCTTACAGCAATAAAACCAATGTGTTATAATGTGTTGATATTATCAATGTAGCTTGAGATAGAGAGGAAGGGGCATAAAAGCAGGTGCATATATCCTAAAATAAAATATATGCTATAAAAGCAGCCTGGAGATGTAACGTTTATATAATGATAGGCTTATGGATTGCTGTGCATTAAAGCAGATTATCAGCCAGATAAAAAGGAATCTGATGTGGCATACAAAACATTTTTTGCTTGTTTTACATTTTTTCTTTTAATCTGTTTAATAAAATGTGGAGCTCTTTTAAACTTCTCATCACTAAAATCTTTTATTCAGTCCAAGGTAAATGTCTTGAACTCTGGATTCCTTGAATGCATTGGCCAGGAAGCAAGGCAAACTGCTCTAGCATATAGCTGACATATCTCCAGTTGCATGGGAATTGTTACAAATTGGTAAGAACCTTAATTACACACACAGAGTCTTCAAGGTAAAAATCTCTTTCAAGATTATTTAAGAAATGTTGATTTACAGTCAGTTCAAAAACAATGAATTAGGGGAAAAGAATTCTAAAAAAAAATTAAAACATTTTATTTTCAGAAAACATTGACACCTGCCTCTTTCTATTATAACAAAACTATACTGAAATCTCATTTTTAGGGATTCAACGTGGTTCAGGCAGATTTTAATTTTTTATTTTTTCCTGAAAATATATATATTCCTACCTATTATTGTTCAACAGAGGTGTGGCCAGTAGATTAGGGAAGGTGGTTGTCCCCTTCTACTCCGCCCTTGTGAAACCCCATTTGGAGTACTGCATCCAGGTCTGGGGGTCTCAGAACAAGAAGGATATGGGCCCGATAAAGCAGGTCTAGAGGAAGGCCACAAAGATGATCAGAAAGCTGGAACACCTCTCCTATGATAAAAGGCTGAGAGCTGAGAATGCTCAACCATGGAGAAGACAAAGCTCCAGGGTGACCTAATTGAGGTTTTTCAGTACTTAAAGGGGGCTTACAAAAAAAAAAAAAAAAAAAAAAAAAGATGTAGTGTAACTTCTTAAATGGGCAGATAGTGATAGGACAAGGGTAAATGTTTTTAAACTAAAAGAGGGAAGATTTAGATTAGAAGTTGGGAAGAAATTTTTTACTGAGGAGGTAGTGGGACAAGTTACCCAGAGAAGCTGTGGATGTCCCATTTCTGGAGGTGTTCAAGCCTCGTTGGGTGGGGATCTGGGCAGTCTTATCTAGTGGGTGACAACCCCCCAGGGGGGTTGGAGTTAGATGATCTTCAAGGTCCCTTCCAACTCATTCCATAATTCTATGATTATCAACGTATGGGAGAAGAGTGGTGGCAGACTCTCAGATGGCAGATGGAATTATGTTCCTAAATACACTTTTCATTTCTCTGCACACACCATAGTAATTGAAAAGTTTGTGGAGGCCCAAATCATCATTATATTATCCAGGACTTTGATGATATTCTTCTTCACTATGACATGTAGGAACTCTGAATCCAGACTGTCCATATGTTACCTAAGTAATATATTATAACACCAATTTATTGCTGTTGCATACTCTGCATCTGTGGCAGCTTGATCCATTGGTTGCAATGACCCATAGCAGTTTCACCTCTTAAAAACAGTAGTGGTTTGGTCTCATTACACCGACTGCCTTAACATAAGGTATCAGAAATAAATGAATAGCTTCTTTTTTGGTTTAACTTTAAAACTGGGATTGACAGTAGTCAGGCAACTGTAGAAAGATATTCAGTGATATATTCCAGAATGTTCATTGAAGGGAGTCTTTCTTTTATTATTACTGAAAGTGAAATTATATTATATTGCAGTTATTTCATGTTATGACATGATATATAGTGCAGGAATCATAGAATTATGCAGTGATTGCTGCTTCTTGAGCTAAATCATTGACACATTAAAATATATATATATATAATTTATTTTTGTATTATGAAGTAACAAAGTTCCATGCACGTCTTTACCTTCTAGACATGAGATTTCACTACCTAGAGCTGGAATCTTAGATTTAGAATTTACTTGCCACATTGCTGAAATATATCAAAAATTTGCCTTTCTACATAATACAAATCTTTTCACATATATACTGGGTGCAAAGGAATGATAATGAGATGTATGTTTCCTTATATTTTAATAACATTATGGGTTGGTGTATTACTTTGGAAAAATATATATATATATTAATAGGTTTGTGTTTCAAGGACAAGTGTTAAAGATACTTTTGAGAAAGTCAATCAGTATTAAATAAACTCTCATTTGAACTGGCTGTTGCAAGGAGTTTATTATTATTGAGAGCTGTGATGTTTTTTAAGGCTTCAGTGGTGATAGGAGTGTTTTTATATAGAACGTGAAGGAAAATTTATCAAAACTGTCCAATTTCAATTTTATCTCTAGCTTCACAAAAATGAGTTTAAAATAATTTTGTAGAATACACCAGAACACATATTGAAAAACATGGCTGAAAAACATATATCAGTGCATTCAAATACATTAAAAAGGCACTACAAAAATATCTACCTAGTTATATTTTTGTAGTAACACTGTATAACACAGGTTTCTATTACCTGTTTCAGATTTTAAATGATTTGGATAGTATTTATTCATAATTTTTCCCCACTTTCTTCCTTTGACTTATTGCTGGTCTTGCTGTTTCTGAGATCCAGTTCATATAAAGAAAATGCATCCTGTTATAGAAAATGAGGAAAAATGAATTGCTGTTATAATGTGTCTCCATATTGTATTAGTATTTCTTAACTTTCTACATTAACTATTAATCAGAGGAAATGTCCTGAATACTAATGAGTCAAAATAGGAAGTATTTCAAAGATATTCCTAACTTATTTGCAAAATATATGTTAATATGTGAAATAAATAAATAGACAACTAGTTTTACGTCTTTGTTGGTGACATGGATAGTGGGAATGAGTACACCCTCAGCAAGTTTGCCAGTGACACCAAGCTGTGTGGTTTGTTAACACACTGGAGTGAAGGGATGCCACCCAGAGGGACCTTGACAGGCTTGAGAGGTGGGCCTGTGAGAACCTCATGAGGTTCAACAAGGTCAAGTGCAAGGTCCTACATTTCAGCTGGGGCAAACCCAAACACAAATACAGGCTGTGTGGAGAATAGATTGAGAGCAGATCTGAGGAGAAGGACTTGGGGATGTTGCTTGATGAAAAGCTCAACAGGAGCCTGCAACGTACACCTGCAGCCCAAAAAGCCTACTTTATCTGGGCATCATCAAAAGAAGCATGGCCAGCAGGTCGAGGGAGGTGATTCTCCCTCTCTAGTCCAATCTCATGAGACCCCACCTAGAGTGTTGTGTTCAGCTCTGGGGCTGCCAGCATAAATATGACATGAAATTATTAGACAAGTCCAGAGGAGGGCCACAATGATCCCAGGGCTGAAGCACCTCTCCTGCGATGGAGTCAGGCTGAGGGAGTTGGGGTTGTTCATCCTGGAGCAGAGAAGGCTCCAGGGAGAACTCATTGCAGCCTTCCAGTATGTAAAGGGGGCCTACAGGAAAGCTGGGGAGGGACTTTTTGTCAGGGAGTGTAGTGATAGGACAAGGTGTAAAGTTTTTAAACTAAAAGAGATAGATTTAGATTCTATATTTAGAAGAAATTCTTTACTCAGAGGGTAGTGAGGCACTGGGATAGGTTACCCAGAGAAGTTGTGGATTCTCCATCTCTGAAAGCATTTAAGGCCAGGTTGGATAGGACTTTGAGCAACCTGTTGTCGTGGGAAGTATCCCTGACCATGCAGAGGGTTTGGAACTAGGTGATGTTTAAGGTCCCTTCCAATGCAAACCATCTATGATTCTAGAGTGTCACATCTGCTTGCAATAAGAATTTCTAATTTTCACCTCTCAAAATCTCACTAATAAAAAGGTCTTTGCACTGTAGCATTCTTCTTTGTGTTTATAAATACTTTCTGATAATTTTTTGTCCTCTATTTGATAAGGCCAACTATCACAGCAACATCTTCACTTTTGTTTCTTCATAATCTCTTCTGGCAACAATTGTAAAGAAGCAAAATTTTCCTTACTATAATTTCAACAGGGCAGACATACTCACAGGAATTTTCCAATTCACAATATTTGAGTCTTTCATTGATAATGTTTAATTTTGAACAATGAGCAAAGTAATCCAAGAATCTGTCTCTCAGAATGCTTCTTTTTAATACCATCCTGTCTCTCTCTCTTAGCAGTCTTTCTCAAAGTTTTTTTATGATGCAATGAACTTCTAGCTGTAATAGGTTTATGGTGCTACTTTTGTGTTTCAGAGTGCTTGGGGTAATACTTTCATTTGTTGCTTAAGAAATGTTGCTAGGTTCTACTTGTAATTAACTAGCTGAGAATTCATTCATGTAAAATTCATATGAAGCTGACATTTTCTAATGAACCTTCATTCAGAATGAGGATGTGGGATAGAATTATAGTAATTTGATGTAATTTATAGTTACCATAACTTATGCCATTGGCAGCATATCTGTCATCTCCCCATGATATCTTTGAGCCCAAGACCTGAACTTTAAAAGCAGTTTAAAGGTATTGTTTTATTTTGTTTTAGGTTAAACTATTCATATGCTTTCCTTCACTTTTCATTTAAGCTTTTGTTATGTGCTCCTTACGCATAGTAAAAAATAACTTTTGAAGAAGAGGCAATAGAAAAAGTTTCAGCACTTCTGAAATACATAAATACTTTTAAAAAATATATTTATTATTTGTTTCAAATTTATTAAACTGCTACCCAACTGTTGGACTTCAATTACCAGATGTTCTACATTTTAAAGCTCATTTTGATTGTCTGTCTAGTTAACATATGCATTAGAAAGGCTAAAACAGATTACCAGGACAGAGGAACTGAGGAATGGACACTCTTTGCCAGATTAGTCTGCTGAAATAACAATAGTGAAAATTAATTTAGTCTATGACTTATTCAGTCTCCAGATAAAGGGAGGGAACAAAATAAAATAAAATCATAAAAAACAAAACAACAACAACAACAACAACAAAAAACACAACAACACCCCAAATGCCACAACATAGTGCTCAGAACTTTATCCAGATTTTGTATCAAACACCAGAAGTCACATAAAAGCCCTAACAGTTCTGTTTTTATAAGCAAGTGAAAAACTAGACACAATCTGATAAAGTGATGGTTGATTATATTCTTCCTATTACAAACTTCAATACTGTGGATTTTTTTAAAAAAATTGTCTTTAACTGTTGCTAACAATTTCGTTCAGAAAACAGAAAGGAGGAATAGAACAGTTAGATTCAACACTGTGGAACAAAGGACAGTGCAAAACAAAGGACTACTATGATATGCATGATGAATGAGTAAAACATGTTACAGGGGAGGGAGGTCACAAAACATTTTCTGCAATGCTTTAAACAAATACTCATGATATGTGTAAATTAATTTTAACACATTGTAGTGGGTTTACATGGCAAGCTTTTGGTAGCAGGGGGCCATAGGGGTGGCTTCTGTGAGAAGGATCTAGAAGCTGCCCCATGTTTGGTAAGGGCCCCACTGCTGACCAGAGCTGAGCCAATAAGTGATGTTGTTTTGAGCCTCTGTGAGAGCATATTTAAGACAGGGAAAAAACCTCTGCGCCACTCGGCAGCTGGGAGGGTGAGAGGAGTGAGAAACAGCCTTGTAGGCTCCAAGGTCGGTGAAGAAGGAGGGGGAGAGGTGCTCCAGGCGCCAGAGCAGAAGTCCCCTGCGGCCTGTGGTGAGGACCGTGGTGAAGCAGGATGTCACCCTGCAGCCCATAGAGTACCCCGGTGTAGCAGGGTTCCACCTGCAACCTGTGGAGGAGACCACGGTGGAGTAGGTGGACCTGCACCAACGGAGGCTGTGGCCTGTGGAAGACCCCTGCTGGAGCAGATTCCGGGCCAGACCATGTAGCCCGTGGAGAGGAGACCACGCAGGAGCCGGTGACTCTGCAGGAGCTGCTGCCCATGGGGGACCCAGGTTGGAGCAGTTTTCTCCGAAGGGATGGACCCTGTGGTACAGACCCATATATGGAGCAGTTCTTGAAGAGCTGCTGCCTGTGGGCAGCCCACGCTGGGTCAATTCAGCAAGGACTGCATCCCGTGGGTGGGACCACACAGCACAGGGGACGAGAGTCATCGAGAAGGAGCGGTGGCGAAGAAGCGCTATAGACTGCCCATTCCCCCATTCCCGTTCCCCTGCACCGCTCAGGGGGAGGAGGTGAAAGAGGGTGGAAGGGGGGGGAAGGTGCTTTTGATTTCTTTCCTTTGTTTCTCACTTCTCTAGCTTGTTAGTAACAGGTAATAAATCTTACTGTCTCCCTACTCTGTTCTGCCTGTCACAATAATTACTGTGCGATCTCCTCGTCCTTATCTCAAGCCCTGAGCCCTTTTCATCATATTTTCTCCTCGTTCCTCTTTGAGGAAGGGGAGTGAGAGAGTAGTTGTGGTGGAGCTCGGCCACCCACCTGAGCAAAACCACCACACACATTGAACACAGTTTGAGAAGAAATGAAGTTATATTGCTAAGATACACTTTCTATGGGGAAGGATGTCGTGTCCTCAGACCTTCTGTAAAGATTTGTATTTCTATGATAGTACATTGAAAAAAGTTCCCCCCCCCCCCCCCCCATGTTCAGTGCCCAAGTAACCTTCAGTAAAGCAACAGATGATACATGTGAAATATATTAATTTATGAATTTATTTCACCAGATCAAGATCTATTTTATGTAATGTGTTTTAGGGTGAGTTGATGCATGTCTTTCAGAAATAGCTCTGATCAACTCAGCCGTAAGTTATGCACTGCAGATGACAGGACTTCTTTGAATTAGTTCTGATTCAAAGTAGTAAAGAGGATATTTGATTTAACATAAATAAATAAAATATCCAGTGTTATTTGTATTGCTACTATTAATATGACAGTTTTGGAAAGGAGATCAAGTTTTCTTTGTTCATTAATGTCAGTATATTAACTGTATCTCTTTTTATTTTTATTTTTATTTTTATTGTTTTATCCAAACATGTTTAATTTCAATAGATTTCAGCTGATTTGAGAAATACATAAATGTATTTATTTTATTTTATTTTATTTTTATTTTTTTAACAAGTTTTGGAAGATTGCATTTATTAGCTTTCATTTTGTTTTTTCATAATTGGAGCTACAAAGATTCAGATTTTTTCCAGTCATCAAGGCATAATTGTCTAACTACAGTTTAGCCTTTGAATATATATATGTGCATAAGACAGGGAAAGATGAGGCCCTGGAGCATATTCTTTTTCTTCTTGGAGGATTTATTGCATATAAATGGATGAATAAAATAATGGTTGAATGAAAAAAAAAAAGTCACTATGTGATTTATTGGTTAACACTTCACAGTTTTATACAGGCCAGAAATTCCATTAAGTCCCCTAGTTTTACTTCCTATAAATCACATAGGTTTCACCTGATCATTTGCACATTATACCCTACAACACTTTTCATTAATGCATATTCCATAAGGGCATCTAGCTTGTTTTAAAAACCTGAACACTTCAATACTTCCCATATTAATGTTTCACAAGCTTTACTATTAATGACTACTATTATTTCAGCACTTATGAATATCTTTTTTTTGTCTTTTTTGTTTGTTTGTTTGTTTGTTTTTTTAAGTAATCTCTCCCACTATCAGTGTTGTGTTATATCTTCTCACTAAAATTATATCTTATTTAATAATTTAAATTTTCTCTCTGTTAAGGTACTTACAAATCATAATCAATAGACATCTTAAGTTCCTTTTTTTTTCTTTTTTTTTTCTCTCTCTCTCTATCAGAATTTGACTGTAAGACTTTTTTTTTTTTTTTTTTTTTTTTTCTAATATTCATATAAGTCTATTAACCATTTTCATATATTCTAGTAGGGTTTCTTACAGGTATTTTAAATTAAAAAGCACAGCCGATCAGATACATAAATTGACTGTGCTCTTAAAAAAAAAAAAAAAAAAGTATTAGAACAAAAATCCTTGAAGAATTTGGAAACAGGAACAAAACGAAAGAAAAAACAAACAAACAAACAAACAAACAAACAAACAATTTTGGGGATCTGTAATGTTTATTATCTCACTGTTAAAAAATAAGCAAATTCTGCTGAGGTAAGGAATTATGTGCTATTTGTCCTTCATTTATTTTCATTAGGATAGCTGAGGTTTTATAGACCTCCATTTTAAAGTGTCTCATATATGTATATATATATCCATCCTCTCTGGAACAGAAATATGTAAAGTCTATGTAAAGTCAATTTCAGTCTGTGTAAAGTCAATTTCAGTCTATATATTTATATCAGACACTGAGCTCCAGAGCAATGCAAGGTGTTATTCCTTTTAGGCAAAAGAGCTGTTCAGATTACCAATAACTTCATATTGATTTTACTTGTCCTGTTGCACACTGACATCAGAGGGCTCGGAAGTTCAGACATACAAATATATATGAATAACCCCAAAGAATGTCCTTTCATACAGAAATGACTGTGAATATATAAGCTCTCAGCCAAGGTCAAACACTGAATAAAATGAAAATGATTTCGGTTTGTAACTTTTTTCCTACTACAGTATCATTGCATTCCAGATTCTTAAAGAGGACATCAGAATTTTTATTTTACTTTTTGACTTGCTTGAACTGATAATCTGACAACAAGCTAATATGGAGTAATCCTTTCATCTTCTCATATAAATTGATATACTGATATTGATATATACTGAGACTGATATATACTGAGATTGATATACTAATTTCATATTTAAAATATTAATGGCTTTGTAGTTTTTACAGAGCAGATCTGTGTTATATTTTCGAGCTATGGACCAGAAAAGTAATATTTTAGAGAATCTTTCAGTTTTCCTTATTAGCTTCTCATTTCCAAGTCCTGCCTCAAATTGAAGATGACTCTCTACCAGATAGAATTGAAAATATTTCATCATGAGTGAATTCAGATCTCTCGTTTTCTATCTATAAGGCATAACAAGACTTGCAGATTTTAGTATAGACTTCCTATCACTACTAGTTTAAAATGTTCAAGTGATTTTTTTTTAATTAATTGTTTATTAGGTAGAAAAAGGTGTTCTGGGTAAAATATTATTTAGATTGCAAGATACAGTAAGTTCTTACAGACTTAAAGTACTTACAACTCCTGGGTTCTTAGCATGTGCAAAAATTCAAAATTCATCTTAATGTTAAATCTATATTTTTAGCTGTGAGATAATAAACTAAAATAAATATTTTTGGATTATAGATACTTAAATAGCTATGCTTTTTAAAGTTAGTAGACCCGTTCAATCTCTTAGGAAGATTTCCTTTCTTGGATCTAATTTACTTAGATATCCAGGTAAGTTGGTGTCAAACTATGAAAGTCAAGTTTTTAAAAAATATGTAACCTGACATGTGGACATTAGGTTAGTTGTTGCTAAAGGGTCTTGCTTGTCTGTTGCCATTGTGTAGCTTGTCTTCTAAAAATACAATGTTGTCTTACCAAATTTGTTTCCCATGCTTGTGTCAGGGTGAATGTTTAAAGGTGATACTTTGACAGAATTCTGTAATTGCAAGCACTTTAAAAAAACAACTTGCTGATTTCTGTATATTTTTATTTATTTTTTAATATTTGGTCTATAAAATCTAGAATCGATTTAATATATTAAGGGTAGGATTTTCCAGAATCTCTTATCAGTAGTCTAGCAGCTTTCAGTGAAATCATTGGCGAAGCCAGTGATTACTTTCAATTCAATACAATTCAATACGTTAACACACAGAATTTTAATGTAGGGTTCATGATACTGGTTTTCTTAATGCTGCAGAACTAATACTTACAGCATTGACTTCTATTGACTTCTATTTGACTTCTATTAAAATTAGACTGTGCCAGATTGCCGGATGGAGGAAAAAATATTTTAGGTAAAGGACATTCAGAAAGATGAATAATTGGAGTGCAGAGTGAAACTTTACTAATGAAATTCTGCTAGAATGGGTGCTGAGGTTATATAAAATATTTCAGGTAAAGGACTAGATATCAGTGCTGTTTTGTCATTGTTAGAGGCTGCTGAGTTGGCCACTGTTTTGTTTGAGATAGAGGAAGATTCTGATGTCATACAGAAAATGGAAATTACTTTCAAATTGAAGGAATGATAAACCAAGTCACAATATGGATTTCAATATTGTGTTTCCAGTGCTTGATAAAATTCTGTTGTTCAATAAACACTAAGAAGTACCTTCTTTAGCTGGAAATAGAACAAATGTTGGTGTAGTAAATATCAAAAGGTGACTGTGAATCAAAAGAAAAAAAAAAAATGCAGCAGCTCATAAAAAAGGACACATGAAGGCTCTGGAATAGCCTTTAAGAGAGGAAGGAGCAAGAAACTGCCCTGACCTACTTGACCTTCTTCATATCATATGGGCCAGTGAACTAATGTAGTTTGTAAAAATGCATATATCTTGTATATCTGTGATTAAAGTGTTTTGGTATCCAAGTCTGTTTAGCCTCTGAATTGTCATTTTGTCATTTAAAGTGTGATATATATTTTCTTGCAATTAAAAAAATATTTTTGGAATAAGTTTCTTCCAGTTCTATTTTCCAGCTCTTCTTGACTCTGTTTTCAGTTTGTTCATAGCCCTTGTAGTTGCAGGAAGCAACTTAAAACACGTGGCCTTAGACTATATAATATAGTAAATATGCATATAATATAATGTAATATAATATATAGTAAATATGCATATATTTTTGAATATTGAATTAATATTAACAATAAATTAAAAGATAATAATAAATTAAATAATAAATTAAAATATGACATGATTTTCAACTGCTCAGACTGTCAGACCAGTAGAGCTGTCCTATACATTTTGAAATCACTCTCTTCATATTTAATAATATTTGCTAATTCTTCATGATTAATAAAATTTGCCTTAAAATTGCATCTCATTGAATTAACAATCCTATAAAATATTCAAAGAATAGTGTTCAATTTTTAAGCAACATTTTCTAATATTGGATACTGTAAAAAAGGTTTGGCATTTCAATGAAGTCTTTAGAAGTGAATTGTCATTATGTTTGAATTTATAACAAGTATATAATTTTTTGTTTAACCTATATCTTTCATTATGTGTCTCATACTATTATACTTCATTCAACTCCTTCTAATTATAATCAGACTGAAGGAAGCTTAGGGCAGAAAAAAAAAAAAAAAAAAAAAGAATTTTTTAAATCCCATTACATATGTCCTTTGCACTCCAGTATTGCAAAATATGTTTGTGATTTGCTATGGCTTTTTGTTGCTGTTGTTGTTTTATTTTGAAATATAGTTTTGAAAGTGCTAGAGCAAGTAAGAAGTTTTATATATCTACAAAAGTGTTTATCATACTGTAACGTGTCTTGAATCTTGACTTGCGTACTGTTCTGGGATCCTCTCCAAACATTCAACATGGGTCTTTTAATATGCATTTATCATCTACAGAGAGACATTGACAATACAGAGAAGACATCTGTGTTTAAAAATGTCAGTTTTCTAGACTTTTGTTTTGAGAATGGTTGTAAATAACAGTGTAATTGAAACTCTTGGCATAGAAGAATATAGTAGTGAGAATTAAAATTTCCCAAATCTGTATTAACAGTTCATAGGAGACAATATGGGATGGAAAGGGGAATTGAAAAATAACAACAAGAGCAACATAATCATTCTGTTATTTTGCAATCAAATAAATTAGTGGGCTAATCATTTTGTAAAAGGTGAAGGATTGTTTTAATACACATAGTGATAATCAAATAAACTTGAACAGGTGGTATAATTATTCAACTTTAATCAGATAAAGATATAAATACATATTCTGTTTTGGTGTAGTTTTTTATTATTATTTATTATTTTTATTTGTTTGTTTTGATCTACATTATGCACTGGTAAGGAAGAGATACCTACAAGAATGATGAGAGCATAGTTTAGAGTTCATTCAAGGAATAAGTGGAGCTTGTTGTTGATTAGCTGTTGATTGTGCCAGTTTTCAAGAAGGACAAGATGTAACTACAGGCCTGTCAGTCTCACATCTGTGTCTGGTAAAATTATGGAGAAGATTATTCTGGGAGTTATTGAGAAACACCTGAGGGACAATGCAATCATAGGTCACAGCCAACATAGGTTCACGAAGGGTAGGTCCTGCTAACAAATTTAATTTCCTTTTATTATAAGATCACCCATCTAGTCAATCAAGGGAAGCCAGTAGACGTAATCTTTTTGGATTTCAGTAAATGTTTTGATACAGTTTCTCATAGGATCCTACTGGACAAAATGTCCAGCATACAGCTAGATAAAGACATAAACAATGGGTGATGGGTAGGGCTCAAAGGGTTATGGTAATGGGGTTACATGAAGCTGGTGGTGAGTCACCAATGGGGTCCCCCAGGGCTTCATTTTAGGGCCAGTTCTCTTCATACATTATTTGGATGTAGGATGTAGAAGGTGCTTTGAGTAAGTTTTTTGACGATACTAAACTGGGAGGAGCTGTTGACTCTGCAAAGCCTTTCCACCCTCACCAGAGAGATCTAGACAGATTGGACAGCTGGGCAATCACCAATCGCATGAAGTTTAACAAGAGCAAGTGCCAGATCCTGCACCTGGGAAGAGGTAACCCTTGTTATACATACAGACTGGCAGATGAGACACTGGAGAGAGAAGGATCTGGGTATTTTGGTTGATAGCAAGTTGAATATGAACCAGCAGTGTTCTCTGGCAGCCAGGAGGGCCAACCATATCCTGGGGTGCATCAAGCATGGCATTGCTAGTCAGTCGAGGGAAGTGATTGTCCCACTCTACTCTGTAGTAGTGAGGCCTCACCTCGAGTACTGTGTGCAGTTCTTGGCAACACAGTACAAAAAAGGATGTGAAACTGTTGGAGAGTGTTCAGAGAAGGGCCACAAAGATGGTGAAGGGCCTAGAGGGGAAGACATAAGAGGAGTAGCTGAAGTCACTTGGTTTGTTCAGCCTGGAAAAGAGGAGGCTGAGGGGAGACCTCATCACAGTCTACAGCTTCCTCATGAGGGGAGTGGAGGGGCAGATTCTCTCTGGTGACCAGAAATAGGACCGATGGGAATGGAGTTAATCTGTGACAGAGGAGGTTCAGGCTGGGTAACAGGAAGAACTTCACCGAGAGTGTGGTCGTGCATTGGAACAGGCTCCTCAGGGACGTAGTCAAGCCTGTTGGATTTCAAGAAGCATTTAGACTATGCTCTCAGTCATATGGTCTGAATTTTTGGGTGGAGGTAGGAGATCGACTCGATGATCCTTATGGGTCCCTTCCAACTTGTGATATTCGATGATTCTGTGAAAATAGAACTGGTCAAAAAGAAAAACCCTCTGGGACAGGTCTAAAACGGTGGACTGATTGTTGACGCCAGAAAGTGGAGAGCTTGGTAGGATGACAAATAGGTATATTTAATCTGTAAAAGTAAGAGCAGAGAAAAAGGGGAAATTCATTTTTGAGGCTTTTAAATGCACAAAGAAGGAGTGAGATACAGGACAAATGATTATTGGTTTTGGTAGTAGCAATACGAAATATAACATGAAGACTTGGGACTGAAATATATATATATTTACATAATAAACAAAGACAGAAAAGTTCTGACTGAAGTACAGTAGATTAGTTTTGATTTTATTCCAGGGCAAGAAGAGAGGACAATGGCTTACACAGCACTTCCCGAAGGCCTTACTTCCAGACAGTACAAATCCTTAAGCATGCAATTTATGGTTACATGGCCTAATGCAAGAATAATTGTGCAGTTACTGGTTCCACATATTGTCTATGTTTATAGACAATAAATACAGACTTGTTTCTATATCACAAGTGGGATTAAAACTACCTGTTTTCCATATATAAATATATATATATATTTAAATTAGAAACCGAGTACCTTGACTATAATATTTTTATCATAGATAGTATAAACTTTATTATTTATTGGGAATATATAATATACATTATATATTTATAATAATATATATACTATATAATACATAGTATATATATATAATATACTATATATATATAATACTATAGTATAATATACGTACTATAATATCTATTGGGAAGGAAAAATATTTAGTCCAAACAGTTTTCCTTGAAAAAATATTTCTGAGATTCTGGAGACTTTGTGTAAGCTGTGTGGGTGTAAGGTGTGTCTGCAACAGAGGAACACACTATTTCACATTCTAATAATCAATTATTTGCCCTTGTGCAGAACAGCTTGAACAGAGCTGAGTACTCAGTCTAAACTTTCAATAATAAGTAGTAGTGTTGTCATATATTTTGTCAAAGCTTAATAAGTTAAAGGATTAAAGCCTTTTAAAAGCAAAGCTGGTTCTTTTCTGTTGAAAAAAAGGTTATTGTTCAGACTGTTATAACCCTTAGGAATTGTATAACTCATAAACCCGAAAGTCTAAACTCCACCTGATTATTAAATTCAGACTCTCCAGGTCTCTGTATGGAAAAGAATTTGCACAAGGACTACTGACTTTAAATCTAGTACAGACAAATGCAAAAGGAAATGTAGGGCAAGCAAGCAAGTAAACTTCATTAATCTTTAACTAATACTTCTTGTAAGCCAAAGACTAAAATGAAATGAGAATTGTAAGAAATATTAATTCCAGTAGATGGCAGTCTTATACTGTGTATTTTCAAGAATATGTATAAAAACTATTCATGACTGTAGATGCACTTTCCTATTTGTTTAAAATAATTATTTATCTGTACACAAAAGGTGGGGCAAAATGCAAAATATAGTCATCTTCATGCAGCCTGTACTCGAATAAATAGTGTTTATTTTGCCAGCAAGAAGCCTCACTAATTAAAATGAATCATTTTCTACATCTTACCAATGCTTATAAATACCTGAAATGTGGGAGATAAAGGTATACAGCCAACCTCTCTTCAGTGGTCTATGGGGACAGGACAAGGAGCAATGACCATAAAAGGGAGCACAGGAAGTTCTGCACCAATATACAAAAGCACCCAGTGAGGGCAATGGAGTGCTAGAACAGGCTTCCTAGGAAGGTTGTGGAGTCTCCTTCTCTGGTGATATTCAAGGCCTGTCTGGATGCCTACCTCGGCAACCTGCTCTAGGGAACCTACTTTGGACCTGATCATCTCTGGAAGGGCCTTCCAATACCTACAATTTTGTGATTCTGTGATCTGAATGTATTCTGCTTTTCTTAATAAATAAGTAAATAAATAAATAAATAAAGGCTACACTCTCACTCGTATACTAATAGGCAAAGTAATACAGGTTTATTACTTTTTTTTTTTTTTTTTTTTGATAACTTGATAAAGATACATAACACTAATAAAAAAACAAGTGCCCAAGCTCATGTAGACAATGGGGTTATCTCTATACTTTGTATCTCTTTAATTACTAGAAATTATCTGTGCTTGTATGATCAAAGTAAGGGTTGGATCAATAAGGTCATTCATTACATTAACTTTTTGCAGAAAAAAAAGAAAAACAAGCAAACAAACCAGTGTTTAAACAACACAGTCATACATACATCCACTAATATTTGGTTTCTCTCTTGTAGAAACAGAAGGTGAAAATATAAACATATTCTATATATTAATTATCAGGTTCTGGATATTTGTACATACAATGTATTAGTTTTATCAGTTTTTGGATATGTGTACATACAATGCATTAATTTATTATTATTATTATTATTAATGACTGATTATTATTTTATATTTTATTCTACAATGCTGGTCTCTTCCTGGTAAAGAAAAAAATAGATTCTTTGAACATTTTGATAGGTGATTTTAAAAAGTTCTATCCCCTAAATCTGTTGAGATTATATCCAAAAGTAGAGAAAAATATTGGCTATTAGCCAACTGGTACAATAAGAATTACATTTTTTTTGAACATTTACAACAGAAGCACCAGAAGCAAGACAGCAGCAAGACATTTCTAGCTATGCAATAAATGACAGTCCTGAATGTGATGAACCATGTACACAAATTTAATTCCTACTTGACTAATATGATCTTTCAGTTTGGATTTACATCCTGAAACAACTATATTTGTTTTCAATTATAATCATTTTTTTGGATTGTATTTTCAAACATGATATCTATTTGAAGAATTAAAAGAATTGGGTAATTCTTTTTTATCTATCTGAAAGATCTATAGTCTCTTGGTCTCTTTTCTAAAATAGATGTCAGGCAAATTTCTTCTGCTGTCTACCCTAAAGCTATTTTTTTTTTTTTCTTTATTTATTAGACCCCATGATTTTATAATCAAGGTACTTTAAAAACATTCTTTCTCAGTAGCTGATGAACATTATCAGGACATCTTCTTTTTAGAAGTTGGAAATGTGAAAATGTATTCTTCTGTACCTTTGTTCATTGGTACTAAGCAGTAACAACAGGAAGGAAATAAAGTTCTTAGCGCTATGTATGAAATGGATATTGAGCCCAAATATTAATGTAATGCCAACAGAAAAGCACATTTTTTTCCAGCAACATTTTATTTAAGTGTCTATTTAGGACAATGTATTTGAACACAGACATGTGTACTTAACGTATTCCTGTGCAAATTAGGAATATTCCTGTAAAAATTGTTTAAAAAAAAATGAAGCAAAGCAGATTTATATGAATTAACATGGAAATCACTGCAATAGGCTGCCCAGGGAAGTGATTGAGTCACCATCCCTGGAGATCTTTAAAAAACGTTTAGATGTAGAGCTTAGGGATATGGTTTAGGGGATGATTTGTTAGTGTTAGGTCAGAGGTTGGACTCGGTGATCTTGTAGGTCTCTTCCAACCTAGACTTTTCTGTGATTCTGTGATTCTGTGAAATGATCTAGCTGAATTATACTGCCTCTATCCCTGCAGTATACTTTAGATCTGTCAGATAGTTCACGAAGTATAGGTGCAAAACAAGTAATTAATGCTGTCAGGTAATTCACAAAGTAAAGTTTCAGAACAAGTAATTAATGCTACATGAATATGGTTCATTGATTTTTTTCTGTTTTGGACATTATAAGCTATTCAGCTGTATAAGTAATTTTGAGGTGTTTAAATAGCAATTGTGCAGAATCCCTGCTGTTTTTCTTTGTTCATTGCTGTTGAGCTCATGTTCATAGGGACACTTCCCTTTGTTCACTTAAAATTTCCTAATCTGCAAATATGGCTGTGGAATGCAACTCTCATCAGTATTTCCGAGACCATCTTTGTTTTGGTTTGGTTTGGGTTTGGGGTGTTCTTGTGGAATTGTAATAGACTGGGCTACTTACATCATTATTTCCAAAAAAAGGTTTGGAGATGAAAGCATAAAATATTAAGCAATATGTAAGCACAAATGTATATAAATTAAGTGAATGAGACCTGGGAAACCTCCGGAGCTTTGTTCTTCAGGATAGATGGAGTTCTCTTGCCATGTTCCACATGGTAATGAGCAATGCTTTGCAGCCCCCCACAAAAAGTGACAGTGAGCTGATTCAGGCTTGAAAACTATGTAGCCATGTCATTTTTGTTGTATTAATATGTATTAATATGTATTAATATGTATTAATATGAATGTAATTATAAATGCTGTTGGAACCACATAGGTAATTGCACAGGAGACTGCCCTATTTTACATGACTCACTGGTTTAGACAGCACTTGTTCTGTGCTGTGTACATATTTCTGCTTGTTCAGTAAAAACAGCTTTATGAGGCTGCACAGTTCATGCCAGTACTATGAATCTCTTTTAAGTCTCCTTGTGCAAAGATCATCATTGCAAAAAGATCAAGGTTAGACAAGATCACAGAAAAAAAAATTAATGTCTAAAGAGAAAAGGAGGAAGGATTTAGTATCTTATGTCCAAAGAAAGAAGAGGAATCTTTGCTTCTCTTTTGCTGGTTTAAATCTAACTTAAGTTTATCAATATAATTTAAATCTCACACAGCTTCTATTTTATACTGGTTTAAGCTTTGAAATATGTCAAATATTTCCAAATTTCTATTGTAACAGCAGCAGATGTTATTTATTAAAACATTTTTTCAAGGAAAAACTATTTTTCCTTGACCCATGACATTTTTTAACCTGATGATTTCCATTGCTAATGAATTTCATTCATGCATTGAAATTCTATGGTTTTCTTGTTTGTTTGTTTTTAATTGCGACAGTTGAACCTTAGTTTAAAACAGTTGCATCTGAACTCTCTATAACACTGAACAACTTCTGCTATGAATTTTTACTGTAATTTCTGTGTTTTAAATAGTTTGTTTTAAACAAGACATTTTCATGTGTAGAACCCTCCCCCCTTCTTTTTATAAATACTATTTCTATACAGTCCAGATGTGATGATATCACAGACTACATTTATAAATATAAAATAACAGATTTTAAATATTTATATATAGTATAAATTCACAATATATTTTATATAAAATTCAGATTTTATTTAAAATGTATATTTTCATATATATTTCTATAGAAATATGTATTTATAAGTAAAAGTTCTAATATATGAAGAAGTTTATTTAGGGAAAAAAAAAAGTTTATTTTAAAAAGTGTCATTTTTTAAATGAGGTGAAACTGGAATAAAAATATTGGGAATTTTCCCTAATTCTATATATTTGATTGTGGTGTTTCAGAATAAAATTGATTTTATTGAATCATTTTAAGCACTTGCAGGGCCAAAAGACATTTTGTAATCAGAAAATGTTTAAAATAAATCACACATCAGAAGATATCAGCTGTAACAGCATAGGGTAACACTTTCTGAAGCATTTATGTGACTTTGGAAGTAAAGTTGTCTTAAAGTTTGGAGTACAACAAGTGTAAGAACTAAAACAGTCATCTTTGAAAATGCATGTTATCCCTTAATTAATTAGAGGATTGAAAAATGTCCACTGTTGGCATACTAAAACACTGCACACAGTTTTTATACATTTTACATTGAAAGCAAGGAACCAAAATTAAACATCTATGCTTCACATACATTTTATGCAGGTTGATATCTCATATCTGGAAAGAAGCATGAATTCTGCCTAGAGTATAGGCCAAGTAAATGTTTTGGTACAAAATTCTTATTTTGGGTTTACAGGAAGATACCTTTAGAAATATTAGTTTCCTGACCTTGAATTCTCTCCTGAAATGTGATTTTGAGGACTTCAGAGAAATGAAACAAACAAACAAAACCCACTGATTTTCTTCTAAACAGCAAAAACAAACAAACAAACAAAAACACAACAAACCAGAAAATGTGGGACAGGAAAGCTAACTGATGAAACATTTAATAAAATATCCTACTGGTTAGAAAAGTCATTGATGAAAGAAGAAGAACCATATTCTATTTCCTCGATATTCACTTCTGCATTGGCCCTTCTCACAGGAGAACTTCTGAAATACTGCTAAGCAAGATATTCAAGGTGAAGATATCTGACATCCTTTGTGGTGGTGTATGACTATGGAGAAATCAGTTCAGGCAACTATGAGCTAAGATGTCTCTTCATTATTGTCTTGCTCTCCTTACTCCATTTGCTGCTTCATGTCCCTGGTGCATTCATACTGGTATCTAGATTGAGAACTATTTAGAGTGGAAGCTTGCTTTTTGATTACTTGTCTTTACTGTGCCCAGCACAATAGAGCTCTGATCTTTGATTGAGGTACACATAAAAGGAAAATCACAACTAGAAAATAGTCATGTGAAATAAGCTTTCTGGACTGACATTCTCTAAAATTACCCAACTCCACAAAATCAGAAGGTATAATCATAGTTAATGTCCTAAACATAAGTAGGTGTGCCAAGATCTTCCTTAACTTGCAGGAGAAAAAAAAAAAAAAAAAAAAAAAAAAAAAAAAAAAAAAAAAAAAAAAAGGTGTTCAAGAGACTAACTAGACTCAGCCCAATGACAGATGTATTTAAAGATTTAGAACTGATTTCCCCACTAAGCACCAGATCCAATGTCCTATATCATTGTCTTTTATATTTTTAATTAAATAAATGAATTGAACAGTATGCTTTTTGGCATTTCTTCAGCATTCTGTCATGAGTAACTGTCTTTCAGTTTATCAGTTTATCATCTTTAATTGAAATGTTTGATAAATAACAAAAAAAAAAATACAATAAAATTTGAAGCAAACAGTATGTTTTAGTAGCTAGCCTTGAAATTCTATGTAATTTGTTTCAATAAAAACAAACAAAAACATCAACAACAACAAAAACTAATGTTGTTACTCTGATGTGATGCTCTGAAAATACAATGTAAACATTTATTTGTTAATTCTCAGAACACCTCTGTGAAGTACTGAAGTGTTGGGATAACCAATTTACATCTGGATAAACTTAACACAAGTGAAATGACTGGTCAAAATTCACATGGAGATTAGCAAAACTAAGAATAAATCAATGAATCTCTCAAAAATAACTGGATCACTGTCTGAGACCTATTGCCATGGGGCAATATCCATTCCATTCAAATCATATGGGTACAGTGATGACTGAGATATATATTCTTCTTTTTCATATGTTAAGTCTTATGCTGCAGTTAACATTGTCATGGCAAAAAGAAAAAAATAAAAGGAATGTTGACTGTTTTTACTGACCCTTTAGCTTATATCGCACTAATTTAGATTATGTGAATATTTTTCAAGTATGTTCAAGTGTTCATGTAATGGCACCTGAAGTATTACAACTATAATTACAATTATCAAGGAATGGCAACTATATTTCTGTGTCAAAGATTCTTTGCCACTTGCTTCCTTGGTTCTTACTGCCATCACAAATTTCAGTTCTACCACAGTCCACATTACCATGTCAAATCTTCAATTAATAAGCCTGTGAATATGCCAAGGGGTTCAGTAAGATATCAAAAAAAAAAAAAAAAAAAAAAAAAAAAAAAAAGATGTGAGTGTAAGACTTGAAATTGTCATGTCAAAACAAATGGAAATTATATTTAAGTTACTTCTCTGCTAATATAAATGAATATTTAAGATATAGGTATGGTTTTGTGGAGGGTTATTCCTAAAATGGGAAATTAAAAGAACTAGTAAGTGTAGCAATCATGCTGGAAAACCTCAAGGAAATAATTGTACTGCGAGTCTGGAATACATTCAAAATCAAAAGTGTAGAATGTCCGCAATTTGCATACTGTACAAAGGAAGAAATCATCTTTTAGAAAGCTGTTCAAGGTATGAGCAGATGGGTAACTACTTTTAAAAGGTATCAAGAATAAACCTACCAAGAATGTAAAGAATACTGATCAGATAAGACAGCTGTGCTGTCAGGGATAAAGGAAGAATTACAAAAAGGCACAATGACTTGGACTTTGCAAGGAAGTTAATGCTAATAATCAGAGTTCTTCAGTCATGTAAACACATTTAGAAGAAAAAGAGATATCACTATGCAGGAAATATGATATTTAGGTTAAGGTTATCTAGATGCAGTACATAATTAAATACTTGTTCTTAGTATTCAAAATGATGATGATCATAAATATAGGGTCAAGAAAAAGAACAAAAAAGAAAATGCAGTTATGCAAATATGAAACAATAGAACTGAGACACAAGCTCACTGTGTTCAAACTGTGGGACCATAATACTGGTTGAACTAGCACATGTGAAGACTTTTTATATGTGTTTTAAAATTGGTAGTCATTAGACAGCAACAGATAAGAGTGTCCTTTTGTTGCTCTGCAAATTTTGTCATTAATTTTATTTTTATTTTTAATCAGGACAATCCTACTTTTTGGCAAGGTCATTTGTCCAAAATCTGATGAAAACAGTGATAAGTTTACTTAGAGCCTTTCTTTCAATTAAGTTTTGAGCATCTTAACATAAGATTCCATTGTCTCTGGGAAATCTGTTCCAGTGCTTTACCACTCCCATTGTGAAAATTTCCCCTAGTACAACTTGTGATAAATATTTGTCTTGGCCTGTTGTGCACATCTAAGAAGAGTGCAATTTCATTTTCTTAATAATATGAAGACTGATAATAGATTTCCCTCTCTCCTTAGTCTTTTTTTTTATTATTATTATTTTATTTTATTTTTATTTTTTCCACTATCTAGGCTAAAATTTTATTTTATATAATTTTATATAATAAATATAATATATAATCACATATTAAATATATAATTATATATTTTATATATAATTCCAAGATGCTACAACCTCTTTTCATATGTTAGGAGCTATAGGCCCCAAACAATTCAGTAGCTGTTCTTTGACCCTGCTTTCATTTGTCAATATATCTGCCGTCCTGAGGACTCTAAAGCAGACCCATTATTCTCAATGCAATTTCACAGGAGCTTAGTGGAAGGGAATAATCACTTCCTGTGACCTGATTATGGATTTATTAAAGCATCCAGTATGTGATTAGTTATCATTGCTGGATGTATAGCTGACTTATGTTCTGAAGAACCTCTAGAAGAACAGTTTTTGCAAAGCTGGTCCCTAACTATTCAGTCTACAAGTCCAATGGCATGGTGTCTAGGGGACTGCACAGGGGACTTTGCATTTGTATTTGCTGAACTTTGTGAGATTCCAGTCAACCCATTCCTCTAGTATATTGAGACACATTTAAATGGCAACCCTACCCTCCAGCATATAAACTGCTCATTGAAATCTGAAAGTCATTCATGAACTCAATAGAAGTGAATTCTATGCTCTTCTTATGCACAGATTACAGAAGATATTTAATGTTACTTATAAATAGTCACCTGATAGACTTCACAGTGTTGACTATTACCTTTTAAGTTTGGCAGTCCAGCCGTCTCTTCACCCAGCTTCCAGTGGATTCATCCAGTGGATCCATCCAGTCTATATTGCCACAATTTAACTACAAGGCTGATGGAGGAAATCAAGGCAAAAATCTTCCTAAAATTTAGCTAGAGTATCTACTGTTATTCTATTTTATAAAAATAATCATTTCATTTTAAATGGTAACCAGTTTAGTTGGGCATGACAAGACCTTGGTAAATATCCATGGTAGCTGTTCGTAATCACCTTCTTGCCCATAAGATGTGTGGCAATAATTCCCATAAGAACTTTCTCCATAATCTTCCTGGGGACTGAGGTGGGGCTGACAGCACATTAGCAACTTGTAGTCCTTCCTACAATTTTTGGCAATGGGTATAAACATTTGCATTTCTCAGACACAGAACTTGAAATCAAAGGGCTTCCCTCAATTCCCATATACTTCCAAAGAAGATACAGAGTGGCTTCATGATGAGATCAGACAGATTATTTAGCACCTTTGGATATACCTTGTGCTCCATTTAATGGACATTTATGTTTGTGGTTCATTTAGGTATTAGCTAACTCGCACTAGGAGTGAAAATTACCTCTACACATCTACTTTTGCATAGCTTCTTCTCTTCCCTAACAAGGTGTGAAATGTGTTAATTTGGTTCGTGTCAGTATGGAACAATGCTAGGGCCACATGATGAAATATAACCTTCTACCTAAGAAAAACAGAGTGATTAGTGTACATAGTTCTTGTGTCATGCAAAGGAAGGGTCCAGCAATTTGTGTAAATATAGGGTCTGAAGGACGAACATTGAGACTCGGGTCTGGGAGATAAAAACCAAGGAGTTTTTAGGAAACTGCTGACTTTTGCATGGGACTCTGTGCAAGCCTCAGATATCCAACAAAGATATCACCAAATAAGGAGAAAGGGGGAGTTGAAGGACAAAGCCTGGGAGGAAGACTATGAGCCTTCAGCACGAGCGAACCCCAGAGAAACCACCCGAGACTAATACGCATGCATCTGGGAGAAGGTTCGAATTCCAGGAACTAATTATAATAACCCTGCCTTTTCTAGGAATAGTAATGAATATGTATTAGTCTAGGAGCATAAAAACCAGCTACCTGATGTAACAGGTGTGCGTCTTGGTGGAGCAGAGACTCCCGGCGCACCCAGTGCTGTTTGCTCGCCTCTATTCTTCTAATAAATTGTAAACTTTGTTTGGAATCCTATTTGAGACCTTATTATTTATCTCAAAGTCATAAACATGTGGGAACAAACACACAGGTACAAACTTTGCCAATAAAGATTGATGGAAAGTATGCATTTGATAATTCAGCTTTTTTCTTGTTCCATGCCATTAGCTTATTCAGCTAAAAACTCAGGTTTTGGTCTTCCTTTTACTTCTGTGGTGTCAATAGAGATCTTTGTTCTTGTCATTCATATTCCTCACCAGCTGAAACTTCAGCTAGACTCTGGACCTCTAAATTGCACTCTTACATGTCTGGGAAATATTTCTGTATTCTTCTTAGGTGACCTCTCTCTGCTATCACTTTTCTTACACTTCTCTTTTGCCTATGAGCTCCAGCTCTGGCCTCCAGCTCTTTCTGAACATCAGTATTTACCATTCTTGTGCTTTTGAGGAACTTCCATCCCTTTAAAACATGCAGCCAGAGATGCTTCTCTTTATGGGATTATGTGCCCTAATCATGCATTATGGCAACATCATTAACCCAGGATGCAGGAAAAGTCCTTTCACACTTTGTCACAGTATTTTAAAGAATGCATCTGTAACCTAATTCATCTGTATATCTCTTTAACGTGTGAAATAAAATATTTTAGTTATGGAGCTTTCTCTAGCTTCTCTCCTTCCATTTATTTCCCCACCTTCAAACTTCTAAATCACAGTAATCTAACTGATATGCCTCATAATAATTCATATTATTATTCTACCTTCTGTTATTGGTTTCTTACTACTTATTTTTTTTCCAGTGTAAGAATATTACTGCGGTGGTTTTACTGTGCTGGACAGGACAATTACCCAGTACAATTACCGATCAGATTCTGTGACACTCAGAGAAGGAAAAAAAAATGTCTCTCCTGGAGACAAATAAGAACTCCTGAATTATAGGATAAAGGGAAAAGCAATTGAAAAGCAAGATTTCTTCTTCTTCTTCTTCTTCTTCTTCTTCTTCTTCTTCTTCTTCTT
>CM021765.1:164945176-164965294 GCA_011076525.1 Nettapus auritus
TTCTTCTTCTTCTTCTTCTTCTTCTTCTTCTTCTTCTTCTTCTTCTTCTGTTCTTCTTCTATTTTTTTCTTTCTTCCTGGATTGAGTTCAAGCACTTCTTTTGCTACTACGGTTTGCACTTCTTTTGCAAAACTATGGTTTTGTTCTTATTTTGTGAACTGTTTTTCCTTGTTTGTGTTGACTTTTGTCAATGTTGTTGAACTGTCATAGAACAATTCATAATAAAAAAGTATATTACAACACACAAGAAAAAAAAAAAAAAAAAAAAGCGATTAAAAAAAAAAGTTCATTTTTAAAAAGAAAAAAGGTTAAAAAGTTTTTTTTTACCTCCCCCCCCCCCCCCCATCTTTTTATAAATAGTTCACACAACGTTATTAAGAAATATTCTGAGATGGAGAAAAACATGTTATTTATTTATTTATTTCGTATAAGAACAACATGAGGTTTTGTTTGTTTGTTTGTTACAGTTTTATGTTACTTTTTGCTGAAGGTTTAGCTTGGAAATTAGGAGACATATCTTCTCAGAAAGAGAAGTCAGGCATTGGAATGGGTTGCCCAGGGAGGTGGTGGCATCACCATCCCTGGGGGTGTTCAAGGACAGGTTGGACCTGGCACTTAGGGACATAGTTTAGTGGGTGACATTGGTAGTAGGGTGATAGTTGGACTAGATGATCTTGAAGCTTTTTCCAACCTTAGTGATTCTATGATTAGTCATAGAATTAGTCTGATTACCCATACTAGTACACCTTCCATACTTTGGCCAGTTCTCCCAGAGGGAGGCCTAGCTTTATATCTGCTTTTGTAGCCATCAGTGAGGTTAAAGACTCTAGACCCTGGCAGAATACTAACACTAGTACTGCCAGACCTCCAGATGCACTCTTACTAAAATTCTTTGTGAGCAGAGTTAGTGTAGCACTGCAGCAGGAGACTGAGATAACAGCATAACTACCATTTCACAGAGTAACTGTACACACAATGTAGCTTCCTTCATGCATTTCAAATATGCTCATTTGCAGTGTATCTAACATAACACAGCCAATGCTACATAAAGAGAGCACCTTTTCTTTACCAAGCAGATCAGCTGTACATTGTATTCAGCTTTGTAGTATGTCAAGTGTAGAATCACACCTCTGATTTAAGTTCCAACTGCTTTATAGGCATCGTAAATAAAGACGTTGCAACCTTTTAATTATCTTTTAATCAATTCCTTAATATCAGAAAAATATGAAGCACAACAACACACAGAAAACCAGCCAGGACAAGTTTTGATTTCTGTTAGAGACAGGACACATTGGGTTGGATGGACCTTTGATCTGATGTGGTAAGAATCTTCTCATGTTCCTAGCTAGAAGCCAGAAAACGGAAATGGCTTTAACTTCCATAATGGAAATCCATTTTTAAATAAGTGACTATCCAGAGTGGAATGAACCTCTTACAGAGTGGTTCAAACCTGCTGAATATTCTCTGATGTGTATTTACTTACCATTTTCAACAGCAAATTTATCATGTGAGTAAAATAAATTGTTTCTATGTTGCAGGTATAGAAATCTGTCATTGAAGGAGTGCAGCAAATAGCATGACCTGGGTGTAGTTAGCATAGCTCTTGTCAAAGGCCCAGGAACTTTACTTTTGTTGTAGTAGAAGTAGATGAAATATGATCAGCCACTTGTTCCAAACAACAGAACAGTTCTAGTGTGCTCAAGCAGATAGATAGACAAAATATGCAAACACCCTTTTGATATTCAGGAAGTGCAGAAGTGTCAGAAGGGTCTGGAACAAGCACTCTGAGTGCCAGAAATGGTAACAGAAAATATGTAAATTGAAGCACAATTTGAATAAGCCATCCTATATATAGGGGCACTTAAGAATACTGGGATAGCTAAGATTTTCTGGAAGAGACTGTGGAGTGAAATCCCACAGTTCTGCACCAGAACTCAGGATCCTTTTCCTAAACTCCACGGAACACGGGGAGCTGAAGAGGGCCCAGTGGAATTGATGGACCTGTCCCATGATTATGCACAGCACAACTGATGCTGCTACAATGACCTGCCAAACCTCCTTCCAGGACTGTGCCATCTCTCTTGCAGGACTGGAAGCTCATGTAAGAAAACACAATGCCAACTTATTTTCCTCATTTCACTACCTCCCCCACAGCATAGGAAATTAATATATGTTGTAAAATTGTATGTATCTGTGATTAAAGTGTTTTGTTATTTAAGTCCATTTAGCCTCCACAATGTCATATGATCTTAAACCGTAACAAGGAGAAATAAACAGTTCCTACGGATCCTTTAGATAAAGAAAAAAAAAAAAAAAAAAAAGGCAGACTGACAACTATGATTATTATGTAACCATGTGGAATGGACAGGAAGAGAAGTCCAACAGTACTGGCTCCAGCAGGACTGTTTATTACATAACATCAGGCTAAAAATTGTCCATGTGTCTTTCCTAGATACTCTTCCGTATCAGTTGTATGTATGTGCATTGTATTTCTAGTCAAAACAGAAAGTTTTATCGTGCTACTTGGAACAATGTTCAAGAAAGTTTTCTGTCCCTAAAGTATCACCACTAAAATATTTTTCACTAGCAATTATGACAAATCAAGCTGCTTTTACCTATTACAACTAATTTTATATTTGATTTTAACTGTGCTATAAGGAAACTAAATAGCACCGTACAGCAAATTGCAGCTGATCATGTAGGACAGAAGTAAAACTGTGAAACTAATATGTTTTCTGTGTGTTTCATAATATTCACCATCTCTGCACGTGTGTCCCCCCCCCCCCCCACCCCAAAGCAAAACCTCATGGTTGTTGCTAACATTATTCTATGCAAACTATGACTAATTCATTTTTCCATGCAAAACAGTATAATCTAATTCCATAGTTCTCACTTGGATAAAATAATATTTAAACACTTGATCTTTTACTGTATTTATGATTTGTGAACACTTTGGTGTCTATCATAGTCACATGAAATAGGAGGTAGTTTGCAAGACTGGGCATATTAATCTTATTCAGCCTTCTAGATCTACTGGTTAATGTATGGTTACATGAACAAAAAAATCTTGATTACCTTACTAATCACATCTGTATTAGAAATATAGAACTGTGTATATAACTTTTTGGGGCACTAAGCTCAGTTTGCAGGCATTTAACAGTAAAGAAATGGGGAAGGGGTATTCTTGGGGTGAAAAATATATACCAAATTTATAAATACCAAATTTACAAAATATAACTTGTAAATTGTTTAAACAAATAAAAACTTGTGTTTTTGCTAACTGCATGCATTGTGCTTATTTATCTATCTATTTATTTATTTATTTATACTTCAATTTCCTGTGATGGTTGGATATTTGTCTCCATTTTGCTGTTTGTATTGCCCTGAGGAAAGTGGGAAGGATAAGAAAGAGGAGCTTGAGTGTGGGGTTTCTGTAGGCTACATTTCATACAGAGTGATTCCTCCCCAATGATGAGATGGTTTCTGCCTTCTAGAAAGTCCACCAGACAAAGTCACAGCATCTATAGCAGATTCCTTGTAGCATTACAGCATTACAGTTTTCCTTTTATTTATTTATTTTTTCTTTAATACATATATATACCAGTTAAATTCTCTGTGTAAACACATCAGATTATCTAAAATATGTATTAATTTCAGTTTTTAGGTTTTTAATTATTTTAAAAGCATTGCAAACATAAAGAGACTGCAGTTAAGACAGCTATAGAATGTGAAGCATATTCAGAGAAATTTTATTGCTCCATTTCCTTCAATGGACTGTGCTCTGATACCTAGTGGTAAAATCAAACTAATAGACAAAAAATGACAAAACAATACACACACACACACAATACTACTACTACTACTACTACTACTACTAATAATAAACAAAGCAAAACAACAACAACAACAAACCACCACTGTAACTCACATCAAAGAACCTGTAAAAGGAAATGGATATCATTAATATCTGTGCTTGTAATGGGTCTGCCAGCTCACTTTAGCACTAGAGTTGGAAAGAGATGTGCATCTCTTCACTCCATCTGAGAAGGACCCAGAGCTATGGGATCCATGAGCTTGGTCTGCCAGGGAAAACAAAATGAAATCTACATTTATTTATTTATTTATTTATTTGTTTATTTATTTATTTTTAAATACCAACTCCTTTACCAAACGTGAGTCCACTAAGCACAGAAGCCAGCCAACAAAGCTCAGACAAAATCATAACTCCATGTGTAGTACCTTAGGGGTGGAACATATTTTATGGTTGAAGATTATTGCTTTTTTCAGTCTTGTGATACCTGAATAGCATGATACACCTGAATAGCAAGATACACTATCAGAAAAGGTTTTGTAAGTATTGCATTTTCTTTGCTATGCTCACCCTGATATTGTAGTAGATTTCTTTTGAAAGTTTACTTTAGAGTTGCTCTGTTATAAAAATAAAAGTACAGAAAGATGTGAGAGAAGAGAGTGAGTTACCAAAAATCAGTTTTGTATAGAGGAAAAAAAAAATAATAATATGTGTTTAACATCTTATTTGATAAATGCAAAGCAACTGATTTTACTTGGCTCCCAAGAGAGTGGTAAAGATGCTCAAAGATGAAATAATTTAAATGACCCCTTTGTGTTTCAGCTTTTCCTAGGACTGAAACTAAAATTGTTTAAGCAACATTCTTCGCATGGAAAAAACAATGAATATAAATAATGTTAATATTTTAATATACAGAAAGCTGGTAATATTTAATCTGTAAACTTCAACATATTGTTTTTGGCATGAATAAAATGTAATGCTTTCATAGGTTCTTGGCAAGAAATACAGATTCTGTCTGAGAATCTATTCAAATTACTTAGTCATTTTATATATAGGAAGATTACACTTTAAAATAACTTTACCTATCTCCTTTATTAGCTTTTTCAGTTTGGGTGGAGGGTTCTAAAGCTTTAGAATGTTCATAACCACCTAGCTTCATAGATATTATTGCTGAGTTCTTATAATGTGTATAACATACAAATGTTCAAAAAGATAGCAATAATGGGCTGCCTCTAAGCTGTTTATTTAAAACTATTCTGGAAAAGAAAAAAGATTATTGATTTAGCCTTCAAAATATCTTTCAAAATTACTAGAACATTTTAAAGAGTTTTTAATCTATGTTTAACCTCACAGAATTTCACTACTTAAATGCTTCGTGAGCCACTAAACCACATTCCTTGTGTCACCTTGTATC
The DNA here is from genome assembly GCA_011076525.1 of Nettapus auritus. NCBI lineage: Eukaryota > Metazoa > Chordata > Aves > Anseriformes > Anatidae > Nettapus > Nettapus auritus. The sequence goes on from CM021765.1 coordinate 164,950,402, forward strand.
CCTCTTGTTAAATTTCCCTTTTTCAGGGAAATTCTTCAATGAAAATTATGTATTTATTCTTTAAACCTTGGTAAAACTACTATACACTGTATATATAACAAATATGTTTATGTGCACTTTCAGTCTGCTCTGTACATGATATTGTGGTGGTTTTACTCTTTTACTCAAGTGGGCAGCCGAGCTCCACCATAACCGCTCTCTCACTCCCTACTCCTCAAAGAGGAAGGGGGAGAAAATACAACAGAAAGACCTCAAGGTTTGAGATGAGAATAATTTAATTAAAGGGAAAGGGAATAGGGAAAAAAAGTAACAAAACAACAACAACAACAACAACAAAACAAACAAAAAACAAACAAAAACAACCAAACAACAACAACAACAAAAAAACAAGGCCGTGAGGAAGCACAGAGAGAAAGGAAAAAAAAAAAAAAAAAGTTATTCTCTACTTCCCATCAACAAGTGATGTTCATCCACGTCCTGGGAAGTAGGGCCTCAAAATGCATAGTGGTTGTTCAGGAGGACAGCCCCCTGCCCCACAAGAGCCCCCCTTTTATTGTTGAGTGTGACTTCAGCTATTATAGAATATCCCTTTGGCTGGTTTAGGTCAGCTGCCCTGGTGATGTCACCTTCCCATCACTTGCCCACCCCCAGCCTCCTGGCTCCTGGGGGCTTGGAGGGAGTCCTGATGCTGTGCCAGCACTATGCAGTAATAGACACAACACTGGAGTGATACCAGTGCTGTTCCAGCTACGAGTGCACAGCACAGCACTGTGCTGTTGCAGGGAAAGGTGACTCCATCCCAGACAGACCCAACACAGATATATAAATGAAATCATAGCCTATCCTTCACAATTACATTTTCTCTAGATTGTTCAGTGTATGTAAGCATCTTGCTGCTGCGGATGCTTTTAGTTGTAATATAGACAACTAAACTTTAAATCCTGATCACGTGGACTATTTTGAGACTTTCATAGCCTGCCAATGTATTCATACATATTTCATTACAGTGTTCTGCTTTTACACATGCTTTACTATCATGACATTAATCCCATTTCATCTGGGGTATTTAATAGGATAACAGATAAAAAAAAAGCAAAGTATTACAACTAGATAAAAATACCAGTGCACTTTGCAGATGGGGCTATAAAGCGTTCTCAGAAGATCTTGACTCAAAGCCACCATCTATTTCTACTGAAGTTTAATATGAACCCATTATACAGTCTCTTCACAAATAAAACACAAGATGTCTTGCAAGTTTTCACTGCTTGCAGCATTTTAAAACAAAGTCACAAAGCACAGTTCATGTAATTACAGTTCACCAGGAAACCTCAAAATAGTCAATATCTCTAAACTCCACATAAATGGTATAGAAAGCAATGTTTTAAGGCAAAATTTTGAAATAATGTGCTAAATGCAGACAGATTACTCCAATACAAACACTATGAATTGCTTTGAGGGATAGTAAGGTCCAAAGGTTGACTGGGTTGCATAGAACATATAAAGAATGAACACTTGAATTTTTAATCACATGATTATTCTCTCTCTGGAGTCAGTCTGCCGTGGCCTAGTTCTAATGCCTGATGTATTGAATCATTAATTAGGCAACAGTTTCTATCATTCCATGATGTTGCCTAGAAAAAATAATTATTATTTTATTATTATTATTAATATTATTATTATTATTAGGTCTACAGCACACTGTCTTTTTATCAGCATTAAATGGCCATTCCAATATATTTATTTTTCTCTTCTGGCTTATCAATTGGGAATGTCCTCTTTTTCCTACATCTTTCCCCTTTCTAGAAAGTAAACTACATGTTAGGGGTAGTCCCATTAGTTACTGTGGGACTACACGGAACTTAGTATTTGTAGAAAATAACAAGATACTTAAATAGCAAGGAGAAGGCATATTTAAAGCATATTACCTATTCCTGAAAAAGCATTTAGAGAATAGACCACAGGGCACTGCACACTAACTGTGATTGAGTGAAAGTGTTACAGACATGTCAGGCATAGCACCGAACACCAAATTTAAAAGCTCAGACAGAATAAGGGTGAATTAACCAGGGCATAGTCTCATACTTATTTCAGAACTCAAGCAAAAATTTAACTGGTGTCATGCTGTCCTGTGCAGATGCAAATCTGACTTGTTAATAGGTTGGGAAACAGTTACTATTTGAATCTTCGGGTCAGTATTGGTACTAGTGCTGATTGAACATCTTTATTAGTGACATGGATAGTGGGAATGCAAGCTTGCCAATAACACCAAGCTGTGTGGTGTGGTGTGGTCGACACATTGGAGGAAAGGGATGCCACCCAGAGGGACCTTGACAGGCTTGAGAGGTGGGCCTGTGAGAACCTCATGAGGTTCAACAAGGTCAAGTGCAAGGTCCTACATTTCAGCTGGGGCAAACCCAAACACAAATACAGGCTGTGTGGAGAATAGATTGAGAGCAGATCTGAGGAGAAGGACTTGGGGATGTTGCTTGATGAAAAGCTCAACAGGAGCCTGCAACGTACACCTGCAGCCCAAAAAGCCTACTTTATCTGGGCATCATCAAAAGAAGCATGGCCAGCAGGTCGAGGGAGGTGATTCTCCCTCTCTAGTCCAATCTCATGAGACCCCACCTAGAGTGTTGTGTTCAGCTCTGGGGCTGCCAGCATAAATATGACATGAAATTATTAGACAAGTCCAGAGGAGGGCCACAATGATCCCAGGGCTGAAGCACCTCTCCTGCGATGGAGTCAGGCTGAGGGAGTTGGGGTTGTTCATCCTGGAGCAGAGAAGGCTCCAGGGAGAACTCATTGCAGCCTTCCAGTATGTAAAGGGGGCCTACAGGAAAGCTGGGGAGGGACTTTTTGTCAGGGAGTGTAGTGATAGGACAAGGTGTGAAGTTTTTAAACTAAAAGACATTTGGACTAGATATTTAGAAGAAATTCTTTACTCAGAGGGTTATATATTTACTTGGATGAGGGTGGAAAGGCCTTGCAGAGAGATCTGGAGAGGTTGGAGAACTGGGCGATCACCAGCCGCATGAAGTTTAACAAAAGCAAGTGCCAGGTCCTGCACCTGGGACAGGGCAACCCTGGCTGTACATACAGACTGGGCGACAAGATGCAGAGCAGGCCTGCAGAGAGGGATCTGGGGGTCGTGGTCGACAGCAAGTTGAATATGAGCCAGCGGTGTGCCCTGGCAGCCAGGAGGGCCAACTGTATCCTGGGGTGCACCAAATACAGCATCGCTAGTAGGGTGAGGGAAGTGATCGTCCTGCTCTACGCTTCACTGGTGCGGCCTCACCTTGAGTACTGTGTGCAGTTCTGGGCACCACAGTACAAAAAGGACATTCAGCTGCTGGAGAGTGTCCAGAGGAGGGTGACGAAGATGGTGAAGGGCCCGTAGAGGAAAACATGAGGAGCGGCTGAGGTCACTGGGCCTGTTCAGCCTGGAGAAGAGGATGCTGAGGGGAGACCTCATCGCAGTCTACAACTTCCTCGTGAGGGGGAGTGGAGAGGCGGGTGACGTATTCTGCATAAACACCAGTGATAGGACCCGTGGGAATGGGGTGAAGCTGAGGCAGGGGAAGTTTAGACTAGACATCAGGAGGAGGTTCTTCACTGAGAGGGTGGTTGCGCACTGGAACAGGCTCCCCAGGGACGTAGTCACTGCACCAAGCCTGTCTGAATTTAAGAAGAGATTGGACTGTGCACTTAGTCATATGTTCTAAACTTTTGGGTAGACCTGTGTGGTGCGAGGAGTTGGACTTGATGATCCTTATGGGTCCCTTCCAACTCAGGATATTCTATGATTCTATGATTCTATTGAGGCACTGGAATAGGTTACCCAGAGAAGTTGTGGATTCTCCATCTCTGAAAACATTTAAGGCCAGGCTGGATAGGACTTTGGGCAACCTGTTCTCATGGGAGGTGTCCCTGACCATGCAGAGTGTTTGGAACTAGGTGATATTTAAGGTCCAACACAAACCATTCTGTGATTCCATGATTCTGTTATAATTGGAAAATGTGTTCTTTAATGTTCATCCTATATATCCTTTGCTCGATTTTTAGTTTATTACTTTTGTTCTATTAAATATATTTATATTTATATTTTTATATAACTTATATAATTATATACAATTTATATATAATATTATATATTATATAAGTTATAATACAATATATTATATATATTATGTAATATGATTTATTGCTTTTCTCTCTGTAGTTCCTCTTTCACATTAGAAAATCATTGGCATGATGCAAATCATTAAGGAAAATACTGAGTAATCTAGGAAATTTGCCACAGTAGTAGAATTATGATAAATCTTCAAAACATTAAGATTTTCAAAATGTTGAAAATGTCAAGATGTCTCAGTGGATAACTATTTGAAAGAAAGGATTCAAAAAGAATTAAAAGGAAGAATTGTTCTGGGTCAAAGAAGACTAGCAAGATTTATTTTATTGATCTGAGGAAGAATTGCAGCACTGAGGCTGACAAGGAGCTTGAAGAAAAAGTAGAAGACCAAGTCCTTAAAGAAAACATGATTGGAACAGGAGCTGCAGGAAATTAGTATTCAGTTCTGATCACGTTAAAGTTAAGCCAATAATATTAACCAAGAAGAGATGACAGAGACAGGCTAAAAGAGAAGAGAGCCTGAGAGCAGAAAAGTCTGTATATGAAATACCAGAGACCTTTAAGAAGTATTGATCACTCTCAGAAAGCAACCAAAAAAAAAAAAAAAATGTATAGGTGCCTAAGAATGGAACCTTTCATGTTCTTTCATTATCTGGTAGCTATTTTTGAATGTGAATTTTTGCAGTACAAGTAGAAGAGCTGAAACTGAATCTTCCCTGTCAGCGTAATTAGTTTTACAGCATAGTACATTTCGTTTTTAGTAAGTCCGGTGAAACAACAGGTAGCTGGTTAATTAAAATAAATATATGATTTGATTATTTGTGTAGTACCTACAACACATAAAGGTTTAAAAAATAAAAAATAAGACTGCCATCATTTGCATTCTTTGCTTCAACATGATTTTCTGTCTAATTACCAGAAAAAATAACTTCACCTACACCAATTTTCAAGGCAGACCATGTTATGTTTGCCCTTACATCCAGTTGCCACATTATAAAGATGATTTTAAAAGAGGATATTTAACTTCTTTTAATAAAATGTATCACATTCTTGGGCAGCCTTTCATATGGGCAAATAGGATAATAAGTCTTAATTATTTTTAAGCTCCTAATGATATTTTTCAGAGCCTACCAATATGTAAATTTGTTCCTTGCCTTATAAAATTTCATTCTATTATTTAAAAATACCTCTTTTATTTTTTTCTCATATTTTGGTAGTAGGTATTGTATAGTATTCTTGCTACTTCGGACCACGACCTATCTTTTAATTGGCACAACAACACAAAACACAAAATGTTAATTCTGATTTACTGCTGGTGAACTCTTGCCCGTTTTGTGTGGTCACATCACTGTCTGGAGGAACAGAGAAAGAGAAAAGATCACAGGATTTTAAAATGGAAATTAAAGGATTTTGAAAGGAAATGAAAAATAACTTGATGGGAAGGACATCTCAGAGAGTGTATTTTGCTTTCCTCATATCAGCTCTTTGATGGCATAATAAATGATATCAACACTGAGAGGTTTTTATTTACCTAACTAAATACACCTCATCGGCTAATTTTAGGAAGAGAAGTTTTTTTTTTTTTTTTTTTTTTTTTTTTTTTTTTTTTTTTGTGTTTTTTGTTGTGTTTTTTTCCCCATGTTCGCTTTGTTCTAGTAAACTGCATGGATCTCCTGCATTTCTGCAGAAATGAAAGAACAAAAGCAGCCCTGGAAGGTAGATGGCCAAGAAACTATTCTCTGTCTTACAGAGAATCTCTGTAAGACAGCCATAAATTCAGCAAGGCAACTTAATAGTAATGCATCTTATAAAAACTCAGTCTATATCAGACTGATGTAATATATGCATTCTGCTTAATTTCTTATTTCAGGTATTTTTTCATGTTCAACTTAGAAAACTGATATTCAAAACATTGTTTCATTATCAGAAGTATGTTTCTTTACAAAGAAGCCATGATAAAAATCAAAATCTTCCCTTGCACTTAGCAAATGCCTAATCTCATACACCTACATATATAGTAATATCCATACACATGCATGCACAGATATACTCCTAAAGAACAAACAAACTTGAATTGAAATAAAACGGTGATGTGAGGAAACAGTGTCATTGTTTTAACATTCAGCCAAAGAAATGTAATTTATCCCCCTGCTTGTCATAATTCCATGTGAAGTAATTTTATCTGTTAAATCTCTTCAGGCTATTTACCTCAATTATACTTCAGAAGGGAAATATTTACTACTGAAAGGGAAATAGTCGAGGACAGTGTGCTAGGAGAGAGCTCACTAAGTTAATCTCAGTCTTGTCCATCCAACTGCAGCAGGTTTATGTGGCAAGGTTTTGGTAGCAGGGGACTGCAGGAGTGGCCTCTGTGAGGAGGGTCCAGAAGCCGCACCATGTCAGATCAGAGCCAGTTTCCACCAGCTCCAAAATGGACCCGCCACTAGCCAGAGTTGAGCAAATAAGCAATGTTGTTTGTTCATCCATGAGAGCACACTTAAGAAAGTGAAAAAAAAAAAACTTCTGCACAACAGCAGCTGCGGGAGTGAGGAGTGAGATCCAGTCCTGAAGACCCCAAGGTCGGTGCAGAAAGAGGGCAGGAGGTGCTCCAGGAACTGGAGAATAAGTTCCCCTGCAGCCTTTGGAGAGGCCCCTGGTGGAGCAGGCTGTCCCCCTGCAGCCCATGGGTCCCACATGGAGCAGATCTCCATGCTGCAGCCCGTGGAGGAGCCCCCGGTGGAGCAGGTGGATGTGGCCTGGAGGAGGCTGCGGCCCATGGAGAGCCCTTGGAGGAGCAGGCCCCAGGCCGGAGCTTCAGCCCATGGAGAGGAGCCCATGCAGGAGCAGGGGGCCTGGGAGAAGCTGCCGCCTGTGGGGGATCAATGTACAGCGGTTTGCTCCTGGTGGATGGACCCCAAATGGGAGCAGTTCTCTAAGAGCTGCTGCCTGTGGGCAGCCCCTGCAGGCTCAGTGTGGGAAGGATGGCATCCCATGGGAGGGACCCCACGTGGAGCAGGGGCAGAGAGTGACCATGAAGGAACAGTGGAGATGAAGCATTATGGACTGACCTCAGCCTCCATATCTCTGTTTTGGAGAACAGGATGTCATGTGGGACTGTGTCAAAGGCCTTACAGAGTTCTTGGCAGATGACATCAGTCTGTCTTCCCTTGTCAGCTAGTGCAGTCCCTTCATCAGTGAAGGCCACCAGATTGGTCAGGCATGATCTATCACTAGTGAAGCCATGCTGGCTGTCTTGGATCACCTCTTTGTCTTGCATGTGCCTTGACGTTGCTTCCAGAAGGATCTGTTTGATGATCTTGCCTTGCACAGGGGTGAGGCTTACCAGTCTGTAGTTCCCTGGGTCCTCCTTTCTACCCCTTTTAAAAATGGGAATTACATGCTGCTCTAGCTTGTTAGTAATAGGTAACAATTTGCTATATAATGATATTTTGCCAGGGAAGGTTTAGGTTAGAAATTGGAAGACATATCTTCTCAGAAAGAGTAGTCAGGCATTGGAACAGGTTGCCCAGGGAAGTGGTGGCATCACCGTCCCTGGGGGTGTTCAAGGACAGGTTGGACCTGGCACTTAGGGACATGGTTTAGTGGATATTAGTGGTAGTAGGGTGATGATTGGACCAGATGATCTTGAAGGTCTCTTCCAACCTTTATGATTCTATGATTATATAATGACATAATTATATAATGACAATTGCTGAGCAATCTCCCTGTCCTTATTTCAACCCTTGAGCCCTTTCCATCGTATATTCTCCCCTTTTCCCTTTGAGGAGGGGGAGTGAGAGGGTGGTTGTAGTAGAGTTCATCCGCCCAGCTAAGTAAAACCATAACACCAACTCCTATATTTTATGACAAGTCCTTGTCTCTCTTAATACTATATGGCTATGTAAACACTGGGAGCAGGTAGGAGAGCTGGAGTGTGAAACAGGATCATTTTTTGTAGTGCAGGTATGCTGTTTTGTGCCCTATTGAGATAAGAAAAAGGCAGGCGTTACTTAGAGTTATGACTGTATATTCCTTCCAAAAGTCAACACATACTCTTCTTTTCTGTAATGTTGTGGTAGTAAAAAGAATAAGTTTGGAAAAAAAAAAAAAAAAAAAAAAAAAAAAAAAAAAAAAAGAAGTGTATTTTATTGAGTGGTGAATAAAGAACACAGAAAAGCTACTATATGCCACAAGTTTTATTTCTTCTTGGAACTGAATTCTCGAAGGAACACCTCCAACCTTGACAACATTCCTGAGATATATTTATTCTATCATCACTGTTATATGTTATTTACATATTACACTGGGAAAAAAAAAAAAAAAAAAGTACTCTTAAACTACATATGTGCAGGTATATGTTTTCTTTCTGACCACTAATGCTTCTATACATGTGAAAGGTGTTTCATATTAACTATTGTCCTTAATAGCTGCAATAACTTAGCCATTTGTATTTTTTTTTTTTTTTCCTGAAAAGACATAATTAATCTTTTTGATTAATTCTTATGGGGATTTTTTAGCCTTAAAACTAACGTGTTGTCCCCTAAGCCTGTAGAAACTGGACAATTCCATCTTTAAATGGTATTAGTATTTGAATGTTTTCCTAATAAAGTCCATTTCCCCTATGTATGCTGAATATAAAAAAATATTTTAGTTAGGTTTTTCTGTCTGACATACACACTAAGGACTACATAATTTGGGTTACCACATCGGAGTACAGCAATTCAGTAAAGGGTAAGAGTGCTTGTGTATTCACAAGAAAACCGCAAGCCCACTGTTACAAACAACTCCCTATAGACATTGTAAGTGTATATTACTTTCCAGAACAAACCACATATAAGAGGTAGAATCTCAACCATTTTGTTCTTTTCCACAAATTAATAAACTCTCAACTTCCACTCAGTTGCATTTGTGGAGGGGAACAGAACTGGATGTTTGAGTTCAAGAGCACAAGAAAAACAAAAACAGAAAGAAAAACAAAAAACCCTAACAGCAGCAACAACAAAACACCACAATTATTTTTGCAAAAGGAGAAGATAGAGTCCAAAAATCTTGATGACATTAAAGCTTAAATGCAGACTGTAAGGATCCACTTTTCATACCAAACTTTATGATTTTTTCTGTTTAGTTATGGGTTATTCCAAGTTTTTTTAGACCATTCTTCTCATGGATATGGATATGAATATGGACATACTCACCAAAAAGGAAAAAATAAATTGACATGTACAAAGAAATGTTATTCCCCTAAAAAGCAACAGCAACTGGATAGAAAGATGACGCTAAAATAAGCATTTATCATTCAGACCACTTTTTCCTATTTCTTTTCACAGTGAAATAGAAACATAAATACATAGATAAACAACATTTTTTTTTAATTCTGAGAAATTTTTCTCCTGTAGCTGGAAGAGGAAACCACTTTCACCAAAAAAAAGTGTATACATTGTCCTTCCTGCTCAGCTTTTAATGCCACATTTCATTCGTTTATTCAGTGGGGAAAAAAAAAAAACAAACATGTACACTATGTAATACACTATGGTGTCTAACTTTACTTTAGAAGTTAAGTCACTGTAACTGAAGTGAATGCCATTATATAAGTTGTTATTCAAGCTGATACTGTCCTTGACAGCATTGTACAGGGCAATCTTTCCATAAGAATACACAATTCTTGAACAATTTATCCAATCTACTAGGTCCAAACATATTTTTGTCAGCATAAGGCATGCATGTTTCTCTTCAAATTACTTCCATTCCTTACACAAATATCTATAAATGTTTATCAAAGACAAACCAGAAGAAATCTCATCCTGTTTCTGTATAAGTGTTTTACTCTCTCCCTCTTACACTATTTCTGCAAAGTCAGTTGGTATCAGCTCTTTAATAATCTGCATTCAAATCAAGTTTCTCCTCAATACTATAACATAATACAAAGAAAAATATAACTTATGGACCTATAATACTAATACAGTAGTGCTGTCAATGTCAAAGTTTCATAAGCAGCAAGGGGCCTAGATGGATGAATGGATGAACAAGGTGCTTATGGATAAACTCTAAGGCAAGAAGAAACTCTATGAAATGTAGAAAAAAGGGCCCGGCCACTTGGGAGGAATACTGGAATGCTGTCAGAGCCTGCAGGGATGCAACAAGGAAGGCTAAGGCCCAGTTGTGATTAAATTTGGCAAAGGAAGTGTTAAGGATAACAAGAAAGGCTTTTTTTTTTTTTTTTTTTTTTTTTTTTTTTTTTTTTTTTTTTTTTTAAGTATGTCAATAGTAAAAGGAAGACTAGGGAAAATGTGAGTCCACTACTGAATGGGGTGGATGCACTTGTAACAGGGGATGCTGAGAAGACAGAGACACTGAATGTCTTCTTTGCTTCAATCATTGCTGCTAAAACTGCCTCTCAGGAATCCTAGACCCTGGAGGTAAGAGAGAGAGTCCAGGGAAAGGAAGACTTCCCCTTGGTTGAGGAGGATCACATCAGAGAGCATCTAGCCAAAATTACTGCACACAAATCCATGAGTCCCAGTGGGATGCACCCACATGTGCTGACGGAACTATCACATATAATTGCTGAACTGCTATCATCTTTGAAAGGTCTTGGAGAACAAGGTACCAGATGACTGGAAGATAGACAATGTCACAACAGTCTTCAAAAAGGACAAGAAAGAGGATCCGGGCAATTACAGGCCAGTCAGCCTCACCTCCTGGAAAAGTGCTGGAACAACTTGTTCTGGATCCCATCTCCAAGTAATTGGAAGAGAAAGTTATCAGGAGTAGTCAACTTGGATTCACCAAGGGGTAATCATGCTTGACCAACCTGGTGGCCTTCTACGATGTCTTCACTGGCTGGGTAGATGAGGGGAGAGCAATGGATGTTGTATACCTTGACTTCAGCAAGTTTTTTGACAGTGTCTCCCAGAACATCCTTGTAATGAAGCTTTGAAAGTTTGGGATAGATGAGTGGACAGTGAGGTGGGTTGAGAACTGTCTGACTGGCAGAGCTCAGAGGGTTGTGATCAGCAGTGCAGAGTCTAGATAGAGGCCCATAATTAGCCGTGTTCCCCAGGGGTTGCTGCTGGGTCCAGTCTTGTTTAACATCTTCATCAATGACCTGGACAAAGGGTAGCATCCATCCTCAGCAAGTTTGCTTATGATAAAAAACTGGGAGGAGTGGCTGACACACCAGAAGGCTGTACTGACCTTCAGCATGACCTGAACAGGCTGGAAAATTGGGTGATGAGGAACCTGATTGAGGTTTAAGAAGAGCAAGTATAGAGTCTTGCCTCTGGGGAGCAATAACCACGTGCATCAGTAGGGGTTAGGGGCTGACCTGATGGAGAGGAGCTCTACAGAGAAGGGTTCTGGTGGACAATAGGCTGACCATGAGATAGAAGTGTGCCTTTGTGCCCAAGAAGGCCAATGGCATCCTGGGTTGCATTAAAGAGCGTGGGCAACAGATTGAGGGAGGTTATCCCCTCCCTCTACTCTGCTCTGGTGAGGACACATATGGAATACCATGTCCAGTTCTGGACTCCGCAGTTCAAAAAAGAAAAGGATCTTCTAAGACATTCCAGAGGAAGGCCACAAAGGTGATTAAGGATGTGGAGCAATTCCATACAAAGAAAGGCTGAGAGACTGTCTGTTCAGCCTGGAAAAGAGAAAAATGAGAGGTGATCTGATCTGTTTGTAAATATCTAAAGTTCAGGAGGAAAATGGAAGGGGCCAGGCTCTTTTCAGTGGTGCACAGAAATAGAACAAGGGGCAATGGCCAAAAACTGTAACACAGGAAATTCCATATAAACATGTGTAGGAACTTCTTTACAGTGAGGGTCACAAAGCATAGGAACAGGCTGCTCGGAGATGTTGTGGAGCCTCCTTCTCTGGAGATATTCAAGATCCGCCTGGATGCTTCCCTGCTCAACCTATTGTAGGGAATCTCCCTTTAGCAGGGGGGTTGGAGATGATCTCCACAGGTCCTTTCCAACCTCTATGATTCTGTGATACTCTGTGTTTCTGTGAAGTCTCGGTCATATGTATCCTACACAGAGGATGTCACTCTTCCACATGTAGGATTAGAGTGACCAAATGATGCCATCTAGCTGGACTTCTGCAGACCAATTGATGTCATCTACCTGGACATCTGCAAAGCCTTTGACACAGTCCCACATGACATCCTGGTCTCCAACCTGGAGAGATATGGATTTGATGGGTAGACTGTCGAGTAGATAAGGAATTGGCTCAAAGGTCACACCTAGAGAGTGGTGGTCAATGTCTCTATATCCAAGTGGAGGCTGGTGACAAGTGGTGTACCTCAGGAGTCTATCCCTGGACCAGTATGGTTTAATATCTTCATCAACGATATAGACAGTGGGATTGAGTTCACCCTCAGCAAATGTGAAGTAGACACCAAGTTGAGTGGTACAGTTGATACGACAGAAGGAAGTGATGCAATCCAAAGAGACCTGGACAAGTCTGAGAAGTGGGCCCACGTGAACCTAATGAGGTTCAAATCTAAATGCAGGATGCTGTACCTGGGCTGGGACAATCCCAGATGTGAGTACAGACTGGGAGAAGAACTCATGGAGAGCAGCCCTGCAGAGAAGGACTTGGGGTTTCAGATGGATGAAAAGCTCAACATGAGTTGGCAGTGCGCATTTGCAGCCCAGAAAGCCAATTGCATCCTGGGCTGCATCAAGAGAGGTTTGACCAGGAGGTCGAGGGAGGTGTTTATCCCCTTCTACCCAGCCGTTGTGAGGCCCCACTTGGAGTACTGCATCCAGGTCTGGAAACCCCGTCCCAAGAAGGATGTTGATCTGTTAGAACAGGTCCAGAGGAGGGGCACAAAAATGATCAAGGGGCTGGAGTACCTCTCCTACGAAGACAGGCTGAGAGAGATGGGGCTGTTCAGCATGCAGAAGAGAAGGCTGCAGGGTGACCTCATCACAACCTTTCAGTACTTAAAGGGGTCTTATAAAAAGGGTGGAGAAGGACTCTTTTTACTCAGGTAGATAATGATGGGACAAGGAGGAATGGTTTTAAACTACAAGAGGGGAGATTTAAATTAGAGGTTAGAAGGAAACTTTTACTTAGAGGGTGGTGGGGCACTGGAACAGGTTGCTCAGAGAGGTTGTGGATGCCCCATCCCTGGAGGTGTTCAATACCAGGTTAGATGAGGCCCTGAGCCACCTGATCTAGTGAGTGGCATCCCTGACTATGGTAGGGGAGTTGGAACTCAATGATTCTTGAGGTTCTTCCAACCCAGGCATTTCTATGATTATACATGAATGTATGATTCCTTCCCAAATGGCTGAACTGGGATGGCTGCTGGGCTAACAGCAGCTCTTAGGATAATTACCATGTTTTCTTCTGGCATAAGCATGAATGAAATGTGTTCAGCAGGCTTCTTCCACTACAATATGATTTTCATTCCATGTGCCTTGCATGAGACTGATTCATTGTTGTTAAATAGTGTATAAAGCACCCCTTAAACACTCAAGCCAACTGATGAGCTACAAATAAAGTTTCAACTGAGCAGACAAAGTGATTTCTTCTGATTTTGTAAAGCTTGATCTTTAGTTGTGTGGTGTGGCCTGGGTCCTATCAATATTGAAAGAGTACATCTCATCTCCTGTCTGGACTGTGAATCTGCATTTCCTGTATAAGGTAGCCAGGATGTATAGGACTGATGTCCATGCTCACACTACAATATGAAAGACACAGGCAACCACTTGAATATGTAGGCAATCTAGATGTGCTTAATATGCATAACCAGAAAAAGCAATAAAAATTTAAAAACTATTTTAACAATCCATCAAAATAAAATATTGTTTATTAATTTGAACAAACCCAATAAAGGAAGTGAGATTAAATGAAAATGCTTTAAAATAATTTCCTTGCTGGTAATATCAGATAATTTTAAAGGCCAAATAAGTATAACATGTTTTTGAAGATATGCGTCAAATACATTCTTGGAAAAATAGTGTTATTTTCTCTATAATTTATAATGAGGAATGACCAATTGTCATTCAAAAGTGACTTATTTTTCAAATGCTCCTAAAATACCAATATGAAAAGTTTTCTGTTCAAAATTTTTTTTTTTAAGATTTTTTATACATCTTTAAAGTGCTTGTATTTACACATCGTAACTGTCTAACCCCCCTTTAAGAAAGGTCACAAACACTGGAGTGTAATGCAATGAAAATTAAGAAATGAAAAGAATACTGAGTTTTCACTTTCTTACCTCATAATAAAGCAAAATTATAAAAAGTAGTTCAGGTATTTGTACTGGGTCTGGCTGGGATGGAGTTAACTTTCCCTGCAACAGCCCATACATTGATGTGCTCTGCACTTGCAGGTAGAATAGCACTGGAACCACACCAGTGTTGTGTCTACTGCTGAGCAATACTGGCACAGCATCAGGACTCCCTCTAAGCCCCCCCAGAGCTAGCAGGCTGGGGGTGGGCAAAAAGTGAGGAAGGAATATCACCAGGGCATCTGACCTAAACTAACCAAAGGAATATTCCATACCATTATGTCACTCAGCAATAAAAGGTGGAAAAATGAAGAAGAGAGGGGAGGGGTGGTCTCTTGTGAAAACGTCTGTCCTCCTGAAGAATGGCTATGTGTGTTGAGGCCCTGCTTCAAGGACATGGTCAAGCATCACTCATTTGTGGGAAGTAGAGAGTAATTTCTTTCCTCTGCACTTCCACACTGCCTTTGCTTTTTTTTTTTTTTTTTTTTTTTTTTTTTTTCCTTTTTCCTTTTCCC
>CM021765.1:164969129-165040970 GCA_011076525.1 Nettapus auritus
AAAAAAAAAAAAAAAAAAAAAAAAAAAAAGACAAGAAAAATATAACTTATCTGCTCCTTCCTCCTCTCCCCCCAAATACCTCAAAAAACAAACTAACAAAAACCCAACCAACAAAAAAAAACCAAACAAGCAAGGAAATATTTATCAGCAGGGGATAACTCTTCAGCTTCAGTTTTGCTGTTAAAGTTTTATCCCCTCATATTTTTCAAAGTTAATAATTTTCTTTTTGAACTGAAGATTATTCTATCATCGTTTTTTTTTTCTTTCTTTTGTTTCCTTATTATTATTATTTTTTTTAATTGAGAAACATAGCCATAGATTTTCATATAATCTGAAATGCACAAGCTTAAACATGTTTAAATCTCAAGAACAAATTGAACAGCCTGTAGAATTTTTAGCATAATTCCCTGTGTTACACTGTTGAATGTGACAGGGATATTTCTAAAGAGTAATTAACAAACTTAAGGAAAAGAGAATTCCAAAGCCATTGTAGTTACCAGGGCCTTGGTCCTTCTTCTTGTAAGGTCAACTAGGAATTAATGTAAACATTTTCATTGTATTCAGTTCTGGAAATTCAAGAAAAGAATCCTTCATCATTTTCTATTTTCTTGAGAGATAGAAGATGAGTAAAATTACCTGTATGTGGAATACTTTAGTCATATCAGAAGAACAATTTCCATAAAGCACCAACCAGGCAAGGAGAAAAGACGTGTTTCTGTGGGGGGACAAAAGGCACTGGCTTCCCAAGTGCAGCTTGAACTAGTGTTCACTAGCACTGTTTACTTGTGATTCATCATGTGCTAAATCACACTTCATATTCCTGTCTTAACTGCTTTTACTGGTTACAAAAGCAGCCTGTAATACTCCTAAGTCTTTTTTTTTTTTTTTTTTTTTTTCCCCTTGTGCAGCTCTTTGGACAACTATCAGTGTGTTTTTCCTCTGCTCCCATTTCACAGTATCACAGAATGCTTGAGGTTGGAAGGGACCTCTGGAGGTCATCTACTCCAATCCCCTGTGGTGAGACCTTCTGCTGACCTATATTGGCAAGGGTGAGCAGCTTTCACAATTCAGGACAAAAGAATATAGGTAACAGGTGCACCAACTCCCATCAGGACACGTGCACTTCTTGTTGAACTTCATGAGATTCTTGTCAGCCCATTTCTCCAGCCTGTCAAGGTCCATCTGGATGGCAGCACAACTCATTGGTGTATCAGCCATGCCTCCCAGTTTTATATCATTTGCAGACTTCCTGATGATTCACTCCGTCCAATCATCCAGATCATTAATGAAGTGGTTAAACAGGACTGGACCTTTTATTGACCTTTTGGGTACTCAGCTAGTTTTTGGCCTTCAAATAGACTTTGTACCACTGACATTGTGCCACTAGACAGTGCATTATTGGGTTTGCGCCCCTAGACACCAC
The DNA here is from genome assembly GCA_011076525.1 of Nettapus auritus. Taxonomy (NCBI): domain Eukaryota; kingdom Metazoa; phylum Chordata; class Aves; order Anseriformes; family Anatidae; genus Nettapus; species Nettapus auritus. The sequence goes on from CM021765.1 coordinate 164,970,553, forward strand.
TGTTGCTCTATACTGCAATACATTGCTTCTCATACCCCTATTCATCTTTACTTTGAATTGACCATAGATCAGCATCCATTCTAGAGTGTACAGAGTACATTGTTTTCATCTACTGGGAACATGGGAAAGTAATGGGAGGTTTAGGCTGGATATTAGGAAGAACTCCTTTACCGAAAGGGTTGTTAAGCATTGGAATGGGCCACCCAGGGAAGTGGTTGAGTCACCATTCCTGGAGGTCTTTAAAAGATGTTTAGATGTAGAGCTTAGTGATATGGTTTAGTGGAGGACTTGTTAGTGTTAGGTCAGAAGTTGGACTAGGTGATCTTGGAGGTCTCTTCCAACCTAGATGATTCTGTGTTTCTGTGATTCTGTAACGGTTTGCTTCATCTTTATAATTTTTTTACACACTAAAACCCAGACAAATGAAATAAAATCATACTAGTGCTAAGAAATTAAAATTAATTGGGTTGTGGAAATAAACAGAGAAATTGTCCATCTTACAAAGGCTTTGAGGTCCTTAGAACTCTTTTCTGCTGGAAATCCTACAGTGCTGAAAGAATTTGCAGGGAGAAAGTAAAGAGTGATGATGGTGGAAAAGTATGGTAAATGGTGTGCAGCAGGAAGAGTATTTTATACACAACTTGTGGAAGTCAGAAGGATAACTGAAAGAGCTGTGGAAAACTGATCACTGCTCAAACAGTAGAGCAAGTTTAAACAATCATAATTATGACAGTTGAGTCTCTGAACTGGGAAGGATTTTCCCAAAGACCAGTGGATATGTATTATCTCTATTCAAGCTTTGAGAGTACTTGACATCACCTTCAAGAATGGTTTAGTAGCTGAGGGAGGTTAAGGGAGATAGAAAGACATTTTCCTTTTTGATATACGGAGATTAAGATATATCAGAAATTAAGATTAAATTTAACTACCAAAATATTGTGTAATCAATATTTTTCTACCTATATACAGAGAAGCATGTGTTTGCTGTGTTTATTTCCTAAGCAGATTCTGTATCTACTTTAAAACACTTTCTGTGCTCTCTTTCACTTATATCCTTCATTATTTTTTATATTGAATTGGATAAGGTTCACTAATTGGATAATATGTTCTTAAGAATCAAAATATATACATATACTTAAGGTAGGCATAAACTTCAGAGATGCAAATAGCTAAATTTGGACATCTGCTGTATAAATGACTGTATAAAAAGCTCACCCTGATCAAAAGAGGTCTATTCAATATAGTTAATGAATTTTAGACGTATTAGTCACATCTTAAAGCATCTACCTTTGGTCAGCTTAATTTCTCTGTGTAGTGAGTGTATTGACTAGGAATGGGCTTCAGTTGCCTAAATATTAGACATTTACTGTCCTCTTAGGTATCCTGGAATATTTTAGCAGGCTAGATGGTGATGATGGACACTAAGATCCAAATGATGTTGTTCAGTCTCATGTCAAACCTTGCCATATATTTTCAATGTTTCAGATGTCAATAGGAGTCTAAAATGACAATACCTGTTTATAATGGGAGTTTAGGTGTTTGAATCCCAGGCTGAATTCTATTTCTAGGTCTAAATACAGCTGCAAATAGTTAAGGGTGTAATACTAAAGTTCTGCAGTGTCCTGGGTGATCTTCAACTGCTTTTACAGAAAGGTCTGAGTTTCTTGTAGGTACCGATAGGGGAGTAAAGACTACTTGAAGGCACAGAGCAGCAAGTCCTTGCTACATCTATAACTAGCTAGATTTATGCAGCAGGAGTAGGGAAAAAAATACAATAACTTTATGTAGCTGTTGCTAATACTATACTTCTCTATGATATTTGGATCAGAATGCCAAAGGTGTAAAAATCCCTTGTGACGATACAGTCTCTCTATATGTAGAATGCCCAAGAAACTGGTCAGGGACTATAATATTAGCAAAGACATTAGCATCATATGCTGGAAAGACATTTAGAAGACAGTAAATAACAGCCTTTTGGGGGTGGGAAGGGGTGTATATGCACAGGGATGATCTCTATGCAAGGGGTGTATGCAAGGCTGATCTCTAGGTGGACTTGCTACACATACTTAGGTCAATGCTCGTGGTCAAAACTGGACTGGAGGTGCTGAGGCTTTGGCTGGTGTTAGCGTGCTTTGTGCATATTGTAGGATAGAAATATGAGAACAGAAATTGCTACCTACTTGCTTTCTACGTCTACCTAGTAAGGTAAGGGCATTTAAGTTTTAAATTCTATGTCACTGAGTAGAATGATTATGGTTTTGGGACAACTCCATCCAAATTGCCCATGAGAATCCTATCTCATACTTAATGGTGAACATTCTAACATTCTTGAACATCCTAGCACATTTCAAATGGTGTTAGACAGTAACACATGCACAACGAAACTGAGTCCCTAAATATCACCAATATTCTTGACAGGATATGCATGTTAAGTGTTTATGACACCTTACTCTAAATAAATTGGACATATTTGTCTGTGAATAATAACTATAAGAGCACATTGCAAATATAAAAGAGAAATTAATTCCTAAATTTGCAAATATATATCTAATGGTAATGAATGTACAGTGTATTTGGGTTGCTTCCTGACACTGTATGAAGAATTAAATAACTTCACTGATAACAATTTCAAAGAATAAACAGTGAACAAACCTGTGTAACTCTTTTGCCCATGTGAGCCAGTCAGAAGGACAGGTCTTTCAGAAGTGAAAGAATGAATTTCTGTTAGCAAGGGATGTCAGTCAAGGTCATGCTTGTGTTTTGATCTTTTCAGTTTCTATAGACAACTATAGTGAAGACAACTTCAACGCTTTGTTTTCTGTCTCATGAATTTTGACTGCTGTCACAAGCTAAAGAAAACCAACCTGGAGAACAGAAAGACTTCAAGAAGTTCCAAATGTAATCTGAAGTTTGTGCAGCTCTTTGTAACACCAGGCTCCTCAATTATTTGTGATACTACTAAGCTTTTCACAAAACATCTAAAATCATCACTCTTGTTTCTTCATATACAAGGCAGCAATCCAAATCAAAACCAAAACAATCATAATCAAATCTAAAGTGGACATTAACCTATGACTTCTGTTTCCTATGTCTCCTTCAACAAGAATTTAAAGCTTTATTTTTCTCACCTTTCCATCATGTTGAAAATTTTTCTGAATTATTTGTTTTTATAAGTCAAATGAGTACATACTGAGTTCAAACCCTGGGAATATATACCTTTCATTTTAATAAAACAGCTTTTCTTTAGGGTTTCTAGGACCTGTAAATTAATTCAGAGGAACTGAAGAGGAATTCTTTTTACACTCTTGTTCTTCTATCCAAATCAAGGCCTTACTCTAAAGCAATTTTAGTATCTGTAAGCACCGCAACAAAAGCTATCTTGAATATGAGATGTTATGAATAAAATAGACCTTAGTTGACAGAGTGTTATCAAGTACAGATGTGGCATTTTGCATGAATCCAAACGTGAAGAAAAAACATCTATATCTAATGAAAATTAGTACTGACAATCAGGAGAGAGTGTATCAGAAAACACCAATGAAAACAAATTAGTGTAATAGAAAAAAAAAACAACGCTAAATTGATTGCTTACCTCACAGAGAGATGAATAAGGGTAGATTATTACGGAAATACAGAGAAAGTATCATGGATCATGAACTTCTCCCCTCCCCTCCCCCCCCCTTCCCTACAATAGGACCATTGGTGAAATGAAAATAAACACATTAAATGTAGATTAAGGGCTTTCTTAATTTGTTTGTTTTCACATTTTGTATCAAGGTTTTTCACCTGTATGATCTTGAAGTAAAAGAGGCTAAGAGAGGGCTCAAAACATGCAGAGGCATGACAAGAATATCCTAAGCACTTCTAGTTAATGTAGATGGCTATGTTTGGGCAGGATATAAAAACTCATATGTCTATAAAAAAACAATTTATAGTATGTAGAGAGTTAAAATATGAATGCCAGGAAAAAGAGGGAATAACAAGAAAGTAGATTATTCCACATCAATTCCATGTACCTTTAATGGAGAATCTAATTCTAATTACTTCACTAAGTTATAACATGTATTAGACCTGTGTTTTATTAGTATTATTTATTAAAATGGCTTGTATTTCTGTACTTATTTGTTTTTCTAATAGAAATGTTAAACATGAAAAATGTCAACACACAGTATACACGGTCAAATGTATAGTTAAACTAATGTTTTAGCTTCCAGTATTATTATGTAATGAAAATTAATATTTTTATAATCCGAATATTTTTATAATCCGAAGATCAGAAATTTTAAACAATTTCTAAATCACTGTTAGTATAAAAACTTACCAGTTAAGAGCGGGAGTACCTGAAGGGTATGAATGTGTTATACAGATTGGAAAACCCCAGTTAATATTAAAGAAAATATTTGCTGAGTTAAAGACTATGGATTTTTAGCAAATAAAATCTCCTAAAAATGATTGTATCTTACAGATATCTTCTGAACATCATTGATAAACTGACTTGTAAGGAGTGTCAGAAACTTCTGAAAATTAATGGATTCCCAAAACATCTAATTTTTGCATGCCTGCAAATGCTCTTCTAGTTATGCAACTACTCAGACAAATATTTCTACAGAGGAAAAAAAAAAAAAAAAAGTTTATAATACATTATTGTGGTGGTTTTACTCATCTGTGCAGCTGAGCTCCACCACAATGCTCACTCACTCCCCTTCCTCAAATGGAAAGGGGGAGATAATATAATAGAAAGGGCTCAAGGGTTGAGATAAGGACAGAGATCACTCAACAATTATTGTCACAGGCAAAACAGACTGAGCACAGGGAGATTAATAAAATTTATTACCAATTACCAGCAAGCTAGAGCAGTGACAAAGACACAATCAGAAAACAAGCTGAAAACATCTTTTACACTCTTCCACCTCCTCCATCTGTGTGGCGCAGGGGAATGGGTAATGGGAACTGCGGTCAGGTCCTAACACTCTGCAACTCCTTCACAGTCACTCTCTGCCCCTGCTCCACGTGGGGTCCCTTCCATGGGATGCCATCCTTCCTGAACTGATCTTGAGTAGGCTTCCCACAGGCATCAGCTCTTCAAGAACTGCTCCAACATGGGTCTGTACCACACGGTCCATGGGTCAGGAGCAAACTGCTCCAGCACAGGTACCCCACGGGCAGCAGCTTCCCCCAGACCCCCTGTTCCTGCATGGGCTCCTCTCCACAGGCTGCAGCTCTGGCCTCGGGCCTGCTCCTGTGGGGGTTCTCCATGGGCCGCAGCTTCCTCCAGGCCACATCCACCTGCTCAACCGGGGGCTCCTCCACGGGCTGCAGCATGGAGATCTGCTCCATGTGGGACCCATGGGCTGCAGGGGGACAGCCTGTTCCACCAGGGGCCTCTCCAAAGGCTGCAAGAGAACTTATTCTCCAGTTCCTGGAGCACCTCCTGCCCTCCTTCTGTATTGACCTTGGGGTCTGCAGGGCTGGTTGTCACTCTTCGTCCTCCCAGCTGTGCAGCAGGTATTTTTCCCCATTCTTTAATCTGCTCTCCCAGAGGCACAAATATCACTTATTGGCTCGGCTCTGGACAGTGGCAGGTCCCTTTGGAGCAGGCTGGAGCTGGCTCTAATTTGACATGGGGCGCCTTTTGGGTTCTTCTCACAGAGGCCACCGCTGCAGCCCCTCCTGCTACCAAAACCTTGCTACATAAACCCAATACAGTTATTCACTTTTATTTATTTATTTATTCATGTATTTATTTGTTTCACTGCATAAGGAAAATGGGGAGAAATATCGGTGAGATGTTTACAGTTTGTATTTTCTTATCTTCTTTTCTTTTCTTTCTGTTAAAATGTGAGACTACTAATGGTCTACACCTGATGTCCATTCAGGCTTTCAGAACTTTGTCTTTTTAAAAATACCTTTAGATTGAATGAATGCAGAATCAAGCCAATCAACTACCTAAGGAGCAATGAACATATTTAGAATAACAGCACAATATAAAAAAAAAAAAAAAAAAAAAAAAAAAAAAATTGAAAAAAATGGATAAATGTCATGATTTTGTGAATATAAGGTCTTTCTAGAACTACTACATCTGCACTTTTAAAGTTATAATTTTCAGTATTAAGTACTTATAATTTAAAAACTGATTATAACTTTCCCAAAATAGATACATATATATATATGTATCTATTTTGATACATATATATATATATATATATATGTACTCCAAAAAGTCTTAGAGTCTTATTTCTATTTCTGACAATTATAGGAAATATGTAACAAAGATTTGAAGGCAGAGCATGACTCCAAATAGTTAACAGACATGTCTGGTATGCACATTGCTTCTGCAATGTTTCAGTTATCTAAACACCAATTTTTCCCTCTTTAACAAGACAGTGAAAAATTTATTAATGGTATGCTTAAAGGCTACTACAGATTCATTATGGATTTTTTCAAGAATCCATCTTAAAAATAGAAGGAATAGACTATAAGGCTCAGTTCATTTTCATCATTCTTTTGTTAACTTATTTTTGTCTGTATTTTGCATCTTGAATATGTCCAAAAAAATTTAATTTGAAGTTTCATAAACAGCTTGGGCACTGCTAGTGCTTCATGCAAACTGAAAGAACCATATTACACAGCATAATTGACTTAAAATAAATGAAACACAATTGGATTTGCTTTATTGAGTTTACATAAAGTAGTTAAATTTACCTAAATCTATGTAATTACAATATGGCACATTTTGAAGTACAGAAATTAAATCTGCTTCACAGATGCCATTTATTTTAGATTTTGCATAATTCCTAATCTGTTAATTTGTTCTTTTGAACTATGGGGTATTGTTGTTTTGTTTGTTTGTTTCAAAGCTGATTATATGCTGTTGGAGTCAGTTCATGGAAAATAACCCTTTAAACAAATACAGATACAGGAATCCTTCTGCAAATTGGTCATTTGAAACTGAAATTAAATAAAGCAATCAGAAGCTCAACTCAGTCAGGTATTATGATGTTAGTTTTTGATAGAGTATGCAGATGTACATGAAAAGTAACACTGATTATCAAGTTTCTAATTAAAATGTATTTCCTCAAAGAGAACAGTGCATTGATGCATACTTCTCAGGCAGAAGCATCTTGTTCCAGTAATCAGAATTTGATATGCCTATTTTTTAGTTGTTGACTATAACTCTGCAATTGTCCTAAAGGAATTTGCATTAAATTATGAACATGGAAAAGAGATGAGATTCCATATTACTTTATGTATTGTATATTAGGATTTTTAAAGGACAGTGTGTACACCTTTGCACCCATGCTTAACTGAATTAATGTAAATTTTCATCCTCATTCATCCTTCATGGTAAGCTTAACATCTCACAAGATATTTACACAACCTAAAATGTTTTATTTTCTGCCTTATGTTATGTTCTGTTTTACTTTCAACATTTTTCTTCCTTTTTTTAAGTATTTTTTTCTTAAGTCCTGTTTTTATTATCATCCAAAAGCAGTCAAAATTTAGATCTGTCTCATTCCTATGTTCTTCTAAATCCCAATTCCATTATCAAGCTTTGTTTCTCACTGTAAAACAAACAAAGAAAACGTAATTCACCATTTTAAATTTGAGAGCTTCAGAACATCATTTAGAGAGAATACAGCTAAAATTTATAGCATTTTGGAGAGCCAAAATATCTCCTGAACTTGTAACATCACCTGAAAAAAAAAAAAAAAAAAAAGAGAAGTAAGTTAAGTACAATGAAAAGGTGAAAAGGTTTGCACAGCCTTTCTAAATGAAAAGGTTCACTTCAGTGAATCATGTAATGACTCACTGGAGTTTTTGGTTATTACTTATGCTTGGACTAATTCTTCTGGCTGTCTGACTAAAGATCATTACTATATGGCTTTTAAGCATTTAATATGTATTCACCCAGAAATATTGAGAAAATTTATTTATTATAGATGGACACCTATTCTGTTACAATTAAAATATATTTAGGTTATCACTGGATCAGCTATTATTTTTCCAGCAGCTGGCTAATTATCTCAAAAAGTGCAACTTCTGTAACTCAAAGCTCTATTACTGCTAATCAGAAGCTTTACCCAAAAGTTACTAACCCAAACATACCTATCATGGAGGCAAAATTATAGCTGATGTGAAATGTTTGAAAGATGAGATTTAAGATGAGGTGTCAATATGAAACGAGATCTCACTGTAGTCAAAAAAAAATAAAAATAAAAAAAATAGGACCTTCCTTAGCCAAAATATTATACAGAATTTGTTTTTGAATTTTAATTTGCTTAGAAATGCACTATTGTTATATTTTTATTGTTGTTGCCACCAGCACTGAGACTTAAAAAACAATTGTCAATAAACCTGTCTTGTGGGAAGAGAATTCTACTGTGCAGCTGAAAGAAAGAAAAACAACCTTAGATCTTGCCTTCAAATCAGAATTGACATAGTTTATCTAAAGTTTTATAAAAGATGAATTTGAAAATAGAATATACAGTATGACTGTGGTGATCAAGAAACACTCCTGAATCATACTCAAGCTGACCTGTACAGCAGCAGGAATTCTGATGCCCTACTCTTAGACTTATTCTTCCTGTATTTCCCATTTAAAGACCACAGTGTAAAATGTCGTGGTGAACCAGAAATACATTAATCATTACCAGGCATGAAGAAGAGATAGAGGAAGACAGCCTTGTCTCTTTTCACAGCTAAAAGGGGATATTGTAAGATCTTTGTAGTCAGAGTATCAGTAATATTATTCAAAAGCAGATGTCAACAGTTGTCATGGAACTTGGTGCAGTGCTGTGGAGACCCCATTTCAGACAGGGTAGAGAAAGGAATGGTTGATTGTAACTCTGTTTTCACCTCCTTTCCATTGACATACAAGCTCGCTAGCTATACAGGATGGTATGTTGCAAAAAGTTATTTGCGGATGTTGCTGAAAGCCACTCTGAAAATATTACATACTATTCCCTTTCTTCAGATGGAAGCTTGATTATAATGAAAGAAGTGTAGTTACATGTACTGATCACTCTAAAATTTGCTAATCAACTTGTCTGTCATAGTGTCTATATTTAACCATGCTACATACCACTTCATCTTTTTTTTTTTTTTAATCTGTTTAATTTGTTGAAGTAGTCCATCTTATATGTTAAACTAAATGTTTTAGCATTCATCAGAACAAACACATTTCTCAATTTCCCCAAAGAGGAATTTGTTCTTATTTATTTATTTGTTAGAGTCGCATATTATGTATAGTAGTTTCTGTGTTATTTAAAAAAAAAAAAAAAAATCCACAAGGCCATATATGAGCATCTGTGAATTAACCAGAAAGCTAAGACCCTTCTTTATTGTCTTGATTACAACATGATGTAAGTAGTTTTGCTGCTCCTCTCCTTCTACAATATTAAATATGTAGATTGTCTGTAATATTTTAAGTGTTTTGTAAATAATTGGAAGATTTATAGTTGAAGATCTTCAAAAATCTAACCTTAATGTCTATTCAAGAAAATAAATAGAGATCAGGGACTGAACATGCAGGTTTTAATTGTATCCAATAGAAGGAATCAGAAGTTTAACTGTACTTGTGAGTACTAATCCTTAACACCTTTGTGTTAAGGGCACAGGCTGTTATTGCTTTATTTGTGTTATGAATTCCCAAAGGGTATAAATTAACCACCATGCCATAGTTCTCTGTCTGTATGAATTATTTTCAAGTTATCTTCTTAAAGAATTTGACAGAGATTTATAATGACTATAAATAACATTGCAACCTATGATGACAGTGAATAAAAACTGTAAGGGAAGTCTGTGGGACTAAGGACATTAATTATAGACAATTATTAAAATTATATCTGGAATTGTTTTCAAAGAACAATGTTTGCTATACCTTTAAATGTTAAATACTGATAATACAGGCAGGTATAAAAATTTTATCCCTTCACGTTTACAGCATTAGAATAACATGAATTTCAAATAATCTTTGACAAGAAAATTTGAAGTTAAATGCCATCAGGGTGAGAAAAGAAGTAAACATGTGGACACGCTGATAGTGATTTCTTACAATCTGATCCTTTATGTATGAACTAGTCCTATTCTAGACTGATTAGTCTGTCATTCACTACTACCTATCTTGTCTGCTGCTGTCATGCTAAGTCTTTGACATTAACAATAAGATTAGCATCATCTCTGACTGTCACAACTCCAGCGAGAGCCTAGAAAGATAGCTTGTTTTGGTACAATTAAATGTAAAGACAGACCTTTGAATCTGTGCGTCTAGGCAATGATTTTCAGCCTGGGCCTAGAGTATCTGGAAAGGGGAATGTAAGACTTTGGTCACCCCTAGCTTAAATCCTTTATATATATATATATAATATATATTATATATATAATATATAATATATATTATATATATATAAGTGGCATGATTTATCTTAATATGTGCTTGCATACTATGATATACATGTATAGAAATGCATATTTTCCTTTAACACAATTATGGTCATTCAGTTTGTCAGTATGTAGTTCTTTCTTCCTATAATTCTTATAACTAAAAATTATACAGAGTACTTATATAATTGCAAATCTTCATTGTTCTGTGATGAAACTGTCAATAGATGTCTTTAGTTTCTTCCATCACTTAATATACAGTGTCTGTATACATCTCCTTTAGGAAAGCAAAACAAAGAATAGGCACACACAGTAAAAATATAAGGCAGCATTGAATGCTTCCATAAATGTCTTGAGAAAGTCAAGTGATGTGGTGCTGAAAGTTTAATAACTATGAGAATTATTTTTCAAGCAAGAAGCACAAATGAAAAATGAACTTTTAAAATAACCAGTGCTAAATGTTGTAATCTGACAAAGTTTTATTTGTTTTCAAGTTATAAATCTTCATTTCAAATATTGCAATATCTGATTTTCAAAATGTAATGCATTGACGTTTTGCATATAGAGGACTTCATTCCAATAAGAAATAATCAGATGAAATATTTGCTTTTTAATTATATTAATCTGTTTTGTTGATTACTTAAATTAGAAACAACTATATGACTGACCTGTGCTTGATTATTCTTCTACCTTGAACTTTCTTTTTTTTTTTTTTTCATTTGCCAGAGTTCAACTTAATATACTTGCATATATTGTCTTTTTATGATAAAATTCCTCTTCTTTTTTCTTCTCACAGATCCCCCTTTCTTCTATTATACTATGAACATTATAGTAAAAGTATTCAATATTATTAATCTGAAAATCATAAAAAGACAAAAAAAAATAAAATAAATAGCATTACATATGTCAGATTATAGAAACATAAGTAGTCCAGGGTTTCCTTCTTTCTCAAAGTGAAGTTTCTTATGATTCCTATGTGCCTTAATTCAAGTTATAGTGTCTAATAGTTATTTCTCAAGCAGACATTACAAGATTAATATCTGATACCTCACATTTTAAAGAGAGGTGACTCACTGAATGAAATGGTATCTCAAGGCACAGAAAACTTTGATTTTTGAAATAATTTCTTTTCCAACTTTGATTTCATTTTGCCTTATGAATGTCTAAAAACTGTAAAATTCTAGGTCTCACATCCACATCTTCCAATGAAAGTTTTCAAAGATGTAAACTTACAGTCTTTATAACCTAAAGATTAAGGAAAACTCTGAGCCTTCAGGAAGTTGTACAGGGGGGATAGAAATGCAGCATCAATATTACTTTAAATATTGGGGGACTAAGATTAGCTTGAATAAAGAAGATAAAATATTAATCCCATCTTTGAAAACATTAAGAAGTTTAGGAAAATCCAGGATGCATCTTTAATATTCAAATAAATTCTCATGAGTGCAACTTCTGAATTCAATTTTTTTTCCCTATGTAACTATCCTATGTAACACTGTCAGTTTTTCTCCCCTCAATCTAAAGATTTGTTAGTCATCTAGAGATTCTGCCTGCTCAGCCTGTTCAGCAACTATCCTTATATATTACTCACATTTCTTTGTCTATTTTGCTGTTTCTAGGAGAAAAGTATGCAGAACTTTCAAAAAATTTACTTTCAAAATAAAATAAAATAAAATAAATGAAACAAGGGAATATAGTTACAGGAGAGAAGTTATGCAAAATGCAAGGACTCTTTCTATTTTTTTTTTTGTTTGTTTGTTTGTTTTTTTTTTTTTTTAAAATCAACTAGTAAAAGTTTAGAGATTTTCAGAAATACTTCTTTTTGACAGTTTTTCTTTTTCTCATTAGTAAGAAAAATGTTATGATTTTGCTACAAATGAACCATTGAACTTGACTCGGTGTGATATGCTAAGAAATTGGAATAATTATATTTTACTGAGAGTTTTTCTGAAAGCTACGGGCTTTCAAATCCCACAAGTGGTACCTCATTTAAAATCCGATATCCTCTAATTACAGCATATATTTTCTTAAGAAACTTAACTTTCCTGAGGCATAGAAACTAGGTCTTCAAGACAAGAAGAAATCTAGTCTTTAAGCATGAAGAAATCAATAATGCATATTTTTGAAAACAAACAAAAGAAGTGAAAGTATAGTGCTTTGCAAGAAACAACTCTGATGGAGGATTTTTAAGTGAAAACATTCAGCTTCATTTGGTTTATTTACTGGTTAATGGTGCCTTACAACTTTTCATCTTACCTACTATAGGAAACACATGTCACTTGCGTCATGTAATCAAGGTTAGTTTTCATTATCATTCATTGTAAGCCATTAACTGCTGTAACTCGGATGAATTCTAAAGCATCATTCTATTGTGACAGTGTATTATATACAATACATATATTCCTACAGGAGACCAGGATTTGGACCCTGTATCTCTGGATTTAAGTGCCTAAATAATCAATTTGGCTTTGTTCTAATGGTAGGTCATTTCTACAATATCTGAAAAGTTGAGCATGTTACGCAGACAGCTTTGGGAAAACTAGTTCTGCACTATTATTTATTAGATGGTCTCATCACAAAGCTGTTATGATCCTTTTATCTCTTTCTCTTCATTCTTGAGTACTTGTATTTGCTCACAGTTAAACTAGAACACAGCTTCCTAATTCCTTACTCCAATATAGCCATTTTTGTTTTGTAGTGAAATTGCATAGTGAAATAACCTAGTAGTACCAAATGAAACAATTTTGTTGGGGAAATTTAGCACTGCAATACATAGCTTTTTCACTATGTTTCTGTTTAGGAATGAGATGAAAGTTCAGACATTCACCTCAGCCATCGTGGAAATCATTCTATGCCTAGAGAATAACAGAGACTTAAAGAAAGAGTAGTCAGGGATTGGAACAGGTTGCCCAGGAAAATGGTGGCGTCACCATCCCTGGAGGAGTTGGAAAGCTTGGAAAAGGTCGGACTTGGTGCTTAAGGACATGGTTTAGTGGGTGACATTGGTAGTAGGGTGATGGTTGGACCAGATGATCTTGGAGGTCTTTTCCAACCGTAATGATTCTATGACTCTATGACTATAAATCAATAAACATAATTAAGCAGAAGAAGGACTTACAGGCTCTAATTTTGAATATGGGTACTTAAGTTTTATCCATCTTTGGCATCCAAATTCTTCTTGTCCGACACAACCTCATGAAGGAAACTTGAAAGAACTTGGAACAGTACATACAGGAATGCATACTGTTAATACCTTTCATAAGACCCAGAGTAACTTGCTGTGAGGTCAGCAACATTTTGAACTGGAGGTTGCATTAGATAACCTCCAGAGTCGCTGCCAACCTAATTTATTTATTTATTTGTTTGAGATTCAATCAATGACAGTGATCAATATTTACAGATGTTGAAATTAATAGAATTTGTCCAAAGTAGAGTGGTATGTGGTAGTAGAGTAGCAGTATGGGTAAAAACAGGTGTCTTTTCTCTATTTCAGATATACGAGGCCTCTCTGTTAAGAGTCTATGGTGTGGTGGTTTTTCCGTGCTAGGCAGCTGAGCACCATATCCCTTTGTGGCGCCCAGTGTGGGGCAGCTTCTCGATTCTTCTCACAGAAGCCACCCCTATGGCCCCCTGCTACGAAAACCTTGCCACATAAACCCACTACATTCCACCCCTTGCCTCTGTGAGAGCATATTTAAGACAGGGCAAAAACAAACAAACAAAAAAAACGCTACACCACACAGCAGCTGGGAGAGTGAGAGGAGTGAGGAACAGCCTTGCAGGCACCAAGGTCAGTGAAGAAGAGATGGAAATCATAAAGGAATCAGAAACCACTTGATCCCTATTCCTGAGTGAGTTGAGAGAAATACCAAAGGTTTATGGTCGACACCCAGGTGAACTCATCCTCCTGAGAGAACACATCCACAGAGGCTCAAACAACGTGACTTATTGGCTCAGCTCTGGTCAGCAATGGGGCCCTTACCCAACATATGGCAGCTTCTAGACTGTTCTCACAGAAGCCACCCCTATGGCCCCCTGCTACCAAAACCTTGTCATGTAAACCCACTATATATGGTCATTCATAGCTGCCTCTCCAGTTGGTAAAGAGTGAAAGAAAGTTACAAAGTGGCCAAATATAATGATATTCCTATCTCAAAAGTTCAGTTCAGAGGTAATTTTAAGTGAACTGAAGATTACAACAGATTGATGCATCACTAGTCTTGAAAACAAAAGTGTTGCAGGGAAGAATAAATTTAAACAAAATAGTTTGTATTGAGATCCATCTTTGCTTCTTTATCATAACTGCACTGATGGGAGGGAAAATGATAAAGCCTCGATGCTGTGAAAACCCCAGCATGGAATATTGTAGAGGCTTACAAAATTTAGAGTCGTTTTATGTGAAGGAAATTTGGTCTTTGTGTACACAAAGGTCATAAATGTACAGTCTTTACTCAGCAGATCTAGCAGCTGATATTGGATAGAAGTTGATTTTTCCTCCTTATGTTCATAACTTCTGTTGTACCTTCTTCCTTTCTCTTCAAGTGCTTTCTGTAGAGCGTATTTGCTGTTTAGCTCTACACAGTTCATGGATAATGAAGGTATAGGAATACCCAGGGAGCTCATAAAGGACAGAAAAAGAAAAAGAAACATGAAACAAACAAACAAAAAAAACAAAGAACCAACCACCACCACCACCAACAAAAACATAATTTATTTCATTACAGAAATATACCTTTAGCAAATAGAAGAAATTCAGCAGATATTTGCATGTATATGTATGATGATTTTTGGAAGATGTAACAACTTTTTAATCTGCTTCATGCAGTATGCTTTGAAAGTCAGCGGTCTGGAATACTTTAAATCAAAGAAAGAAACTTTTTCCAGGGTTACTACTGCCAATCAGAGAATGCCATCAAAAGGCAAGATCCTATTTTGTTTTCAAGAATTATGTTCCTGTTAATGTGAATCATTATTTACCTGAAGGTAAAGAATGAAGGGCAAATTCTGAGGCACAGACTTAGGAAATAATTACTGAATAAATGCATTTGCTTAATTTTACAGAATGTTACCAAGCTTTTGTCAGTTATTTTGCCTGAACTGAGAACAGTCTCAGATCTAATATAACCTTTGTAGGAAACGATTGGACAGTGTAAAAAAAAAGCTTCAGTAGATGAGCAGATAATGTGCATTATTTTACTTACATAAAAAGGATAAAGAGGTTGAAGGGACAAGGAGAAAAGGTAAAATAGAAATTATCGTAGATTTAGAATAGAGAGCTTCTGAAGGATTTCTGTAGTTTAGCATTCCAAACATTTTACAATGCTAGCTAGCAAACTTAGTGCAGCATTAGAATTATTAAATATATTTACTACACTCGAATGCATATAAACCAGAAATCATTTGCTCAAGTGGAATTTATATACTGTATTACTGTAATTGCTGTAGAAATTGACCACTTGTAGTCTATAATTTCTATTCTTAAATATGGAATACATGTGGTAGTTTACACTTCTAATGTATCATAAGTAATATCATACTTTAGTTAATAAAGTGTCACAGTTAATTGGACTATGTTAATGGATATAAAAGATTTAATAACATTTCCCTAATTTATCAAATTCTCAAAATTATAGGATTGGGCAAATCCATAATCTCAGTTTCTCCCACATTTAACTTAGATCTCCCATGGAAACTTAAACATGGCACACAAAACTTGTGTGGAACAAGAAATGCAAAGTTCTCAGGAGCAGATGGAGAATTTTAACCAGGTGAGTGTTTAAAGTTTTATTTTAGAGTTAATGCCTGTAAAAGTTATGAAAAGGGAAAATTTATGGAAACCCAATCCTACTGTAAGAGTTATAATAGAATTATTGTTTGCACTGTTTATTAAATCCTAAAATATTTAAATTGTATGTGCATGTTTACCTATGCTGCCACCCTTCCAAAGACTGATGTTTAGCAATGTCAAAATGGAACTTAACAGAATAGTAATAATTAAGACTTTCTGTAACATCTGTGTATATAGCGATTCTCTTGGACTGGCTATTCTTTATTTCACCTCATGCTACGAGGCTTTTGCAATAACTTAGAATTATGGCAGTATAAATACAGAGGACCAAGATCTGTTATGAAGAACTGTATCAAACTCTAACTACATAGTACTTAGAGGTGGCAGGTCTCAGGGGAGTGGCTCACAAGGCTTGGGCAGGCAACTCGAATCATAGAAAAAGGCTCTTCTAGGGAGTGCAAGTGACTAGGAGCTCTGTGAACATGATATGTACACAGGGACAAGGAGGACACAGCAGTTTGAGTAGAAGTTTGTGCAGAAGGTTGTATGTAAGGGCTGTGTACCCTGCTTGTTGACCCTGTCAGTTCCAATACCAGTTGCCATAGACAGAATGGGGGGCACTCTTTTGTGAAGAATGAAGGTAACCATTTGCCAGCCTGACCTCCTCTGAAGAGAGCTTTGTTGCCAGTCATAGGACTACTGAGCCTTGGACAGCCCACAGACTACTATCCACTACTGTTTTTTGTTGTTGTTGCTGTTGTTTTTTCATGTGAACACTAATGATACTGTCAAGAGCAGTCCAAGGTTTATTATGGAGGATTACAGAGCCCTTGGAACAGCTGTAAGAGGCTCTGGAGCACAAGTGGTCTTCTCTTTGATCCTACCAGTCAAAGGAAAGGGTTTTGAAAGGATCAGTAAAATCTGGTGGCATGGTTGTGGAACTGGGGTCATAGACAGAGATTTGTCTTTTTAGACTGTGACACTATCTGTGAAACCTGGTCTACTGGAGACTGGTGGAGTCCATCGATCAGAGGAGGGGAAAAGCATCTTTGGTTATAAGCTGTTCAAGCTAGTGAAGAGAGCTTGTTGGGGGACGAAAACCTCTGCCCACCCAACTCTTATTGGTTCAATGCCAGCACTCCATGATGCACTGGGTACACCAGAGTTCATTTGAAATACTTTTACACTAAGACATGCAGTATGAGGAATAAACAAGATGAGCTAGAAACTTTGGCTTGGTCCCAGAGCTATAACATCATTGGCATAAGCGAGACTTCATGAGAAGAGTCCTGTGACCAGTGTGTTATGATTGATTATAGTTGAGCTTAAAATTTGGTAATAGGAGGAAAATTTCAAACCTAGATATTGATGAGGGAGAGAACTGAGGGAGAGGGAGACAGGCAAAGCTCATGGTTTGAGATAAGAACAGTCTAATAGGACAGAAAAGGGAGTCTACCTTGCCCAGTCTCTCAGAGGACCTTTCTATCGTGGGGTTGCTGAGGATCGAAGAACAGCGGGTGTCAGTCACTACCACAACAGAGCACCAGTGGCAATATTGCACCGAGACTCCCTGATTCACATCCATGAGCTGATTCATTGACAGGAGAGCCAAGGAGTGATTAGAAAGACTCACTCACCCTTTAAGGGTCCCATATGGCCAGTGAGAAAGTCTAATGGTGAGTGGAGACTAACAGTGGACTATCATGGCCTGAATGAAGTTATGCAACCGCTGAGAGCTGCTGTGCTGGACATGCTACAACTTCAATATGAACTGGAGTCGAAGGCAGCAAACTGGTATGCCACAATTGATATCACTAATGCATTTTTCTTGATCCCTCTGGCTGCAGAGTGTGGGCCGCATTTTGCTTTTACTTGGAGGGGTGTCTAGTACACCTGGAATCGACTGCCCTGGGGTGGAAACACAGCCATACCAATTGCCATGGACTGAACCAATCTGCACTGGAACAGGGGGAAGCTCATGGACACCTGCAGTACATGACATCATGTGGGTAACACAGGTAGATGAAGAATTATCTGAGAAAAGGAAGAAAATAATCCAAATCCTTCTGAAACCTGGTTTTGCCATGAAACAACATAAGGTCAAACAACCTGCATAGGAGATACAGTTTTTAGGAATGGCAAGACGGACATCACACAATAGCTGTGATCAATAAAATAAGAGCTATGTTTCCAACAACTAGCAAAAAAGGAAACTCAAGCTTTCTTAGACATTTTGAGTTTTTGGACAATGCATATGCCAAATTATAGTCTGATTATAAGCCCTCTCTATCAAGTGCCATGGAAGAGAAGGATTTCAAATGGGGTCCTAAGCAATGACAAGACTTTGTACAAATTAAACAGGAGATCGTTCATGCAGTAGCCCTTGGGCCAGTTCAGGCAGGACAAGATGTAAAAAATGTGTTCTACATTGTAGCCGGGGACAATGGACCCACCTGGTGCCTCTGACAAAAAGAGCCTACGGAGACTCAAGGTTCACCTCTAGGGTTTTGTAATCAGGGGTACAGAGAATCTGAGGTCCACTATACTCCAACCGAAAAAAAAAAAAAAAAAAAAAAAAAAAAAAAGACATTTGGCAGCATATGAAGGGTTTAAATCTGCTTCAGAAGTGGTTGGTACTGAAGCACAGCTTCTCCTTGCACCCTGACTGCCGGTGAGGGGCTGGATATTCAAAGGAAGTGTCCACCTTACACATCATGCAATTGATGCTACATGGAATAAGTGGGACACACTAATTACATAGCAGGCTTGAATAGGAAATCTCAGCAATGTTGGAAGGGGTCATAGACTGGCCAGAAGGCAAGGATTTTGGAATATCAACACAGGCGGATGAGGTGACATGCTGAAGAAGCCCCACTGTATAAGAAGCTACCAAAATATGCCCTCTTCTCTGATGGGTGACAGAAAAGGAAGAGAGATAATAATGATGATGAAGATGATAATAATAAAATAATAGAATGTACAAAGCAAGTGATGCACAACACAATTGCTTACCGCCCACTGACCAATGCCAATCCCATGTCTGAGCAGTGTTCTCCCCAGCTCTGGCCAGCTACCCCATATTAATTGTTGAGCATGACGCCATATGGTATGGAATATCCCTTTGGCCAGTTTGGGTCAGCTGTCCTAGTTGTGTTCCCTCCCAGCCTCTTGTACACCCACAGCCTCCTCACAGGTAAGGCAGTATGAGAAGATCAAAAATGTTTGACTTAGTGTATGTATTGCTCTGCAACAACTAAAACATCAGTTTGTTTTCAGTATTATTGTCATTCTAAATTAAAACCACAGCACCATACCAGCTACTAGGAGGAAAATTAACTCTATCCCAGCTGAAACCAAGACACCTGGAAATCTGCTTTTAAAGGCATTGGGGTCCATCTGTGCTGGTAAATTTTCAAGACCCATCTGTTAACAGAACAGGAACAGACATTTCCAAAGTGTCTTAAGTCAAGCAAGCTGAGCAGAAGGCTGGTTTGTCTGAGCAGGGATCTACTTCGGCAGATTACATGGTAAAGGAAAGTGTATGGACACTGGAAGCAAAACCAGGTGACAGAGAAGGACTACAGAGATACTTTTTTGCCATTATAGGGAGATAATTCATGCAGGCAAATCTCATTTTGAGTTGAAACTGGCCAGTACTATGGGAGACAATAGAAAAGTCTTTTTAAAGTGTGTTAACAGCAAAAAGACATTGGTCTAAAGAAAGAAGACACTGGTAATTACAGGTCTGCCAGCCTTACTTCAGTGCCTGGTAAAATTATGCAAAGGATTTTTCTGGGAATTATTCAAAGGCACTTGAAAGACAATACAGTCATTGGTCATAGCTAACACAGGTTCACAAGGGGAAGAGTCCTGTTTTACGAGCTTAATTCCTTTTTATGACAAAGTTACCCACTGAGTTGACCAAGGGAAGCCAGTTGATGTAATATTTTCGGAATTCAGTATAGCTTTTGATACTGTTTCTTATAGGAGCATCCTTCTGGATAAAATGTCCAGCATACAGCTAGACAAATACACAATAGAATGGGTGAACAATCAGCTGACAGGTTGAGCTCAAAGGTTTATGGTAGCTGGGGTTACATTAAGCTGGTGTCAAGTCCCTAGTAGTGTTCCCCAGGACTCCCTCTATTTTATGTCCAGTTCTCTTTAACATTTTTATAAACAATCTGGATGCATGACTCAAATGCATGCTAAGTAAGGTTGCAGATGATACAAAATTAAGAGGAGGTGTTGAATCCCTTGAAGGTAGGAAGGCCTTTCAGAGAGATTTTGACAGATGAGGGCTGGAAAATCACCAACCACGTGAAATTTAACAAAACAAATGCTGAATTCTTCACCTGGGATTGAGCAATCCTGGATAAGTGTACACATGAGGATTAGAGGTTGGAGAGCACCCCCATGGAAAGGGATCTTGCAGTTCAGGTTGACAACAAGTTGAATATGAGTCTACTGTGTGTCCTGGCAGCCAAAGGGGACAACCATATCCTTGGGTGTATTAATCACAGGAGAGCCACCCAGTTTGACTGGCTCAGTTCTGTGCTAGTGAAGCCTCATCTTGATTACTGTGTGCAGTTTTGGGTGCCACAATATAAGAAGGATATAAAGGTATTAGAAAGTGTCCAAAGAACATCAACGAAGATCGTGAAAAGTTTAGAGGACAAAACATATGAGGAGCAGCTGAAATCACTTGGTTTGTTTAGCTTAGAGAAGGTTGAGGGGAGACTTTATGGAGGCCTACAGTTTCATCATGAAAGGGAGTGGAGGGGCAGGTTCTGATCTCTTCTCTCTTGTGACAGTGACAGGACCTGAGGGAATGGCACAAAGCTGCATCAGAGAAGGTTCAGACTGGGTGTAAGGAAAAGGTTCTTCACTGAGAGGGTGCTTGGGTGCTGGAGCATGCTCCCCAGGGAAGTGTTTGGACAATGGTCTCTGAAATAGGCTTTGATTTTTGGGTAGTCCTCTGTGGAGCCAGCAGTTGGACTCGATCATCTTTGTGGGTCCCCTCAATCTCAGGATATTCTATTATTCAATGATTCTATGGTTTTCTATATGTTTCTATCCTGTATGTTGCACGAATCCTTAAAGAATGGTAGTAGGCATAATACACCTTTCAAAAGTCATCAGTGGTTTTCCCCTAATGTATTAGGTTAATTTAAGTGCTTTATGACTCTACTCTTAATAGATTTTCTGTTTTGTTTTAGAGCATTTTCTTCTAACACTACAGTGAAGCATATCAGGCAATAATTTCTTGTATCATCTTTAGCACCTCTTTAAAAAGAAGTACAATGCTGTCAGCTCTCTAGCTCTCTGGTTTAATAGCTATTTAATGATGACAGGTCTAATCCTGATTTCTTTGTCATTCATCGACGACTCATATGCAGTGGTAACAGAATATAATTTTAATTGCATAGTTTTCCAGTTAGCACAGTTCATTTGTGCTTTGATTCCACTGGGGTTCTTGGACAAATGTCATCTGTGATTGGTTACTTACTTCAGCTTAATTTCTCACATTGCAACATCATCTATGACTATCCTATCGTATTTTCACTTAGTTACATGTGCTCCAATGTTTTCACCATTGCATGAATTCGTTTATGTGGAGTTTCATCTAAAAGCTTTAGTTACACTACCTCTTGTTTGACAGGGAAAAAATAAAAATAAAAATTGGCCCAAACCATAATTCAGATGAACTCCCCTAGTAGAACAAATTCAGACTTTAAGGACTATTTGTAAATTTCAAAACAGTGAATTGGTGTGTATACTGTGTTTATAAGGAATATTTTAGGAGCTGAAATTAATTTTCTCATCACAGGATTTCACTGAATTTTGTAGGATCCACTTGGTACTGGTTACACCATGACTGCTAAATACATTAACTTCAGACAATAATCTGTGATTCCAAAGTCAATTGAAAAACACTAATCTTTGTTCATACAGAACAATACTTGACATAAATCTCCTTTGGGCTTTATGTTATGTCTTTTCTAACATTGTCATAATTACTATTTTGTCTTTATTCAAGTGACTTTTTGCATTTTTGGTTTACTTTTAAGTTTCTGAGAATTTGAAAACTGTGCTGCAGCCCACTGAAAAACCTCATCATTACAACATGAAACTGAGGATATATTTTACTTGTCTGGCACAAGAAAACATAAAGAGCTTGAGCCAGTCTCCTGTAAGAAGTGAACAGTCGCATGAAAAGAAGACAGATTTTATTGTGGAGACAACAAGCTGGTTCATTGCAAAAGAAAACTTCAGATTGAACCAGAATTTATGCAAAGTGGTCAAAAAACAAAACAAAATAAAACAAAAAAACAACCAACCAAAAAAAAAAAAAAAAAACACAAACAAACAATAAAACACAACCCTAGTTTGGGGGTTGGGTAACTTGTATTTCCTCAGATCTTAAAGTCTGGTTTGCCGTTTGGTTAGAATTTTGCTAGATGTGTGAAAAAATAAAAAAAAAAATTAAAAAAAGTGGTTTTGAAGGGAACCTGTCAAGTTATATATTTGGAAAGATAGTAGCTGAAAGCAAAGCTGGATGGCACCCGTCAGTGTTAAATCCTTGGCAGGGAACAAAGATGACATTGGGCTTGGCATTGGATCATGAGGTCATGCTAAACACAACCATCTTAAACACAGATACACTAGAACCTTCTATTAGAACCTGTTCAGCTGCACCCACAAGGAAAAACACAACCATAAGCAACAAGAATAATAATATAAAATGCAAGGTGACCAAGCAGAATATTTTTCATTATATATCAGGCTAGATCCAATATCAATAGCTTCCAAGACCCAATAAAGATCTGCAGGTAGTGAAATACAAGCTTCTGTAATAAGGAGAGAGAAGTAAACCAAAAGAAAACAAAGAGTTATTGAGACCAGAATCTATCTAGAATACTATTCTTTGTTTTATATTTTATGCATGCTTAGTAAACGTGTGTACTTAATCTTGCTGATGTAATGTAGATATGTAGTTTAGGTAATTGTATGATCTGATTTGTATTAAGTCATGGAAACTGTGATAACTTTCATGAAAATAAATTTGAATCCTCAGAGATGTACGCATATTCCCAACTCTGTCATGGATTTCCTTTACAACTCTGAGCAGTACACAGAGGCTAATGATCTGTGGTCTTTGCTGGTGAACATACAAAACAGCTTTACACAGGGCTTTAATAGAGCTCCTCAGGCAAGTAACTATTTTTAGGTGTTCATGATGTATTCCTTTATCTCTCTTACTCTGATCTTCCCTTGCAAAAGTAGAAGCAGTGATACTGCTGTGGATTATAAAATCCTCAGACAAACATTTGGGGATTGCCAGACAACATTTAGATATTTGTAATTGCATTAAAGACAGAAGATCATTTTGTTAGATTTTGTGCATATTTAAAAAAACAAACGAACGAACAAACAGATTAACTTTAGTACCAAAAATCTTACAATTTATAAAGGCTACAAGTAGATAAAACATATATCTTAATGAAACAGCAAAAAAAGTTCTAATAAGCAGAGAGAACTGTATTGTCGCTGCATAGCCATTTGTCTGGGTACCTCTGAATAGTGAATACTTTTTTTTTTTTTTTTTTTTTTTTTTTTTTTTTTTAAACAACCTTGCACTTATTATTAAGGAGGAAGATTAAGGAAGTTAAGGAAAAAAATATACAATGGTCTTACACATTTTTACAGAAAATTTGAGGGAGTGATATAGAAAGTATGAAGTCATGAAATAAAAGATAAAAACTGTGTTATTGCTGCAATGTCCGCAATCGTCAATAGATTAACAGTGTGCATAAATTAAAAGCTAGAAAACGTGAGCAGCAGAAAGGGTGCTAATCTTTTCTCTGTAAATGTTAGAATAAATGCCGTATTTGATGTACTCTTATGGCCGTTCTGTCTCACCTCTATTCATTAAGTAAATATTAATGTTAAATGAATCACTCAATTTGTTGAAAAAATTGGAAACTGTGTATTTTGTATTGTTTGCATGTTAATCTGATCCAAATAAATATAAAACATGCACCTTGAATGGACACAAGCATTATATATTTTTATGATTTAATAACTAATTCCCCAGTTGTTTCTGAGTGAGGATGAGAAAAAAAATGAAAAGCTCAAATCAACTCAGTAACGTTTCTGCTGTTTTCATGCCTACTGGAAAATTATTTATCTAGTTACAAACAATACAATAAAATTGGCTTCTTTAGCCATTCTCTGCTAGACTTCCTTAATTTCAGCTTCATCGAATTTGCATACATTATTTTTATCTTTTATACACAGCAGCCAAGCAGCAGCACTGTTCAAGTCAGTCTAAAAGCTTTTTATTATATTACAGTTTAATTTCTTATTTACTACACTTGCTAAATTATATTTTTGAGCAAAACCGTCAGCTACTCTCTCTATTGACCAGAATGTTGTATTTTTAATGATTGGAACAGGAAACAGCTGGAAGCTATTGTTTTAAACATAACCTTAACTTTGTTTGCATGATAAGCAAATGGCTATGCTGACTGGCAACTGAACAAGATTGAAGATGGTAGGTAATAACAAGATACTGACATGAATACCCTGTAGACATTTAGTCAAGGAAGCCAAGTTAGAATCTTTTTATCTTAAGAATTTGCTTCAGGAAAAGTAGATCCAGAATATTTATTTAGTGCAATGCTCTGTATTGACAGCTGAAATGATACAGGATATGATTCTAGTTTGCAGGAGTTAGAAACTCAAAATAATCACTGCAGAGCAAGATAGTAAGAGATTAAGCCAGAATGTTCATCATGTAGGCACATTATACAAAGGTATATTCTTTGCTTCATTTGAGAAATTGATTAGGAGCTTAAAATACATTGTGAAGAATTTATAATCTGTTATTATTATCATATAATTTGATTATGAAATTTTGGATGACACAAGAAACAGAGTTTGATGAAGGTCACAGCATTGTTTATGAAGTACGTAGTTAAGAATGCCAGAGGGTTTTTAACTTAATTCTGCCTCTGTTATTATTATTATTATTTTTTTTTCTGAGTGACCAGCAGATGGTAGATAGGTTCTTGATTTTCTGCAAGTATTATATCCCACAATATGTCTCACTACCACTACTTTTAACTGTATAAAATAAACTAAATATAAACCTAGAAAAAATATATATAATAATTGTGATTTAATTCCTGGAGAGCATGTTTGCCTTTAATCTACTAGACTTTGGATCTTGATGATGATTATTATACTGAAATAATTTTTGAAGGTGCAGTAGGTTCTGAAATTATTGAATCCTGTCCACAGGACACAGGTACATAAGGTTGAGCTTCTTTTTGAATATTTTTGTAGTTGAAATAATTATTCATATATTTTTAAATCCTTATCAGTTTTGATGTGTTTATAGAATAGTCATTTTTATAGGTGTTTGCATTAATCAAAATACACATATCATGATTATAGTACAGGAAAGGTTGAGGAAAGAAAAAAAAAAAAGGAAAAGTGCTTGGAATTGATAGCTTTTTTATTCTTTTATTTTTATTTTTTATTTTTAGTTGTAGTAGTAGTAAAAAATTAATTGTGTGGGAAAATCCCCTTACCCTATAACATCTTTAGTTTTCATCTATTTCTAAAATTGAGGGTAACGTTAGGGTAAACTAAACTTAATCAAAAATTTAATTGAAATTGAAATTTTCTCTAGTTAAATCTTTTTCTTTGTTACATCTTTTATCTCTGAGCAAGCTGTATGTCCAGCTAGAGACTGGTGACAAGCAGTTTACCTCAGGGGTCTGTCCTGGGACTGGTGCTTTTCAATATCTTTATCAATGACATAGATGATGGGATTGAGTGCACCCTCAGCAAGTTTGCAGATGACACCAAGCTGAGTGGTGCAGTTGATACCAAAGAAGGAAGAGATGCAATTCAAAGGGTCCTTGACAGACCCTTGAAGTGGGCTCACATGAACCGCATGAGGTTCAGTAAGTCCAAGTGCAAGGTGCTGCACCTGGGCCGGGGCAATCCCAGACAGGAGTACAGACTGGAAAAACTCATTGAGAGAAGCCCTGCAGAGAAGGACTTGGGGGTTCTGGTGGACGAAAGGCTCAACATGAGCCAGCAGTGTGTGCTTGTAGCCCAGAAGGCCAACTGCATCCTGGCTGAAGGAGGTGTTTGTCCCTCTCTACTCTGCCCTCATGAGGCCTCACCTGGAGTACTGCATCTAGGTTTGGGGCCCCCAGCACACGAAAGATGTAGACATTTCCACAAGTCCAGAGATGAGCTACAAATATGGTCAGAAGGCTGGAACATCTCTCCTATGAAGAAAAGCTGAGAGAGCTGGGGCAGTTCAGCCTAAAGAAGAGAAGGCTCTGGGGTGACCTCATTGTGACCTTTCAATACTTAAAGGAGTCTTATAAAAAGGGTTGGAGAAGGACTCTTTACTCGGGTAGATAATGATAGGACAAGGGGGAATGGTCTTAAACGAAAAGAGGATAGATTTAGACTAGACATTAGGAGGAAATTCTTCACTGTAAGGGTAGTGAGACACTGGAACAAGTTGCCAAGAGAATTTGTGGATACCCAGTCCCTGATGGTTTTCAGAACCAGGCTGGGTGAGGCCCCGGGCAACCTGATCTAGTGGGTGGCATCGCTGGCCATGGCAAGGCAGTTGGAGTGAAATGATCTTTAAAATCTTTTCCAACCCAGGCCATTCTATGGTTCTATGAAGTTCTTTATCTTTTCTCATGTAACACTTGACTCTCAAAGACATCCATCTCAGGAAAGCTATTACTGTTAACCTGTTGGCTTTTCATATATATAATTTATAAACATAATATTTAGTTCTAATTATTCAATCACCTGTTTTCTGTCCTCTTTTTCTCTAATCTGCAGAATGAGACATGGAAAAATAAATTTAAATCCTGCTAATGTACTATAACTAGAGAAAGTCACACATATTTTAAGATACTGCTGATTTATAGTTTTCTTACACAGTTCATATTTTAATTTCTTACCTGACCATTAGAGTTCTTTCTTTATAGAGAATTGGAATGTTAAGAAACAGATTTTCTGCTGTAAATAATGAAATACTACAATTCAAAAGAATTGAATTCATTTTGCAGCACCTCATAAAGACATTTTGTGCTAAACAGAATAGGTAACAGGAGTTAGACTGCAGTGCAGCTAAACCTGGAAAATGACAGTTTTCATGTGTTAGGAATTTCTATCATCCTTCTCAACTTCATAGGAAGTACTCTGATGATGTTAATTAATTAATTTTCTCAAAAACTGTTTTCATATTTCCATAGGTCATGATTAGTTTTATATTCCACAGTCAGTGTTCCAACACGGAGCTATGGAGCTGTAGTTCAGCATGGGGCCAGTGCTGAGATCACTTTCTTCAGTATAAATAGGTTTGTATGCCATAAACATTATTGATTTCAACTATGGTGATTTCTGGTGGTGGTAGAAACTGTTTGGCATTTAACTTACTGAACTGTTGAAAACAAAATCCAAAGTGAGCAATGTGGTGACTAATCTAGCTGTAGACATCAATATTGTAATTATCTGTAATATTGTGATCATCTAAGGTGATCATCCTAGATTCATATCAAGGAGGAATAAGTACTTTTTAGGTTAATTCATGTGACCTATCTTATGTCTAGTTTTGAATAAGATGAATTACTCTCTGGAAAATGCCTGGTCCTTTCCATTTGTTATACAGGAAATTTAGGATAACTAGCTCAACCATCATAATGAATGCCATCATTGGTGTTTGTCGCTAAGAAAAGAAGATGCATATTATGAGAGCAAACATTGTTCTCCATTAATACACAACATTTACAGAAGCAAAGTGCAAATTTATATTTCCTTTTAAATTATTTCGTTTTCAAAACTGTAAATCTGAATTCTTTATGAATTTTTTGTTTTGTTTTTTTTTGTGTTCAATACTGGACCTACTAGTACAAGAGTGACCTAGACATACTAGGATTCCAACATATGGCCACCAAGGTAGTCAAGGGACCAGAGCATTTCTCCTACGAAGAGACGCTGACAGAGCCTATTCAGCCTGGAGGAGGGGAGACTCAGGGGCAATCTATGTCCATAAAGACTTGAAGGGATGTTGCAAAGAATCATAGAATCAATGAATCATTCAGGTTGGAAAAGACCTCTAGGATCATCTAGTCCAACCTTTAACATAGTACTGACAAGTCCACCACTAAACCATGCTAAGTTCTACATCTGCATGCTTCTTGAAGACCTCCAGGGATGGTGACTCAGCCACTTACCTGGGCAGCCTATTCCAATGTTGCACAACACTTTCAGTAAAAAAATTATCCTAATATCAAAACTAAACGTCCCCTGGCACAATTAGAGGCAATTTTCCCTCACTTGGTGCTTGGGAGTAAAGCCCAGTCCCCACCTTGCTACAACCTCCTTTAAGTTAAAATACAATAATGTCTCCCTGAGCCTTTTTTTCTCCAAGGTAAACAGCCCCATCTCCCACAGCTGTTCCTCATAAGACTTGTTGTCTAAAGACAGAAGAAGACAGAGCCAAGCCAGGCTTTTTGCAGCAGTGTGCAGGGAAAGGACAAGAGGCAATGGGCACAAACTCAAACACTGGAGGCTATATGTGGACATTAGGAAACACTTCTTTACTAGGCAGGTGACAAAAATGCTGAAATAGGTTGCCCAGAGAGATTGTGGAGACTCCTTCCTTGGATATCTTCAAAATCCATCTGGACATGGTCCTGAGCAACTATCTCTAGGTGTTCCTGCTTGAGCAAGAGATTTGGACCAGATGACCTCCCGAGATCCCTTTGAACCTTAACCATTTGGTGTGATTCTGTGTGATTCCATGGTTTGTTCAAAGACTAAATTTCTTGTGACGGCTCTGACATTTTCCTATATTTTGCAACATGTGAGAGACAGAAATTAAGGTAGGTGCTAGCATCTCAAGACTGGTTTTGTGGTTAATCCGTTAGATTTTAAAGACAAATGATCTTTGTCCCAACCAAGAGATAATTGATTTGATGATTGAGTGACTGTTTTCCTAAGGTCATGTGGGTATAAAGGCTATCAGGCTTTATTTCTAAGAGACTGAAGTGGCACAAATTAGATTTATGTTTGCATAAGTCAGGTTGACCACTCTAAGTGAGAAGTGATCCCAGTATTTTGTTCAAAAAAAGAGAGAGAGGAAGAAATTTAACAACTTTCTCACCTCGTTTCTATGTCAACAAGAACATTAACAAATCTGATTTAGTCATGGTTTGACTAGCTCATTATATTTGCTTCACTACCGACTTTTGATTTACATAAATGTTCACTACAGTTTTAATTGCATTTTCCTTCATGTTACATTTTACTACTACAATCTATGGCAGTAATTGAAAAGGACTTAATTTTTAATCAGGGATGTTTTATGTGGAAAAGTATGTATCATTTTAATGTGACAAAAAATTATTCTGTTGGATAGAAGTTCTGATGTAAATGCAGATCACGTCTATAAGATACTAGCCTGGCAACCACTATAGCTGTGGGCAAATGCACAGAAAGATAATCCTCTTAGCTTGATGAAGAAATCTTTGCTGAAAATATTTTACCTCAAGATTTTAAACTTAAAGTTAGGTCATGGCTTTAATAGGCAAGCAAAAGTAGAAACAAACAATTTTGTCTAATTTTACATATAGTTTATGTAAAGAGTGCCCTAAAGGAAAACCCCTGAACTCGCATAGGACAGAGGAATTCTTGTGACGTTCTTCATCACACATATATCTGAACTGGAGTAACCTAAAACCAAAACTGTTAATAGGTGGATCTTACCTCCAACACTGAAGTAGCAACTCCTAAGGCTTCAGCTGTGCCTTCCTCCTCCATTCTGAATAGTCCCAGTTGCATTACCAGAGAGCACACTAGGCCTTCTGACAATGCTCTGAATTACCTGTTTCTGTATACATTCTTATATTCAATGCTTTGCATGTACAGTCTAGAATAATCCTTCACAATATCTTTTTTCTCTTATTGATCATATTAATATTTTAACCGTACTTTTACATTGACCAGAATGGTATTAAAAATATTTATTTTTAATACTCTTTGAGCTTACCAATACTCATAATTAGTCATAATTAGGTGATCTGAACTTCCTCTTATGAATTTCATATTGTTTGTGTAATACACACTTTTTTGTTTTTACTTTTTTTTTTTTTTTTTTTTTTTTCTTTTAAGCTTTGTAGTGGCTTATCCTTTGAATCAAACTGGGCCATTTTAATATAAACCACCTCCAGTGTACCTTTAAAGAAGCAGCCATAAATTGAAACAGAACTTCTCAATATAGAATTTAGTATCATTTCTGTACAAAATTATTCTACTGTACTGAATGTGATTATTAAATTAGGAAAAGAAAATTTACATTTCTCTTAAACCACTGCTGCAGAGATTATAGATCAAAAGCAGTGAGTTGAATGTAGTTTAGTGCCATGCAGCATTTGGACTACTTTCTGTTTTCATAAAGTTATGTTTACTTTATAGTGTTTGGGTGTTTTCTCCCTGCTGATGAAATGCATTCTGTACTCCTGGGGCTTTGTGAAGAGAATTCTGTTTACCAGCCTGGTGTGTGCAAAATACCATGAAGAACAGAAACTAAATACCTCCTTTAACAGATCCAATAGCTCAAGAACAATACTTTCCAATATTTCATTTTTTAGGTGAAAAGTCTCAGGAGAACCTACTATCATGACAGTGCATCACTATAGTTCTTCCTCTACTCTGAGTTTCCTGAAAAAAAAAAAAAAAAACACACCACCACCACCACCAACAAAAAAACAACAATAGACTATTCAAGTTTTATATCAGAAAAGAGGAGTTTCACTATAAAGACTGTGATGCAGGCATGTGTATTGAACATTTAGACTGAGAAAATGAGAGGCAGAAAGACTGAGCAGTGAATACCCTCATCAAATTGAGGAAACTGCATGTTGTGACCCTCTTCTTCTTGACCTGAGGAGGAGATCAAGAAATCATCCTTACATATAGTTCTATGTCATAGAAACAAAAGAGTCATCCCTTTTGAGATAGAATTGGTCAACATTAGTCTTGGATACCAAGCAGCCATCTTTCAGATAACTTCATAACCCTTCAGATTTCAGATAACTACAAAAGCCATAACACAGGAATATTGACTGCTCCAACAGCTCTGAGCAGCAAAGGGAGCTGAAGATTTTACTGACCCAATCTGAGAAGAGAATATTGAAAACTGTAATTTAAGAATAGTTCCTGATCTGCAATACTCTGGGAGTTTATTTTCAAGTGGTCTACAAAATATTATTCCTTACTTCACTACCAAATTTTGGAGTGCATAATGTCTGTAGTGTCCATTACAGATGTCCCTGAAATTTTGCATGTTGACCGATGTCCATTACTATAAAACCACAGAAATTGTGGAATATTTTTGTTTTTTAGTCACAGAAGCTTGGAAGGATGCGGCAGTTTTGAAGCATAAGAATCTTCATTTCATGGGAACTTTCTTACTGTAAAGGTAACTGTCTTCCTTTATGTATATACAGTTAAAAAATAAAAAAATAAAGAAGCCTCTCCAGGTTAAATGCAAAAAATATCCAAATATCTAATTTTTAATTCAATATGCTATAACTACATTCCATCTCGTTGTATACACTTGAATGTCATTTAAACTCATGTAGGAGCTTTAATACAATTAAATCAATGTTAATGACTATGATGGTTTTACTGGGGTGGGCAGCCGAGTTCCACCACAACCGCTCTCTCACTCCCTCTCCTCAAAGAGGAGCAAGGAGAAAACACGATGAAAGGGGCTCAAGGGTTGAGATAAGGACTAGGAGATCGCGCAATAATTATCGTGATGGGCAAAACAGACTCAGCATAGAGAGAAAGTAAGATTTATTGCTTATTACTAACAAGCTAGAGAAGTGAGAAACAAAGGAAAGAAACCAAAAGCACCTCCCCCCCCATCCACCCTCTTCCACCTCCTCCCCCCGAGCGGCGCAGGGGAACGGGGGAATGGGGGTTATGGTCAGTCTACAGCGCTTCGTCTCTGCCGCTCCTTCTCGGTCACTCTTGTCCCCTGTGCTGTGGGGTCCCACCCACGGGATGCAATCCTTGCTGAACTGATCCAGCGTGGGCTGTCCACAGGCAGCAGCTCTTCAAGAACTGCTCCAGATATGGGTCCGTACCACGGGGTCCATCCCTTTGGAGCAAACTGCTCCAACCTGGGTCCCCCACGGGCAGCAGCTCCTGCCGGGTCACCTGCTCCTGCGTGGTCTCCTCTCCACGGGCTGCAGGTCCGGCCCGGAATCTGCTCCGGCAGGGGTCTTCCACAGGCCGCAGTCTCCTTCAGGGCACAGGCTCCACCGTGGTCTCCTCCACGGGCTGCAGCGTGGAACCCTGCTCCACCGTGGTACTCCATGGGCTGCAGGGGGACATCCTGCTTCACCATGGTCCTCACCACAGGCCTGAGTGGACTTCTGCTCCGGCGCCTGGAGCACCTCTCCCCCCTCCTTCTTCACTGACCTTGGCGCCTGCAAGACTGTTTCTCACTCCTCTCACTCTCCCAGCTGCTGAGTGGCGCAGCGTTTTTTTCTCTGTCTTAAATATGCTCTCACAGAGGCGCAAAACAACATTGCTTATTGGCTCAGCTCTGGTCAGCAGTGGGGCCCTTACCAAACATGGGGCAGCTTCTAGATCCTTCTCACAGAAGCCACCCCTATGGCCCCCCTGCTACCAAAACCTTGCCACGTAAACCCACTACAGTTCCCCACAGCATTGTCCTCAGGAAACTGGATGCTCATGGCTTGGACTGGCGCACACTTTGTTGGGTTAAGAACTGGCTGGATGGCCAGGCCCAGAGAGTCTTAGTGAATGGAGTCAAATCCAGTTGGAGGCTGGTCACTAGTGGAGTCCCCCAGGGCTCGGTACTGGGGCCAGTCCTTTTTAACTTCTTAATCGATGATCTGGACGAGGGCATTGAGTGCACCCTCAGTAAGTTTGCAGATGACACCAAGTTAGGTGCTTGTGTCGACGTGCTCGAGGGTAGGAAGGCTCTGCAAGATGATCTGGATAGGCTGGACTGATGGGCCGAGGCCAACGGTATGAAGTTCAACAAGGCCAAGTGCCGGGTTCTGCACCTGGGGCACAACAACCCCAAACAGAGCTACAGGCTGGGAGATGCATGGTTAGAAAGCTGCCTAGCAGAGAAGGACCTGGGAGTTTTGGTTGACAGTCGGCTGAATATGAGCCAGCAGTGTGCTCAGGCGGCCAAGAAGGCTAACAGCATCCTGGCTTGCATAAGAAACAGCGTGGCCAGCAGGTCCAGGGATGTGATTGTCCCCTTGTACTCGTCTCTGGTGAGGCCGCATCTTGAGTACTGTGTTCAGTTTTGGGCCCCTCACTACAAGAAGGACATGGAGGTGCTTGAACAAGTCCAGAGAAGGGCTGCGAAGCTGGTGAAGGGTCTGAAGAACAAGTCTTATGAGGAGCGGCTGCGGGAGCTGGGAATATTTAGCCTGGAGAAGAGGAGGCTCAGGGGAGACCTTATTGCACTCTACAGGTACCTGAAAGGAGGCTGTAGTGAGGTGGCAGCTGGTCTGTTCTCCCACGTGCCTGGTGACAGGACGAGGGGGAATGGGCTAAAGTTGCGCCAGGGAAGGTTTAGGTTGGATATTAAGAAGAACTTCTTTACAGAAAGGGTTGTTAGGCACTGGAATAGGCTGCCCAGAGAAGTGGTTGAGTCACCATCCCTGAAGGTCTTTAAAGGATGTTTACATGTAGAGCTTAGGGATATGGTTTAGGGGATGATTTGTTAGTGTTAGGTCAGAGATTGGACTCGGCGATCTTGCAGGTCTCTTCCAACCTAGACTTTCTGTGATTCTGTGATTCTGTGATATATATATATTTAAAGAGCTATGTACAGGCCTGACAATGTCTGTTTCCGCAAGCTAGACTCTTTTGTGCTTTTTGTGTATACTGCATCCCACACCTTGTGAATGAAGAGGTTCTTTCCAAATTTTATGCAAATCCCCTGACCCTCCAGTCACTGCACATTCTTCAAATTGACACCTGCCTTCAAAAGTGTCAGCAAGCAATAATGTGACAAATGAGCCTGCAGTCTGCACACATGCAGCATACTTTGCCTAGAATTTTTGGATGTGATAGAATTAAACTGACCTCTGTGACAAGGACACTTGAATCAAAAGAGCCAGAACTGAGTATTAGATGAAGGGTAGGAAACAATCCTGATGGGTCCTATTTTCTTTGTTCTCTGCCTGTTAGGTTAGGACTTTTCTTAATCATTCTGCCAGCAATGTTTTCTGTGTGTCTCTTTACTCTAATACTTAGATTTTCTTGACCGAAAGAACACTAAAATGTTTTTTATGATGCTCAGATAAAAAGGGAAAAAAAGTACCAAAAGCATCCTATAGTATAGTGTGATTAGCCTTTTGGTAGACCATATAAAACTTTAATAAATATTGATATTGGAATTAAAAATTATTTGATTAGTGTTAGCTTTAACATACCATAAAGTTTAGCTTGGCTTAGTAATTGATTTTTTTTTAAAATTTATTTTTAAAATGAGAAGATAAATTGCACACTTCTTGCATGATTTTGTTGATGAGAGGAAAAGAATAATCAATCCCAATCATCTGTCCATAACAGGTAATGTAGAAATGAACTCTTTCCTGCTCACTTTTACATGAGCGTAGTCAACACTCTGTGAAAGCTTTATGTTTTCTTAATTGCAGCAATAATAATTTAGAAAGCACTACAGGGTACTGTTTAAATTTGTCGAGACAGACTTTTAGCATCATATCTTTAAATTAAAAGGGAAAAGAATCATTGCAATCTCATAGGGAGATAAAATCACCAACCGACACAAACTTCCAAATTTCTTGAAAACATATATTTAACAGTTGACCTTAATTACTGAGAAACTATTGAAGAGAATAATTTTGCATTTCCAATGTTTTTTGTTTGTTTGTTTGTTTGTTTGTTTCTGAAGTGATAGAGTAATTCAGATAGCATACCTTTTATGATTTCTTTGTGATTAAGTTGTTCAAGATAAACTTTTGCAGTAAACAGATGATAATAAAGGTAAAATTACAGTTCATAAACTCCTCAACTACTTTTGAGACTATGGTTCAGAAATAGAAAGGTAAGTCAGGATATCAGCTTTGTGCTCCAGTTCTGAGTGCTAAGTTGCTCTGAGAATTTCTGAAGTTCCTGTAGGTTTGCTTAAGTCAAAGCCATATTGACAGGCATACAGGAGCCATAGAAAATTGCACATCTACTTTTTTTAAAAACAACAACAACAACAACAACAGTATCTAAATGAAGTATTATTTTGTCACATAGAGAGTTATCAGTGCTCCCTTAGGAAATTTGATAAACATTTATTTCATATAAGGTTTTTGGTTTTGTTTCTCTCTTTCCCCCATGAGATATATAATACTAGATTAAAATCAAAGTACTATCATCAGTGGAGTAACCATCACCACCTATGAAAATAAAAGTCAGTTGTACTTTAAGCTTCTCCTTGAATATCGTACAATGAAACCAAGAAAGACAGCACAATGCTTTAATGATAATACTAGGAATAGTTAACTAGTAGCTGAATAATTACAGTGGTTATCTAGTTAAAAAAAATAAAATAAAATAAAAGAGGCAACTAACCTTCATAAGTAGTATTACTTCAACTTTTTATTGCATAAACAATCTGCAGAAGAGAATTGCTACTTGAAATTATTAAAAACTGTTCCAAGACATTACTAGAAAATAATTTTCTCTTTTAATGTTTATTCCCCCTTTCGCTTTATAATTCTGTCAAAAATCATATATTCTTAGAAACTGAAATAAACTGTGTTTCAATCTTGATCTTGCTCATCCATGTAGTGGGTGAAGCACTAGGAGTTAAGGGAACTATATGCTGACAAAAAAAATCTGCTGTGGAATGTTGTTCCTCCTGTCATTTGGTTATTTAGTAATATTTCCGAGCAATTACAAGTAATGCACTTCCTCTCAAAGTCAAAAGATTTTCTTAAAATAATTTTTAAAATGTTCTTTTCTTCCCATTGACTTTTAGATTCTGAGCTAACACTACTCATCTGGGTCCTGATTTCTTTCTATTTTTTGCAATAATGCAGACAAAAGATCTTTTTCCTATGACTAATTTTCATGCTTTCTGTTGAAGCTTCCTGTAGAAATTTAGTGAAAAAAACAACAAAAACCCAGCTCTCAGACTTACCATAAGTTATAAATAAGTTATAAATAGCAAACATTTTAAACAGAAAATGTGAGAAAACAGGTCTGCATGTGATTAACTCTTCGAATAAACAGATTTGGTCCATTTCTTTAGTTATAGACATAAGTGTGCTTAACACTTCAAATGATATAAATGATCTGATATGAATTTAGAAATTTAGAAATTTTAATTTAGGTTTCTTAAATTTGGTCATTATGCTATAATATAGTGCATTTGTTTTGAAATGGACTATCCCAATTATGAAAAGTGATCCCACAGAAGTATAACTATGACTAATAACAATGTATCATAGATGTAAAAAAATGAGTACTAGCTATCTTGGATGTTTTTCCCTTGAAAGATTCTTTTGGGTTAGGAAAAGTAAAAATAACGACAGAAACATTAGGGAAAGCAATTTAATTTGGGGAACATTTCTAAAACTTGTTTAGATTCAGTTCGGGTTAGTGTTTCACATTAACAGCTGCTAAATACCCGCCACGTGTCAAAGTATTTGGATATAACTTAATTCAAATGTCTCTCTCCCTGCAATAATTAAATGAATAGCAAGTCAACTTAAAGGAACATTGTGCAATAGACAAGAATCACAAAAGAAGTTTAATTTTATTAAATAAATTATAATATTGATCAACATAGCAGAGCATTGATTTTAGTATTGCACTTGATGAGTCATTGGTTTAGCTTTATTAAGTCTGTAAATAGATTGCAAAGGATTACAAGAGTTAAAATTACATTAAAGGACAAAGCATTTTACCTTCAGAAAAATTAGTTTGATACTGTAAACTTTCATCTAGCATTTTTGCAACAGCTTTTTGAAATTGCCATCCTTTGGTGTAGGCCTAGAAACATGTTGGCTAAGAAGTTGGCAAATATACTTGACAAATATATTGTTTTTGTTTTATAGAACTGTGATGGTATCACAAACATTTGAAAGAAGAGACTTCAGTAGGAAAATATTATTTTATTGTATCTCTAAGACCTCTTACTGATGACATCTTAAGATTATTTTTTTTAATTTCTGCATATAGAAAATATTTCCTACAAATTTTCTATTTAAAATTAAGTATTGTGCTAATGTGCATAGGGTAACACTTCTCTAACGGATAATGAACTGATTATGTATATTTAAGAAATTGTTCATTCTCTCAAATTTATAATGAGTCTTAATATTTATTGTTGTGTTAAAAGTTCAATTTATGGAATAATTTGTTCAATTGATAATAATACTTTTTGTTTGTTTGTTTTAAAGAAAAAAAGCTCAATTTTCTACTCTTTACTAAAGCAGGGAGAATTTCTATAGGTGAGCACTGATGTATGTGTGTATATGTATACGTGTGTGTGTATATGAAAACAGGAATGTCATTTATAATTTGGTGATATATATATTTGGCGATATATATTTTTTTATGTGGAAAAACTGCAAACACTTTAAAAAGGAATAATAGCAATGATCATAAAAAAATAGTAAACACGACTTCTGAAGAAAAAACAAGGTGTGCTTAATAGAGAAGAGACTGTTAATAAGAAAAAAAAAATCCCTTCAAGGAACAGCAATAATTAAAAAAGCATGAGTAATGTGAAAAGAAGAAAGGTACATTTTATGTCTTCTGTGAACAGACTGAGAAATAACATGGTTAAGATGTACTGAGGTAGACTTAAATTATATGATTCTATATGAAAAAATATATTTTAATGATAGGTAGTTAAGAACTAAATTAATGATAGGTAGTTAAGAACATACCTTTTGGATTTTTCATGAAAACGGTAGTAATAACACACCGATGTTTTTATTTGTTTCAGAGCAGTGCTTACACAAAACTAAGAACTTATTTGCTTCTTATGCTTCATTGCCAGCTAGGAGGCTGGAGATGCACAAGGAGGTGGGAGAGGATTTAGCCAGGAGAGGTGACCCAGGTTGACCAAAGGCATATTCCATACCATATGGAATATCATGATCAACAATAAAAGCTGGGGTAAAGCTGGCGGAACACTTGCCTGCAAATGAATTCCTTGTTTTGTTTTGCTTGTGTGTACAGCTTTTGCTCTACCTAGTAAACTTGTCTTCATCTCAGCTGATGAGTTCACGCACTTTTACCTTCCCAGTTCTCTCCCCCATCCCAGCTGGGCAGAGTGAAAGAGCAGCTGTTTGGTACTTAGCTACCTGCTGGGAAAAAAACACAAGAATGTGCAACTGTGTGAAAGCAGTGACATCAGCATTGATAATTTCTTTTATCATTAACTTAGAAAAGTATCTTTCAGAACTGGCTTAGGTAAAGCTGATCTTAGTTTTGGGTAGAGGGTCAATTAGGTGGTCTTCTTGAATTCCTTCCAACCCATACTTTATGCCCAAAATGAATTCCTTCCAACCCATACTTTATGCCCAAATGTAAATAAATAAATAAAAAGTCCCTGAATAAACAAGAGATTTGATGTGGCTTTGACTAACTCTTTTATAGTTTCTCAAAAAAGACCAAAATACATTTAAACAAAACCAAAATCAAACAAAAACAAAAACTACAAGAAAACAGATTTTATGAGCATATATGCTGATATATATATATTATAATGATGTGTAATATATATATATAACATTTTAAACAGAGAAAACTCAAGGAGACTTGATCAGGAATAATATATCTGAATTATTTATAATTTTCTCTGCTTATTGTCCTTGCAAGGTTAGTTAGGCTTCATAATACTTCACTGTTTCTAGCTTGCAGAAAACTCCACCAAGAGAAAACTCTGGTCCTTCATTACCTTGTCTTTGCATCCCCGTGATAGTTGGATTGTGACTTTTTCTTGTCACTCTTTTTGCTCTGTGCCCTGCTCTCTGCTCTCAGTCCAGACTCTGTGGTGTTAGTGAGACCTCCTCACACTTTCTAGTCATTGTATTTTGTATTGTTGCCATCCTGCAGGCTCTGGAACACCTCTCCTGGAATGTGCCTACTTGATTGCCAAGGAAGAAATAATTTCTCTACGTGTTTTCTCCTGTCACTGACACACTCTTAAAGGAAAATAACACACAAAACAAGATTAACAGTGGAAAAAAAAAAAAAAAAAAAAAAAATTTTTTTTTTTTTTTATTTCAAATTTTAATGGAAATTATCATGTTTAAAACTCTTTAATTTTCCATATTTTAAAATTATCCATTTGGTTACAGTTAGCAGCTTTTATGTAGCAATGCCCTGAAAGGTCTTCTTTCTTCTGATCAAGTTTTAAAAGTGAACACTGCATTCAGTGGTTATGTGTCTGAATCAGCAGACTAAATATGGCAAACTTTGTTCTCTGTGTAGAGGCCAGCTGGCATGGAACAGACCACTTTCATACTGTCAAATTTTTTTACCTGCAAACATTGCATAATCCAATAAATTACCTATTGGGAAAAGAAAATGGAAACAGCCAGTTTCCAAACCAAGTCCAGACATGGATAGCTGGCATGAGCTGAGGCTATTCAAGGGATCATTCCAACAATTTTACAGTAAACACAGATGAGTTCCTGTGACTGGAATTGTTCT
Organism: Nettapus auritus; assembly: GCA_011076525.1. Lineage (NCBI taxonomy): Eukaryota > Metazoa > Chordata > Aves > Anseriformes > Anatidae > Nettapus > Nettapus auritus. The sequence continues at coordinate 165,010,520 of CM021765.1, forward strand.
CTAGCACTTGTTCTTTTAACAGCAGAGATGTGAAGAGTTTGTCTACATTCTACATAAGTTGGGATTTAGACATTTGAAGTGAAGTTCATAAAGAATTCTCCTTAGTCTTCCTTTTCTTGTTTATGTACAATAAAAACTTTTAGTAGTTTAGTTAAGTTCTAGCTGGGTTTTGCTCCTTCCATAATATCACAACATCTCTGTAGTCCTCCTGAATTGCTTGTTCCTTTTTCCAAAAGTCCTAAACTATGTTTTTATTTCTGAGATCCAGAAAAAAACTTCTCGGTTCAGCCAGGCTGGTCTTCCATCACAGCTCATATTTTGGCACATAGAGACAGCCTGCTCCTGTGCCTTCAAGACCTCATTCTTGAATAATGCCCAGCCTTCCTGGAATCCTTTGCCCTTTAGAACTGCCTCCTGAGGGACCCTGTCAAACAGGTCCCTAAACAGGCCAAAATCAGCCCTAAAAAAATGTAGACTAGCAGTTCTGCTGACCGCCCTCCTTGCTTCCCCAAGGATGGAGAAATCTATCATGTAATCACTATGCCTGAGGCAGCCTCCAAACATCACATCAGTCATGAGAACTTCCCTGTTACCAAACAATAGGTCAAGTGTGGCTCTTTCCTTAGTTGGTTCCCTTACCACCTGCATCTGAAAGTTATCATCCACACATTTCAAGAATCTTCTGGATTGCTTCTTCACTATATCCCATTTCCAGCGTATCTGGGAAGTTGAGGTCTCTCATGAGAATGAGTGCTTTGCAACACTTCTCGTAGATGCTTATGGTATATTTCATCTGTTTCTTCATCCTGGTTTGGTGGTCTATAACATACTTCAACCACAGTATCTCCATTTCCCCTGATTCTTACAAAGATGTGCACAACCCTTTCATCACCATAGCTAAGCTCAAAACAGTCCAGACATTCCCTAACACAGAGGGCTATGCCATCTCCTCTCCTTCCCTGCATATCTCTCCCAAGGAGCCTATAGCCACCCATGTCAGCACTCCAGTCATGTGAGCCATTCCACCACAACTCACAGAGGACTATGATATCATAGGCCTGAGACTGGGTTAAAAATTCCAGTTCCTTTTGTTTATTTCCCATGCTATGTGCTTTTGCATAGAAGCATTTAAGCTGGGCTTAAAGTCACAAAACTGATTTACTGGCTGGCATTCCTTTGTGCTGCTCATAGGTTCTTCCCTGCTGAACCCTGCATAATAAGAAGCTGCCAATTAATTACTACTTTACAATATATCTTCTTGGAAATGACATGGTCACTGTCTACTATTGTTGACTAGTTTAGCCAATCTAAATAAAAGTTATAAGTTATCCCCAAATGCAGTTTCTTTCTTATCAGCAGTAATGTGGGCAGGCAGGGTAGGTGAATGTTCCTTTAAACTGTCCAATATTTCAACTAATGGGAGCAATGAGAGAAAATGAAAAAGCCTTTGACCATGAATAGCAAAAATGTTTTGGCACCAATTTGACTCTGGAGAAATCCTATCAGCTAATTAAATAGAAGTCAAAAAAATTTACTTCTTCATCTTGAATTGCAGTTATGTTAATCCATTTTTAGTAGTCTATTACTCCAAATAAATATTTCAGTAGATCAGCAACCCCTTGTTAAAACACAACAGATCTTCTGTGCAAAAGACTTGTGTGCAATAAGCTATTGAAAATATTAGAAGCAGCAGCACCAAATATATATGGCTTGTATAAAATTAATATTTTTTCTTTTATTTTTTTTTTCTTTTAAGTCGTATAAAAGGGATAGAATTTTATCTTTGTATTTTAAAGTCATGAATTTAAAACAAAATTTAAGTTACTGAATTAAAGTGCTAGGGAAATAGGTTAACTGTCACTGACTGAGAACTGAATATCATCTAATTTCTCTATGACAAATGCCCATGTATATTCTATATTTACCCCGCAGTAGATGTGAGATAACTAACTCTCCATGGGGTGCTTTTCCTTTTGTCTCTTCTGAGAGATAAGTTTTTTTACTTTCAGTGGGAAATATTATAGGAGAAATATGGGCATTTATTATAGATAAGCTGTTTTTTGTTTGTTTGTTTGTTTGTTTGTTTTTTAATTGTTGGCTGTCTGGATACTTTTTGATTCAAATGCCTCAGTTTCCTTAGCTGTACAACACAACATCTTCAAGTAAACCTTTTGTGGTGGTTTAACGCTAGTAGAAAAAAGTTCATGAATTGAGATAAGGACAAGGAGATCACTCTCCAATAAACATCATGGGCAAAACAGATTCAACAAATTAAGATTAATCTCTCCCACTCCCTCTCTTCTACCTCCTTTCCCCAAGTGGTGCAGGGTAACAGGGAAAGAGAGTTACAGTCAGTCTATAACACTTAGTCTCTGATGCTCCTTCATAGAATCTTATGCTCATATGTCTGGAATCATTTGTCTGGGAAATGGAGAGCTCCCCCCTGGTTGACAAGAGAGTGGTTCGGGAGCGTCTGAGTGGGTTCAATGCACACAAATCCATGGGTCCTAATGAGATGCATCCGTGTGTGCTAAGGGAGCTGGCAGAGGTGATCTCTGAACCGCTCTATCATCTTTGAAAGGTCCTGGAGAACAGGGGAGGTGCCTGAAGACTGGAGGATAGCCAACGTCACTCTGGTCTTCAAGAAGGGCAAGAAGGAGGATCTGGGAAACTACAGGCCAGTCAGTCTCACCTCTGTCCCTGGAAAGGTGTTGGAACAGCTTGTTCTCCAGCTTGGATGCCATCTCCAAGCAATTGGAAGAGAAGAGTGATATGAGGAGTAGTCAGCATGGATTCACCAAGGGAAAGTCGTGCTCAACCAGCCTTGCTGCCTTCTTTGATGGCATCACCAGCTGGGTAGATGGGGGGAAAGCAGTGGATGTCATCTACCTTGACTCTAGCAAGGTTTTGATACTGTCTCCCATGACATCCTGCTAGCAAAGCTGAGAAAGAGTGGGATAGAGGAGTGGACAGTAAGGTGGGTTGAGAACTGGCTGACTGGCCGAGCTCAGAGAGTGGTGATTGGTGGCCCAGAGTCCAGCTGGAGACCTATGACTAGTGGTGTTCCCCAGGGGTCGATGCTGGGTCCGGTCTTGTTCAACATCTTCATCAATGACCTTGACGAGGGAATAGTGTCTGCCCTCATCAAGTACGCTGCTGACACTAAGCTGGGAGGAGTGGCTGACATGCCATTCAGTGGCACCTGGACCAGCTGGAGAGATGGGCAGGAAGAAACCAGATGCGGTTTAATAAGAGCAAGTGTAGAGTCCTGCACCTGGGAAAGAACAACCGGACGTATCAGTACAGGCAGGGGGACAACGTGCTGGAGAGGAACTCTGAGGAGAAGGACCAGGGGGTCCTGGTGGACGACAGGTTGACCATGAGCCAGCAGTGTGCCCTCGTGGCCAAGAAGGCCAATGGGGTCCTGGCGTGCATTAAAAGGAGCTTGGCCAGCAGGTCAAGGGAGGTGATCCTCCCCCTCTCCTCTGCCCTGGTCAGGCCTCACCTGGAGTACTGTGTCCAGTTCTGGGCTCCCTGGTACAAAAAAGACAGGGATCTCCTGGAAAGAGTTCAACAGAGGACCACAAAGATGATATGGGGCCTGGAGCATCTTTCTTATGAGGAAAGGCTGAGAGACCTGGGTCTGTTCAGCCTGGAGAAGAGAAGACTGATAGGGGATCTCATCAATGTGTATAAATACCTGAGGTGCGGGAGACAGAAGGAGGAAGCCAATCTCTTCTCAGTGGTTTGTGGGGATAGGACAAGGGTCAATGGCCATAAGATAGAGCACAGGAAGTTCCACACCAACATGCAAAAGAATTTCTTCCCGGTGAGGGTGACCGAGCACTGGAACAGGCTGCCCAGGGAGGTTGTGGAGTCTCCTTCTCTGGAGATACTCAAGGCCTGTCTGGACACCTACCTGGGCAGCCTGCTCTAAGAAACCTGCTTTGGCAGGGGGGTTGGACCCGATGATCTTTCAAGGTCCCTTCCCACCCCTGCAGTTCTGTGATTCTGTGATTCTGTGATCATTAAGGTTGGAAAAGACCTCCAAGATCAACTGGTCCAATGTCCCCATACCACGAATATCACCAGCTAAACTATGTCCCTAAGCACCACATCCTGGCTTGTATAAGAAACAGTGTGGCCATCAGGTCCAGGGAAGTGATTGTCCCCCTTTACTCGGCTCTGGTGAGGCCGCACCTCGAGTACTGTGTTCAGTTTTGGGCCCCTCGCTAGAAGGACATCAAGGTGCTCAAGCAAGTCCAGAGAATGGCAATTAAGTTGGTGAGGGGTCTGGAGAACAAGTCTTATGAGGACTGGCTGAGGGAGCTGGGATTGTTCATTCTGGAGAAGAGGAGGCTCAGGGGTGACCTTATTGCACTCTACAGGTACCTGAAAGTAGGCTGTACTAAGGTAAGGACTGGTCTATTCTCCCATGTGCCTGGTGACAGGACGAGGGGGAATGGGCAAATGTTGCACCTGGGAAGGTTTAGGTTGGATCTTAGGAAGAACTTCTTTACTGCAAGTGTTGTTAGGTGATGGAATGGGCTGCCCAGGGATGTGGTCTTCCCTGCTTCCATGCTCCATGGTCTTGATGTCTTTCTTGTTTTGAGGGGCCCAAAGCTGAACACAGTACTCATGGTACGGCTTCACCAGATCAGAGTACAAGGGGACAATTACCTCCCCAGTCCTGCTGGCTACACTATTCCTAAAACAGGCCAGGATGCCATTGGTCTTCTTGGACACCTGGGCACACTGGTGGCTCACATTCAGGCAAGCATTGACCAACACCTCCAGATCCTCTTCCTCCGCATAGCTTTCAAGACACTCTGTCCCAAGCCTGTAGTGTCACTCTTACCCTCACTGTCTGTGCCTGCTCCAGCATGTGGTCCCTTCCATAAGACACAGTCCTTCCCAAACTGATCCAGTGTGGCCTTGCCATAGACAGCAGTTTTTCAAGAACTGCTCCAATGTATATGGGTCTGCACCATGGTGTGCAGCCCCTCAGGAATGAGCTGGTCCAGCATGACCCCCACATATAGCAGTTCCTGCCATACCACCTGCTCCACCGTGGTTCTCTCCATGGACTACAGCAGCATCTGGAGCACCTCCTCCCCCTCCTTGTTCACTGACCTGGGTGTCTACAGAGTTGTTTCCCTCAGCGTTTTCTCACTCTTCTCTCTCAGCTGCTGTCCTTCATAGCAGTTTTTCTCCTTTCTTAAATCTGCTGTCATAGAGGCACAACCAACATTGCTTATTGGATCAGCTGTGGCTAGTGGTGGGCCCTGTCTGGATCTACATGGGGCAGCTTCTGGGCTCTTCTCACAGACGGCACCCCTGCAGCACCCCTCACTAGAAAAACCATGCCAATTATACAGTGATATTTTAGAATTTAATCCAATTTCTTAAGCAGTGTTGACCAAAGTACTAAACTCTGACTTATGACAAGATAAAAAGATATATATCAAAGTCTTGGGAGATATAATTAAAAATAAAATTAAAAAAATAATAAAATTAAAAATAAATCATTTAAAACTATGCATATTCCTACACTTTAGTGCTTGATTGCTTTTTAATCTGTAGATGCACTCTTCAGCAAGTCCTGATTTGGCATTAGTAAATTCAAATTATAGGGCATCTCTGCAATTTATTTAGAACTAGATCATAAATTTGAACAAACTAGATTCCATATTCATTAATGTGAACTCTGTATTTCTAATATATGCAGCCTAAATCTTGGATATTAATGGAGCATAAACTAAAAACCAAAAACTGATGCTTATGAATTTTGCCTTTACTAGTCTGCTACTACAATTCATTACTCTGAAATAGCAATTGTTTGAATTCTTATTACATAAGCCTGGAATTAAGAAAATTGCTGTCTTGACATAATTGAAAGGACATATGCAGAGGCTACTTCATCCTGCTGAAAGACTGAATAAGGAAATTCATTTCCAGTCCAATACATGCTGCATTGTCATGCAGTTTAGTTTAGGATGAGGAGAGAGAGAGAAGCACAGCTATAATACTACTACTACTACTACTACTACTACTACTACTACTACTACTACTAATAGTAATAATAATAATAAAATGTGGGCTAAATTTTCCAATAAGAATATTGGAAAATGCAGCTGAAATAATTCATTTGGTATTTGTTTCTGGGAAGGCTATACTTCCCTGTTAAAAGCAAAATTAAATATTTCCGTATCTCACAATGAAGGGCACAAAACTAAATTGCCTTGCCAAACTCAAAAAAAATAAATAGAGAAATATGTCCAAATTTTGGATTCATATTTGCTGGGAGTAAATATGTATACATGTATACATATTTAATAAAAAAATTAATTATCTGGAAGATCCCTGTGAGTAGTAATCCATGTGCCAATTAAACTCATGCATAGAATTTAAGTGATAGATAAATCCTTCAAAATGCTGAATGTATGTCATCCATGCTAGCTTAGTTTAGTGGCAGTGGTCTTATTTTCCATACATCGTCATTACTACATCATAGAGATTCATTGGTTAAATCCCAGCACAGGTTTGGAGAGAGGATTTATTTATTTTCTGAATACATAATATAAACATTATATTTTATTATCAGGCTGATGTCAAGCAGTTCTTATTAGATGCATTAAAACTGAATTAGCTGATATTTTACAAGCCAAAATCAACTCATGTATATTTGTAGTATCACTTGAAAATTTCCTTTCATCTGCTTTACTCCTTTTCTTTTGGATTTTTTTTTTTCTTTTATAATATGTACATCTTTGTGTATTAAATTATATTATCTCAGAGTCTCAGTTACAGCATTCTGCTGCTGTTCCTGTTTGTTTGTTTCTTTTTCTTTTTTTTTTTTTCTTTACTTTCTATTAGCCTTTTCCCAAGCATTAAGGAACTGTGTTTGAAAATGTTTAAATGTATGCTAAATATTCTATACAGTACTGAGATAATTTTTGAAAATGCTCAATCCAGTGTTCATAACATAGTAAGTAATTCAGCCTGGGATTTTGAACCTAGGAATGATTTTTTATTTTTTTCCCTTTGGATTATACAGCACTGAAGATGTAGGTGAAGGAAAACAAGGAGAGGGGAGACTTTATTATCCTATAGTAACAATTGAGTCATTTTGCCTCAGGCTAAATCTACTTTTCAAAGTTTTCTTAGCATCAGATTTGCATCAGATCAGGGAATGATAGTGTGATGAGTGACCATCATAGTTTTTTCAGACAGTCAAATTAGCAACATTCTTCACTTATCTATATAGCTTATTTTCTCTTTTGTTTCTATTTCTAGCATTTGTCTGTATAGCAATTTTAATTATTTCATTTTTATTGACTGCTTATTTGTAGGATTCAAAATCAAAAAGGGGCCAACTTTATTTCCTTTTTCCAAGAGGTCACTGGTTTTCTTTCTGTATGCAACATAAAAGATGATCTAACCTCCACAGACAGGAGAAAACTACAAGGAAAATAGATTTGTCAATGGACACTGTATATGGATCATGCTCAGGACTGATCACTGACAGCAGAGGTGGAATTTATCTCTACACATTATAGTCCACATAGAGAAATAGGCACCTTCAGGGGGGTTATTCATCTGACTGACAAAAGAGGACTAAGCTGAGTAACTCTGACGCATATATATATCTAACTTCAGGTGCGTAAAGTTAGGGCAAATTAATCTCAGCAGAAGTGTCAATGACTATCTACACCAAGTATGCTCTAAAAAAAAAATAAAGAATAATAATTAAAAAAAATCTTGTGCACTAAAAAAAATCTCATGCTGCAGGAAAACAAAACAAAACCAACCAACAACAAAACAAAACAAAAGCAAAAACAAAAACAAACCAACCAACCAAACAAACAAACAAAAAACAAGAAAGCAAATAAGAAAAAAAGAGAGTGACGCAGACCTTATACTTTCTCACCTGGTACTGGGAGCAATTATGGAGGTAACCGAGCTGTGATGAACCTAGTAACCTATTTCTTACATTAAATCATAGAACCATAGAATATCCTGAGTTGGAAGGGACCAATAAGAATCATCAAGTCCAACTACTGGGGGCCCAAAGGACGAGCCTAAAAATCAAACCATGTGTTATTCAAATGTTTCTTGAACTCCGGCAGGCTCAGTGTTCTGACCGCTTCCCTGGGGAGCCTGTTCCAGTGCCTTAAATGACTGTTAAACACAGAGAATATTTGCCAGCTTGAAAACTTGGTCTAGAAACCAGACCAGCAACTTAGGTTGCAAACCCTGGACATGCTTAAAGGCTGGCTGAATACCTCATACCAGAGGCATCTTAAAGGCACCACTGGTACAGAACAAGAAACTGAGGAACAACTTATTACCTGGGAATTAATGTGAGAAATAAAACTCTTGTTAAAGGAAGTAAAGGATAACCACAAACACCATCTCCTGGAGGTCTCAGGAAGACGACCGAAATTAACAGCATCCATTGGTTACCTAGGTAGTACTGTCCTATATCCTCTCATATCTCAACGATACAAAAAAGTCTTGATTTTTACCCAAGATGGAGCTTCTTTCTCAGAGAAACTTCTTGTGCTGCACATACTCCTTTCTCTCTATTACTTGTTTTTATTTCTTTTCCCTCTTTAAACAGTCTGAAACTTTCATGTGACACTATAACATTGACTCCTAAACTCTACAACACTCCACACCCCGTGTTGCAAATCATCATCAAAATGAGAATCTGTCCATAATTTTGATTCCCTGTGGCTGGTCTTTTCAGAGGCCAGTTTTTGAAACTTGGTTGTTGATCTCTGGAGATTGCTTTTAGAGTTCTTCCTTCTCTTTCCTTCTTCCTACCCCCTTCTGGGATCTGTTTAATGCATTTGATACTGGTAATTTCATGAATATAGATGTACACAATCTGCCATAAGTGTAGTATTGCTAAGTATAACCTATTTGCTGATATAATACTGATAAGTTTGTAAACCCAAAGTCTGTTGAACCTGTAAATTATCTTCACTCTATTTGCTGCTATATTACTGATTTTGCTCACTGCAAATTGCATTTCTACTACCTTTAATTGTTGTCACTACTAATTTGTACTATGTCCTTAGTATCTGTTACATATATATGTACTGTTTTCCTGGTAATATCTGTAATAGCTTTTTATCCATATGTATGTATTTACCTTATTAGACATAGCATTCTTGCCATTGGTGATTTGTGCTGATTCATAATAATTAGGTCACTCTAGCAAACAAAGTATCTGTGTCCTCTTATATCATGGAATCCTTTGAACTCACTGTTTCAATTTCTGTATAACCACAGGCCAGGTAGCTTCTCCCTACCTTGGGCTTTACGGTTTTTGATCTATACATAAAAAAGGCTATTGAGAGAGACCAGTGTGGCAGATATGTGACATATAAACCAATTTAAACATCAACTTTTTTTTTTTTTTTTTTTTTTAATTGCAAATAATAAATGTGTCAGTGCTCAGTATGCCATTTCCCTATAAAAAGTATAATTTTAGCACAACTACCAAACAAAATCTGCATAACTCAGCAGAAAGAGCTGTCATTATGAAAAACAAAAAACAACAACAACAAAATCATACAAAAGCCAAAAAACCTCCTGGCAAAACATAAGCCATAAAATATGAACTTTTATCTTTAAAACAGTGCTATACAGTCTGAGGTTAGAGTCCAATAAGCAGATCAACATTTTATCTTTGGGGATCATCCCCAGAGCTAAAAAGGAGGTTACATCTACAGTCCCATTTACTCTCTAAGACTTTAGAAACCAACAATTTTAGTTATTCAGCTCATGTGATTTATCTAATATGGCAAATTTCCCCCTACTTTCATGACAGATGGAAATATTATGACACTTATTTTTGTCCATTCTGGAGATTCTAACTCAATCTATAGTAGCACTCTTAACAGCAGATTCTTAATCATGGGAAATACCAACTTTCTTAACAATTTCTTGCATGGACCTTGCCTTGCTTAAGGTTATATTACATTATTCATTCTGTCAGTTACTATAGTGTAATTTGGAACAAATGGTGTGTCAGAAAGGTTGAAAGGAGTGTCCAGTGAAAGACAAAGATGTCAGGTCAAAATTAGCAATTGGGACACTCAGTGACTTGGATTTAGACATTTTTAATTCTTGTTCTTGCACAAACAACACTGTATGACCCCACCTGGAATACTCTGTTCAGCTCTGGGGCCCACAGTATAAGCAGAACGTGGACATATTAAAGCAAGTCCAGAGGGGGGTCACGAAGATGATCAAAAGGCTGGTGCACCTCTACTATGAAGACAGCCTGAGAGAGTTGGGGTAGTTTAGCCTGGAGAAGAGAAGGCTCTGTTGAGACCTTATAATGGCTTTCCGATACCTAAAGGGGGCATACAGAAAAGCTGTGGAATGGCTCTTTGTCAGGGACTGTAGAGATAGGACAAGGAGTAATAAGTGTAAGCTAAAAAAAGGGTAGATTTAGATTAGATATAAGGAAGAAATTATTTAGAGTTTAGGAAGAAATTAGAATAGGAAGAAATAGGAAAAATAGGAAGAAATTAGATATAAGGAAGAAATTATTTACATGAGGGTGGTGAAGCATGGGAAGAGGTTGCCCAGAGAACTGGGGGTGCCCCATCTCTGGAAGTGTTCAAGGACAGGTTGGATGGGTCTGAGCAACTTGGTCTAGTGGAAGGTGTCCCTGCCCATGGCAGAGGGATTGGAATTAGATGATCCTTAAGGTCCCTTCGAACCCAAACCATTCTATGGTTGTATGATTCTGTGTTGATTGCAATACATAAAGGAGAGCATTCGAGGCAAGTTTGAAGACTTGCTAATGAAGATCAATCTTAATTTCCTTTAATCACTCAAAACTTTATACAAATAAGAGGAAAAAAGCAGAAGGCCCATGGGTCCATTTATTTGTTTCTAATATTTTATTTAAAATACCCCAAAAGAATAACACAATGCATATGATGTTAACATGTAAACAATCATTCCTTCAATAGCAAACAGAAATGAAAAGTCACTTCCAGAACAAGATTTCAAAATACTCCACCAGAACTGACAGATCATTTGGAATTAATAGCAGTGCTGTTAATTTCATGTCTAGCAAGTATCTCCACAGCACAGTGGGGTAGCATAATACAGGACACAGACTCAAAACAGATATCTAAATTACTGGAAGCAGTGCAGCTGAACAAACACCCTACTTGGCTCAAGTTCAAATATCCTGCTTCTCATGAGGGTCAGTTAAACCTGTGTTAGGTGTTATGTTAATGTATTTATTCTTCTATTGGTATCCAAACTAGCTTATTTAGATCTGTCTAAGGTATCCCTTTGCAACAAGGCAATGAGCAAGCAGAAACTAGGCTTGGTACACTTAATACTCTTTGAGACAGAGAGCACTTTTCTCAATGGAGAACCACTTCCTTCCCCTAGAGCCTGAAATACACAGCTCATTGAAGGTAATGTTAAAACTCCTATTGACTTAAATGGAATGTGAACCAGACTTTGCAGTTTTCCAGCAGTGGGTATGAAGCTGCAGAAATAGAATAAAATCAGAATACAAGCAGTGCAATCGGAGAGAATGAAAACAGGCAAATTCTGAATATTTTCTTTTTATCTTCTCCACAAAAGAAAGATGGCCCTAACATAGCTAGTAGACTAGCAAATAGGAAACTCCAGCTTTCTCAAGCACTCATTGTTGTCACTAGGCATTTTAATGACTCCATTTAGCACTGCAGCATTTCCTTTTCTGAACACTGGCTAATAACATGCTGAGATACGCTCTTTGCAAGTGGAGTTTTATTGAAGAATAGAAAGGTGTATGCCTGGGGATTTTGCTCTTAAAACTGTGGAGGACACATTCTAGATACAATGTTTAAAGAGGAAAAGAAAATTAAAAGGAGAGGTTAGTGAGGGAGATTAAGGGTGAAGGAGAGAAACAAGGGGAGGAGGTAATGAAGGAAATTAAATGGTTTGAGAATTACTTTGGAGAACAACTGGTAGCAGATGATAAATCATGGTACTGTAAGCATACAAAAGCTGAACAATAAAAATAACAAGGCAGTAGAATGTCACTACATTTCTGGTAAACATAAAATGAAATCTGCAATATGTTGAATGCTGCAAAGATTCCACTGTTTTCAAGTAAATTGCCCAATTTTCAATTCTTTTTATTCTATCATTGTAAATATGGTTCAGTGACATTAGTACATCTATGCAATTCTGGCTGTAGCTCCTGCAAATTCAGGCTTCCACCAGATATACTTCTATTTAATGTATTAGACCTACTGACCAGTTCCTTGCACTTGCAAAATATATACATATAAATTTGATCCTACTAATATATGAATGACATTGTAGTAACATATTGTATGTTAGCAATGTATAAGTGTGGCTTTATGCCTTTATTGCAGAGTTTGTTAGGAAGAAAATCTGGCTGATATTGGAGAACTTTACATCTTATTTACAAAGTTTTAATTTGGTTTTCATTTCTGTGTAATAAATTGGTGTTGAAAAAAATCTTTGAATTCAGACAGTTTTATGAATAAAGTGGTACTTCTTAGAATTGCAAATTCATTTATGCTTTAAGCAGCTGAAACAAATACACAATAAATACAGAAAAAAAATGGTTCTGTGAGTTTAAATCAGAGTGATGAAGCTTTTTGAAGACAAAATGAAGACAAAACTTTTTAGAAGCTGACACTAAAAGCACAATGGATTAAGGTCAATTCTCTGAATTTAGAACCTTGCACTGACAGTAAGACACTTCCTGTTATAACTCCAGTGTGTATTTTTAACTCAATTTTCAAAAGAGGAATGTTTGATGAAGGCTTAATTTCAAGTTTAGCATAATTTTTTTAAAAATAAAAAGGAACATTTTTCACAGCCTATTTATTTTCAGTGTTGTGTATTCTAGGTCTGAAATCTAGAATTATATTTGCTTTGAGCAGATGATTGCTTATTGTAGTAAAATAATATAAAGCTAAAATATCTTTGTAGAACACTAAAAAATAAAAAATGTATTAAGAAAGAAATCCAAAATAAAATTTTTGGAGCCACCAAAGTCCCAGGAATTTGGTGCTTTGAGAAACAAGTTTGTTTGTTTGTCTGTTGTTTGTTTGTTTTTATAACTGATAGAAGACAGAGCATGATCCCTGTTTTATTACTCACATCTGTTTTTGTTTGTTTGTTTGTTTGTTTTTCACCGTTGTTTGGTAAATATTGTGATCTATTAAAAAAAAGCAATCAGTTAATAATGGGTTGATTTTAAGACTAGCATTTCTCTGAAGAGTTCAGGTTCATCCAAGAAAGAATTGGGTTAATGTGTAATGTTAAAAATTTGGATTCATATTTCTTTTAGAAACTACACAATCTTTTTAATAAAGAAAGTTTTTAAAATTTAATGTAAGTTAATTTATTCATAAGGTCATATAGATATAAAAATGGTAATAAATCTGAAAAAAATCCTGGGGAGTATTTTTAGCTCTCAGCTCTCATGCTGCTTTTATTGAGAAAAAAAAACAAAAACCAAAAACCAAAAAACAAACAAAAAAAAACAACAAAAAACATATTCTTATGCATTTTTTTCCCCAAAATAATACTGTTCTCTAGCAATTCCTTGTGTGTGTGTGTGTGTGTGTGTGTGTGTGTGTGTGTAATTTCCAATTACATTCTAGGGAAAATAACTGACTGACTGAAATATTCTCATAACACGCTAATTGTTTGGGTTTCTATTGTCTTGTAAACAACAACCTTTTAAATTTTTCATTACAAATGCCAATATTTTATGGGAATCAAGCAACAATGACCCAAGTAAATAAATAAAGAAAGAAAGAAATGAAATCCCTACAAATAAGTTAAGAAGACTTCTTGGAAGACTTCACATTTCTTTAATGATATATTTGGGTAGTTTTTCTGTTTGTTCGTTTGCTCATTTTTCCTCAGCTTTGCTTCACTTGTGTCATTTATTTGTGCAAGAATAAATTTATTTTAGGATGTAACTAAGATGAAACTCAGAATACACAAATACCTTCTAATGTTGGTCATTGGCACTTATTAGTAGGTGATTATGAAAAAAAAATATAACTTCTCAAAAAAAAAAAAAAAAAATCACCTTGTCAGCTGCATAATGAAGAAAGAAAAGGAAAGGTGGTTTTTAGCTTTCATTTGCAGATATACATAAGCAGACTATTTCAGCCACATTTTTTTTCTCCTGTCAGTGAAGTTGCTAGGTGACAGGGAGAGTCTACAAATGAACTACGCTAACTACACAAATAGTGCTTTTCACAAAAGACATTTTTTTTTAATTCACTTAATGCTGTTTATAGAAATCATGCTGATCATGCTAAACAATGTTAGTTGAACCATTTGCCCATGGATTAGAATTGCTATAGATGATCATAATAATACATTTACTATGTATTCCAACTGAGAAACATAATATTCTTGTTAGTAAAGTATGAACAACATCTTCTCATCCCAGATTGCTCTATAAAGGATAGAGATATGACTGAGTGCAACAAGGTGGTAGTAAATAAGTGAATGGACAGTGCATGGATAAAGCACATACTATTAATTCCACATTTTTTTAGCTCATAACATTTTTAATAAGGTTTGATTCATGGTTCTTCTAGACATATTGGTAAGAAAGCTGCTATATTATTAATAGCATTTGAAGTTCTGTACAATATATTTGCTTAAGAGTGCTATTTATAGTTATAGGCATGACATTTACGTTAGAACATATTGAACATTATCAAGGGTATTATTTTCTTATTTTTTTCTTGTTTTTGTCTACTAATATGTAAAATTATTTTTGCCACCATAAATAGTTTATTAAAGGAATAATAGCAAAACTTAATTTTGTACAGATGGGTTCCATTCTTTTTTTTAAAAAGGGATAATTTAAAATGATTTTCTATCAGATATTTGATGTTTTCAAGATTTCCTATTAATGAATAATTAGGCAGGATTTCATACAGAATGTATCAGAACCCTGTGGGCACTAACAGACCTTTGTGTCCCTGACCATTCTAACCTGGGACACACACCCACACCCTCTTCAGCAGAAGCTCATTTAAGATCAAGCCTGGTCACACAGACTTACCCTGAATTTTGTGATAGGAGTGCCTGTGATCAGCACTGCCTTTGACACTGCCTCCTGGACTGATCTTGGTCCTGTGCTGCTTGTAGGTTGTCTCCCAGATGGTCCTCTTGGACTTCTGGTGCACCTTGTCTCAGGTTTGGTCTCCCGGACAAACTTTGCATTCTTGTTGCCACCTTGTCTATGTACTGTCTGTGCCCCTTCTCCTG
Source organism: Nettapus auritus (assembly GCA_011076525.1). Lineage (NCBI taxonomy): Eukaryota > Metazoa > Chordata > Aves > Anseriformes > Anatidae > Nettapus > Nettapus auritus. The sequence goes on from CM021765.1 coordinate 165,025,829, forward strand.
TTCCTCTGGAAGGATGCTGGCCCAAGCTCATTGCTCACTCTCTGGTCTACAAATTAATGCTGCAGTGTCTGAGTGCCAGCAAATGGGGAAAGATCTATGGGTCATGGGGTCTATACTTCTAGGTGCCAGCAAATGGAGAGATGGTTATAGAAGAGATATCAGGCGGTTGAGCGACTGGGGAAGGCCCATAAGCATTAAGGCCTAGGTGATAGCACCAGGGTGTGTGCTGTGATATCTGTGTGCCAGCAAATGGACAAAAGGCCTTGGGTCACAGGTCTACAGGTGTACATGTCAGCAGCTGAAGGAACAGGAATGGAAGAACAGTGTGGGTGTCATCAGTTTGAGAAGGGGCTACAGTTCACAGGGACTTTAGGTCTGTGTCAGCAGTGGAAAGGCCAGGGAGTGTGCATGAAATGCTAGAAATTGGAAAGATAAAGATGTGCTTATTTTTTCCCCAGTGAATGTAATTCTCTCTGTGTATATGTGCAATTCACTAGTGTATTTTAAACTGGAGTAGCTGGCAAGGCAGAGGAGACTCGCTTACTGGGTAAGGGGACTCAGGGCCTGGACATGGATGTTAGACTGAAGGCCTACTCTAATACTCATGGGAACTGTGAATGTGATTGTGCTTCTGAATTGTGGTAGTGAGGGGAATTGTGCTTTCACTGGTGAACTTAATGTCAACCAGAGATGAGGAACAGGACTTTGCAACCTGTACTTATGTGTTTGATGTGAGCTCTCGTAGTTATGTGTGGGTGCTGCTAAATGCAGTCTGCCTGTAGTCTGTGTGGTGGCAGTATAAATATCCTGTATGGATATGTTTCTACGGGGTACACAGGTGGAGACTGTCTAGTAGTCAGGTAACTACTGCCTAAATTTGTTTTAGCTTTAATGTAGCTTTGTGAAATCATGTGTTGTAGTTCCTACAGTTAGTAGATATTAATTATAGGTAGCTATTCTGTGTGACATGAGCAGTCTACAATTGTAGGGGGAAAAAAAAGTCAGAGCCTCATTCGATTATATCAAGCTTAGGTAGAAGGATGTCCTGTAGGAACACTGGAGGCAATTTAAAATAAGGATGAAGACAAACTTTGTGATAAATATATGTCCTTCCTACCTCCCAGAAAAAAAAAAAAAAAAAAAAAAAAAAAAAAAAAAAAAAAAGAAAAAAGTATTTAAAGAATACTCTAATTTCCTGAGTTCCCTCATAACCTGAATTATCCTATGAACCTACAGACTTACTTATAGCTAGTTAAATAGTAAGACTTGATGGAAAAGCAATCTGGAATAAATCGGGGTTTGTAACTTATTTTTTAAATTGCTTTGATAACTGACTGAAACAAAACAATGGCTTGAGATTGGAAGCCATCACACTAAAAAAATTAAAAGAAGGTTCTCAAATATCTACGTAACTCTGTGGCATTGATTCATTCACAGCATGCCTCCTTTCATTCTGGTCATGTATGCATGTATTGTGGAGATATATCAAGATTATTTTTTTGTTTTACATTTTGCATTTATAGACTCACATTCTCTTTGAGGTGAAGAGGATTTGGGCACATGGCATTTGCCTGGAGCTGAAGTGGGGCCACCTCAAGCGTATATACCTAAAATAGAAATACCTACAAGACAGCTTTATGGAAAAAGCTCCTATAACCTTTCCAGGAAACTTGACCAGATTTCTTTGTGAAGTGCCAGTATGCTAATGCACACATGATGGGGGACAAAAAACGAGAACTAGAGGTCTGCATGCAGATCAAGGACTGCAATTCACTGAGTTCACAGAGACATGGTGGGATAGCTCATGTGACTGGAGTGCTTCTGTGGATGGGATACAGAAGGAAGAACAGATCAGGAGGGGAAAGAAGGGAGTTGCCCTTTATATGAACAGAGGAGACAAAGGGGATACATAGAGCTATGCCAAGTTGAGGTAAGGAGCCTTATGTTTGAAGGCCTGGTCCTCATGGGATACATTAACTAATTTGCTGGGAAGGCGATACACGTCCCAAGAAAACCAGGGGATATCTGAAGGTCACTGATGACAATTTCCTAGCATAGTTGATCAAGGAGTTGATGGGGAAAGATACTCTACTAGACCTTGTACTTATAAAGAAGATACTTAGAGAGAGACAAGAAGCTACTAGAGAGAGTCCAGCAAAGGGCCACTAAGATGATTAAGGTACTCACATATGAGGAAAAGCTAAGAGAGCTGGGACTGTTTAGTCTGGAGAAGAGAAAGGTCGCGGGGGATGAAAGAGATGGATTTTTGTCAGTGAATGAACAAGAGGCAACAATGGGTACAAATGGATTTTTATTTATTTATTTTTTCCCTGTCTCTCTGCTTTTCTGCCAGTCTGCCTCTCCTGTAAGGGTAACAAGTTTGCACTGAGGTTGTAGAATCTCAGATAACTGGTAGCTAACCCCACTTTGAGCAGGGGAGCTAGAGTAGACAGTCTCCTCAGGTCTCCTTTCTATTATTTATGCATTCTGTGATAATTCTAGCAGAGGACCCCCAGCCTGAGCATCTTTGAAGACATAGCTTTCTAGTACTTGAGCAAATCCTCCCAGGATAAATAAAGATTCCTATGACTTGAAGACACTCCACAGAATTACAATTCTTCTGGCAGTTTAATGATTTTCTGTAGTGAGGAGGGAACTTTAAAGACAAATCCTTATTCCTTCTTTTGTGGAGAAATTGATTACACAATTTCTTATTCATGCAAAACTTATAGTTGGTAGGCTATCTAAATGTAATGGAAGTTCAGTCCTTATGCCTGCAGCTAATGCAATGTTTTATATAGTAAGTTTTAAAGCATTTCCCTTTACCCCCCCCCCCTTTTTTTTTTAATCAAATTTTTTTTTTTTATTTTTTTGTTTTTTTTTTTTTTTTTTATTCCCCTTCATACTTAAGAGTGGAAATTGATGTGTTCTCTTGTGATAAATTCTGTGTAATTGTGTAATAGGCTAGGAAAACACATTTCATTTGAAGTATTTGGAAATCTGTTCTCTCAACATTCTCTCAGTTCAAATACAAGTAGTATAAAATATAATATAATTCGAGGCAAGCTTACAAAAGAGGCAAAAAATGCATGCTTGTCCAAATATATGTGGAGGAGAAAGCTAAAAAGACTCATGACTAAATGTATGTTCAAGGCATAAAATAAAGTTTCAGAGAAGACAGATATTCCTCATATGACCTACTCCATTGCAGATTCTTTTTTTAACGAGAGATGTGTGATAGTTTCTCTGGAAAATACAAGAAACAAGATATGCCTTGTTTTAATGTAATGTAGAAAGGTAAGTGTAAGATAAGGTAAAGGTAAATCTTTGGGCCCAGTATTATTTACCCAATAATTCTAATGAGATTCAGCTTTGAAATAGATGAAATGTCAATGAAAGAGTTTAGCTTCTTCATTAAATCCATTTTGTTCCTGGAGGAACAGATAAGGCAAACTTTTCTCTCTCTCTCTTTTTTTTTTTTTTTTTTTTTTCCCAAAAAAGTTGTCTTTGCAGATACCATGATGTTATTGATAAATAAGGGTGTCTGTCTAGCAAATTGAATTAAACTATAACAAAACTAGAAATAATGAATATAGAAAGAAATACAGTCTCTTACCACAGGCTTTTCAATAAGCTAAACAAATACAATTATTGCATATTGCGGTGGTTTTATTTGGGTGGGCCACCGAGCTCCACCACAACTGCTCTCTCATTCCCCCTCCTCAAAGAGGAACAGGGAGAAAATACTATGAAAAGGGCTCAAGGGTTGAGATAAGGACGAGGAGATCACACAATAATTATCATGACAGGCAAAACAGACTCAGCATAGAGAGATAGTAAGATTTATTGCTTATTACTAACAAGCTAGAGAAGTGAGAAACAAAGGAAAGAAACCAAAAGCACTTCCCAAACCCCCCCCCCCCCATCCTCCCGCTTCCACCTCCTCCCCCTGAGTGCGCAGGGGAACGGGGGAATGGGGGTTATGATCAGTCTATAGCACTTCTCTGCCACTCCTTCTTGATCACTCTCATCCCCTATGCTGTGGGGTCCCTCCCATGGGATGCAGTCCTTGCCGAACTGATCCAGCATGGGCTGTCCACAGGCAGCAGCTCTTCAATAACTGCTCCAGATATGGGTCTGTACCACGGGGTCCTTCCCTCAGGAGCAAACTGCTCCAACCTGGGTCCCCCACGGGCAGCAGCTCTTGCCGGGTCAGTCACCTGCTCCTGCGTTGTCTCTTCCTGGCTGCAGCATGGAACCCTGCTCCACCGTGGTACTCCATGGGCTGCAAGGGAACAGCCTGCTTCACCATGGTCCTCACCACAGGCCTGAGGGGACTTCTGCTCCGGTGCCTGGAGCACCTCTCCCCCTCCTTCTTCACTGACCTTGGTGCCTGCAAGGCTGTTTCTCCCTCCTCTCACTCTCCCAGCTGCTGTGTGGTGCAGCTTTTTTTGTTTGTTTGTTTGTTTGTTTGTTTGTTTTCATGTCTTCCACCATGTCACAGAGGTGGAAAACAACATCGCTTATTGGCTCAGCCCTGGTCAGCAGCGGGGCCCTTACCAAACATAGGGCAGCTTCTAGATCTTCTCACAGAAGCCACCCCTATAGCCCCCTGCTACCAAAACCTTGCCATGTAAACCCACTACACATATATACATAGCTGAGTTGTAGACATGAAACAAAATGGTTATAATAAACTAGTTGATAAGGATCTGTATGTTGTTTTCATAAATGATAGAAAAAAAAGGCAGGTACTTTGATGTGATGAGGTTTCAGATAATACTAAATTATTCTGAATACTATACAGAAGGTAGTCTGAAATGGTAGAAGGACCCCATGAAACTGAATAATTAGTCAATAAAACATCAGATTAATTTCAAAGTGGCTACACATGAAAAGATGTCAATAAGAAATAATAATCTTAACCTTATGTATAAAACAATGAGGTTAAAGCTGGCTACTGAACTTATGAATAGAACATTTGTCCTATTACAAAATTTTATTAAAACTTTTTTTTTTTTTTTTTTTTTTTTTGTAATATTCAGTATTTTATTAAAACTCTTATTGATATTCAGTAGTTTCCATGAAATGCAAACAAAATTTTAGCAATGTTTTAAGCTTGGAGAGAAAAAAATTATTGCTTCCAATAAATAGGCTAGGATTACAGGATAATTCATATCATAAGGGACCTCTTGAGATCTTTGGTGAATCCTTTCACTCAAAATAGAGACGACTATAACATTAGACCATTTGATTCAATGCTTTAGCCAAACAAGTCCTGAGTGTTTAGCCAAACAGGTCCTCTGTCCTCTAAGGCTAGAGAATGCACAGCTTCTCTGAGTAACCTGCTCCAGTGGTTAGCTGTCTTCATGGTGATAAAGTTTGTCATTGAATTGGAACTTCATCTGTTTCAAATCCATTTAGCACCTGAAATGCTGTAAGCAACTCAAATCCCTCAACTCAAAAAGTATGTAGCAGAAGTAGGAAAGGTAAAGAGGATTATTCGGGCTAAAGTATGGTTTCCATATGAGGAAAAATAGGCTAAAACTGGAATTTTAGTGTTGAAAAGAGACAGATGAAGTCTATCAAATTAAGGGTGTCATGGAAAAGATGAACATGCAGTGATAGTTCTTTGCATTTCCAAGAGCTAGATGAAATTAAAGCTAGCAAGTGTGGGTTCAAAACAATAAAATAACATTGTGCATTGTTTGAAGTATGTCTGTAAAAGTTGTCCAACTAGATGCCTCAGCTGTGGTCCCTGTCACAATGATCAGACATATTCTGTCAAGACAAAAGACACTGTAACCAAGTGCAGTAGTTAAAAGGCAGAGAAGATAGTGGATGGAGTAAATGATACTGACCAAAACAACAGTTTCAAAATTCCTTTAGGTATAAAAACTTTATTATAACTTGGGGATCAAATATCTGAGTTCTTAGCCATAAATAGCAACAGGACAGTAAGGCGAGGAAGTGAAATCATCTGAACAACATACACCATGTGACCTTTAGCAGGAAAAGCAGGGAAGACAAAGGAGGCATCAAAAGCTGTACCTTCAGCAAGGAACAGACTTATGCATTGGGTGTTAATGTAAAGAGTGTGATAGATTTTTGTAGTACATAGTCTGTGTGCTGACTGGTGATGGTAACACATCACCTCCCAGTATGCTGTATTCATGGTCAGATATGAAAGACGTTAGAATGATAAGGAATTTTAATGATATGGAATTTTAAGCATCCTTAGTACTGTGTGCGTAACAATTATTAAAAGGCATAAATAGATTGCATAATTGGTTGTACAGTTTGTGTCTCAAGTGTTAACAATCAAATTTCTTTGTTTGTTTGTTTGTTTTCTTTAAGATTATATGTTTATATTTCTCCTGTAGTTATTTGGATGAGATAGCTGTCTTTCAGGTCAACTTACTGTTAAGATTTAAATGAAGAATAGTTTTAAGTTCACCTACAATGGATATATTTATGTTAGTGGTTAAGTCTTTTTTATATCCCAGTGTAATATCTTTCAAAATCTAATAGAAATTCTTGTTTTTCTTTTGTTATGTTTGAGAACTTCTGATGAGAGGAACCCAAAAATAAATTAATAAATCAAAACGTAAGAGACAGTTACATGAACTGTGAAAAGATACTATCAGGATACGTTATCACCACTCTGAGAAACAATAATCAAAAACAAAGGTTTATGGGATAGCCTATATAACCAATCTTTAAGGAGTTTCCTTCAAGCACACAGACTCCAACTTCCTAGGTGCTTGAATTTCCATCATTCTTTCTACTTTTTTCTAGCTATTCTTTCAGTAAATTACAAAAATAATCTCCAGGGCAGGTTCTCAAGGAAGATAACAACGAAGAAATAATATTTTCTAGCATGATGGCAAAACTGTTTATTTCTTCAGAAAAATAAGTTGTAAAAATAAGTTTGACCTTTCCAAATTTCAGGTTTTAGGAAAAAAAGAATTGTCACTTTAAATTATAGGTTTGCACACTGAATTGCTCCATATTTCTAAGCCTCAAATTCTCTTTCCTTTTCACTTCCAGGGATGTTTAGACTAATGATATAGTCCTCAATGCCTCACTTTACTGTCAGAGAGGGAAAAAATAAACAGAAGACTTTCTACAAAAGCAGTTTCTAAACACTTTTGTGAAAACTCACTCTAAAAAAAATAAGCTGCACAGATCCTTTTCTATAACCTAAATTTAGAACTATTCAGAGAAATGACTGACAACTAATAACCTTAATTTATCTATAATTTCCTAGTACAGTCAATGTCACTGTAATTCAGCCTATCACAGCAGCTTTTTAGTAACTTTTTTTTCTGTTATTCTTCCCTTATATATCTCCCCACCATACATTCTCAACAGGATAGGATATTAATAGTTGTAGTGGGTTTACGTGGCAAGGTTTTCATAGCAGGGGGGCCACAGGGGTGGCTTCTGTGAGAAGGATCTAGAAGCTGCCCCATGTTTGGTAAGGGCCCCACTGCTGACCAGAACTGAGCCAATAAGCGATGTTGTTTTGCGCCTCTGTGAGAGCACATTTAAGACAGAGAAAAAAACGCTGCGCCACTCAGCAGCTGGGAGGGTGAGAGGAGTGAAAAACAGCCTTGTAGGCGCCAAGGTCAGTGAAGAAGGAGGGGGAGAGGTGCTCCAGGCACCGGAGCAGAAGTCCACTCAGGCCTGTGGTGAGGACCATGGTGAAGCAGGATGTCCCCCTGCAGCCCATGGAGTACCACGGTGGAGCAGGGTTCCATGCTGCAGCCCGTGGAGGAGACCACGGTGGAGCCTGTGCCCCGAAGGAGACTGCAGCCTGTGGAAGACCCCTGCCGGAGAAGATTCCGGGCTGGACCTGCAGCCCGTGGAGAGGAGACCACGCAGGAGCAGGTGACCCGGCAGGAGCTGCTGCCCGTGGGGGACCCAGGTTGGAGCAGTTTGCTCCAAAGGGATGGACCCCATGGTACGGACCCATATCTGGAGCAGTTCTTGAAGAGCTGCTGCCTGTGGACAGCCCACGCTGGATCAGTTCAGCAAGGACTGCATCCCGTGGGTGGGACCCCACAGCACAGGGGACAAGAGTGACCGAGAAGGAGCGGCAGAGACGAAGCGCTATAGACTGACCATAACCCCCATTCCCCTGTTCCCCTGCGCTGCTCGGGGGGAGGAGGTGGAAGAGGGTGGATGGGGGGGAGGTGCTTTTGGTTTCTTTCCTTTGTTTCTCACTTCTCTAGCTTGTTAGTAATAAGCAATAAATCTTACTTTCTCTCTATGCTGAGTCTGTTTTGCCCATCACGATAATTATTGCGCGATCTCCTAGTCCTTATCTCAACCCTTGAGCCCCTTTCATCGTGTTTTCTCCTCGCTCCTCTTTGAGGAGGGGGAGTGAGAGAGCGGTTGTGGTGGAGCTTGGCTGCCCACCCGAGTAAAACCATTACAATCGTCAAGCTGTCATGTTAGTTGTGGGATATGACTGTAAATTTTTAGTGAATTCACTTATTCTTTTATATAACATCTTTTATGTTCTTTTTCTACAATTAAAATTCTATTCAACTAATGTAAAAAATCACATGAAAATACATCCTCTGACAATTCCATTCAGGAAACTTCACAATAGCATGCGATTTAGCCAACTCCAATGGACAAGAGTCATAAGTTTCATGCAAATATAGAATATATTTACTTTCACCAGGTTTCACTAAATAGCAGTTTAAGAGAGAAATTAGGAAATTTCCATAATTGGTAGTTATAACAAAGACTGTTGAATAACATTTTCATTAATGATATCTATTTTTCATTATTTTCATCCACTGTGTGCTAAACCCTGTTTTTAATCCTCCAGTTTCTTTACCCAGACATATTTTCTTTTCATTATAACTCTAAATATTTGCTGTGTGCTATGGTGGAAAAAAGTAAACTGTAAAATACCTTCTAAGCATGTATGGAAAGTTAGATTAGTACTGTTTTCCAGAATCTGTTATCAACTTCTTCGGTTGATATATACCTTCTTGATAACTTCTTCAGGTATATTGCTTAGAACTGGAATGCAACATGTTTAGAAAAAAAAAATAGAAAAACTAGAATAAATAGAAAAAAAATATCATCATTATATTCTGAGAAGCTGTTGTACTGTGACAGGTGAATTTTATTATTATTATTATTAATATCGGATATGTATATATGGTCAAGATTTCGTGCAAGACTTACAGCACATTATATATATATATATAATATATATACAGCTGTCCTGGTTTCAGTTAGGACAGTTTCCTCCTAGTAGCTGGTGGAATGCTGTGTTTTGGATTAGGATGGGAAGAATGCTGATAACATGCCAATGTTTTGGTTGTTGCAGAGCAGTGCTTGTAACAAGCCAAGGACTTTTCAGCTCCTCGCTCTGTCCTGCCAGCAGGCAGGCTCGGGGTACAGCAAGAGCTGGGAGGGGACAGACCCAGGACAGCTGACCCAAACTAGCCAAAGGAGTATTCCATACCATCTGACGTCATGCTAAACAATATATATGGGTAGCTAGCTGGGTTGGGGGGGCCGGCTTCTCGGGATAGACTGGGCATCGGTCAGCGGGTGGTGAGCAATTGCATTATGCATCACTTGTTTCAAACACATTATTATTATTATTACTGTTATTATTATTATTATTATTATTGTTTCCTACCTTAATAAACTGTCTCTATCTCAACTCTCGTCTCACTTTTCCGTTTCTCTCCCCCATCCCAGAGAGGGAGGGGGGAGGGTGAGCGAACGGCTGTGTGGTGTTTAGCTGCTGGCCGGGTTAAACCACAACAACAGCATAATATAATATATGTTATATATATATATATACACCTTACAGGAAAATTGACTTCAAAAAGTCTAACACCACTGTGTTACTTTATGACGATAGCAATAGGAAATCTTTTTCCCATTCTGTGTTGAGTACTAGTGACCAAAAGAAAAGAAACAGTGTACCAGTGGGATTTATCTTTATGTCAACACAGGAATCTGTGAGACTGTAGGAAAAGAGAATCATGGAGAATAAAAGGCAAACAAGAATGTTGGTGTTTATGGTTTATTGTGACAGAAACCTTAAAAATACATAAAATGTGTAGAAAGTTGTCTTAGGCTACTTATTTCTGAAAGGAAAGCAATCTCTCTACTATTTCTTGGAAAGGACTTTTGTTTTTCCCTTTTAATTTATGTTCAAAAAACTTGTTTATCTTGTAATTCTGGAGTAAATGGTAGATTTCCTTGCTGCACCATGGAACTCCAACTAAATGCCTATTCCTGGCTTAGGTTATATGTACCTTAGCTACATAACTAGTCCAATTGCAATTAATAATGCTAGAGGAAAAAAAAAAAAAAGGTCTCCTCTATTAACTGTTTGTTTGTTTTATAACCCTATTTTTTGCTGAAATTAATTTGTCCATTAGCAGGAAATGAATTTCTCTTTGCTTTAGGTAGATCCGAAAAGCACAAAGACAGTCCCTAAAGCAAAGAGAAAGTATAGAGGTGGTGAGTCTTTCTTGTATTTTTTATATAAAACTGACTCATATCCAAATGTTAGCTAAGTAGCACATTTCCCAGCATTTGATTTTCCAGCTGATTAATGAGTTCCAAGAATTCTAGCTAGAAAAGCACCCCATTTGAACAATTCAAATTGTTTGTCACAATGAGGATGATATCCAGCTGAGCAAGGTTCAAGTACTCTTCAGTGTGCACTCTCCCAACACTGTAGAAGCATACTTATGCTAAACTATAAACATCAGAGGTAATAGCACACTCCAGCCTCCATTAGAAGAGTACCTAACTGATTTAAGTGACCTACACAAGAAGAATATTCCTACTTCACCTCCTTTTCTTCCTCTTGGATAGCTGCAAAGTGATCTTAGTGGCTAGCTCACTCAGTATGCTTCTGAATAGTCTGGGTCTAGCCCAGATCTGGGCATGTTTTCTAACTCTGAGATATTTAGTGTGTTTGATAAAATATGGTTTTGATACTGCTCAGCTAATCTTTGGGAAGAAGGACAGTCTACATTAGTATAGATGTCTTTCCAGAAAGACAATTTGCTTTGTTCTTTTTTTTTTTTTTTTTTTTTTTTTTTTTTCCTTTGTTTGATTTAGTTCTGTGAGGCTTACAAGATTGGGGCTTGATGAAATATCTTACTTTTGTTGTTCTTTTTGGTTAAAGGTGACCTTGAGAAAAATGTGGTTTTGTTCTTATAATTTTATCTAAATTCACAGAATATTGCTGGTTAAGGAGACAAAATAGTGTGTTATATATTTACAAAAGAAAGTACTTGCGACTGAATACATCTTTTTTGTCTAATTGTTCATTGCTTAATGTGACAAAGGGCTATTTTTCTTTATAATTACCAAAAAAAAAAAAAAAGGGGGGGGGGGGGAGGGGAAACACCATTATCTTTTCTTTCCATTCACCTTTTTAGCAATCTGTTGCAATCTGTTCACACAATTCTAGCTGATGCACCTTTGAGCGTCCTGCTTTGTAATAACTGGTGTATACTACGTTCTAAAAAATATTAAAGTCTTTTGAAGCATAGGTACTTTAGCCTGCTGGAATATTCATAACTGCACATGCATTCCACTCACAGAGAATATGCTAGCTCAAAAAAGAGAAACTGCTGGGAAATTCTTATATGATATTAAGTTTAGTTAGCATCCCAAAGTTTTGTCTTTCTTAGTGTAAAATTACCAGTGTGCAAATATGTATTTTTCTCTTTCAGTCATGCGTATAGCTCAGTACAGGAATAGGCCAGAAATATAAAATTCCAACCCCGTCAAAGGATGTGACAATTTATTCAGACTCTCTTTTGACTTTTACTCAATGCCCCTATTGTCCATTGAGATTATTGTTTCCCATTACTCATGTTTTCTGCTTCATAGAATCATAGAATCATAAAGGTTGGAAAAGACCTCCAAGATCATCTGGTGAAACCATCACCCTACTTCCAATGTCACCCACTAAACCATGTCCCTAAGCACCAAGTCCAACCTTTCCTAAAACACCGCCAGGGACAGTGATGCCACCACTTCCCTGGGCAACCCATTTCAATTCTTGACTACTCTTTCTGATAAGAAATGTCTCCTAATTTCCAACCTAAATGCCCCCTAGCACAACTCGAGGCCATTCCCTCTAGTCCTATCACTAGTTACCTGTGAGAAGCTGCCAACACCCAGCTCTCCACACCTTCTTTTCAGGTAGTTTTAGAGAGCAATAAGTTGCTAGAGATGTAGAGAGAAATAATAAGGTGTCAAGAGCTCCCGAGTCTCCTCTTCTCCACACTAAACAACCCCTTCTTTCACTTTCATTTTAGCTAATGTATCCACTTAATTATTTAAAAAAATTAAGAAACATTGAGAAAAAAAAAAAAAAAAAATACTGCTTATGCTAGAAATGTCAAGTTCCATTGTGCTTTTCTTCATGTTTAATGACTGTATTTTTGTATTTTTTTTGTAAGTTTACAAATTCTTTTGTTTATAGTCACCTGATGATTTTTTGAGGTCCCTTCTAACCCCTACAGTTCTGTGTGGATCTTAAATCAAGGTTGTATTTTAAAATAGTCCAGTGGCTCATTTTCCTTGGTGATAAACTGTGTGTGTGGTTCTTAAACTTTTTGCAATTACATTAATAATATAGGTACTTCAGAAGATTTATGTAAATCCTTTGATATTGTTACACCTTGATAGTTATAACCTGTATCATCTTTACCAGAAATCTTAAATCCCAGAATTATATGAAAATGAAGGGCCATATACTCTAATTTTTTCCACACTACTCCAAATTATTTTTATGTAGTCTTATATCTCAGGTTTATTTTGAAGAAGAAAAATTTGGATTCCAATTACATGTTTTATCATAAATGGGGCAAGACAAAGAAATCCAGGTGTGCATTGCCTCAGAATATAGGCTCTGTGAAGATTTCAGAGCCATTTACAATTGCCTTATTCTTGGTATATAAGAACTAAATTTCATTTTTTTTCTACAAATAATACTTTTGTAAGTCTACCTGCCCACGATGATAAGGCATTAAATCTTCTAAATTTTCTGTAGAAGTAAAGCTATTTTTTATATATTGTATATGCAAATAATATAAGCAAATATACATAATTGAAGAAATAGATTATTTTATTATTTTAAATTAGTATATATTTTCAAGTTATCACATTTATATTTATTAGAGAGAAGATATTAAAGTTCAGAGAAGTCTCACATTAATCTGTTAATATCTTCTTCAGTTTAATTAAATGTAATTCAGTTTATTAATACAAAAATGTAAAAATATTATTATGTGAGAAAAAATATGTAATACGGACAAAAAAAGAGATGATTGTGGTAAACAGATGCCTCTAGTTAAAGCAGAAAAGAAAAATAGTCAAGCATAGAGAGGAGTAGCTGAAACAGATGGACAAAAGCTCTTTGCAAATCAATATTTTAACTAAAAAAGCAACAGAGATTGCATTTATTGCTCTTACTACTGTCTGGATACGCTGCAGAAGTATAATAAGTATATATAAACTTCTGAAAGATCTTAAAAAGATAAACAAGCAATGAAAACCTTCCAAAGAAGCATGAAAACTGACAGTTTTCCATAATATCTTTCCAAATGTGTTTTTTTCGCCACTGTCCATTGAAGCATTCTCTGAATTATTCTGATGTTGTAATATTAAAATAAGGATTTATGTAGATGTGTAACTTGTAAACCTCTGGGTAGTCTGTGGCAGGCTTATTCTTGAACGATCCATGATTCCATTTGGCTAATACTCAAATAGACAGGCAGACAGATAGACAGACAGAACACTAGTTACAAAACTCACAATCTGCTCTTGAAAAAGAAAAAAAAAACAAAAAAAAACGAACAACTTTGAACAAAATTAACATTTTGTTCAGTACACTCAAGAAACATTTCGTCTAGAACAGCCAGAAAGACCCTCCAATACTAAATATTTAAGTGTTTTCTGGCAGTGATACACACACAAAAAAAGATTTACTAAGAAAGAAGTTTACATTTCAACTAGACATCATCCTTAGTCCTGGAAGTAGATTAATGAGATCAGAAATGATCTACTGTTACTTGCTGTTACTTGATGTACAGCATATAGGTACTATTCCTGTCAGCTGAAGAAAAAAAAAAAAAAAAAAAAAAAAAAGAATTTGCTTGAGAACAATTGTATGCTTATATACATATCCCAAACATACAAATTCCAAACATATTTAAACACACAAACACAAAAAAACAAGTGATAATGAAAAGTCAGGCCAGTGCTTGATTACTTCTCTTTAGTTACAGAATGAGGAGGAAAGAGAATTTACTCAAGCTGGAGGGAAAGAACTGGTGAACTAAGTGCAAAAACCCTGTCCACAAGGCAAAATAAAATTTCAAATTAATCACTGAGATATGAAGTTCATCATTTTGATGAGCCATCTCAAGACATCTACCTTCAAATAGTGTGAAGAAGTGGGCAAATGGTGATTCAAAGCTGATATCAACTTTTATTAGAGAATACTTTTTTTAAAAAAAATCATTTTCATTAAGAGATAATACAGCCGTATCCCTGTTGCTGTCCCATGAATCCATAACAGTAAAAAATTATAATCAGGTTATGCATTCCTCCCTGTTGCATCCTGTTAAAAGATTAACTCTTATTAACTCTGAATGTAGTCTAGAAAACTATTTCTGCTCTCTGTTTTTTCTTTGGTGGAGTTGCTGGAGCTTGATAATGAAAATGTGTAAACAAATAGAACACCAACATGTGTAGACATTAAGCCTGTCTGTAGAATGAATTGTATTTCAGCAATTGCCTTCAGATATGTAGGCAAATCCAAAAGTCAGATCCAAACATTTCACTTCTTGACTATTGAGTTCTACAAAGCAAAAGGCATATCTGAGAGTCTTCCTACTACTATGGCTAGTACTCAGATAGACAAATAGATATGTAGGTAGGTAGACAGATGCTACTGGGGGGAAATAACATTTTCAATAATGTATGTGAAAGGAAAAAATAAGATAAACTTTTTTTTTTTTTTTTTTTTTTTTTTTTTATAAAAAAAAACAAATTAAAATTTTTTTTAAAAAAAATAAAAAAAAAAAAAAAAAGTTTATAAAAAAAAAAAAATTAAAAACGGTAT
>CM021765.1:165055641-165091954 GCA_011076525.1 Nettapus auritus
GAAAGGAAAGGAAAGGAAAGGAAAGGAAAGGAAAGGAAAGGAAAGGACTAATGAAGAAAAACTAGATGAGGAAAAAGAGGTTTATTTATTATTTTAAATGTATTTTTTAAATTTAAATTTATTTTAATTAATTAATTAATTAATAATTTATAATTTATTTTAAAATTTATGTTGCTCTTCTTTGAAGAGCAACCTAAATTGAGTGTAGAAAAGCAGCTTCTGGGTGATTTGCAGTTTTAATCTTTGACTTTTAATTTTTCCTGTTACTTTTGCTAATATGAACAAATGTCATTGTAAGAAATACATGTCGACATTTTACTTGAAATTATAAGATTTGCATCATCATGCTTCCCAGCATAGCTATGATTTCTCTTATCTTTTGCAAAGTCTTTTGAGGCTATATCCTTAACCCAGTTTGTGGGAGTGAAATACCCTCAAAACTGTTCCTGTATAAGGTTTTCATGTAGCCATGTAATGCATTTCTGTCAGTTCATAGTCAGAGAAAAATGTTATTAGTGGTGAGCAGGCCTTATCCACAAAAATGAGGTTTTCATTATGAAGCTTTCCAATGTTCTTACAGATACAGAAAAAAAAAAAAAAAAGGAAAAAAAAAAGGAAAAAAAAAAGATAATGTTCATGTGGAGGAGACGGAAATGGAATCTGTTTATGTACTTTGTGAACAGTGAATATACTTTTATGTATTTTATGTACTTTTTTTTTTTTTTTTTCAGTGAATGGTTTTCGAGCACAACAAATGGTGGATATAGTAAAATTCTGGAGTCAGAGGAGGGGACTAATTTCACATAACTTGCAAGCTCTAGTGTGTTATTACCTATATCTGAGGTCACTAGTATAAACTCCATTTAAATTTAGTGCAGAGAAATTACACCTTTGAAATAACATTTATCTGACCTATTTACATTTACAGTTTAAAATGAGAAAAAGTGCACATTGAAATGTCATCTTTTATCTCTCTATTGATTCTAAAATTGACCAGTTCTGACGCATACTTCAGCATCACAAATGTTTATTGTACTTTGTTTGATCCCTGCTCTAGGGGTAGGAGTAACTAGTAACTGTGATTTTATTCAGAACAGTATCAACCCAGCCCTGGTCAGTTGTTTCTTTGTTTGTTTGTTGTTGTTTGTTGTTGTTTTGTTTGTTTGTTTTCAGTTGAGAAGTGTCTTCCTTCAACTGTTGATGGAAAATGAAAAAGAAGTTTTATTTTTTTATTTTTTTTCCCCGTTTCATCTCCAAAATTTACAACATACATGTTTCTCAGTCTTCATAAAATGGAAAGAGATTCAGCTTCCATGGTAGTTGACCAGCAAATGTTTGGCTTCAGTCCTTCCACAAAGTCCCATTAACAGCATTTTCAAAACAAAGGTTTTCTTCATGTGCCCTATATTCAATACAGTGAAGGCAGAAAGGACTGATATATTAATAAATTATTATACCAATAATTCCACCATTTTCAGCTTTGAAACTATTGACTATAAACTATGAAAAGTAGAAACTCTATCTATGGACCTTTCTTTTTAATAAATATTATAAATGTACAAGAAGGTTCCTACTAGAGTTTCTAAATCCTTTATAGAACGCTTTCATGGCAGAAACAACAAAAGTAGTGGAGCAGCCTTGTGAATAATCTTATGATACTTGTTTTGGATATTTTGTTATCAATTTCCATTACAATAAGTGTACATCTGTTTTCTCTAGTCTTCTGTATACATCTTTGTAGTTCTTTGGACTGGTGAAGAATAAGCATTAAGTGCTTCATTGTAAATCCTTTTTTAACTTACACGATGATTGTATAAAAGTCGTCATTCTCTTACACATTCAGCACCGGTCTACCAAATCCAGCCATGAAACTTTCCATGACATTGTTTAGAGTAAAACCATGCATATGCAGACCCCAATTTGGTAGACAGCAATCTTACCACTGGAACTTTTATTTGAGGTTCCCCATCTGGCTGCAAAAAAAAACAAGGGCTAATCATTCTCTTCATACCAGCTAGCAGGCAGTGTGAATATTTTGTCTTGTCATTGGAAGTCACCACGTTTAAAATTCATCCAGGATGTCATTCAGAAGATTTTGTTTTTCAGTATTAAGTATAATTAATTCAGAGTGAGTTAAACTCCTGGAGACATATTTAATCACTGCTGAATCACAAATTATTCAAAATAATCTCACATTTTAGGTAGTGGCTGTATACTTAAAAGATAATTTAAACCATGTTTTTGTAAGAATGGTTGAATGGTGAGATGGGATATCTGGAGTCCTGATTGCCTGAAATACTGACAGACTTCTTTTTCAATTCTTCATACAAATATCTAAGCTGAAAGTACTGAGATGTTTATCTAGCTACAGAGTTCACAGGAGAAACCTTCCTCTCACAGGTGAACCATAATTGCATGTTTTTAGAAAGACAGATTTTTTCTGTTAAGCAATAGCACATAGTGGAATGGTTGTGGTAGTTTCACACTGATGGCCAGCTAAACTCCAACACACGGCTCTCTCATTCCCCTCCTCAAAGGAAGGGGGGGGGGGAGGTTGGGTGGGATATTAAAAAACATATTGGAAATAAAGTTTCAGAGGCTGAGATAAGGATAATTTAATGAAAAGAAAGAGAGAGGGAAAAAAAAAAATGTTATGTAGAAACAGAAACAAAGAGTGGTTGTCTGGGAGGACATACATTCTCAAAATGAGAGAAGAGCCCCATCTACCGATTTCCCAGCTTTTACTGTTGAAGGTAATATACGGTATGGGATATCCCAAATATCCTTGTGATCAGTTTAGGTCAGCTGCTCTGGTGATATCCCCTCCCCTCCTCTTGACCATCCCCAGCATACTGGATGTTGGGGACAGTCCTGGGTAGTGTCTTGGTGCTGTGTCAACACTTCTCAGCAGTAGACTTTTATTTTTTATAAAAATAAAACTGTTTATTTTTTATAAACAAAACATTGGTGTGAAGTTAATGGTGTTATAGCTACAAGGACAGAGCACAACGCTGGCTGCTGTGGTGAAAATTAACTCAACCCCGTCCAGACCCAGTACAATGGTAGACAAAAATAAATAGTTAAACAAATAGAAACTTGAAGTCAGGTTTCTCAGAAAAGAGCCTACACTTTAAATTTAGATATCTATTATTACTAACTCAAAGAGCATCTACACTTCCCTGTGTAATGTACATATATATATATAATTATTTTTTTTAGAAGGCATAAGTTAATGTATAGAAATACCTAATATTGACCCATTTTCAGCTGAGAAATAATAGTATTTTCCAGTTTAACCTGAAAGCAGGTAAGTCTGAGTTTCAAATAGAAACAAACAAAGAAACAAAAACAACAAACCATATGATTGTATCCTTATTTTTTTTCTTCTTTAGATGAGTTTTAACTAGAAGCCACTCATAGACTACAGTCGTTGTTATACATATTTATGATGATCATATTGCAGCAGCAGTGGATGACTGGAACACTACAATAACAGAAAGAAGCAGTAGGGAATGAAAAGAATTTCATCGTAGGACATTTACTGGTTTCTGCTCATGAATCAAAATAATCATGCTAAAGTGTGTTGTAGCTGCTGTTTACAGTTGCACTTTTAAAGTCACGAGGAGCAGAAGGATACCTGAAAGGATAGCTGGGTGCCACTGTGAAATTTGATCATGACAAATATTACTTTAATCTCAAAAAATAAAGCCAAAAGATAAAACATTTTTATTTCTTTAATATTTACAACTGTATGACAAATTTATTAAATATTTGCTTTTCATCTTTACTCCACAGACTTCAGTTTAAACTAATATGTAATTTACTAGTTAAGATAATAGTATTGTACTATTTAATCGATTTAAGCTAAGCTGAACAAAATACACCCTTCATTGATTAAATATTTAATCAAATTATGTATTCCTTAAAATATTAAGAAGACATTGGACACTACAGTCTTTATCACATTGGTACACTTTTCAAGAGAGGTAGAATATTTAGAAGAGTGAGTAAATACCCGTATTTGCTTATATATTAAGTACATATTTATTTACAAAGCATTCCTGAAAATATTCTATTTGCAGAGTTGTTCACTAGTTTCTTGTGAAAATAGGTTGCAGTATAGATGTACAACAATCGATCTTCTCACACAGTTAAAGTCTTCCTATTATACCACTCTTTGTCTTCCTAACATGTGCTTTGCCCACTTTGCCAGGTTAATGCTGGTGGAATTCACTCAATTTCAGTAGTGTTTAATGATTAAGCACAATGATTAAACTTGCTTTCCAGTATATGCATGTATAAAAGACCATCTAGGTTAAAATAAATCATGGTAGGGTGTGGTGGTTTTACCGTGCTGGGCAACTGAACACCACAACCACTCTCTCACTCCCCCTCCTCAGATGAGGAGGGGAAGAAGTAAAGGAAAGAACAACTCACGGGTTGAGATAAGGATAATTTAATTAAAGGCAAATATATATATATATTAAGGAAATATTATTAATTAACAACTCAACTAAAGGAAAAAAAATGGAAAAAGGGAAAGGGGAAAGGGAGGGGGAAAGGAAACAGCAAAAACAAAACAAGTAAAGGCTATGTGGAAGTGCAGAGGAAAGAAATTATTCTCTACTTCCCGCAAATGAGTGATGCCTGACCAAGTCCTTGAAGCAGGGCCTCAAGGCACGTAGCTGGTGTTCGTGAGGATGACAGATGTTTTCGCAATGAAAGCCCACCCCTCCCCTCTTCCTTCTTCTTCCACCTTCTATTGCTGAGTGTGACATTATATGGTATGGAATATCTCTTTGGTTGGTTTGGGTCAGCTGCCCTGGTGATGTTTCTTTCTCACTTTTTGCCCACCCCCCAGGAGGGTTAGAGAAAGTCCTGATACTGTGCCAGCACTTCTCAGCAGCAGACACAACACTAGTGTGATAACAATGCTGTTCTAGCTACAAGTGCAGACCATGGCACTGTATGGGCTGCTGCAGGGAAAGTTAACATCCCAGCCAGACCGAGTACATAGGGAAACATTATAAGGCTATATATTCTGTCCTTTATTTATAGGTAATATGTTTGGTTGTATGTGGAAGCCTTGTGATTTCCATTTGTGGGTAGATCCAATGGTACAGCTTCACCATTTTGCAGTGTAAGTTATTCCATAATGAGATCTGTTTGTTCATGTCTTAATGATGCCAGTAGCCTATCTTGTCATTTCAAAATTGTTGAAAGCTCTACACAAAATGTAAAAATAATAATAATAATAATAAAAATCTAAAATCTACAGTGTAAGTAAATCCTGTAAATCCTTATATCTGATGGTAATCATTCACTTTTTCATTCTTATCTCTCATCTCCAAATGATCTGCCATTTCAAAATTCATTTACAAGATGGAAGGTACTCACAGACCTGCCAAAAATCATAACAATACTCTCAATTTCAGACCATCATACAGATATGTAAGTGACTAGGAAATGTATCAGGAATCCACTTCTGGCATGTTTTGCTCCTTTCTTACCAACGGGCTCTTCTTCACTACATAAAATAAGGCATTCCTGAATTTAAAATGACCCCAAATCTTTGGTTCAGTTACCTTAAGGGGAAAGAAAAAATCCTCATCTTAATTTCACATAAACATAATAAGTAAATTTGTAGGGGAAATTCTGTATTTACTCCATTTATTTTGTGTTCATGTATCTACATTAAATTGCAAATGCAAAAAAGGAAAAAAAAAAAAAAAAAAAAGGAAAAAGTATGAAAAAAAAATATTCTAATTGGCAAAAAGAACACTATTTTCTGCCCAGATCTGTTATTATAAAAATATTTCATATTTTTATTTTGCTAACTGTGGCAAAGTGCAAAACCATGAACAGAACTGAAAACAAAATTGCTAATTGCTTTTGTTTTAGAAACAACATTTCATTATCTGTCACAATTTTCTAGCACACAGAAGATATTTTTTCTTTTGGGTACTGTAGTCATTTTCTTCATTAAAGAGTTTAAAAAGCTCATTAATTACCTTGAACTGACAAACTACTTTCTTCCTTAAATTATATACCTGTTTCCTATTTTACATGTAAGAGTTTCCTCTTCAAGCTAAATTAATATATATTACGGTTTAAAAGATTTACTTAAGCAACATGATCAACTTTATAATTAAATGTTTTGACATGAAAAAGCTTATCTGCTCTTTTGAAGAGAGTGGGTGTAGATCATCTGGTTATACAAGAAGTCTTTATCAGCAAGTACAGGAATATGAATGTAGGAAAGATTATAAATACAAAAATAGTCTTTTAGCGTAATTAGCAGTTCAAATGTTTTTACAGAGAATTGAAATACTGATTGAAAAGAGAACTTAGTTTTTAACTTTTACATAGTCATAAAGATATGCTATCTCCCACCAGATAACAATGAGCACTATTATTAGTACTTGATTTCTTCCAGCAAGAAAAAAACAAAACAAAACAAAACAAAAAACTAACCAACCAACCAACCAAACAAACACCAATTACTCAAGGTAATCATAGTGCTGATTACAAAAATACACATAGTTTTTAATTAACTCTTATACCTCTTCTAAATTTATAGGTCTGAATGTATGGTCTGAATGATTTTAATCCTGTGAGCTCTGTAAATTGAGCAATATTCTCACAGCTGGGCTTAGTAGAACTTTAATTACAGACATTCTTTTACTGATGAATCTGAGCTACAAGTTATCAAGTCATATTTTAAAGATGAGTGGTCATTGGGTCTTTCTGGCCCTTACTTTAGCATTTCCCAATCAGGTCTCTAAAGCAATGCATTTGGATTTCTCTAATTTCTGGTGGAAATATACTTGTCAGATATATTTTTGTAACAGTGGTTTTCAGAGCATAAAATGTTACTGAAACACATTCTAGCATTACATTTATATGAGGATCTGGAGTGAAGTGACTCTTACAAAGTAACTTTTAGCTGCCAGTGATAGGAACAGTTTTGTTCTCTTCAAATGTCTAAAGAACAGGTAGATGTGGGAGAATAAATCTTTCTTGTTTCCTTCAGAAAGGTCTTTTGCTTTTATAAAACTTGTATGTAATTGCGCATTATATGGATATTCATAGATTTTAAAACATATTCTGCATTTTATTCTTCACATTTTAAGAGTTATTTTGTGTAGCCATAACATATGCAATATTTCTTACTGAGTGCTTATAATGGTCAAATGCAATTCTGAAATAACCCATTGTACCATCCATTGCATTCTTCAGCAAGGAAGGAAATCCGGTAAGCTGGCTGTTAGATAAATAAATCAGAGTTTACCAGAATCATAAAAATGGTCTCTTTTATCTCAGTATTTTTCATCACTATACAATGATGTTGACTACTGGCTTGAAGCTCTACAGCGGTCCTTTGCCAAACTGATTGCATTCTTATGTGCCTAGGATGGTCAGCGATATTTTGGGGAAAGGGGTCTTTGCTTATAGTTTTCTCCACAGAATTTGAAAGAAACAAACACATATTCATCTTACATGCTCTCACACCCTGAAATATTCAACCATGGAATCTATAGATTGACAGACTAGAATTACAAGGTAAAAAAGGACCTTGATTAGCCTATATACAGAAATTCACAGGGTTGAATTTAAAATGCTTTTTACTTTATAAAGGAAAGGAATACTAAGAATGAGCTATGTTATCACTAAAATTAAATTCAGAATTTCAGAGTGTAGATAGACAAGTGGCATAAAGTACTAGGGGCAATGAAGAATTCTTTATTTCTTATGGGTTTCAAATTAAATCAGATAAATTTCTAAAAAGATACACCTTTAGGCAAATTCTTAAAGTTAACCCAATATCATTCTATGGGTTTGAGATACACAGAACTGATGAGATGATGTAATCACTCCTGGCCTTCAAATATAAAAGTCTATGAACACTGGAACTAGCTTTTGAACTCAAAATACAACTTCTGAGATTGCTGTTTATAGAAATGCATTATCAGCTAATTGAAAGCCAGCACATTGTGTGAAATTCATGTCAAAATTAACTGAACAGATGTTGCACTTATTATTGCTAGATATTCTAAATTAATCTCAGAAATAGTTTATTGTAAAATACTTTAAGCAATTCAATCTGCAATTAAGGTAATTGGCAGTCTAGATGTTCCAGATGTTCTAGACGTTGCATGTTCTATGCAACATGCAATGTAAGACCTACAGAGGACCGGTACCCTGTTGAACTGTCAACTCAGGAGCAGAAATGATATCCAAATGCATCTAAAATTTCTGCAAGAGTCCAAATGACATCTGAGTCTTAATGTCTCAAACCAGAAAAGCACTTAGAGTAATTTGTTTCCTGTGGATATATAACTGAGATTCCCTTATTATTCATGATGGCTAAATTTAATTGCATTTGAAACACCTTGGTTAAGGTTAAGTTTAATCTTACCTTATTTTAGCTATCCAAAAGTTTGTTTAAAAATAGTGCAAAATTCAATTACTTAATGATAGACAACTTTTGTAAGTGTAGATTCCCTAGTGTATCCCAGACAACTGCACAAGGCCAGCAGATAAGTTGTAGAACCTGCAGGAAACCTGTTCATTTTTGGAGCAGTCACTATAGGCCAGACAGGGTATCAAGCAGCAATAAATGTCTTCTCTTAGGCAGATGAAAGTCACTTCTAGGTTAGGATTTTTCTCCAGATTGTAGACATCTAAATGTAGGGATCTGCTTTGCTGATGTATTATGTGTGAAAATTTCTTTTTTAGTTACTGGAGATCCAGTAAACTAATTATAAAGTCTATTGAGCTGCTGAGTTCACAAAATATGCACTAGAATAAGCTGTTTAGTTCTTTGGATTTCATATGAGGCCAGCACAACAGGGACAGCAGATATGATAGAAGACCAATGTAGAAGACACAAGACCTCTGGACTAATAGTTGGTGTCCACGCAGGATATCCTATACAATCTCAAATGTCATTAGCAATTTATGTACAGGAAGTAGTACAGAGTGCTAGATTTCCTTTGACTGTAATGGACACTTAAATACAAGCTTTCCAAAACAAGAGAACACAAACCAACCAACCAACCAACCAAAAAAAAAAAATAAAAAAATTTATAGAGACATCTGACTTTATTAATTTAGATTTACAATATGACTTTAATTAGTTGGTATAGTTTAAGTTCCTTTTATATACCTATATAGTCAATAGAGAGAGAGATTCAGGTCAATAGAACCATTCATAGCATAGGTGGGTTGTGTCATCTTCTAGGGGTACCATGAAATGCCCATTCTCTCAATTGATTAAAAAAAAAAAAAAAAAAAAAAAAAAGATTAAAACAACAACAACAAAAAACTAATTAGACATATAACTATTTTATTAGAGAAAGGCACAATGGATCCTACCATGTTAAAGCAACAATTATCTGAATTTCATGAATCATCTGAAATTTACTAGGCCACATTTATATATATATATTTGTTACTGTAAGTTTTACAGCACTATTCAGAAGCATTAAGTGCAGCCAGTAATCTGTAAACATAAGTATAGAAAAACAACTCTGGCCATAGAGCTTAAAATCTAATCTACAGGAAACTATTCTCCTGAAACAACAGAACTGCATCCCACTGAGAATGTGAATGACCAAACTGAAATTTTCCTGAGCCCTATTTTTTTCTTGCAATATTCTTCCCAATACTCAAACACCAGTGGTAAATTTCAGTAGTAAAAGAGAAAGACATTATTTTAACATCACCTTTGGTTAGATTTATATATATATTTCTTTGGTATGAATTACTGACAATGAATTCTATTTTACTGTGGGGATGATCTTATAATTCTATAATCTTAGTATCATATAGATTAAAGAGCCTAGTTTTAATGATTCAACACGTTAAAGCACATATATCAGAGAGAGAGAAATCAAAATTAAAAGGTCTTTTAAAGAAAGAAGTTTTCCCTGATAATTTTAAATACTGAAGCAGATTTTACATACAATAATGTAATAGGTTTTTACTGATAAGACAGCAAATAGCTATTTTGGCATGGCATAGTCATTTGGACTTAAAGTGTATTGGACTTGAAGGTGGATTGAAACCTTTCTCAAATACTGGACAGAGAGGCTTGTGATCAGCATCTCAAAATTCAGCTGGAGCCCAGACATGAGTGGTATATCTCACAGGCTGATGATGACTTTTTAATGTTTTCATTAATGACCCAAGCGATGGGGGTAGAGTCCACCCTCAGGAAGTTTACAGATAATACAAAACTAGGAGTAGCAACACCCAGTGGGTGTTCTACCTGTTAGAGGAACCTCAATATTCTGGAAAAATGGGCTGGCAGGAAAATAATGAAGTTCAGTAAAGAAAAATGCCATGTCCTCCACACATGCAGGAATAATACAAGGAACCAGTACAGGCTGTGGAGCCATCTGACTGGAAAACATCTTGAAAAACAAGGCCAAGACAAAATTTTGAGCATGGTGCATCACAGTAAAAAGCTATTTGTCCAAAAGCAAAGAACATCATTCATAGGTGTCCTACTTATTAGAGAAAAAATTCTAAAATGAATATGAAATCCAGAAATTCTTTCTAAATATGACAAGCCTATGAAATACCCAAACCATAATCTTAGCAGTTTTGGGTTAAATTGGGAAAACATATATAGAGTAGCAGGGTCTATTTTGTGACTAAGAAGGAGGAAGAGAGGGGGAAAAAATAGATCTCTTCTGTGTGGAAAATCCTTTGGAAGAATTTTCTTTTATCCTAACCAGTATTTAAAAATACTAAGTAGTAAAGGCTGAAAGTAGGTTGCAGACAGCTTTAGTCACTGCACTGCACAGACTACAAACATATGAATTCTAGCAATTATGGTTAATGCAGCATGATGTTTTTTTATGCTCGATGACAAATCAGTTTGATCGGTAGTGCTCCTCAGAAATTTAACCTTGTAAAAGAAAATATGACTTTATCTTTGTAACAGAAATAAGATGTCATATGGCTGAGCAAATGCAGTGTTTTCTGTGAGGAACCACTGAAGTTAAGTCAAGATATCAAGTGCAAACTGTCACACTGTTTAATGTTAATTAACATTATTTTCTTCTGTACCTCCAGAAGGGATATACATATACGTAGATTTTATTTTTGACAAGAGAAATGTCTCAATACATATTTCCCATTTTACAATAAGAGGAATATACTATGTCATATTGTGTTAAAAGTTAAATATGTGTTTTTTTTTCCTGATTTTTTGAGAAGACATATTTCTTCAGATCTCTCCTGCCCTCCAAATCTTTGCATATATATACAAATTGGTACTGATTAATCAGTCTTTTGAGTTATACAATACTTTGGTTCCTGAGGGCTATGCACCTGTTCTAGTGTTTGACCTCTTTCACAGCAAAAAAAGTTGTTTGTCTGTTTGTTTTCACACAGAATCACAGAATCACAGAATGTCTAGGTTGGAAGAGACCTGCAAGATCACCGAGTCCAACCTCTGACCTAACACTAACAAGTCATCCCCTAAACCATATCCCTAAGCTCTACATCTAAACGTCTTTTAAAGACCTCCAGGGATGGTGATTCAACCACTTCCCTGGGCAGCCTATTCCAGTGCCTAATAACCCTTTCTGTAAAGAAGTTCTTCCTAATATCCAACCTAAACCTCCCCTGGCAGAACTTTAACCCATTCCCCTTTGTCCTGTCACCAGGCACGTGGGAGAACAGACCAGCTGCCACCTCTCTACAGCCTCCTTTCAGGTACCTGTAGAGTGCAATAAGGTCGCCCCTGAGCCTCCTCTTCTCCAGGCTAAATATTCCCAGCTCCCTCAGCCGCTCCTTGTAAGACTTGTTCTCCAGACCCTTCACCAGCTTCATAGCCCTTCTCTGGACTCGCTTAAGCACCTCCATATCCTTCTGGTAGTGAGGGGCCCAAAAGTGAACACAGTACTCGAGGTGCGGCCTCACCAGAGACGAGTACAGGGGGACAATCACATCCCTGGACCTGCTGGCCATGCTGTTTCTTATGCAAGCCAGGATGCTGTTAGCCTTCTTGGCTGCCTGAGCACACTGCTGGCTCATATTCAGCCGACTGTCAACCAAAACTCCCAGGTCCTTCTCTGACAGGCAGCTCTCCAACCACTCATCTCCCAGACTGTAGCTCTGTTTGGGGTTGTTGTGCCCCAGGTGCAGAACCCGGCACTTGGCCTTGTTGAACTTCATACCGTTGGCCTCGGCCCATCAGTCCAGCCTATCCAGATCATCTTGCAGAGCCTTCCTACTCTCGAGCAGGTCGACACACGCACCTAACTTGGTGTTGTCTGCAAACTTACTGAGGGTGCACTCAATCCCCTCATCCAGATCATCAATGAAGATATTAAAGAGGACCGGCCCCAGTACCAAGCCCTGGGGGACTCCACTAGTGACCAGACTCCAACTGGATTTGACTCCATTCACTAAGACTCTCTGGGCCCGGCCATCCAGCCAGTTTCTAACCCAACGAAGCGTGCGCCAGTCCAAGCCATGAGCAACCAGTTTCCTGAGGAGAATGCTGTGGGAAACGGTGTCAAAAGCCTTGCTGAAGTCAAGGTAGACCACATCCACAGCCTTTCCCTCATCCACTAAGCGTGTCACCTTGTCATAGAAGGAGATCAGGTTCATCAAGCAGGACCTGCCCTTCATAAACCCATGCTGACTGGGCCTGATCGCCTGCTTGCCCTGCAAGTGCCGCGTGATGATGCCCAGGATAATCTGCTCCATGAGCTTCCCTGTCACCGATGTTAAACTGACAGGCCTGTAGTTTCCCGGGTCAGTCCTCCGGCCCTTCTTGTAGATGGGCGTCACGTTTGCTAGCCGCCAGTCAACTGGGATCTCCCCTGATAGCCAGGACTGTTGATAAATGATGGTAAGCGGCTTGGCCAGCTCTTCCGCCAGTTCTTGCAGTATCCTTGGGTGGATCCCATCTGGCCCCATTGACTTGCGTACATCCAAGTGCTGTAGCAGGTTGCCAACCATCTCCTCGTAGATTGTGGGGGCCACATTCTGCTCCCCATCCCCTTCCACCAGCTCAGGGTACTGGGCATCCAGAGAGCAACTGGTTTTGCTGCTAAAGACTGAGGCAAAGAAGGCGTTAAGCACCTTGGCTTTTTCCTCATCTCTGGTAACTAAGTTACCCCCTGCATCCAGTAAAGGATGGAGATTCTCCGTAGTCCTCCTTTTGGTGTTGATGTATTTATAAAAACGTTTTTTGTTGTCTTTAACAGCAGTAGCCAGATTGAGCTCCAGATGAGCTTTGGCCTTTCTAATTTTGTCCCTGCACCGCCTCGCAACATCCTTGTAGTCCCTTTGAGTGGCCCACCCTATTTTCCAAAGATTATAAACCCTCTTTTCTCTCCTAAGCTCGAGCCACAACTCTCTATTCAGCCAGGCCAGTCTTCTTCCTCGCCGGCTCGTCTTTGGGCATGTGGGGACAGACCGCTCCTGAGCCATTAGGAATTCTTTTTTGAAGAGCACCCCACCTTCCTGGGCTCCTCTGCCCTTCAGAACCACCTCCCAAAGGACTCTGCCAACCAGCGTCCTAAACAGCTCAAAGTCAGCCCTCCGGAAGTCCAAGACAAAGGTCTTACTGGTCCCCTTCCTGACTTCGCCAAGTATTGAGAACTCTACCATTTCGTGGTCACTCTGCCCAAGACAGCCCCCGACCACCACATCTCCCACCAGTCCTTCTCTGTTAGTGAACAGAAGGTCTAGCGGGGCACCTCCCCTGGTAGGCTCACCAGCCAGCTGGGTCAGGAAGTTATCTTCCATGCTCTCCAGAAACCTCCTGGATTGCTGTCTCTGGGCTGTGTTATGCTTCCAGAATATGTCTGGGAAGTTAAAGTCCCCCACAAGAACAAGCGCTGACGATTTTGCAACCTCTGTCAGCTGTCTGTAGAATTCCTCGTCCACCCCTTCATCCTGGTTTGGCGGTCTGTAACAGACCCCCATCAGGATGCTTGCCTTGTTGGCCTCTCCGCTGATCCTAACCCAGAGGGACTCGACCTTGTCATTCCCAGCCTCAAGTTCAACGACATCAAAACACTCTCTAATATAGAGAGCCACTCCACCACCCCTTCCGTGCTCTTCCTTTATAATTAAGTGGAATTTATTGTATTTCTATCTGTATTTCATTGAGCACCACTGAGATGAGTCTGTCTGTGTCTTCCTGAATCCCCCTCCCATCATATGATACATGTTGATGAGATGCCCCTGAGCCTATTCTTTTTGAACTGAAATGTGCCAGCAATCTCAACATTTCCTCATGTTAGAACTAACATATCCTTAAACACTTTACTGGCCCTACCTTTAATGCAAAATGCAAACACAAAGGCAGATACTGCTTAAAGCTTCCAGGAGGAGCACCTCACAGAAAGATAAGTTTATATATATATATATATATATTTTAAAAAAAAAGGATGAATGGCTGGGTTAGTTAAATAGAAAGTCATGGGAAAAAAGGAAAACTGTGAACCAAAAGAAATGTTATTAAACCAGATAACATCTACTCAATGTTCAGACTTTTTTTTTCAGATATTTTCAGTAAAATATCTGGACAATGAAGAAAGTCTTTTGTATTCATAAGAATCTGACTAGTAAGTCAAAGAATAAACTTTTAAATTTCAAATGAAATACTGGAAAATATTTGAAAATTAGAATATTTGAAAAATATTTGACAAATTTGACAAAGTTAGAATAATTGACTTTTTTTTTTTTTTTTTTTTTTTTTTTTTTTTTTTTTTTTTCCCTACAGCTAGCTTCTAGGATATAAATAAGAAAAGTTTAAGTATTAAAAAGACTTTCTGAGAATCATAGTCACACATGTTCAATTAAACCAAGTATAATTAAGAGACATAGGTCATTAAGTGTCATAGGTCTTGCCTATCAAATTACATTACATAATTTAGCCCATAGGTACCCTTATAAAGTCTGTGGTAAAACATAGACAAAAATGCATTTAAACTTAACTTTGTAGAGGGCTAGCTCTGTATTAATGCCAGACATCATATCAGAATATTTAAGATTTTTCATTTCTAATTAGATCTTATTGCATCAGTTTATCCTTCCTATGCTTGTTTTCTGATTACAGTTAACAGGTCCTGCAGGTGAAAGTTGTTAGAAATACTTTACCAAGCCTAAATTAATAGTAAGAGAATTAATACGAGGTCTATTTCCAAAATAGAATCATAGAATATCCCGAGTCGGAAGGGACCCACAGGAACTGTTGAGTCCAACTCATGGCAAAAAAATATTTTGCTTCCAAATTCTACTGTCCCAGGGATTGTAAAAAAAAATGCTTTTATTGTGTTGTATTCATAAGTCTTAGAAGAAAATATGCTCTGCAGTGTATTCATATAATTTACTGTTTCCTATAGTAATTGGAAATACTTTTGAAATTTGACTTAGTAGACACTCTTAAGTTTACTTTGCTTGTGCATAAATTAAATAATGGATTAAGCTAGTTGTCTAGATTCCTAGACGTTCCAGTTCTAGATTATCTGGAATGTTCTTCTATGGGACATGTGACAGACTGAGTGACAGCCGACAAGGGTGACAACAGGATGAAGACCACCTAATTGGGGTGAAGAGGTGGATGAAGCCTTCTTTAATCAGATGAATTCTCTGGATCATGGCTTCTAGCTCTCATGGGGGATTTTAATGTCCCTGCATCTTCTGGAGTGGCAACCCAGTGAGATACAAGTGGTCCCGGAGAATTCTAGAGGTTTTTATGGATAATTTCTTGGTACAGGTTCTGAATGGGCTGAAAAGGTGATGCACTGACTCTGGTATTCGCTAATAAGGAAAAACTGTCTGAGGATTTGATAATCAATGATAGCAATGTGCCTTAGAGCAAAGATTAATAATATCCTGGGCTGCTATTAGGAAGAAAATTGTCCAAGATAAGTGATCCTTCTCCTCTCTACAGCCCAGGTGAAACTACATGTTGAGTGTCAGATCCAGATCAGGGCTCCACACTCCAGATCAGGGCTCCACACTACAGCAGAGACATGGGCACAGTGCAGCAAGTCCAGCAAAGAGATGCAAAGATAATTAAGGCATAGAGGTATTTATCATACAAGGGGAGGCTGGTAGAGCCTGGAAACTTGTTTCATCTGAAGAAGAGAAGGCTCAGGGGGATCTTATCCATGGGTATCTGATGGGAGAGGGATTCAAGAAAAAGGAGCTAGAGGTTTCTAGGTGGTATCCACTGAATAAACGAGACAAGGGGCACATTTTCAAGAAATTCTATTTAGGATAAGAAAACAAAGTTTGTTATTGTTGTTGTTGTTGTTGTTGTTGTTGTTTTTGTATGTGTGTGTGAGAGAGCGTGGTCAAACATTGGACTTTGGAGCAGGTTCCCCAAAGAGTTTGTGGGGTTCCTGTTTTGGGGGATACTCAAAACCTGAGTAGACATGCTCTGAGCAACATGTTCTAGCTGACCCTGTTTCAAGCAGGTAAACTTAACCTTTTGTAATTCTGCATATATAAGGAGAAAACATTTAATCATTAGGGCTGACAAGTATTAGCTCAAGTTACCCATAGAATTTTTGAAGAATCCATCTTTACAGTTTTTCAAGACCTAACTGAATAAAGCCTGAATAATCTGGTCTGATCTTGTGGCTGGCAGTGCTTTGAGACAGAGGTTAAACTAGATGTTCTCCTATATTCCCTTCCAACCTGAATTATCCTGTGATTCTATGAGAGAAACAGGCACATCCAGAGGAAATGTTATAACATCTGTCTTGAATGCTGTCTATAGAGTGGAAGGGACTGCTTCTGAAAGTTACTCTTTCCATTCATCACAGAGGTATCTTGGATCAATACTTAGGTGGCTAGTGTCAAGTTGAGTGAGAACTATCCAGTGTGCCTAAGTAGGTGATCCTTTCTGAACAGGATTCATCCTTTGCAGCATTTTAAACATCACATACAATTTTCCATATTTTAAACTTACGCCATTTTATTTTACCAGTTTCATTAATTAAGTTTTCTTTCAAAATAATTTATTGTATCTTTGTACTTTGTTCTCTCAGCTAAGAATCACAGAATCATAAAACGATTTTGTTTGAAAAAGACTTCTGGAGGACACCTGCTTTGAAGGTCTAGGTAGTTAGCTAGCAAATTATTTGAAATTACAGCCAATCTACATCTCTTCTTTTTGGTAGATACCTCACAATTGTGAATGCAACGATTGGCTGTAGGTGATTTAATGGTATATATTTCAGTAAGAATCACAGTAGAGGTCACAGTGTATGAAGCAATAAATGTCTTGTATAGCTCCAATAAACATGATGTCTGTCTGAGTAAACCACAAACTTCCCTGGGATCTCTGCCATTGGAAGTAACAGTCAAATCTATTAAAAACAACAACAACAACAATAAAAAATCACAACCAACAACAAAAAGCACACATGAAAAAATAGCAGGAAATATTTATTTTAAGAGCCTCTTGCTTATGACCCCTGGTCATCTGTGTCTGAGAAAAGTTTTCAGAAACTGTAAATCAAAATCTTCAGTCTGGCAACAGTTTGTTACTCTCCAAGGATAGATTTTTGCATATTAGAAGTTCTGAAAGTTCAGGTCTATATTCTCGTTTGAAAAATGGAAGATTTGTCTGACCTTTAAATTATGCAGTTCAGATAAATGATGTAGTTCAGGCTAAAAAGATTAGACAATGTTAATGAGGATTCCATTTCTTAGTATTTGTACCTATAAAACAATTTTCTCCCTCTTCAAACTTGAACTGTGAATTATTGTTTGAAATTGATTAATATGTTCTCCACTCCCATTATCTATTTGATTTTTCCACAGAGTAAAAAATTGCTTTTACCATAATGTATGCATAGCATTACAGGATCATTTATATGTTTTAGGCAGAATCATTATATAATTTTAGCCAATGCATATTATTAGTCAACTGCCAAATTGATACAATTAGAAACACATATTCATATTTGGTCAAGTGGACCAAGAATAGAGATAACTATTCACTGCATAGAAATAATCAAAGGGATAATTCAAAAACAAATCAACAAACAAAGAAGGGATAATTCAAAACAAATTGACAAACAAACAACAACATAAAAGCAGTTCCAAGAAGTTATATCTGTTGCTTAAACAAACAAACAAACAAAAACTTTTTAAAAAGTTCTCAAACCTCATATTTTTTTGAAAAAAAAAAAAAAAAGGAAAAATATACATTTAAGTATCAGTTTTGATAAAGAGTTTTTCCTTCCTTCTGCTATCTCTTTTTCCCCTTGTCGTGACAAGTATAGCAACTACCTAACAATATGTTAAGTGTTAAGTGCAAAGTATTGAAAAGTGGATGGATTCACTAGAGCAGTTTGCCAGGGCTGTGACTATAACAAAACAATTAAGGGCAAGTCAGCAACATGTTCCTTTAACAATACCTTTCCTGTGTGCATAACATGATAGATGAAGGTGCACATGTATCTTAATATCATATAGGTTTTATGCTGGTACTGCGTTGTATTGTTTTGGTCAAGAAAGCATAGATATCTACTTACCATGGGAACTGGCAGAATATCACAGAATCACAGAATCACAGAGTCACAGAATTTCTAGGTTGGAAGAGACCTCAAGATCATCGAGTCCAACCTCTGACCTAACACTAACAAGTCATCCCCTAAACCATATCCCTAAGCTCTACATCTAAACGTCTTTTAAAGACCTCCAGGGATGGTGACTCCACCACTTCCCTGGGCAGCCCGTTCCAATGTCTAACAACCCTTTCGGTAAAGAAGTTCTTCCTAAGATCCAACCTAAAATTCCCCTGGCGCAACTTAAGCCCATTCCCCCTCGTCCTGTCACCGGGCACGTGGGAGAACAGACCAACCCCCACCTCGCTACAGCGTCCTTTGAGGTACCTGTAGAGAGCGATAAGGTCACCCCTGAGCCTCCTTTTCTCCAGGCTGAACAATCCCAGCTCCCTCAGCCGTTCCTCGTAGGACTTGTTCTCCAGGCCCCTCACCAGCTTCGTCGCCCTTCTCTGGACTTGTTCAAGCACCTCCATGTCCTTCTTGTAGCAAGGGGCCCAAAACTGAACACAGTATTCGAGGTGCGGCCTCACCAGAGCCGAGTACAGGGGGACGATCACCTCCCTAGCCCTGCTGGTCACACTGTTTCTTATACAGGCCAGGATGCCTTCTTGGCCGCCTGAGCACACTGCTGGCTCATATTCAGCCGACTGTCAACCAAAACTCCCAGGTCCTTCTCTGACAGGCAGCTCTCCAACCACTCATCTCCCAGACTGTAGCTCTGTTTGGGGTTGTTGTGCCCCAGGTGCAGAACGCAGCACTTGGCCTTGTTGAACTTCATGCAGTTGACCTCAGCCCATCGGTGCAGCCTATCCAGATCCTCCTGCAGAGCCTTCCTACCCTCGAGCAGATCGACACACGCACCTAACTTGGTGTCATCTGCAAACTTACTGAGGGTGCACTCAATGCCCTCGTCCAGATCATCGATGAAGATATTAAAGAGGACCGGCCCCAGCACCGAGCCCTGGGGAACGCCACTAGCGACCGGCCTCCAACTGGATTTGACTCCATTTACCACGACTCTTTGGGCCCGGCCATCCAGCCAGTTTCTAACCCAACGAAGCGTGCGCCAGTCCAAGCCAAGAGCAGCCAGTTTCCTGAGGAGAATGCTGTGGGAAACGGTGTCAAAAGCCTTGCTGAAGTCAAGGTAGACCACATCCACAGCCTTTCCCTCATCCACCCAGCGCGTCACCTTGTCTTAGAAGGAGACCAGGTTCGTCAAGCAGGACCTGCCCTTCATAAACCCATGCTGACTGGGCCTGATCGCCTGCTTGTCCTGCAAGTGCTGCGTGATGACTCTCAAGATAATCTGCTCCATATATATATGATGATCTATATCATATCATCATATATATATGATGATATGATATGATGATCTATATCATATCATCATATATATATGATGATCTGCTCCAATATATATATGATGTGAATGAGATCTGGGTATTTAATAATGATTAAGAGAACATGTAGTGATAATACTGTATGCAGAAGTGTGATGAATCAGAATACAGAAAAATGGTAATTCTCCAGAGCTGTTTTAGTGCTTGAACAGACTGCAATTAAAATATGGAGCTAGACTGAAAATGTGAATGCTTTGAGATCACTGGAACATCAGTCAAAATGAACAAAAATTAGTTAGTGATCTAGGAACACAGGATATCCTAGCTTTCAGAACTTGCAATTTTGCCAAGCATAGCAAAATATGTTTTACTCTGAGTTAAGAATCTGTTTTTATAATTAACCATTTTAGTTAGTTTAAACCCTTTACAGGAGTTAAAAACTCTATGTAGATTTCTCCTTATCAGCTGGCTTTGTTGTTGACTTGTTCCAGTTCTGTGAAGTTATGATTCTTAATAGTTTTTTGTTTTGTTTTGTTTTGTTTTGTTTTTGTTTGTTTGTTTTTTCTTCCACGTGTGCATTTCTTTTATGAAATAGCTTTGGAACTATCAAGAATAGATGTTAATGCAATATATGTGTACTTGTATGCTATATTGATATGTTAATGTAGCAATTATAGTCATTCTGAGAACTCTTGGGAACAATGGCAGGAATTTAACATTACACATACACCATCTCTTTTTATAACCCTCTACACATACTGTTTTCCTGCCACAATTTCTAACTCATTTTCAGTATTCTAAATATGTAATTACCATTTTAGAAGCTACAAGGACATAGAGAAGCTATAGCTGTCTGTGTCTGATACCTTCCCTGGAACCTGCTTACCAGAAAGAAGTACATTGACTATTTTAAATATCTTGAATTTTACTCTAAAACAGGCTTTATTTTCATGTCATCTCTAAAACTGCCAGTCTGGTCTCCTGACTTAAATACTTCACCTTTCTTGTCAGCCTTACTCTGAGCCACTTTTGAATTCTGGCTGGTCCCTTTATAAATCTAAGTAATTTCGTATTCCTTGATTTCAACCTGTGATATGTTTACCTACATGCTGACAGAGGGTCCAGATGTATGGAGGGAAGTACAGGGAAATGAGTTCGGTCACTTCTTTGTACTAGTGGATACCTGACATGACGAGTCCAACTAGTCCTTCTTCCTATGCTGTAGATACCTGAATTCTGCCTTCTTTCCTATCATTAAGTTCTTTTTTGCCTCTTCCCATGAATTTTAATTATCTTCTCAATATCCATATTCCTTTACCACCTTCTTTCTTAGTACCTTCACCTCCATCCATTGGTTTTCATTTATTCATTTTAAAAATAGTTTGACAGTCTGTTAAATATCCTGTGATGCTTAAAGGTACACAAGCTGGTTACAGCTAGGGTTTAATCTGTGCAGTTTCAATACCAATTCAATGTGAAGGTTTATACTCAGTCCTTAAGGCTGTTACAGTTGTGTCCTCTGAGCTAGCAAGAATAAAGCTGAACTTCCATTTTGTCTCTATCTCCAGAATTCAAAATGTAGGTAATAATATTTGAAAACTAGTGTCAAGATTAAACTGTAGTTTATTTCTAACCGTGACTTTCCATTGTTTTGTTTCTTATTTATACCTTCTTTATATACTGGGTAGTGCAAATAATTTTCCAGCCTCTGTCTTGACACAGACTCTAGCTAGAGCCAGTACTAAGGAAGATTTTTTGAATAAACTTCGTAAGAAACAGTCATAACACAACCTCTGCACGTCGGATAACTAAATGTTAATATTACGAAATATCTAGCATTAGCTCAAGACAGTTCATATATATCATACAAAGTTAACCAACTGAATTAGAATGAAGATTGTGTCTGTGTGGGTTGAATCTCATTGCTTGTACTTCCACTTGTGGTGCAAGTCAGTGAACATTTCCCCTTTAACCATGGCTAGTTTGTGATGCTGTCTTCTCCAGAATGTTTATAAACATAAAAAAGGACTGAGACAATGTCTGTTTTACCTATTAATCTGTCTTCATGTCAATCCACATATTTTGTCACATTTACCTACTTGCCTGGGGTGTCAGGCAGAAAGAGTGCCATGTTTGTTCCCTCATTAGTGACTTACTGTCTCAGCTGGCCTGTGAGAAGGAAGAAGCTGGGCTGTCTCTGCTTGTACTTTATGCAAGTCTTGTGCATAGGTGCTGCTGAAGGCAGTGCAGTTTGTGTCAGTCTGTGCAACCAGCCCTGTCAGTGTCCTGTCTCTGTCTGTCTGCCTGGGATACATGCTCAGCTTTGCTACTGGTTAAGTCTGCAAAGAGGAAAGTGGCAGCTGCATCTTCCAGCCTAGAGAGAGAGACCCTGAGTACCCTGGACACTGGGCTGGGCTCCAGTGTCTAGAAAAGAGGAATCTCCAGGCCTGGAGCTCCTGGTTACAGTGGACACTCATAACATTTCTTAACAGTGTGTATTATATATGACTATTATTTATTTATAAGCAAAATAAAAAAAAAATAAAGCATCTTAAAAGGTTAGAAATTGTCAAAACAGGTTTGCATTAGCCAAGCCAATAGAATTATACTGAATTATTGCTAGAATATTAAAAACAAACTAATAAAAAACATTAATCGTTATCTAGTATAGCTGTATCACATTTTACTAATTAAAGGATGATTTTATATTTTCTGATGACAAAATATAAATAAACAAGGTGATGTGTCTAGGTGAGTTATCTTCAACAATTACATAATAATCCTTCAATGCTTTTTATTTATTTATTTATTTATTTATTTATTTATTTATTATTAATGACAAGAGTACAATAGTAACTGGGGATCCTAAGATAGAATTTTCTAACACATGCATGTATGTAGTGTGGATTTAATGGCAATTTGGCAATCCTTCTCTATACTTTGTATAACTTTGTTGTTTTGTTACCTATTTTTATTCCTGATTTTTTTCCATTATGGGACAGACAATTTACAGGAATATTTGACTAACTCCAAAACTGTTGCTTAGGATGGCACTTGGAAGGGAAGAACTACTTAGAAGGGTAGAACTAAATTTGTTTGCTTTGTTTGTTTGTTTTGTGAGAATTAAAAAAAGATAGTCAGAGAAATTGCTTTTCCTTATTCTTCCTTCCCAGCCCAAGGCAGACAAATAACTTAGACTTGATCATGGTCTCATAATTCTAACCTTCTTCCTCTATGGCTCTCCATCCTTGAAAGAGGCAGAGAAAAAAAACAAAAAACAAAAAACAAAAACAAACAAACAAACAACAACAAAAAAAAAACAGCAGCAACAACAAAGAAAAGTGATAGTCATCAGAAAGGACAACTTCAACAAACAAGGCTCTTACAGCATTATCTTTTTTTCTTTCATACAACCCTTTTGCCCTTTTAATGAGATCATAGAATCTTAGAATCATAAAATGGTTTGGTTTGGAAGAGATCTTAAAGATAATTTAGTTTCAACTCTACTGCTGTAGTCAGGGGTGCCACCCCTGTGACAAGGTGGCCTGGATCAGAGTGGCCCCATCTAACCTGGACTTCAACACTTCTAGGGATGGGGCATCCTCAGTTTCTCTGGGCAACCTATTCCAGTGTCTTACTACCATTACCGTGCAGGATTTCTTCCCAGTGTCTAATCTAAATCTATCTATTTAAGACCATTCCCCAGTCTGCAGTATGGATTGATTATTTTAATTAGCCAGCATGTTATGAAGGCAGTGTGCTATTTTTTTGTCAGAATTTGGCTTCCAGACTTTTACAAAAGTGAACATTATTCCTGAATTTGTAGAAAATATCTACTAACAATGGATAAACTTTGAGAACATGTAACTAATCATAAAGAACAATAATAAAAATGCTATCAAGAAAAATGGGTTTATTAATTTGAACGAGAATTTGTCTACATTTAAAACATAAAGATTGCTAGATGCAACCAATTACTATTTTTATATATAGGTTAAGAGACTACCAAGTGCAAAATTGTTTCACTTGTCTGTTAGACTCTCCTGCACAGCACACGAGGAAATCAGAGGAGTACTTTAGCTGACTCACTGCTCTCACAAAGGTTTAAATGTACTAAAACAATCTAGGTATTGTCATCTCATTTCTTTCTATGCACCCATTCTATTGTCTAGTTATACCTATTTTTTCCCCCTAATGTTTAATTAAAGGTTTTAATCCCAATAAGTGCTAATGTTATGTTTATTTACTGTACTCTGTTTACCTGTAATTTGTTTATGAGATTTCATGTGGGTATGTGCCTTACTGAAGTTAAAAAACAAACATGAGAACATATGCTTTCCTCAGACCCTTTTTCATGTTTCTTTGGTCAGTTATCTAGAGTAAAGAAGAAATTTGATTTCATTGACATTATTTGATCTTGATAAATCTCTTAGTCATTTCTTTCAATCTTATTATCTTCTTGTTGTTTACAAATGGATTGTTTAATAATCTGTCCTGGTATCTTTTCAGGTACCAAAAATGCCTATAATTCCCAGAAGTAAATCCCCCATATACTTTATCCTTTTAAAACACAAATACTATACTTTCTACTTGTTTTGAGATTTCATTCTTCATCCATGAATTCTTCTCAATGGCTCCGAAATGTATTTGGCTACCTTCTTTAAATATAACAAAATTTATCAGAACCTGCTATCTCAGATACCTTTATCTACATCACCTCTTTCGTCATTCAGGCCTATGTTTTTACAGTAGTTTTACTTGTTAAACATTTCACCACAGTCAAACTTTTCTGACAAGAATGAAGTTAAAAAGAAGTTTATGCTTTCAATCTTCCTTTTGTCATCTACTACTTGTTTATTTTTCCCATTCAATAGTCAGAGTATGCTTTCCTGGTAACAATTAAAGAATCCTTTTACTGTTATATGAGGCAGATTCACAAGCTTTAAGTCATTTTTCTTCCTTTGCCTGTCTGACATTTTTCCACTCTACATTCACATTTTGCTTTTACACTTCCCCTGATTTGTACATTCTTTTTTCTGTTTTTGATGGTATGATTTCTTTTTAACTCCAGGTCACTGAAGATTCTTTTTGCATTGTGAATCCTGGAAATTGCCAGTTGTCCTGAAACTTAATTTTTTAATTTTAATTTTTCCTTAAAAATCCTTCCCTCTGGACCATAATAACCAGTTTCTTGAGTCTGCTGAAGTCGTCCATTTTTAAAACCCATTCTCACATTTTTGCCACTGTCATTCCTTTCTTACCTCACAGTCACAGACTCTATCATTTCATTTTCACTTTCACCCTAATTGCCTTCTACCTTTAAATTCTGAATCAGTTCATCCAGTTAATTAGAATAAAATCTATTGTCAACCCCAAAATGGTAAAAAATGCATGAGTCAGACCCCCAAAATGTGCAAGGTTGTTATTGAAAAGGAAATTTTAGTTTCTTTACATTTGTCTTCTGTCTTTACAGCCCCTAGGGTGCTCTTAGGTTAATTTAATTTAATTTTATTTTATTTTTAATGCATTTCTCTGACATCAGGAGGCCTAGCAACCTACTTTTTTAAAAAGTGAAAATATATATATATATATATTTATTTTCAAACTCCATGGCTTTAATAATGATCATCATGAAACTCTCCACAAAGTTAGGATTTTCTATATTAAATTAATTGATGACTTGTGAAAAAGTATTATTGTATGAGTATTTGCAGTCTCCTGCTCCTGTGTTTGCTGTATTTGGTTATTGAAAAACTCCCTTTCTTCAGCTATTTTTCATTTCTTACACTGAAAAACAGCTGAATCTCTTATTCCCCCACAAGTAGTTTTTGCTAAATCATGTGTCCTAAAGCTTTCAATAAACTCAGATGCTGAAGGCAGTAATAGTGGCATTAACCTTTAACATAACATAAAATTCAATGTAATGAAATTAAATAAAACACAAAATGGTGGTAGGGTCTAATTTGTTGTTGTGTATAATTACGCAAAAAGGTCTTGTGGTCTCATGAATAAAAGAAACTGTTGTAGCATGATGGTATAAATTAATTGTATCTAACTGCTCTTAATGGGACTTTTAAATTTATTTATTTTATTTTATTTTATTTTATTTTTATTTTATACTGTAGTTATAATCATTTGTGAAACAAAGGATTATTTGTCCTACACTACAAAAATTGTAGCCAACAGTTTCTGCTGAGTTTGATATTCAGTTGACGTAATGGATTTTAGTTTTATTTTAAATTAGTAGTGGTTGAGTCACCATCCATGGAGGTCTTTAAAAGATGTTTAGATATGGAACTTAGTGATACGGTTCAGTGGAGGACTTGTTAGTGTTAGGTCAGAGGTTGGACTCGGTGATCTTGTAGGTCTCTTCCAACCTAGATGATTTTGTGATTCTGTAAAAGTTTTTGAAGGCAACATCCAATAATGAATCTAGCAGTTTGAACAAAATTTGGTTGGACATGGATTGCTTTGCAAAGGTCACAAATATTTGGCAAGACTGTAAATTTTATTTTAAGAGTTACTAAAGTACTAGTTCCAATTAACCCACTACATGCCAAAAAGCTGGACATCCTTGTTCTACTTCTACTTCCTTCCAAGTAAATGGCTAAACTTCCACTATGTTTTGTGCTTAGGGGGTTGAAATGCAAGATATGGCCTCATGTCATTCTTTGGTGTAAACCCAAGCTGCTACCTGTAATTTGATTGATCATGTTTACAGATCTGTTTTACTCTCAATTTATGCTGTGTTGCAGCAACATTATGTCACTGCAACATCATCCTACCGACACCTTTTTTGAAAAAAAAAAATCACAAAGTTGGATGTGATTTATATGCAAACTTCAATTAACATGCTTTCAGAATGATGAGGATAACAGCCATCAGTGGTGGTTTTACCGTGCTAGGCAGCTGAACACCACAACCGCTTTCTCACTCCCCCTCCTCAGATGAGGAGGGGAAGAAGTAAAGGAAAGAACAACTCACGGGTTGAGATAAGGATAATTTAACTAAAGGGAAAAAAATATTTATATTAAAAAAATATTATTAATTAACAATTCAACTAAAGGGAAAAAAGAGAAAGGGGAAAGGGAGGGGGAAAGGGAACAGCAAAACAAAACAAGTAAAGGCTATGTGGAAGTGCAGAGGAAAGAAATTATTCTCTACTTCCCACAAATGAGCGATGCCTGACCACGTCCTTGAAGCAGGGCCTCAAGGCATGAAGCCGGTGTTCGCGAGGATGACAGATGTTTTCGCAATGAAAGCCCACCCCTCTCCTCTTCCTTCTTCTTCCACCTTCTATTGCTGAGTGTGACATTATATGGTATGGAATATCTCTTTGGTTGGTTTGGGTCAGCTGCCCTGGTGATGTTTCTTTCTCACTTTTTGCCCACCCCTCAGGAGGGTTAGAGAAAGTCCTGATACTGTGCCAGCACTTCTCAGCAGCAGACACAACACTAGTGTGATAACACTGCTGTTCTAGCTACAAGTGCAGACCATGGCACTGTATGGGCTGCTGCAGGGAAAGTTAACATCCCAGCCAGACCCAGTACAACTGTCAACATCCTTCATGGACCAAGATGGAAGCTTTCAGCCAGTGAAGGCAGCTGGAAGGAGATAGAGACCACATGTTGTCCCAGAACTTTATAGTCAGTATACACATGATTAATAAAGTTTTGCTAGTCTGATGATGCGGTACTGATTTAATAATGAATGTATATTTATATAACCATTTACAAACAGCTTTTTGCCAGGTGCGATAAAACATAGGTCCACAGTGCAAGTCCAATGATTTGTTTAACCAAAAATTATATAACTTCCTATTACTGTGTTTTTATGTTTATGAGTTATTTAGTTGTTTTCGTCCTTCACATATTGAAAATTTTTTTCCATGTCAATATATAGCAACAATGAAAAAATAAAGCAAAACAAAACTAAACAAAAAATCAGTAAATCAAGCAGATATCCTATCAATAAATCACAGAATATTATGAATGGAATTTTATTCCTCCAAAATTTAAACTACAGGAATGCCATTAGGTAATAGGTGTAGTGTAATTATCAGCAGAATATACAGTAAATATATTCCCGAATAAGGCTATCAAATGAAAGCGTATCATGCAGACAGATTTATCCTACAGTGATAAACAAAAAAATAATATAAGTGATTCCGTGATTCTGGGCTGTGTTTTGGAAAATATCATTATATGTTTAAAATTCAGGATCTAATGTTTTATAACTGCAGAACAATATACTTTAAAGAAAGAACTAAGTTCATAATAACAGCAAGTGGATCAATGAAGTGAAAATGATTGCCATGTCTGTCCTTCCTGATTGGGGATCACAGATCTTCATGTTCATTAAGAATATCTTTAGATTGTCATGAATATCTGTAATGCTAGGACTTCACTCATAAGCAAAGACAGCTTGGTGGCTCTTGACAATCCAAAGCAGAGTGTTCATGGGGACATTTAGATGAGTAGCTGTACTGTGGTGCTTATTCTGTATGCACATTTATGAATTGAAGGCATGCTTGCTTAATGGGTAATAATTTAAATATTACTAGTAAAAAAAAAAAAAAAATGGTGCAAATACTTGTAGCCATGTGTCCTTCAGTAATCTGAAGTTATGAGATGTCATTGAAAAAATATTACAGATTTACACATATATATAAACTCTTAGGAACACCATTAATGCTCACAGAATTTAAAGTTTTGAGAAAGCTGGGAGTAGATATTGGGAAAAATACAGCATGAAGGACTGGAATAAGTTCCTTCAACAGTGACTAACACAACTGAGAAAAATCTGGAAGAGGTAAATAACACATGAAGAGAAGTTAGAGTGAGAGATTGTTGCAAAAATTAGATTAGTCTGAAAGAGCTATATTACACTAATTGTACATAGTGTACATTCTGTTTAAGAGAAACCATTCAGCAAACACTTATTACTGTAGAAGTATTTATACCACCTATATTTTGGGGCTTTTCTTGGACCCTTTTGTTCTGGAAGTGTCCTGGTTTCAGTTAGGACAGAGTTAATTTTCCTCCTAGTAGCTGGTATGGTGCTATGTTTTGGATTAGGATGAGAAGAGTGCTGTTAACATGCTGATGTTTTAATTGTTGCAGAGCAGTTGTTACAGAGCAATTGTTGCAGAGCACCAAGCCAAGGACTTTTCAGCTCCTCCCTCTGTCCTGCCAGTGGGCAGGCTAGGGGTGCAGCAAGAGCTGGGAGGGGACAGAGCCAGGACAGCTGACCCAAACTGGCCAAAGGGCTATTCCATACCATCTGACATCATGCTAAACAATATATAGCGGGGCTAGCTGGGGTGGGGGGGCCAGCTGCTCAGGGATAGGCTGGACATCAGTCACCGGATGGTGAGCAATTGCATTGTGCATCACTTGTTTCATACACTTTATT
Organism: Nettapus auritus; assembly: GCA_011076525.1. Classification (NCBI taxonomy): domain Eukaryota; kingdom Metazoa; phylum Chordata; class Aves; order Anseriformes; family Anatidae; genus Nettapus; species Nettapus auritus. The sequence continues at coordinate 165,084,959 of CM021765.1, forward strand.
ATTATTATTATTATTTCCTATCTTAATAAACTGTCTTTATCTCAACTCTCGTTTCACTTTTCGGTTTCTCTCCCCCATCCCAGACAGGGAAGGGGGAGGGTGAGCGAATGGCTGGTTAGCTGCCAGACGTGTTAAACCACAACAGTCCTTTTGGTGCCCAACATGGGGCTCGAAGGGTTAAGATAACAACAGGTCTGATCAGAGTGTGTTAAACTAAAATTGGTATAAGTATTAGATATGCTTAATAGTTGCTAGTCATAACGTTGATTGCTTTAATCTCAAGTCTGCTGTGCCTGTATTCCAAATTAAGTTTTATAGCATGTTGCTTTCTGTATGTGATTCCTGTCATGCTGTTTATCCTTTCTGGGCCCTGGTTTAAGATCGTTATGGTACTGTGTGGTGTAACAATAGCTTATGATATGATGAAATGTCTGGTCGTGACTCTAACCTGGTATTTGTACTCAGCACTGTCATCGACTCTATACTTTGGAGGCCATATCTAGGAAACTATTAGCAATTACACCTATTGTCTTTCTGTGGAGGGGAAAGGGGAAGATATTTTTTCCTACTGTTCCCTTCCCCTTTCTCCTTCACCACCCTCTTATCCTCCGAGCTAGTTACGCTAGTTCTCCAAGATGTTGAATATCCTTGCGATACTCAGACCAGCATGTTCTTGTTGTTATGTCTCCTGAATATGCTTCAGGTTTTGCTTAAGGTTAAACAACTACTTAGGAAACTCATCCAGAGACCTGTCCTGAGGCAGGATAGTTGTGAGTGGCAGGGAGTGTGGGAGGATATGGGCAGGTTTCTAGAGCAGTGGGCACCTCCCATGTTTTGGATATTCACACCTGAACAACTGCAAAATCCTAAAAAACTGGTAAAATGCTTGAAAAAAGGGTGTCATGACTCTGGCAGTTCCAAAGAGACACAATTCACTGTAACGTGCTGGGGTCTGCCCTATGCCTATCGAGCTGCAACTGATGCGACTATCAACCTAGTGACAGACCCTGCGGCCACTCCAAGTTCTGTGACAGGCCCAACGGCCACACCAACCCCTACGATGGACCCTGCAGCCTCTCCACCTCCCAGAGCTGTTCCAGCCCCTGCAGCCAATCCAGCTCCTGCAGCCACTCCAGCTCCTGCAGTCGCTCCAGCTCCTGTGGCTGGGTCAGAAAAACGAGCTGTAGCAGTGCAAGTTGCCCCTGTAGACAAGGTGAAAAAATGGTATAGAGACTCAGGTCGTTTAGAATGCAGAGAGTCTTCTGCTAGGTCTAGGTATAGAGAAGATGAGGCTGGGCCATCAGGGATGTAGGAGGATGAAGATGAGGATGTCGAAATATCAACAGTAACTACCTGAAATCTATACCAGTGTGAGCTACGAGATGTGCAAAAAGATTTTGGTTGCTGCATAGGTGAGTGGCTTGTAACCTGGCTGCTCCGGTGCTGGGACACCGGAGCCAGTTGTGTGGAATTAGAGGACAGGGAAGCCAGGTGGCTGGGTTCCCTTGCTAGAGACACAGGCATTGACAAAGCAATTGGAGATGGAGCACGATCTTACAGCCTCTGGAGGTGTCTCCTGTCAGCTGTGAGGGAAAGGTATCCCTTCAAGGAGGAACTTGTATGTCTACCAGGCAAGTGGACCACTATGGAGAAAGGAATCCAATACCTCAGGGAATTAGCCATACGGGAGGTGATTTATGAGGACTCAGACAATGGACAAACATCCACATATCCAGATGAAGTCAACTGTACACGACCCATGTGGCGGAAGTTTGTACGGAGTGCACCATCATCATATGCCAGCTCATTGGCAATAATGGCCTGGAAAGAGGATGAGGAACCCACAGTGGATGAAGATGCTAAACAATTCCAGCAGTACGAAGAAAGGCTCTCCTCTTCCCTACAGGCCTGCATCTTAGCTGTGGAGAAACTTTCTGAAAGCATCCATCAACTAAAAGAGAATACTTTGCAGAGACTTTCTGAAAAGGTCCACCAACTTGAAGAGAGATTACTTTCCTCCCCACCTAAAAAAAACAGTGTCTCACCTATTAGGTGTAAGCCCTCATCCATTCAAGGAAGACGATTTGGTGGGTACACACCCCGTGCCACCCTGTGGTTTTACCTATGTGACCATGGAGAGGACATGAGAAAATGGAATGGAAAATCTACAGCGACCCTAGAAGCATGGGTACATGAGTTGCAAAAGAAAACAATCGGGAAAAAGGGGTTCTCTGAGAAGTTTGCTGCTCCAACTTCCAGCAGGCAGTCCTTTAAACACAGAAACGAAGATTCTGACCAGGACTAGAGGGGCCCTGCCTCCAGCCAGGGGGAGGAAAGGGATAATCGAGTTTATTGGACTGTGTGGATTCGATGGCCTAGCACGTCGGATGCACAGAAGTGTAAAGCTTTAGTAGACACGGTGCACATTGTACTCTGATGCCATCAATCTATAAAGGACCAGAACCCATCCGTATTTATGGAGTGATGGGGGGATCCCAGCAGTTAACTGTATGGGAAGCTGAAGTGAGTCTAACTGGGAATGAATGGCAAAAGCACTGTATTGTAACTGGCCCGGATGTTCTGTGCATCCTTGGCATAGACTATCTTAGAAAAGGATATTTCAAGGACCCAGAAGCGTTCCCGTGGGCTTCTGGCATAGCTGCCTTAGAGACAGAGGGCATTAAACAGTTGTCTACCTTGCCCGCTCTCTCAGAAGACCCTTCTGTTGTGGGGTTGTTGAGGGTCGAAGAACAGCAAGTGCCAATTGCTACCACAACTGTGCACCGGTGGCAATATCGCACCAACCAAGACTCCCTGATTCCCATCCATAAGTTAATTTGTCAACTGGAGAGCCAAGGATTGATCAGCAAGACTCATTCACCCTTTAATAGTCCCCGAAAGTCTAATGGTGGGTGGAGACTAACAGTGGACTATCGTGGCCTGAACAAAGTCACACCACCACTGAGTGCTGCAGTGCTGGACATGCCAGAACTCCAGTATGAACTGGAATCAAAGGCAGCCAAGTGGTATGCCACAACTGATATTGCTAATGCATTTTTCTCCATCCCTCTAGCAGCAGAGTGCAGGCCACAGTTTGCCTTCACTTGGAGGGGTGTCCAATATATGTGGAATCGGTTGCCCCAGGGGTGGAAACACAGCCCTACCATTTGCCATGGACTGATCCAGTCTGTGCTGGAGCAGGGGGAAGCTCCTGAACACTTGCAGTACATCGATGATACAATTGTGTGGGGTGACACAGCAGAGGAAGTTTTTGAGAAAGGGAAGAAAATAGTCCAAATCCTTCTGAAGGCCGGTTTTGCCATAAAACAAAATAAAGTTAAAGGACCTGCAGGAGAGATCCAGTTTTTAGGAATAAAATGGTAAGATGGACGTCGTCAAATCCCAATGAATGTGATCAACAACAGCTATGTCTCCACCAACTAGCAAAAAAGAAACACAAACTTTCCTAGATGTCGTGGGGTTTTGGAGAATGCACATCCCAAATTAGTCTGATTGTAAACCCGCTCTACCAAGTAACCCGTAAGAAGAACGATGTTGAACAGGACCCTGAGCGAGGACTAGACTTTGAACAAATTGAGCAGGAAATAGTTCATGCGGTAGCCCTTGGGCCAGTCCGAACAGGACCAGATGTGATGAATGTGCTCTACACCGCAGCCGGGGAGAATGGCCCCACCTGGAGCCTCTGGCAGAAGGAACCTGGGGAAACTCGAGGTCGACCCCTAGGGTTCTGGAGTCGGGGATACAGAGGATCTGAGGCCCGCTACACTCCAACCGAAAAGGAAATATTGGCAGCATATGAAGGAGTTTGATCTGCTTCAGAAGTGGTCGGTATGGAAGCGCAGCTCCTCCTGGCACCCCGACTGCCAGTTCTGGGCTGGATGTTCAAAGGAAGGGTCCCCTCTACACATCATGCAACTGATGCTACATGGAGCAAGTGGGATGCACTGATTACTCAGCAGGCTCGAAAAGGAAACCCAAGTCACCCTGGAATCTTGGAAGTTATTATGGACTGGCCAGAAGGCAAATACTTTGGGACTTCATCAGAGGAGGAGGTGGTCTGTGCTAAAGAAGCCCCACTGTACAACAAACTACCAGAAGATGAGAAGAGGTATGCCCTGTTCACTGATGGGTCCTGTCATATTGTGGGAAAACATCGGAGATGGAAAGCTGCTGTATGGAGTCCTACACGACAAGTTGCTGAAGCTACTGAGGGAGAAGGTGAATCGAGTCAGTTTGCAGAAGTGAAAGCCATCCAACTGGCTTTAGATATTGCTGAACGAGAAAAATGGCCAGTTTTCTATCTCTATACTGATTCATGGATGGTAGCAAATGCGCTGTGGGGGTGGTTACAACAATGGAAGCAGAACAACTGGCAGCGCAGAGGCAAACCCATCTGGGCTGCTGCGTTGTGGCAAGATATTGCTGCCCGGGTAGAGAACCTAGTTGTAAAGGTACGCCATGTAGATGCTCATGTGCCCAAGAATCGGGCTACTGAAGAACATCAAAACAACTAGCAGATGGAACAGGCTGCTAAGATTGAAGTGGCTCAGGTAGACCTGGACTGGCAACATAAGGGTGAATTATTTATAGCCCGATGGGCCCATGACACTTCAGGCCATGGAGGCAGAGATGCAACATACAGATGGGCTCGTGACTGAGGGGTGGACCTGACCATGGACGCTATAGCACAGGTTATTCATGATTGTGAAACACGTGCCGCAATCAAGCAAGCCAAATGGTCAAAGCCATTTGGCTTTGGTATTGGGGAAGAGGGATGAAATACAAATATGGAGAGGCCTGGCAGACTGATTACATCACACTCTCTCAAACCCGCAATGGCAAGCGCAACGTACTTACAATGGTGGAAGCAACCACCGGATGGCTGGAAACATATCCTGTGCACCATGCCACTGCCTGGAACACTATGACTCTTATTTTATAATGAAATATAGAAAATACAACAAATGCAGTCTACCTGTGTGCACAGGGATTGTTTATAATTATACCAGTATTCTGACAAGGAGGTAGTGGTAATATCACATTGACACCATATAGAGTCTTCTAGTCAAAAATTATAAGGGATAATTGTTTTCAAATGCAGCAAGATCAATGATCAGATACAGCGATCTGTGAACATGCAGTGAAGAATGCATCACAGGAGGAGATACCAGAGGAATTCCAGAAAACACTTAATTTAGTGATACTCTAATGTCCTGGCCAAAGCCATCAAAGTCATCATTAGGCACTACCCATTAAAATTAAGAGTTATTGCTGTAAGGATTATGTAGTATAAGCTAAAAATTTGTTCTTTAAACCATTTTGTTTTTCTACAGTTTTTCTGGTGCTCAAAATCCAAGTGGTTTTTGACAAAAAGATAATACAAGTCTAGAATACAAGTCTAGATATGTTTGGGGGCGGGGGGGGGAGGGGGAGGGAACAAAACCAAACCAAACCAAACAAAAAAGCAACACTTATTTGAAGCAAGTCATGCTTATACCAGGCCCAGCTACGGTGTGAGGACAGGGTGTCTGTTTTATTCTAAGAAAAGCATTGAAGTTTGAATCTACAGTAACTGGATTCATGACATTCTTTCTGTGTGGCTGATCTACTGATAACATCCTTCTGTTGTGCAAGATGTCTCTGCTGACATCTGATCAGAGTAGCAGATATTGTCCTGCACAGATTCAGTAGTGTGACATTTCTTTTTCTGGCTCTTGGTCGTAGTCATTTGAACCCCAGAACTGCAGACAGGACAGAATTTGGAAATAAATAAATAAAAAAATCTAGAATCCCATAAAAGGTAACAATAACTGCAGGTAGTGTTGCTGTTGAAATATTACAATGTTTGCTGTATGTGAAAAGAAATAAGAAGTAAGAAGGTAAAGTGTCATTTTCACCATGTGTTTTTGATTAGATGATGTGGACTTTGGGCCACACTCTACTTCTTCCTGTCAGTCATACTGTCTTTCATTAGAATTGTCTTCTCTAAATCAACTGACATTTAAATGTTATGTGACTGTACTTGTCTAACAGTATCTGTCACTAAAGGAGAGTAGCCACTCTTGAAAATCTCAGCCGAAATCAATGTCATCTGCATCTTCATTCTTGAAGTTACAGAATCACAGAATCACAGAATCACAGAATTTCTAGGTTGGAAGAGACCTCAAGATCATTGAGTCCAACCTCTGACCTAACACTAACAAGTCATCCCCTAAACCATATCCCTAAGCTCTACATCTAAACGACTTTTAAAGACCTCCAGGGATGGTGACTCCACCACTTCCCTGGGCAGCCTGTTCCAATGTCTAACAACCCTTTCGGTAAAGAAGTTCTTCCTAAGATCCAACCTAAAATTCCCCTGGCGCAACTTAAGCCCATTCCCCCTCGTCCTGTCACCAGGCACGTGGGAGAACAGACCAACCGCCACCTCGCTACAGCCTCCTTTCAGCTACCTGTAGAGAGCTATAAGGTCACCCCTGAGCCTCCTTTTCTCCAGGCTGAACAATCCCAGCTCCCTCAGCCGCTCCTCGTAGGACTTGTTCTCCAGGCCCCTCACCAGCTTCGTTGCCCTTCTCTGGACTCGCTCAAGCACCTCGATGTCCTTCTTGTAGCAAGGGGCCCAAAAGTGAACACAGTATTCGAGGTGCGGCCTCACCAGAGCCGAGTACAGGGGGACGATCACCTCCCTAGCCCTGCTGGTCACACTGTTTCTTATACAGGCCAGGATGCTGTTGGCCTTCTTGGCCGCCTGAGCACACTGCTGGCTCATATTCAGCCGACTGTCAACCAAAACTCCCAGGTCCTTCTCTGACAGGCAGCTTTCTAACCACTCATCTCCCAGCCTGTAGCTCTGTTTGGGGTTATTGCGCGCCAGGTGGAGGACCCGGCACTTGGCCTTGTTGAACTTCATGCAGTTGACCTCAGCCCATCGGTGCAGCCTATCCAGATCCTCCTGCAGAGCCTTCCTACCCTCGA
>CM021765.1:165097606-165117358 GCA_011076525.1 Nettapus auritus
TTTTTTTTTTTTTTTTTTTTTTTTTTTTTTTTTTTTTTTTCACCCTGTGATGTCAGCTATCATGTTTTCAATAATAGGATCTACCTCAAAGCCTTTTTAGCACCACAGGATTTCTTATTGCCCTACTGGGACATCTCTCTGATCTTGGATAGCCTTTGGATCACAGTAGGGATGAAAGACCTTGAAACAGAATGAATTAATGAATAAGCAAACTTTAAAGAATTCAAGCCTTTGTGTCTTAACATGTCACAAACTATGTGTTCTAAAATTTCCCCAACATGAATAATTTTTTATTTTTATTTTTATTTTATTTTTTTTTCCATTTTTCTGTGCTATAGTCCAAGGATCTATGCAAACTCAAAGCTTTATGCTGATAAATTACTGCATTCAGTTCTAATAAGAAAACATATCTGTCTTCAGAACTTCATAATGCCTCATGAAATCTGCCGAGGCTTAACATTTCTGTTCTGCAAAGCCCAAGGGGAGTGTGCTGTTATCAATAACAGTTATCAGTCATTTCTTCCTTTTGTTTTAATATTTCTGACTTAAAAGAAAAGACTTGTTTGGCACTTGAACTGTACAGTTTGAAGTTGGCCTACATAAATGTCATTTATTGTTGTCTAGAATTCACTGTCAATGAAGTATTCAATACACATGAAACCACAGTTCCTATAAAATGACTGTGTAATGGATAGCTTGGGGATTTGTAGCTCTCTTGTTTGAAATCATTTTCTAATACCCACTTACACATAATCAGATGGACTTTATGCAAACTCATCCACTAAATGGACTGTGTGAATGTTTCTCTATTATTACCTCCATAACTCACAGACTACATAGCAGTTGATAGTAATTCTGTGCAAAAGCAAATTACTATTCTAACAACAGAAATCTCAGAGGCCTTGACATAAGTCATTTTAAAATACAGTGGAGTCTAGAACTAAAGAATTGATTTGGGGACGGAAAATTTGTTTCTTAGCCTAGTTTCCCATTAACTTGGTCATTGGGCTCTTTGTTCAGAAAGACACACAGACACACACAAAAAAGGAAAATATTTTGATTAAATGGCTAAGCGATTTAATTTATGCTCCTCAAATAAATCCTTTACTATGTTGCTTTCACAGCTGCCCATAAAAAAAAAATGTTGTTAATTGGCATCTCAATATCCAGTGATAAATATTTTGTTACACCATTTACAGAAGACAGAAAAATATATTGCAGTACTTTGAATACTTCAGGTAATTAGAAGTGTCTCATAAGAGTAATATGGATATGTGTAATCTTAGTGTTTTGTTTAAATGTTGCATATTGCAAAATGTAGTGATGATTAAGCAGTGTTTTATGTTTGTTTTGCTTTTCAGTATATCTTGCATTTATCCTATTTAATGGTTGACATATGCTGACATATCAAAAACAAAAAACAACAAAAAAAACATAAATATTTGGGAATTGACATCTTTTTGTGTTTTTTTGTTGTTGTTGTTTTTTAAAAAAAAGTGAGAGCTGTCATCATTTCATACAATTTATAATATTCATTGTTATTAAACAGGGAAGAGTTGAATACATGTTTTCTGATTCCCAATTGTTTCTAATTTTAGGGTTAACTATTTGTTCTTTATGATTCTGTGCTCAGAAACATTTGGCTAGTTATATTAGTTTTTTTTTTTTTTTTTTTGTCATTTCTTATTCCCTCAATTTTGCCTGAACTTTATTTATTTATTTATTTATTTATGCTATGGCATGATTTCTATCTTCATAGTTACTGAAGTTTACAATGTCAATTTGTCTTAATGTTGGCTAAAAACAAACGAACAAACAAACAAAAAACATATCATACTATGTGATTTCAGGAACAAGAGGCACACTCTTGACAAGAATTATTGTTCAATATTAAACTCTATCCAACCTCAGTATGACAAAGGAATGCTTTTTTTGTCTGCTCACTCGGCAACAAAATTATTGCTGTTACAATCCAAAGTATTTCCTAAGCTTGTGAATAAGAGCAGCATGGGACCAAAGCCATCTAGCCATTATTAAATTTGAGAAAGATTAGGCGGTGAGGTTTGTCTTATTACATGATTGCTATCTGCTGTGATTTTAAATTTTTGTCAGTAGCCAGTTTATTAAATTTGTGTGTACATAATTATTTCTAAGAGATATATATTAAGATTGACACACATTTAAAATTTGACGATCACATCACATAAATTTTCCCAAGTTACACTCCATCACAGAAAAACTTTGATGATTTATGATGTTTGGGTTTCATAGATTAAACTTCAGCCAGACTCTTTTTATTTACATTATGTAAAATTATATAGCTCACATAAATTTTATCATATAGATTTAATGGATATCTTAAGAAGTCTTTTCATTTTCACAGAAAGGACCATATTTTAGTACCTATTAAACTTCAGTCTTAGCAAAACACTGAAAATGAAAAACTGCAAAGGAATTAAAATCAACATTGCAATACTGCAGACAAAATATACAGCAAAATATAATACTCTGCCTGCACTAAATACTATGCTTGTTTTTCCTTGTTGTCTTGGAGCAGGTAGGGATAGCATGGTATAGTGAAAGTGAAGTAATAGGCTGTACTTACCAATGCCGGAGTTTTCAAAACTTTTCAAATCTTATGGCAAAACTTTAAATATTATAAACAGGTAGTACAAAACTATTTCTGTTCTTATTTCTTGCTCCATATTTTTTTAATTGTGGGGTTTTCTATTTTGTTAATTGACCTCTGATTACAGGTTTCAGCTCACTTTTGAAATACAGAGAGCACTTTGGTTCCAGTCTAATACAACTGATTTGTTCTGATGCCTGTATCTCACCTTCACTTGCAATATGGCACGCAGTCACGTGTTTCATGTGTTTCACTCAGGCAGGAGCCTTGTGTTTATATGTCCAAGTGGCTGGTAAAACTTATATCAGAGAAAGAAAAAAGCACATTAATTGCACTGTTAATTTCACTATTTCTTTCTTTTTTTTTTTTTTTTTTAATTATTATTATTATTTTTATTTTTTGGGAAATCAGGATTGCAAGTATACTTCTTAGGTTATAACATGGCTACATACTGACAAATCTACTGTTCTGTTTAAGCAAAAAAGAGTATGGATTGGATAGCATTTCCTTTTAGCTGAATGATGAAAGAAGCATATGGGATATTTTATATACCAGTGCAATTAATACTTGTAAAAGTAAATTTTGGGATTACAGCCACTCTGTAACCATTCCACTCCTCACACTATTTCTCAGATGGTCTTCACGAGCTTCATGGTTTCTCTGCTCCATCAGCTGGTGTACCTCCCCCCCATCCTTTTCTGGCATTGATGTTCACAGGATTGTTTCTTGCATGTTTTTTCCTCACTCCTCACTTGTCCAGTGTTCTTGCCCTTTCTTAAATACACATTTCTCATGGTTCTGCCATCTTGCCTGATGTGCCCAGTTATGCTCAGCGGTGGGGACATTGGTGCGAGCTGGGACCAGCAGTGTGTGGCAAGGGGCAGACCAGGCCTCTACTCACAGAGGGCATGATGCAGCCCCCTGCTGACATCACTTGGGCATCTGTACCCACCGCAATATGTTCAATAACAGAAAATGTAATTAAAAGATGCAATTTTCAATTTTAAACTAGTAACCCGAAAAGAACAACCATTCTAGCAGATTTTTTAAAGTAAACTATATATACTTGAATACTATTATGAACTGATTTTTAACTTTAATTTTAATTTTATTTGATAGGTTATATTAAAGTATTTTTTCAAAAACACACCACAACATATAAGTTACTAATAAAAATGTTTTGAAACTCCAATATAGCAGAAGGTGAAATTAACAGCTATATATCTTAATGTTGTTTATCTCTGTGTGTTAATAATTATTTAAAATTGTCTTCTGAACAGGTAGGTGGTAAATATTACTAATTAAAATAACTAAAAGACAATGACTAACTGGAAGGAAAAAAAAAATAAAAGAAGAGTAAAAAGAGTGAAAAACAAATTGTTAAGGGCTGATACGTGAAAGTTCAAGGTAAAATGAGATCTGTAAATAGCCAAGTAGCTCACGATTTTATCATGTTTTTAGCTTACTTACCTATGCTTATACACTGAGATTACCCAACAAAACAGATTCACCCAGCACCAAACTTACACCTCTTGGGCTTCTTTGGGACAAGCCAGACTTCTCAGCTTTTATAGTTGTTCATGACCACAAGAATCCATAGTGAATCACTGAGATTACAGAGTGTCACTACTTCCAGCTACACGTTCTTCCTCCCAGGAAGTTCTGCAGCCCCTGAGGTGACAAGAGATGTCATAACATAGCTTGGGTATCCTATGAGGCTTTCCTATGAGTAGTAAATTATAAGGCATAACATTTTGCAAGACTACAGATATGTTTTTTTTTTTTTTTAGCCTGTGATTCATTATTGATTCCTATGTTTTTTTGTTTTGTTTTGTTTTTAAATAATTCATACTATAATTATTTAATAAGCCCAGCAAAAATAAGTAGGGAAAAGTAATTAATATCTGGCTCAAGTTCCACTAATGTACGTTCTTATAAACACAAACAGTCCTTCTTGACATTCTTCCCATTAATTTACACATGCAGATGATCAAAAATAGTATTTGATTTCAGCACATACTAATTTTTTTTTTTTTTTCTTTTACAACTTTCTTATGTTTATATTATTTTTTCTTCCTCAACTTGATTTCAGTAATGGAGTTTTTCTCTATCAAAGGCTCTTGATTACATTGCTATGTAATGTTACTCTGACAATAAATTTTATTGAACAATAAACATCACTTTGATTATTGTTTGTTATCCCTGGATCTGAGAAGAAATATTAGCTCAGACCTTTCAGTTTGAGACTTTAGAAGATGAGGAGATTTAGGGTGACATTGTCTGAAAGAACAAGGAATGACAAAGTGGGGGGAGAAAAAAAAATATAAAAAAGAGTTAAGAAACAAGTTATTGGAGAGGCAAGTTATAGTTAAAGAAAGGACTGATGCAGTTTGAAACGTAAGGAATTTTCTGAGGTTCTGAGGAGCTACTTTGGAAGAACAGCAATGGAAAACCTGGAGAACTGAGAGCAAAAAAAAAAAAAAAAAAAAAAAAAAAGAATCATTGGCTTGAAGGGATGATTAGCTGAATAGGCAGAATTAGAAGGGGACAACTGGAAATTTCGACAGAAGAAATATTGAAATAAGGTGATTTTTCTGAGTTCAAATACTGGAAGAGCTGAAGGGACACAAGGAGATGATGGTCTATAGATGATTGATAAGAAAAGCATTCACAATACTGAGTTAAAAAAAAAAAAAAAAAGAAGGGGAAAAGTGTTTCCACAATAACAATGTCATTGTGTCAGCCTGTTAGTAAAATAGTCTGAAGAAAATTGCTACAGCAAAGAAGAACTCGCCTAGATAAAAATATGTTTTAATCAAAACATAAACAAATTAGGCTATTGATGAAAGTTACCTGCTGGGATATTCCTATGAAGATATAAAGATCAAACCTGTTATGCAACTAATTTAATCTGCTCTAGTTTCTACTTTCTCTTTTCACTTTATGTATGTATGCTTACGTGTGCATATGCATTGTGCATATGCACGCGTGCAGATTCTGCGAAGTATAAAATGTGAGATATTGTCTTTATTTCTGAGATGGTAATCCTGGCTCAACTCATGTAATGGAAGGAAACATAATTGTGAGAAAAAGACATGAAATATAACAAAACTACTATAAAAAGTGTGTGCGTTTTTTGTTTTTTTGTTTTGGTTTTTTTTTTTTTTTTTTTTTTTTTTCCCAAAAGAGAGGTATTTTGTTTTCATTGTCTGTGATCTTATAATATTCATGACACGGTTTTACTTCAGAACTTATGTTTTACTTCCTATGATGTTGAAAACTTTGGATCTCTTAACTCCTGAATCCTATAAATTTCCTTATAATTAATGTAAACAGTAATGTAACACTTTCTTAAGGGAGAAACAAAGGATGGAATATGAATGGATATTTGTCAGCCTGCCAGAATGATAATGTGTGGGCATACCAATAATGTGAATATATTTCAAAAATTTCAACAAATTCATAAGGAATTTGTTGAAATTCTTGTTGAAATCCACTTCTTTCAGATCTATTTGTTATTCAGCTGGTGATTTATTAGACATCTCAGAAATACTTTTTGTGTGTGATTCTTTCACAGTTTTGTTTTCTACTATTTTCTCCAGCCATTTAATGAAAGTGCACATTACACTGAACAATCCTACTTATAGGCTTGTAATTTTTTTTTTTTTTTATTTTTCATTTTCTATCTCTGTCAAAATTTGTTTTTTCCCTTGAGAAAAGTACTTTGAAGTACCTTTCACACTCACATTCTACGTACCTCACTTATGTTAAACAATTACACATTCCTTAACTATTCTCATTATACTGAATGGTTTGGTAGATAATTATTTTCTCAGTATAAATAAGATCCTAATTGAAGACACTAAACAATTCTGGAAAAGATTCAGTTTTTGTAGTATTGAATTCTGCTTTCCATTCTTCAGCATTTCCAGTTATAAATTTTCTCATCACTTACATATTTGTTATAGATTTTGGAATTCTTTCATGTACTTTCACATTATAGAAGTGGGGAATATTCCCAATGTATATGAAAAAAAACTGAGACCTGGAGACAGAAATTCCTTCCAGGACAGAAAGAATTTTACCAATTTTTCCACTTATGATATTCTTCCACTTACTCTTGCTCTAGTTGACGTCTGTGAAAGAACTCTGTAGAAATAGCACAAAGTAAGGCCAGAGCATTGATCAAAGCTAGCTACTGGCATTTTTATTCCGGAGTATGCAAAGATTATACATATACCTGTCCTATATGTATTCGTCACTTACTTTGTGTTGGCATTACATCCTTTTTAATATTGTGATTATGCCAAAGAATGAACATGTAACATCTGCAGTGACATTTTTTTCTGAATTGTCATTGCATATTTTTTCATATATATATATATAACATAGTAATAATCCTAAATAATAATCACAGGTTACATATTGGTGGAGATAAAACAGGATTTTTCTTTTAAGGTATGTCAAATCTTTTTCTTCTATTATAATATGTGTCCTGGTTTTAGTTATGATAGAGTTAATTTTCCTCCTAGTAGCTGGTATGGTGCTGTGTTTTGGATTTAGAATGAGAATGATGTTGGTAACATGCTGATGTTTTAATTGTTGCAGAGCAGTGCTTACACTAAGCCAAGGACTTTTCAGCTTCTCTCTCTGTTCTTCCAACGGGCAGGCTGGGAGTGCAGCAAGAGCTGGGAGGGGACAGAGCCAGGACAGCTGACCCAAACTGGCCAAAGGGCTATTCCATACCATCTGATGTCATGCTAAACAATATATATAGGGGTGGCTAGCTGGGGTGGGGGGGCCGGCTGCTCGGGGGTACGGCGGGCATCGCTCAGCAGGTGGTGAGCAATTGCATTGTGCATCACTTGTTTTGTACATATTATTATTGTTGTTGTTGTTGTTGTTGTTGTTATATTTTCTGTCCTAATAAACTGTCTCTATCTAAACCCACAGGCTTCAGTTTTTCTCATTTCTCTCCGCCATTCCAGAGAAGGAGGGGAGAGGGTGCGCGAACAGCTGTGTGGTGTTTAGCTGTTAAACCACATTGTTAAACCACAATGATGTGACACTTGCATACTTACAACATTTTAAGTTTAAAAAATCAAACAAATAAAATGGCTTTGAGTAAACTCCAGTAAAATACACAGTTTTAGAATTTGTATACTGTAATATTTAGAAATATATTTAATAAATGGTAGTCATTTATTGACTAGGTCTTGAGGAGTATTCATTCTGGGATTTGTAGGTCATAGTAGTATATGAAATACACAAAATGTAGATACTATAAAATTTAATACCCTTGAGCAGAATACATTTAAAATGTAATAACGTTGAATAGCTAGGTTATCTTGTCAGAAAAATCTCATGAGTTTTAAATAAACTTTATATAAATTTTAAATAAACCTTATTTTATTAAAAGGAAAGGTATCTACTATCTGTCTAACGATGGATATACAATGGCTGACAGTATCTAACATACCTTCTCCTTCTCATCAGTCTTCACAAACTCTTCCTCACTCAAATTCAACACCTATTTTTTTCTTCTGGCTGCTTTTATGTCTCTTTTTTATGTTTGTTCCTGTTTTAGATTTAAAAAATAATAATAATTCAGATTTAATTATGACATTTCCTTTTATTTTTCTGTCTTGTTTATTATTATTATTATTATTATTATTATTACATTTACCGTTGTATCTTATACCTTATTATTATCACAGATGCGAGGCAGATAGAAGTTGTATGGGTTAAAATAGCTTTTCCAGTTTAACACACAAGTGGAAATATTTTCAGTGAGCATGTTTAGTAAAGCCCTTAAAATGTTTTAATCTTTTCTGTTCAGAAAGAAAAATAAAAAATAAAATGAAAACTGTTAATGGAACGAAGTGAGAAAATCACTTAATTCTTCACTGGTATTTTTAAAGTTTAGACTACTCAGGAGACATTCCTGAGGACTGAAAAACATCAAATATAATTTCATTATATTTCTTTAAATGGATATGAGGGAAACCAGTGAGTTTATCCTTTGCTGGGAGGAACTTTCAGGTGAAATGTCTAGAGTGAAGTAAAAACACATAGTGTCATTAAGGATAGCCAAACATGGATTCAGGCAGGAGAGATCATCTTTAACTAACCTGATAGAATTCTTTGAAGATATTAGTTCCACAACAGATAACAGAAATACAGTGTATATTAGTATATTTAGATTTTCAAAGCACTTAACAAGATTCTACATCAGAAATTAATTACTAAGACAAAAAAAGTCATACAATGTGAGGTAAAATGGAAGAACAGTGTAAATGTTTTGATATAAACTGTTTTTCGATCAGAAGTGCAGAGCAGCCCTATCGGTCATTTTGTAGTATTTCTGTTCATAGTTTCCATTAGTGTGTTATGTGGTATAGCTGGGAGCAAAATCCCTTAATATGGAAGTGTTACTCTGACTAGAAACAGAAGAAATACACAAGAAAAAATGAGAGAGTAAAAACATGTTGAAATAATTAAAATAATTAAAATAATTAAATTTTGTGTGCTTCCATGCAGGCAGCTGTAATACATTTAGTTGAGAAAAGTTTGATATTTGGTTATTCAAAATTCTGTTTGTTGTCCCAAGATATAATAATGAAAATGAAACTTTTTTTTTTTTTTTTTTTTTTTTTTTTTTTTTTTTTTGGTCTGGCTTGAATAACAAATTGAGGTGTATACTTACTGCAGAAAGTTTTCAATACCTCAACATAGCATGCTGTCTGATCAGTTAAAGACCACATGCGTAGTTATTTAAATCCATGTAGAGTAGTACTACAAACAAATTCTAATGCAAGTGTATTTGTAAATAGACCTAGACAAGGGTGGAGAGGATTTAACTGATATTTCAAATGTTTGTCAGAGGAAAGAGGAAGAAAGGAAGAAAGAGAGAATGGTAGAAAGGATGGAGGGCAGGGGTAGGGAAAGAGAGAAGGAACTCCCCCTAACTGAGAATAGCCAGGTCAAATCCATATTTATTTATCTTGATATTTCCCAGTGGTTCTGAAAGCACTAAATAATAAACTGGCTAGCAGTTAAACATTACTGGGTGTTGAAAGATCATAGAACTTCTCGAATAAAATGAGTGCAGAGTTCACACATTAGACCAGCAAAGAAAGCGAGGCTATGGAATTAGCAATGTGAGATGAGTTTCTGTACTGTTTTCTAGAATATAACTTTTTTTTACATAAAAATATGTAATTTACCTAAGTTCCAGTAATGGTGGTTGGTGTGGGGGAGTGTGGCCATGGGGATCGACAAGCCCGATGGTTGGTGATAACATCAGACTATTAACGATGAGGCCATCAGGAATGTACACAGTTTAGAGGGAACAAAGAGATTAAGGAGAAGAGACGCCTTGCCGTCTCGGGTTGCTTGTTCTCCAGCCGTTAAGGCATGGAAGTTGCTGGGTGTTTGAGTTTGCAGGGCAAAGTTGTTGACCAATGAAGAGTTAGTGGGAAAGTACTGCTGTGGGGCGAATGGTACAAGAAGGGAGCCTGTCTTCGAGATGGGGATGCAACAAGGAATAATGAAGTTGTGCCCTCAATACGAGAGATAAAGTTAGGCCCACAGTAAGAGAGAAATGATGTTATATCATCAATAAAGAAGGAGCAGTTACTGATCGTAACAAAATCCTCGTGTCCACGTGGTCATTACGCCACATTGGTGGGCTTTTCTGATTGTCTGTTTGCTTAACTGTTTTTTGTTGTCCTTCCTTCCTTCCTTCCCGCCCTCCCTCCCTTTTTCTCTCTGTTGTGGTTTGATCTGGTGAGCAGCCAAGCACCACACAGCTGTTTGCTCACCTTCCCCCCTCCCTCGCTGGGACAGGGGAGAAAATCAGAAGAAAATGAAATCCTTTGGGTTGAGATAAAGACAGTCTATAAGGACAGAAAATAATGGAAAATAATAATAATAATAGTAGTAATAATAATAGTGTGTACAAAACAAGTGATGCACAATGCAATTGCTCACCACCCACTGACCAAGGCCCAGCTTATCCCCGAGCGGCCAGTCCCCCACCCTGGGTAGCCACCCCATATTAATTAAATTAAATTAAAAAATTAAACTCTCAACTCCTGCTGTATGCCCAGCCTGCCTGTTGGAAGAACAGAGAGAGAAGCTGAAAAGTCCTTGGCTTAGTGTAAACACTACTTTGCAACAATTAAAACATCAGCATGTTACCAACATCATTCTCATTCTAAATCCAAACCACAGCACCATACCAGCTACTAGGAGGAAAATTAACTCTATCCTAGCTGAAACAAAGACCCTCTCTTTTTCTCTTTCCCTTCTTTCATTTATAACTGAGTTCACCAAAGCATACCTTAAATACTCAGATTCATTGCCTACACATATTGCATATTGTTTGTAAACAAAGACAAGATTAATGTTACAATCATTTGCTTGCTATCCTGGTTTACGGAATGTTATAAACGGGGAAGAAAATTGCTCTTCTGCCAGTAGGTGGTACTAGCAGTTTCTACATTTGATAATAAATGTCTTCAGCTTCAGTATTAAACATTCCTGTCATAGCAATCAATGTGTTTCTACTCCACACAAAATAACATATTTATATTTGATGTACTCAAAGGCAGATTTTAATTCAGTTAGTATTTCTTACTGTGTGATGTCTCTAAAATATCTTTTATAGTATACTGTTTAGAATCTGTGTGATAAATGGTTATATCTATTAGACTTCAATAGAAAAATACATTTAAAATATGTTCTATGAGTAGTTTCCCAGCTTTACAGCATATGAATCTTCAAGAAACACTTCAGAATTTAGTTGTTGAATTGTCTTTTGTAATATTAGTCATCAAGTTTCACAGATGTGAAACCTCTGATAGTCTTACTAATTCTGTTTAACTCACTTTCCAGGCTGTCAGGTCTTGGAAAAGTACAGGTTGTTTTGTTATGTAGCTCTTTTTAATGTATGGGAATACCTGCAGTAAATAAATAAATAAATAAATATTTTTTTTTTTTACCTTGAAGGACAATCTGAGTCAAATAACTGTAAGGACACAAAAGTGATGCCTACAGAAACATTAATGCAAGGAAAGAAAATATCTGCATAAGGCCAGAGCACCTGAAATGCAGCAATACTAGTACTTGTCATCTTGCTAGCAGATGTCAATAAATGCAAGAAAAAAAGAAAAAAAAAAAAAAAAAAGGTGTTTTGCTGCCTACTTAGAATGTGTTGCATGCTAGTTGTTTGTAGTGAACTGAGATGGACAACTCTATGAAGCAAAAGAAATCAAACAAGAATCTGACTTTCTTTCAAAGTTTCCTTGTTTTCCAAAAAATGTTAATTTGGATGTGCGTGAAATACATTCTTCCCTGAAAATCTCACAGGATCAAAAGGAAAACAAACACAACCACCACCACCACCACCACCAACAACAACAACAAAAAATGACACATTACAATGGCATTTAAAATAGCTTTAATGAATGTATTATCTTCAAAACATAGATTCAACTCAGAGTTTTGTGGCTAACATGGTATGTTAGTCACATATTGTCAGTTTTCACTAATTTTTATATTAATATATACAATAACAAGAAGTATTAGAGGTCATATTAATATATAGCAGTAGTTGTGCATTCACTATCACATCGTGAAAAGCCCATGGATTCCTAAGTGTGAAGGCAAAGAAAAGCTTATGTACTTCTTTCATAATATCTTAATGTCTTGATCAGATTTTCTTCCAATACTGGATAGCTTCTCTTAATAGGTTATGTCAGTTCTTGGTACAATATGGATTATGACTCTTTGTAGATAACATAAAACAGATTGTGTTCAAGTGGTTAGTTTCTACAGCTGTTTGACAAAATCTGAGAAGCATATACATCAGATTTTGTGTATTTTTATGATTTACATGTAAAATCACTGGTCTGTGAAGAACAACTAACTTGCCAACAAATCACTGCCTCTAAAAAAGAGCTTCTTTGGTGTTTTTTATTTCCATTGTTCCATTCAAGGAGAGGAATGCCTGTCTCTCTCATGAAATCTCATAGGACTTTACCTTCTCACCCTTCGTGGTTCACTGCTCACCTGTAGCCATTTGATGAGTAACTGCAAGGGCTGGATCTTACACTCTTAGGTGGTAGCCCCTTTTAACTTCTCATTTTGTTTTTACATGGTTCATGGCCTGAGTTAGAGACTTTGGAGAATTCTGAGGTGTGAATTAATATTTGCCCAATAAACAAGATAATCCACACAGAAGTTGAAACGAGGCTGACTATTGAAGTATTTTTTATTATCACACTGAATAGGTTGCAGAATTTCACAGGGATTCTTATGCTCATACTAAAAATATACTTGAATATAGCAGATGGGAGAATGTTTCATTATAATGTGTACATGTGTGTTATATCTTTGGTTCCCAAACTTTTTGGTTGACTGCCATAAGGTAGTATAATAAGTAATAGTTTATAGAGGCAGACATCTCTCATTAATAATTTCAGGGGACTAACTCCTTAGGTGATTAACTGAGTCAGAACTTGAAAGTACAGTGTTTATTAAGCAGTGCTTATTTTGTGATAATACGACAATTTAAGCATGACATATCACCTTTAAACAAAGATTTATGTTCTTTTTATGACAGGATTTCAAAAGGGTGATATGATATGGAAACATCTGATGCAAACTGGTAATGGCTGAATGAATATGCAGATAGAACCAGGCCTAGATAAGTGCCTGCCATGGGTAATTGGAGATGAGGAAAGCAGGACTGGCAACACTCTAAAAGCCTCTCTGCATTTCAGAGTCAGGAAAAAAAATAATAATAATAAAATCTATCTTGAATAGTGTCAGGGTTCTGAGAGCAACATCAGGCCTGACTGTTTCTGCCCAGATCTCTCAGAATTCCCCCAACCCTACACCAGCTATCACCCCTGGGGCGATTAAGCCCTACCCCTGCAATGTCACAGCAATGCTGCTCTCCACCTCCCTACAACTCCGCCCTTCCTTGCCTCCTGCAGACCCATATCCCTGCCCAACATCAGCCCATCCTCATCCCCAGGAGGGTTGCCAGTGCTTGAGTATGGGACTGCCATGGTGCCCCAGCTGCCCCTGTGATCCTGGCTGAGGTGGTAGGATAGGCCCACACTGCTAGGACCTGCCTTAATGGACCCTAGGGAGACACCCATCTCCCAGGTGGTCTCCAGACTCCTGAGAAGGGCTGAAAGATCCTGTCTTGAAACATCTCTATCCTAGGACTGAACAGAACTGTTCTGAAGATGAAATAGGGTTTATCACCATAGGATTTTAATATCCAATAAAATATAGTTTACTGGAAGTGTAATTCGTGGTGGAAGAACCTCACCCATCTTTTACTTTCATGGTTAAATATCTGAAGATCTCAAGAATGCTTTTTTGAGACATTGGTGGCAATGTGATATCTGGATCCTGTTTCCAAGTCTCATGCTATTCCAAAGTCATGCCAAAGCTGACTAAATGAATCACCACTTAAAGATAGCTGGAAGCAACAGAAACTCAGAGAGCAAGATTCATTTAACACATTGATCCATATTAGTGAAGCAGACTGAGTCATGCTGCCTATTACATTGCAGCAGAAAATTCCATTATCCATTTTGTTACTTGCTGTTTCCACACTAAAATCTGTTGTATCTACATCTATAATACATATATTTGTATGTGTATGCATGTATCTATATATGTGTGTATATTCACATTTATCTATGTATGTACATACACACTGACACATAACAGCCTACGTGTTTATATATATTGATATACAACGGCCTATACCTTTAGACTGTAGCTATAAGTTGTAATATTTTTGTCCTAAGTGTGGAGGAGACTGATTGCCTCTGCTTTTATACTAGAATTATAGATATTTAAATGTAACAGTCATTAAAGTATTCTGCATAGTTTACTAATCATTTAGGAAGATTCTTGCTGCACCTGAATCTACTCTAAGAGCTTATTTTTCCATGTAGCTTTTAGAGAAGATATGCACAAAAATACTGATGTCTGTTTTAGACGTGGGTACTCCTTGGTCTAAATTTTATTTTCATTAGACAAGTACTTTATTTTCAGTGTGAGAAAGATTCACTGTCTACATTTCTAAATTGCCTTTTTTTTTTTTTTTTTTTTTTTTTAATGCTTAAATAATTCACTAGATGACCAAAAGGCAAGCAAAGATATGATAATAGGAACACTTAAAAACCCAAATTTTATTTTCTGGAGGCTAGTCACAGGTAGGTAAAAATGAACCTGCCATGTAGTAGAAAATCAGACATGGGAATACAAACACCTGAAATTAAGATATCAAGAATGCCAAGACGTTTTGGGGAGGTTGTGGAATCTCCCTCCTTCATAATCTTCAAGAGCTTCTTCAACATGGTCCTGGGCAACCTACTCTTGGTCTGAGCAGGTTGGGTTGAGCACAGGAGTCGGACCAGATGATCTCCAGACCATCTTCCAACCATAATTCTTCTGTGATTAAGGTCTCACCCTGAATCATGAGTTTTGTGCCGTTCTTTGCCTAAGCTTTTAGGAATGTCAGTGGTCCATTGACTCTAAGGCTTACATTTTCTTAAAATATTTGCAAAGTCCAGCCTTAGTAATTAAACAGTGTCTTACATGAACAGAATAAAAGGCACTTATATCTGGGAATATTTTAGGGGAATATCTTATGTGTAATTTATTTTTTTTTCTGTAGAACTGGCCCATGAACTTGTTCTCTATGTATTGTTCTTCTAGAATTGTATATTCATTTATTTTCTCTTATCACTTTTTTTGTTTGTTTGTTTGTTTGTTTTACCCCTCTAGAAAATGAAGAAGCATCAATCTTTTATTTGGTTTTCAGTTAATGTATATATTTTTTGCTTGTCCTTTTCACCCCAGTGGTAACATAGTTTCTGCATAGTTAGGATTACTGTTTTAAAAAATATAGTTTATACATTGGAGATAAAATGTAAAATATTCATAAGCTTTAGGAAAATAAAACCATGCAGGTTTTCAGAAGAATGCTTAAGTTGAAAGCTACACAACTGATTTCTTATTCTTCAAGAAGGCAATAAAGATTGAGTAATGCTACACAGTTTCACAGAAATTGTTTACATGTTAGTCTTGAGTAACACCATTAGAGAAAAGCTATCTGATTGTAAGAAATTGCAGCAGGGATTTTATTTCTAAATGTATGTCCAATTGTCCAAGTGTTAAATATATATTCTTATTTTTTTTGGGGGGGTGGGGGTTATTTTCTGTTTAAATTTAGATTGCAATGTTCAAGAAATATTTCTCACAGAATCACAGAATCACAGAATTTGTAGGTTGGAAGAGATCTCAAGATCATCGAGTCCAACCTCTGACCTAACACTAACAGTCCCCACTAAACCCTAAGCTCTACATCTAAACGTCTTTTAAAGACCTCCAGGGATGGTGACACAACCACTTCCCTGGGCAGCCCATTCCAATGTCTAACAACCCTTTCGGTAAAGAAGTTCTTCCTAAGATCCAACCTAAAATTCCCCTGGCGCAACTTAAGCCCATTCCCCCTCGTCCTGTCACCAGGCACGTGGGAGAACAGACCAACCGCCACCTCGCTACAGCCTCCTTTCAGCTACCTGTAGAGAGCTATAAGGTCACCCCTGAGCCTCCTTTTCTCCAGGCTGAACAATCCCAGCTCCCTCAGCCGCTCCTTGTAGGACTTGTTCTCCAGGCCCCTCACCAGCTTCGTTGCCCTTCTCTGGACTTGCTCAAGCACCTCGATGTCCTTCTTGTAGCAAGGGGCCCAAAAGTGAACACAGTATTCGAGGTGCGGCCTCACCAGAGACGAGTACAGGGGGACGATCACCTCCCTAGCCCTGCTGGTCACACTGTTTCTTATACAGGCCAGGATGCTGTTGGCCTTCTTGGCCACCTGAGCACACTGCTGGCTCATATTCAGCTGACTATCAACCAAAACTCCCAGGTCCTTCTCTGACAGGCAGCTTTCTAACCACTCATCTCCCAGCCTGTAGCTCTGTTTGGGGTTATTGCGCGCCAGGTGGAGGACCCGGCACTTGGCCTTGTTGAACTTCATGCAGTTGACCTCAGCCCATCGGTGCAGCCTATCCAGATCCTCCTGCAGAGCCTTCCTACCCTCGAGCAGATCGACACACGCACCTAACTTGGTGTCATCTGCAAACTTACTGAGGGTGCACTCAATGCCCTCGTCCAGATCATCGATGAAGATATTAAAGAGGACCGGCCCCAGCACCAAGCCCTGGGGAACGCCACTAGTGACCGGCCTCCAACTGGATTTGACTCCATTTACCATGACTCTTTGGGCCCAGCCATCCAGCCAGTTTCTAACCCAACGAAGTGTGCGCCAGTCCAAGCCAAGAGCAGCCAGTTTCTTGAGGAGAATGCTGTGGGGAACGGTGTCAAAAGCCTTGCTGAAGTCAAGGTAGACCACATCCACAGCCTTTCCCTCATCCACTAAGCATGTCACCTTGTCTTAGAAGGAGATCAGGTTCGTCAAGCAGGACCTGCCCTTCATAAACCCATGCTGACTGGGCCTGATCGCCTGCTTACCCTGCAAGTGCTGCGTGATGACTCTCAAGATAATCGGCTCCATGAGCTTCCCTGGCACTGAGGTCAAACTGATAGGCCTGTAGTTTCCCGGGTCAGTCCTCCGGCCGTTCTTGTAGATGGGTGTCACGTTTGCTAGTCACCAGTCAACTGGGATCTCCCCGGACAGCCAGGACTGTTGATAAATGATGGTAAACGGCTTGGCCAGCTCCTCTGCCAGTTCTCTCAGTACCCTCGGGTGGATCCCATCCGGCCCCATCAACTTGTGCACATCCAAGTGCCGTACCAGGTCACCAACCATTTCTTCGTGTATAGTGAGGGCCACATTCTGCTCCCCATCCCCTTCCACCAGTTCAGGGAATTGGGTATCCAGAGAACAACCGGTATTGCCGCTAAAGACTGAGGCGAAGAAGGCATTAAGCACCTCCACCTTTTCCTCATCTCTTGTAACTAAGTTTCCCCCCGCATCCAGTAAAGGATGGAGATTCTTCTTAGTCCTCCTTTTTGTGTTGATGTATTTATAAAAACATTTTCTGTTATCTTTAACGGCAGTAGCCAGATTGAGCTCCAGATGAGCTTTGGCTTTTCTAATTTTGTCCCTGCACAGCTTCGCAAAATCCTTATAGTCCTCCTTAGTGGCCTGCCCACTTTTCCAAAGATTATAAACCCTCCTTTTTCTCCTAAGCTCAAACCACAATTCTCTGTTCAGCCAGGCTGGTCTTCTGCCCCGCCAGCTCGTCTTTGGGCACGTGGGGACAGACCGTTCCTGCGCCATTAAGATTTCCCTCTTGAAAAGCGCCCAGCCTTCCTGGACTCCTCTGCCCTTCAGAACTTCCTCCCAAGGGACTCTACCAACCAGTGTCCTCAGCAGCACAAAGTCAGCCCTCCGGAAGTCCAATACAGTGGTTTTACTGGTCACAATACCATTTAGCATCAAGTATTTTCACTATTAAATATAAATATATAATTTTCACTATTAAAATCATAAGCATGTTAGAATTTATTTAATTTTTGACACAGAAGAGGACAATGTATATCTTGATTAAGAGGTCTAGAAAAAAAATAAATTATAAAAGTGTGATTAACTCTTTGTTACATTGTGGTTAGTTTTCATGTAGTATACCTATTATGATCAACATCTCTTTTGATCATTTTTTCTATAGCATTTTTCTCCTTATTACCATATACAAGTGTATTTCTGGTATGTTTATAGAGCAACTTTTTCACTAGTAATTCAGATTAAGTGTAAACTCATTGTAGGAAAATCTTATTTTTGAGTGCTAATTAGTATATATTTTTTCACTTTCTTGTATAAATTTACTCCTGAAAGTCTTGAACGTAATACAAAGTTAAGAAAAATGGTTTTATTTCAATTCCAAGTTTATTTAACCCACCTAATAAAAAACTGCTTGGCGCCAAAGTTATTTTTTCTAGCTAACTGCAGATAGGCCATTAATATGTGATTTTGAATGTGTTTTGAGCAAATGGTGTACGTTGGCTATAGATCTTAATTATAACTATTTCCCTTTTGTAAAAAGGGGAATGCATGCTCAATTGCTTCAATGGCTAGAAAAAAAAAAAAAAATCTCTGTCTTCTATTTTTGAAGTTAATAAGAGAGGACATGGAAAGTAGTTCTGACAAACAGCAATGGCAGCCCTAGAGATTAAGAAACCAGTTATATTTAAATTGCCACTATAAATATTTAAACAGCATTAACATCCCTTTACCATTTCTAAAAAGTTACCAAAGATTAATGGATTTATAGTGCAAAAAGTACTTAGCAAAATAAGATCATACTTTATTTTGGACTTCTGCTATAGAAATTTTATAAGGTAAACATATTTCATAATCTTCCCCATAGCAGTAAAAAGACAGGCTACTTCTTATTAATGACTACTACTTTGAAAAGTATATAATTAGATGTAAATCTAATTATATAACATACAAATTTTAATTTTATTTTGCTATTTGTAAATGTTGAACTGCCAGTTTGGGTAGTTTCATTTTATCACCACTTAGATCCCAAAGCCAAAACCCATTTTGAATATCAGTACTTCTGGAATATCTTGCATACCGCTTCTCATTATGGCCAAGTTTTTTGTTTATTTGTTTTGTTTTGTTTCCTTGTTTGTTCTCTGAACAAGCAACTGTAATAACTGTTAAATTTTTCTAGTGAAATACTTCATTGTCATAAGCTTTATCAGAAACCATATATAGGTACAATTATGATCTTAGTTGTTTAGGAAAGATCACCTTTATCTGCAGTCTCACTCTGCAGTAATAGAAAATGTCTTTCTGTAGGTGTCATAAGCACTTGGACATTACTTAAGTCTATAATTGTAGTGTTCCAGTGTAGTCAAAGTTATTGTTAAATTTAGGCAGCCCCAGAGACATCTTTCTCAAAAAAAGATATTTATTTTTTTTTAATAATTTTTTAATAATACCATCCAGGTATTTTACATTAAACTTGTTAGGATAAGCATACTTGTGTTGCTTATATGGAAAAAGATTTATTATTATTATTATTATTATTATTATTATTATTATTATTATTATT
>CM021765.1:165117368-165136013 GCA_011076525.1 Nettapus auritus
TTATTATTATTATTATTATTATTATTATTATTATTATTATTATTATTATTATTATTATTATTTTTCCCCATGGGACGTATTACAGAAGAACAAGTGAAGCCTACAGTCTTCTTCATACTGTATGAGTCAGGTACTGTGGAAGGGCAGTAGAAGGAACATACTGTGGAGAAGTCTTGATTACTTGAAATAAGAGCAGGCTAAAACAGTTAAAAAGCATGGCTCTATCCATTCAGCTCACATTTTTCTGCCTTTTTCAAGGTATCTGAATTTTCTTTAAATACATTACGAAAACCTGCCAATACCCCATTTCATGCTGCATTTGTAAATGACTGCTTTAAGGCCAGAAGTAGTTACTTGTGAGTAGAAATCTCATTTAGCTGTCAGTAGAAAGGTATCCTAAGAATATCTAATAAAATAATAATACTAGATATAGTGGTTAGAGCTTCTGCATGTAAAATAAGATTGAATCAGGCACAATACTTAAAAATCAAACACTCGGTACCTTTCCAAAAGTATGAGATGTGTTTAAAGGGAAAAAAAAAAAAAAAATAAAAATAAATCTAAGTACTCTATAAACCAACGACAAAATATATAGTCTATTTTGAAATTATGGAGATTAAAGATTTTCTTATCTGAAAAGTAAAGTAAAAGCAAGCTAAAAAACAGGTTACCTTCTAACTAAAAAACAGCTTACCTTCATCCACCTTCTACCTCCTCTCCCCAGGTGACAGAGGGGAATGGGGGGGGAGTGGGAGTTACAGCCAGTGCATAGCACTGCATTATCTGCCACTCCTTCATGGTCACTCTCTCATCCCCTGCTACAGCCTGGGGTCTCTCCCACAGGATGCTGTCCTTCCCAAACTGATCCTACGTGGGCTTCCTACAGGCAGGAGCAGCTCTTCAAGAACTGCTCTAGTATGGGTACATACCACAGGGTGCAGTCCTTCAAGAAGGGACTGCTCCAGCACAGGTCTCCCATAGTCAGCAGCTCCCACCAGATCACTTGCTCCTCCTACATGTGCTCCTCTCCACAGGCTGCAGCTCTGTCCAGAAGTCTGCTCCTGTGTGGGCTCTCCACGTGGGCTCTCTGTGAGCTACATCCTCCTTCAGGCCAGATCCATCTGCTCCATTGTGGAATCCTACACAGACAAGAGTGTGGAGATCTGCTCCGCTGTGGTACACCAAGGGCTTCAGGGGGGGCAACCTACTTCATCATGGCTGCAGGGGAATCTCACCCCTACCTCCCAGCTGCTGTTGTGCAACTGCTGTGGTGCCTTTCTTAAGTCTGCTCTCAAAGAGGTGCAACCAGCAGCACTCATTGTTTCAGCTCTGGCCAGTGGTGGATCCCTTCTGGAGATGGCTGGAACTGGCTCTTATCTAACATGGGGCACCTTATGGACTCTTCTCACAGAGGCCACCCCTGCATCTCCCACCTCTACCTAAACTTTGCCGCATAAGCCCTATACAGTAGGAAGACAAGCAATTTGACAGCTATTGAGTAGTGGGTTTTTGAGACAATAACATTTGTACCTAAACACATAAAACAGGACTTAGACAAAATTTAGGTGTTAACTGGTATACATGTCTATATGCTCATAGAGACGTATCATATTTACCATGTCTAATATAAATTATATAAATATATAGGGATATGGTATTTGTATTAAAATAGTATTCATATGCATTTTTGTATTTTTATACAACTATTACTTAAAACTTTCTTCTTCTTCTTATACCACTTGCCATTTATTACTTATATTCCTCCTGCCCCTCCCCCCCTCGCTCCAGTTTGTTGAAGATGGCCAGCATCAAGCATCTACCAGTCAAATTATGAAATAAGAGTCTATGAAATTTCTCTTTTGTTATTTACCTAACCTTAGGAGGAACTATGTCATTATCCTCCCTCAAATTTATATCTAAAGCCTTCCTTTGCACTGATGCTTACAATGTTACAATAAACTTGTCAATATTCAGATTCACAGTGAGCTGTTAACATTGACTTTCATGATGTCTTCTTTTACTATTCTTCCTTCCCATCTGTTTCCATCTCTGACATTTAGTTCCAGGTGAGAGAGTTAACAACCTTAGTTTTGTGCTTATAAAGGATTTTTCAGACAAGGGTTTTCTATTAGTAGAATGATGTTTATTTCAAGGAAAGTTTTTTTTTTTTTTTTTTTTTTTTTTTAATCCATAATGACAGTTTTCATACTTTTACTCTCTATTGCTTCTCCTCGCTTCTCCTCTCTACTCCATTTTTCTTCTTCTCCATTACCCTGCCAAAATATTATCCCTCGAAGATAAATCATTATGTACAAAAGTTTGTCTACACAGCTAGTCTGAAATACCAAAGGCCTCTTTGAAATCTGCTATACATAATCTATATGCATGTACAAAGGAAATTCTAGCTAAATTAGCATGATTCCATACATCTTCTCTTGTTCCTTTCTAAGCTCCTTTATTTAAAGCCCTTTAATGTTTTAACTCCTTACTGTTATGCTGAAGACACATTATAAATCTAAACTATGACTCAGATGGCTCAGAAATAGCAACCTGAGAACAGAGGAATGGAACAGAAAACTCAAATGCAAGAAAAAAACAGAAAAAGTAAAGATTAAAAAGCACAGTACTGCCAGAAATGAAAAAGATATTTGCAACAGATTTAAGAAAATACATTTTATTTTTGTTAAGCAACTGAAATTGCTGAATAGGAAATTGATCGAAAGATAGTTTTTTTGTAGATATACATACCAAAATATTTATATATATTTATATATAAAAGTATATATATGTACCTATATACATTTATGTACATATATAAACAAAGTGAGGAGTTATTAGATTGTACTAAAAAAAAATGAAATAATTGTGCTTGAAGATATAAATCCATTTGATATATACTTTTAAAGAAAATAAATGCAAAATGTCTAACACTAAAACAAAACTCTTAATTTATGAAGGTAATTTTGGATGGCTTGTTAAATACATGGAATAATTCATGTTAACACGCCTATCTTCAGTGTCTATATATTGGTTGTCTTATCTAAAATATCTTCTTAGGACATTCTTCAAATACTTGGAATGAGACAAGTGCTTAAAATGTGATTCATGCCACCTGTCTTAGAAACTGAAATGAATATCACCATCAGTTAAAATTTTTGTTCCCAGTGCATGGTGATTTTAAAAGCATCATTTCACATCCAAGCTACCCGTAATCTAAATAATAGAATAGAAAATGTGAAATCTGTTCAATGAAGAGCCAAATCAGAACCACATTTAGCATTACAAAATGAGTACTGCAAAATTACAGGATATTGCACATTACAATTAGTTTATTACCACTTGAAATCCTGATCAACATTCAGTCAAGACCTAGACAGATAAAATACACTAACAATAAAAATGGATCAATATATGAGTTCTGAAGGACAAAATGAAATAAAAATATGATTAGATATTCTGGAGTACTTTAAAAATGTTACAAAAGACTAAAGTGTTGTGGGCACAGCACCGTTATTTATGCCTAACTGTGAGGTGTGTTTGTGAAGGGCAAAGTTCTTTCATGGAGTTACTCCTACCAAGGAAGAGTTTATGGCTCTGAACTGATGTAGAAAGGAAGGACCATAATAATAATAATAATAATAATAATAATAATAATAATAATAAACAATAACGACACAGTTGGGTTACTTCTACATTTGTGGTAAGAATGCTTCACTGGGCTTGTCTCCAATTCTGCTATTGTGATTATCTAGACCATGGGACCTATAAGGATTATTTATCAGTCACTCATTTTTCTGTCTTTTGTGACCGTGCACTTCATTTTCCTTCCTACCAGAGACAGATAGTAGACAATGAAGCTTCTCCTTGACCTATAGAATGTAAATAACAAATGTAGTGTACCTGGAACCTGGGAAGCATTCATGTCTCACAATTTAGGTGTAATCTTTGATTTCTCAGGAGCTTATTGACAGACAATAATACTAATTGCTGATATTTTTCCTGTTCTTTTAAGATTTTTCTTTCCTAGACAAATAATTCAGGGAGACTTTTTTCTAACATTCAACTAAAACTCAGGAAATTCAATTAAATTTCCTAGATAAAAGTAATATATTTGAATACTCCAAAGGTATCTAAATGTGGTATTTAAGCATCACTTCCCAATCTGAGATGCCTAGGTCCTGCCAGATAATAAACTGTAGATGCTACAAACATATAGGTATTCAGTGAATCAGTTGTATAAATTCTCAATAAAATGTAGAAAATAATAAAAGTCTGTTCCAAGGTTGCTGCAATGATATTCTACTTTAATCTGTGTGAGCGCTTCTTAAAACAGAAATATTATTAATAAATGTTAAAATATACAAGATTTTACCATAAGGACGTATTCATATGGATTGCATGTTACGTATATATTAACAGTATCTATATCAAAACAACAACAACAACAAAAATAAGGCCATAAAATACATCCTGGTGAGTACAGTAACAAAAATGTCCTGCAGATAAATTGGAGCACAGCAGGAAGGACTCTGTGTTAGCAGCAGGCTCTTAAAATTGATCGTCTGTCTCACTGAAAGTTAATGGAGCTCTCTCAATATAGAAACAATATAGTCAATCATGTTTTGTAGTATAATTAACTACTGACTAAAGTTGAAATGAGATGAAAATATTTCATGGGTGTGGCAGAAAGAATAGCAGAGCTGATGATCTTCCTGATTTTGTAATACCAGTCAGAGATGTTGAATGTCTGTATTGAGTATTTAAACTACAAAACGCGGGATACAGTGTGAAATTATTTTTACACTGGTATGGAATTTGAAAAAAAAACACTGCTTTCTACATATTTTGGTACAACTAGAATTTCAAATCACATATTTTATCTAAAAAATTTGTAAAATCCAGATCTGAATTTTGGTTCATGTTAGTCATGATGAGTAAATCTAATCCTTCAGAAATGTCTCTCAAGTTATTGACTGTCTACCTTCTAATAATATAGAAACACAGGTGACAGCATGTCAGCAGAAAATCAAACATCAAAAAGTACATGAGCTGTACCTGAATTTATATAGCTAGAAGTAAATGTAAAAATAAGACAGTGGATGATAAACCACTTTGACGACATATTCAAATAAATTAATTTTCATTCGGAATGCGTGAAGTGCCACTGACAATTTCAGCAGTAGGAAGTTGTAGTCATCGTTACTAGCAGGTTTCATGATGTTATTCCAAATGAACTAGATGAATGCTAGGATGAAATTGATTATCTAAATCATATGTATATGTTTTAGCTGAGTGGCAGCCACTTTTGAGTAACCTTTGAAAATAAGAGTATTTTTTTGAAATCACATAGTGGTTTTCAGGGTCATCTCTTGTCAGACTTATTTTCCCAAGTGGTAAAGTGTTTTGCTGGTAGTGGTGTCATTTTTGTTGTTGTTGTTGTTGTTGTTCATTTGTTTGTTTAAGTAACATAAGGCAAAGTTATGAAGATTCAGAGTCTTGAATAAGTGAAGACATTATTCAAAGTTCAGTGATAACTATTATTAAAAGTACCTAGGATGAAGAAAAGAAAAGAAAAACAAACAAACAAACAAACAAACAAAAAAAAACAGTCCATGAAATGGGAGCTTGCAATAATTTTCTGTTTCCATAATTAACAGAATCACAGAATCACAGAATCACAGAACTGTAGGGGTTGGAAGGGACCTTGAAAGATCATCGGGTCCAACCCCCATGCCAAAGCAGATTCCTCAGAGCAGAATGCCCAGGTAGGTGTCCAGATGGACCTTGAATATCTCCAGAGAAGGAGACTCCACAACCTTCCTAGGCAGCCTGTTCCAATGCTCTGTCACCCTCACCATGAAGAAGCATGTTGGTGCAGAACTTCCTGTGCTCTATCTTGCAGCCATTACACCTTGTCCTATCCCCACAAACCACTGAGAAGAGGTTGGCTACATCCTTCTGTCTCCCACCCCTCAGGTATTTGTACACATTGATGAGATCCCCTCTCAGCCTTCTCTTCTCCAGGCTGAACAGACCCAGGTCTCTCAGCCTTTCCTCATAGGAAAGATGCTCCAGGCCCCATATCATCTTTGTGGCCCTCCGCTGCACTCTTTCCAGGAGATCCCTGTCTTTTTTGTACCGGGGAGCCCAGAACTGGACACAGTACTGCAGGTGAGGCCTGAGCAGGGCAGAGTAGAGGAGGAGGATCACCTCCCTTGACCTGCTGGCCACGCTCCTTTTAATGCACGCCAGGATCCCATTGGCCCTCTTGGCAACGAGAGCACACTGCTGGCTCATGGTCAACCTGTCGTCCACCAGGACCCCCTGGTCCTTCTCCTCAGAGGTCCTCTCCAGCAGGTCGTCCCCCAGCCTGTACTGATACATCCAGTTGTTCTTTCCCAGGTGCAGGACTCTATACTCGCTCTTATTAAACTTCATTTGGTTTCTTCCTGCCCATCTCTCCAGCTGGTCCAGGTCTCACTGAATGGCAGCACAGCCTTCTGGCGTGTCAGCCACTCCTCCCAGCTTAGTGTCGTCGGTGTACTTGCTGAGGGCAGACGTTATTCCCTCATCGAGGTTGTCGATGAAGATATTGAACAGGACCGGACCCAGCACCGACCCCTGGGGAACACCCCTAGTCACAGGCCTCCAGCTGGACTCTGTGCTGCCGATCACCACCCTCTGAGCTCAGCCAGTCAGCCAGTTCTCAACCCACCTTACTGTCCACTCCTCTATCCCACTCTTTCTCAGCTTTGCTAGCAGGATGTCATGGGAGATAGTATCGAACGCCTTGCTAAAGTCAAGGTAGATGATATCCACTGCTCTCCCCCACCTACCCAGCTGGTGATGCCATCATAGAAGGCAACGAGGTTGGTCAAGCACGACTTCCCCTTGGTGAATCCATGCTGACTACTCCTCATAACATTTTTCTCTTCCAATTGCTTGAAGATAGCATCCAGAACAAGCTGTTCCAACACCTTTCCAGGGACAGAGGTGAGACTGACTGGCCTGTAGTTTCCCAGTCCTCCTTCTTGCCCTTCTTGAAGACCAGGGTGACATTGGCTATCCTCCAGTCTTCAGGCACCTCGCCTGTTCTCCAGGACCTTTCAAAGACGATAGAGCGGTTCAGAGATCACCTCTGCCAGCTCCCTTAGCACACGCAGATGCATTCCATCGGGACCCATGGATTTGTGTGCATTGAGCCCACTCAGATGCTCCTGAGCCACTCTCTCATCAACCAGGGGGGAGCCCTCCATTTCCCAGACCCTTTGTCCTCTCGCCAGGAGTGAGGAGTCCCAGGGGAGTGTCCTTGAAGAAAAGACTGAAGCAAAGAAAGCATTCAGTATCTCCGCCTTCTCGGCATCTTCCGTGACCAGGACACCCCCCTCGTTCAGCAAGGTCCCCACATTATCCCTAGTCTTCTTTTTGCTGTTTACATACTTGAAAAAAAAAACCTTCTTATTATCTTTTATCTCTTTAGCAAGCCTCATCTCTAGGTGGTCTCTACATATCCACAAGAAGAGGGTACAGACCCTTAAAAGTTCACACTTTATATATTGACTACTACTGCACAAAACACTTAAGGAGTAGTGGATATATTCTTGTTTTTGGCAGTATTTTTGTTTATTCATTCCTCCTGATGATCTTGATACACGTACCTTGCAAGGACTTATTGGTTTTGTAATTGTTGACTAACATGAAACCTTAAGTCAGAAACCTTAGAGATTCCAAAGGACATGAGGAAAGTACACCTCTCTGAAAGAAGATATGGAAGAGACTTCTTAGGTTGTAACTATGATGTAACTGATTTTACCAAAACTTCAAAAACATTAAAAGAAGAAAATATATATATATCATTTTAATTAAAATTTTAATTATCATTGCCTTTAATAAATGACATTTTGTGAAATATTTAAAATCTGGAGGGGACTTTGGCTTTTTAAGTCCACTAGAACCAACTTTTAAGTTTCAAATAAAGAACTATTAGTGAATGAAATTCAGGAAAAAACATTAGTTTTTTTTTTTTTTTTTTTTTTTTTTTTTTTCCCTCCGCTTTTCTCTTTCTTCACTCTTAACATAAAATTTTCAGGTTATGAATCAGCAAGGTCAAGGCATGCAAACTTAAGGGTTTGTTCCCCCCCCCCCCCCCCTTTTGTTTTTATCATTTTGTCCTTTTGTTCCTACTTGTGTTTTATGTATAAATAGTCCTTGCAAAATACTTGCTGAAATTACAGTAGGTCTTACATTGACTTCCCTGAACAATATTTGGGCCTTGAATTAGCATAAAACGTAAAAATGACAAGATATTGCAAGAACAAACATATTGTGGAAAAAAAAAAAGATCTGTCAAGGTAGAGCAGAAAAATTTCTAACAGCTTTTTCAGAAAACAACAAGGACAAACCACACACACACACACACACACACACACACACACACACAAAAAAAAAGCACAGTGCTTTATTCTCCTTTCACTTTATTTCCCTCTGTTCATACAAGCATATTGCATATGTTCTAAGTCTGCACAGATGTGCTATGAAACTAATTACGTCCCTGCACTAAATAACCTAAAATGTTGACTAAAATAATGACTTTAAACACATAAAAACCAATATATATCTTGTTATGAATTCTGTTTATGTAATAGTTTACCTTGAAGTGTAGAACTCTAGTTATACAGATTTCTAGGTCATTTAATATATACAGTTCTGTCAGAAATTATTATAAGCCTAGTTTCATCATTAAGGGAGTGATTTCTTTCAATTCTCCCTTGGCCCCCCCCCCCCCTTTTTTTTTCTTTTTTCTTTTGTGTGTGTGTGTGTGTGTGTGTATGTTCTAAGGTATTAAATTTGCATTAGAATTGTTAAAACAGATTAGAAAAATGATTCAGAAGTGTATTAAGGACAGTAAGCAAAACTTTAAAACCCTTTGATATTGGAGCCAAGCATGTAAAGTTGAGTGACAGTACTAGAAGGAATAAGGAACAAACTGCAGGAGGGCTCTTCTTCAGGCTGGCAGAAGGTCTCTAGTGGGGTCCCTCAATGCTCTATCTTAGGGCCAGTCCTCTCCAATGTCTTTATAAATGATTTGGATATAGGACTAGAAGGTGTTTTGAGCAAATCTGCCGACGACACCAAACTTCGAGGAGTTGTAGACTCGGATGAGGGCGGAAAGGCTTTGCAGAGAGATCTGGAGAGGTTGGAGAACTGGGCGATCACCAACCGCATGAAGTTTAACAAAAGCAAGTGCCAGGTCCTGCACCTGGGATGAGGCAACCCTGGCTGTACATACAGACTGGGAGACGAGACGCTGGAGAGCAGGCCTGCAGAGAGGGATCTGGGGGTCGTGGTCGACAGCAAGTTGAATATGAGCCAGCAGTGT
This sequence comes from Nettapus auritus, assembly GCA_011076525.1. Taxonomy (NCBI): domain Eukaryota; kingdom Metazoa; phylum Chordata; class Aves; order Anseriformes; family Anatidae; genus Nettapus; species Nettapus auritus. Next base: position 165,126,748 of record CM021765.1, read on the forward strand.
GCCCTGGCAGCCAGGAGGGCCAACCATATCCTGGGGTGCATCAAGCATGGCATCGTTAGTCGGGCGAGGGAAGTGATTGTCCTGCTCTACTCTGCACTGGTGCAGCCTCACTGTGAGTACTGTGTGCAGTTCTGGGCACCACAGTACAAAAAGGACACTCAACTGTTGGAGAGTGTCCAGAGGAGGGAGACAAAGATGATGAAGGGCCTGGAGGGGATGACATATGAAGAGCAGCTGAGGTTAGCGGGCCTGTTCAGCCTGGAGAAAAGGAGGATGAGGGGAGATCTCATTGCAGTCTACAACTTCCTCGTGAGGGGGAGTGGAGAGGCGGGTGACCTATTCTCCATAAACACCAGTGATAGGACCTGTGGGAATGGGGTGAAGCTGAGGCAGGGGAAGTTTAGACTAGATATCAGGAGGAAATTTTTGACTGAGAGGGTGGTTGCACACTGGAACAGGCTCCCGAGGGATGTAATCACTGCACCAAGCCTGTCTGAATTTAAGAAATGTTTGGACTGTACACTTAGTCACATGGTCTAAACTTTTGTTTAGACCTGTGCAGTGCAAGGAGTTGGACTTGATGATCCTTATGGGTCCCTTCCAACTCGGAATATTCTATGATTCTATGAGCTGTGAACAGCTAAGGGAGTTCATGGGCAACTACTTTTTTCACTCTGCAGAAAAAGCCTTGCCATTAAAAGGAATGCAGAAGAATCCATGGGTCCTTGAAAACACTTAAATACAAAGCCACCTTTAAGTTCTAACTGTGGATTTACCTGACTCATCGGAGGTGTTCAGGTAATACATATGTATATTTTAAGTTAAATATCACAGTCAGATTAATTCTACTCAACAGCTCTAAATCTGGACAAAATAGACATTGAGAAGTCAAATTAGTTGATTAATGACTATTCTTTAATAACTGTAAGATTACAGCATACAAAATACATGGCTACAGTGTGAAATTCCTAACTTTCAAAGGACTTTTTAGCTAGAACTCTTTATCTTTTTAATCAGAAGTAGATAGTTAGAGAATTATCATGAACTTCTTCCAAAATGTTCATAGGCCCTGCAAAGTAATCATACTTTTTGGCATGAAGAATGAATTTGGTCTTTGGTCTTCATATTTATTCTTCAGAGTGAATCTAAGACACCATAAGGAATTTTTCCCTCACCATGCTCTGCCTTCATGTATAAAAAACATTAATTTGGGAAAAAAAAAAAAAAAAAAAAAAAAAGTCAATTAACACAGATGAATTTCAGGACAAAACAGACTGTAGCCTATAGGTGGCAAATCACCGCAACTGTGAAGAAAATGGGAAAAGTGATATACAGCTGTTCAAGACAAGTCATTTTGTAAAAAGATAAGGCCAGAATTGAGCATCTTGTCTGTGTTGCAACAGATGTTCAAATGTTAGAATAAAGCATTTGAGTGTAAGAAGTTATATTATCTAATGGTTGATTAGAAGAAGGGAATTCTAAGGGCTTCAGTTAGTTTTTGGATATAAGCCTCTGGTGCCAGCTGAGACATCCTGCAACATCCTGCAACATTTGCATGACTAACTGTGATGATGTTGTCTTTGTGGAATACGAGTCTTCCTGAAGTGACAGCTAGAGGATAACACATAGAATCTATAGTATCATTAGATGCCTAGCTTAAGTGACCAAATTGCACTGTGTTGTCCAACAGTCTCTGTCACAAGAAGGCTTCTTTTTTTTGTTTCTCTGTTAATCTTTCCTAGTGAAGGATGAGAGGAGAGGACGTCTCCATGTCATGTGGAACAGGTTTCATGTATCAGGGAAAAAAAAAAACAATAATAAAAAAATAAAAAAATAAAAAAATAAACAGTCTGTGACTCTTCACTCCTTGGAACAAGCTTCCCCACCTTGTCTCTGCTCAGACAAATGTGGAAAGCCATAGGTATCCAGTGTGTTACCTGGGCTTGTAGTGTTGTATAATGTGCGGTGGAGGTGGGAGACGGGACAGGTATACAGGGTCTACACACCAAACTCACAAGAGCCTTGGTGGGCTCTGTGGCATAGGTAAATACACTAAATTGCATTGTGAAACTACATAGGCAAACTTCATCATCCATAAAATCATTTGAAAGACTTATGGGAAGGAATGTTTTTATGTAACATTTTTATTTCTCTGTGGTCAAGAAATCATTTAAACCAGCACGGACACCTAGTCATTCAACATTAATTCAGTATGCTAACATGGAGGAGATCAATATATATACCAAATACATTTATATATATTTACTATATATATATATATATATATATACACCACAATTTGCTTAATTGGAAAGTTGTTCTAGCAAATCCTACAATATAAAATATAAATAATTCAAAAATACTATCTGGAGTAGTAAGAATCTGATGTAGAATACCTGGCCATAAAATATTACTAACATCTATAGAAAAATGTAGTACTTAAACCTACTATATTCAAGATTATCAGTGTATTTATATTTCTCTGCTTCTTCATACCCTAATACCAAATTATATTGCTATACTTTTATATATATATATATATTTCTACCTGTGTTTTAAAAATCTTCATTCTTATTCTGTGCATTTACCTCATTCTCTTTTTGCTAGTCATATACTGCTCTTTTAAAAAAAAAAAAAAAAAAAAAAAAAAGACAGTAGCATTCCTGCACAATGGTGTTTCTTCAAGTTGTCTGGGAAGGTTCAAAAGACAGCTTCAAAAGACAGGAATTATTTTTATGTTGTTGTTTTTGTTATTTTGAAACATGTTTTATTGGAATAGAAACACAGTAGGGTTCTTATGCTCAAAAAACAGAATTGTGTCTACAGACAAATTGGCCCTTATACAATTTTCTTCTGTATGTAGCTGTTGACTTCAGCAAAATTTTTTCCTGACTTAGCTTCGTGTAGCTGAAAGCATATTCCAGCCCAGTGAGCTTATAAAACACCTAAGGAAAGAAATGCAGTTGTCTAATATTCTCTCGGTTTATTTCTTCTTTTTAATTTTCTCTCTCTCTTTTTTTTTTTTTTTTTTTTTTTTTCCCTTTGTTTTCTTCTCCATTATCACTCTTCTTAAGCAAAATTTGAATTAGGCTGTTCACTATCGTAACAACAGTGAATAAGAAATATTCTTCCAATAAGAAACGTTGTTTGAATCCAGCATCTGATCTCATAGCACTGTGACAATAAGCATAAGCTATTATACATAAGGTATTTCTCCGTCAGGTCGTGATCTAAGATCAATATCTTGAACATGAAAGAAATATGTTAGTGGGGAAAAATTTTGAAAATACATTAAAATCTTCTTCTGCGTATATATTGTTCCTTCTCCATGAGTACACAAGTACATGGCTTTCTGAATATATTGGAAGATATGTATATGACAATATAGACAAAAGTAAACAAAACAAAACAAAAGAACAACAACAACAAAAAAAAACAGTGACAGTTAGTTTTAGTGAAAGTGAATTTAGTCAGACATCATCTTTAATATACATATTCCTACTAAGCTGCATTCCAGAAGCAATAGACAGGTACTTGCCTACTTGCCTGTTATGTTTATTGATTTTATTATATTGCATTAAAACAACAACAACAACAACAAAACTTTCTGTGCAACATTCTGTGCAATATCGTCTAGTTCATTTTCATGGGTGTATATAAATCCATACACAGAAAACAAAACCTGCTGAGATCCTTACCAAGACAAGAAGACACTCTGAATAATTCCTTTTGAATGAAGTAGGCATGCTGTTTACTTTCATTGCTGTATCAGACACATAGAAATATTAGATTCAAATAGAAAACAGAGTCTGGTATTCACGAGCAAACCAACATTAGTTTAGAATAAAACAAAATGTTTTCCCTGAGGGAGTGTACCTCTGTGGGATTCTGAGAAGGTGAATCAGTTTTGAATTTCATCCCTGTCATGTGTTACTTTAATAATATTTTTTCCCTGTTTTTAATGAGTGGCCTCTCAACTTAGAAAACAATAAAATTAATGGAATTTTTGAGTCCAAGCCCACTTATAGGAAAGTTAAAGCCTGGAGGAGTTGTTAAATATCATGTTGTTCCGTTCTTTTTATCTCTGTAGCTTCTGACCAGTGGTAGACAGAAACAGCTCCCTTTGTGTATAATAGCAGTTTAAAAGACAAGCTGAAATCTAGAACAACACGATTAATAAATTGTTACTATAACATAAAGGAATTTCTGTTGACCTGCAAACAGCAAAATACTGTCATTTTCTTTCCTTATCTTTTTGTCAGGATTTATATGTGAAAATATTCCTAGCTGAAAATTTTGTTAGATGAATAGCTAATAGTTTCATACTGGTGATTATGCTGTTATTCCTTGGCAAGTCCCAAACTCAATAGCTCAACTGATTCATTTTCAAAAATGTAGTATTTATCTCAAAAAGTGAAGTATTCTATTGGGTTATTGAGGTTTCTATATATCTCAAATATGTAAGTGGCAAATTTATCAAGAAAAAATATTATCTATAAATATTTTTAGTAAAAATATTTCAGATTTTTTTTAATTTCACAAAATGTTTAAAATTTTAAATTATCTTACTTAAATTTATTATATTTTTCTTATTCTCATTCTTTTTTTTTTTTTTTTTGAGTATAAAAAAGCCCTTGATTTTTTTTTCTTTTTATTACTGAAAAATTTTCTATTTTTTTTTACATACTTGCAAATTTTTTAAGTTAAGAAAATAGTAGCTTCATTGTTGTTTTTATTTGGATTTTATCCTAAACTTGAGATTTTTGAAAAGTGAATTGTAGATGAGAGGGAAAAAAAAAAAAGAAATGAAAAAAGAAAAACCATATACAACTCCTAAACAAGCCTTAAATTTTTTTTGTGAAAGTGGCCAAAGAGGAAACTGAAAGAATTTAAAGATTAACAACAAAAATATTGTGAGAAAAGAACATTCAATTTGTTTTAATGAAAACCTGTGAAATTCAAAACAATAAGAAATATTACAAAGAAAATATACAAATAAATAAAATCTATATAAAACAACTGTCATAAAGTTTGAATATAAAATAAAAATTTATGTCGAAGAATGAGCAAAGTATAGGATACATTAATATCAAATGTAGATTTTTGGAGGCAAAGCAAGAGCAAATGAAAAATTTTTAATTATCACTGTGAGCAACTTGCTTATTTGCTTTCAACTTCTCATCACTTTTTTTTTTTTCTTCTTTTCTTTTTTTTTTCTTTTTTTTCCCCAGTACCGGTTGCCAGTTCTCAGAATTTTATCTTGTAAAACTGACAGCTTAACACTGTTAGTAGAAAGTAGAATGTCCATACTTGTTTAAAACAAATCTATCTAATTCAATATTTCATCACTGAAAGCAACAGTACTGAAGATGTCTGCAGAGGGCATTTTGAGCTGGGAGACCTAGGTTTATTCTGCTTTAAAAAGAAAGATAAGGATCTTATTACTTCCTTCATAGAAAAGTAAAGATATCACAGAGCCAGACTTTTCTGTGAGATGCACAACAGCAGGACAAAAAAGAAATGAATATAATTGGAACATGAAAAATTGCAATCAGGTCAAGAAAAAATATTTGCTTATTTATGTATTTGTTTTTTTTTTGTTTGTTTGTTTTATCATGAGGATTGCCAAAGAATAGGTGACATTGTTGGCAGAATTTCCACCCTTAGAGAAAATCACAACCTGATTACACAAATCCTTGGGTAATCTGATCTAAGAGTGGCTGCTTCAACTTCAGACTTGGATTAGAAGATCTCCAGGAGTCCCTTGAAACTAGTTATTCCATGATGCTATGATTATCAAGAATTTCCGCTGTTCTTCCATCTAGTGGTGAAGAATCACTTTATTTAATTTGTTTTCAGCCTTTCTCCTAAGAGTTTCATACCAAGCAAGCCCTTAGATTTTGTCTTGTAACAAGCTCTAAAGTCAATCTTTAGTTATCTCTTTTGTAATTCCCAATATTCTTCAAATCTATCTCTTGAGAAGTTTGAAGCATCATTGCTTTTTCAGTTATTTGTCACTTGGAAGAAGTTTCCTTTGATAAATATATACATATATATAGGCATATATTTACCAGCCACTGAGTCTTTCTTTCTTTCTCATGGACCTTTTTTTTTGTTTGTTTGTTTGAGTTGAAAGTTTTAGAAGTGCACACAGCTTTCAAGTTGTTGGTGCTACCCTGAGCCTATGTTTCAAGTTAAAGGTGTTTCTTCATTGAGAGAAACATCAGGGAGAGAAAACATAAAAGATTTTATGTTTTATGCACTTAGAATGTGCCTTAGGTAAGACCTCTATCTCCCTTTTCTCACTCTCTCTTTTGCTAAGCATCACCCAGCCATCTCTCCGTTTTATTTTCTTTTTGTACAGGATGTCATTTCCTTACCCAAGAATTCAAATATTCTGACTACAGCAGAAAGAGTTCTTGCCAGTTTGGACTTTTTCCTTACTTATCAATGGATTTGTACAGTTATCTTCATTTCCCATAGAACCTCTGACTAATCAGGATGCCCAATTAGAATTAAACCATTCTCCTGAGTGAGATGAAGGGTGAGCCATTCTACTCCTCTTAAGGCTTGAGGCTATAGACTAATATTCATTATGTTATCTGATAACCATATCATCATAGCACATGCATATGAGACGACTGCAAAGAGAAACTGCTACTGTCTGATTCACTCTCTTTTTCTTTCTCTTTGTATTTCTTATCACAACAGGATAACCAATTTCTCTTTATAATAGTTAAATTGCAAATACTATGGAATACCTTATTTTTCTGTGCAATTTCTTACCTCAAAACAAACAGTTGTTTCATCTGTTTTCCTATACTCAAGTAGTTTATTTTCCTCTCTTTTAAAATAGAGCTTTGAAAAAAGTATTGTGCAAACTCGTACTCAGGAAGGTAAGGGTTTTACTCTTGGCATTCAACTCTGAAGGAATTAAGAACAAATCTTCATTCTAGTTGTGGTTGCATATAATCACCCACACATCTTTATGGCAGCAAATGTTAGGTACATCTTAAGTTCAAACTGTGTCTATCTTACTGCTTAGTGTTTATTTTCAACAGTCTTCTATTATTCTTCTTTGAAGCCTGCTTTTTCTTGATTTTTTTTTTTCTCATTTAGTTCCATAAATGAAATATCACATGTATCCTTTTGAAATGTGTTATCTACTCATATTTATATTTCAAGATATTTTTCCCCTTTCTGAACATTCTATTATCTTTTAGTTCAAGTCAAGCTCTTCTCAAATTCTAGCTTGGTGGAGGTTTTAATTTTAACTTCATATCCTTTGTCTGTTTATATTTGATAGATTAAACAAGTACTAAAACAATATAAATCTGAAAGAAAAATTATACTTTTGATATTTTTTCCAAGGTCAACTTAGCTTCAGGAAATATTCAACCCTCTATTGAAACTCTTGCGTGAATTATGAATATATTTGTGAACTGACATATATCTAACATTCTTTTTTATTTAGAATTTATTAATGACATAGGAACTATATGCAACACTGTTATTACAGAATAAGTCTAAACCTCATTTAAATTTTGTCTCTTGGTCATTCATTGGAAACATTACACTGAAAAAAAATATGGAGATGTACAATGGGGATGTACTGCCAGTATTCTGCTTATAAAATAGGAATGGAATGAAGAATTTTGCTATTTTACTGGAGATGTACATTTAGAATACTGATGCATAGAGATTTAATAAACAAACAAACAAACAAACAAACAAACAAAAACCCCACAAGGTTAACAAATAAATATGCAATAGAGAGAATTAGTTTTGCATATTGAATCCTTTTATGGCTTAATCCCGTAGGCAGCTAAGAACCACATAACTGCTCTCTCACTTTCCCACAGAGGAATGGGAAAGAGAGATAGAAATGCAAAAGTGACAAAAATGTGGGTTTAAATAAAGACAGTTTACTAGGTAAAACAAAGACTCACATGCAAGCAAAGGAAAAAAAAGTCATTATTTCCCATCAGCTGCCAGATGTTCAGCCATTTCCAAGAAAGCAGGACTCCATCATGTTTACTTGGGGAAACAAATGCCATAACTCCAAAAGCACACAACCCTCCCCCCTGCTTTTACTTCTAGGCATGACATCATACGGTATGGAACCCCTTTTGTCAGTTAGGGTCAGCTGTCCTGACTTTGTCTCCTCCCAGACTCACTGGCAGGCCAGCATGAGAAGCAGAAAAGGCCTTGACTCAGTGTAAGCATGGCTTTGGAACAACTAAAATAGTAGAGCTTAGGGATATGGTTTAGTGGAGACTGTTAGTGTTAGGTCAGAGGTTGGACTCGATGATCTTGAGGTCTCTTCCAACCTAGAAATTCCGTGATTCTGTGATCTGTAAAATATCAGTGTGTTATCAACACTTCATGGTCGCAAATCCAAAACATAGCACCTTATCAGCTACTATGAAGAAGAAGATATCTTCAGATACAGAAGACATATAAATCAAAAGAATATTTAAATCTTTTTTTTAAAAACATGAAGAACTTTAATTAGAAGCCTGCTTCTCCAGCATGTTCTACTGTAAGCAGACAAAATAGGTATAATGGAGAGGATTAATCTAATTTTAGATATGTACACATTCTGGACATCAAAGTATGAGTTACCTCAATAGTCAGCTGGTAAAAACTGACACATCCTAATGCGTCTAACTATTCTAGCAATTGATTTAGTTATCTATAACAACAAGGTAGCTGTCTACATTTGGTTAGATGAAGGACACTTACGTTGATTATAATGGCACTAGATTTTTAGGCTTCAATAAATGTCAGTGAGTGTTCTTAAAAAATTGTTTTTCTTACTCCTGATACCGTCAGGGTAACCTATTATTTCTTCTATGTTATCTCCACTTATAGTAAACTATGAACTTCTTAAATACATTTTTTTCCTGTTCATTGTATCATAAATTGTTCGTATTTAAAACACCCCTCTGACTTGTGCGCAGTGTATTTCAGCTACCAGCATACAGAAAGATCACATGTTTGTCTGTGAGACAATAGGCATGACTGAATATTTTCTAAAAAAATAATGACTATATTTTTTATATCTTTGCAGAAAACAGCATTCTTCAGTTACACAAAGTTTATTTTCTATATATATAATTTCTGTTCTAAGTGTCTACATTGGTAATGAGTAATGTTTCATCCTGGAAAGTGATTCCTAGTTCCAAAGTCCAGAAAAGTATCTCATATTCTACCATACTCTTCCTTCCTTCCTTCCTTCCTTCCTTCCTTCCTTCCTTCCTTCC
>CM021765.1:165142738-165182014 GCA_011076525.1 Nettapus auritus
TGGGTATCCAGAGAACAACCGGTATTGCCGCTAAAGACTGAGGCGAAGAAGGCATTAAGCACCTCCACCTTTTCCTCATCTCTTGTAACTAAGTTTCCCCCCGCATCCAGTAAAGGATGGAGATTCTTCTTAGTCCTCCTTTTTGTGTTGATGTATTTATAAAAACATTTTCTGTTATCTTTAACGGCAGTAGCCAGATTGAGCTCCAGATGAGCTTTGGCTTTTCTAATTTTGTCCCTGCACAGCTTCGCAACATCCTTGTAGTCCTCCTTAGTGGCCTGCCCACTTTTCCAAAGATTATAAACCCTCTTTTTTTCTCCTAAGCTCAAGCCACAATTCTCTGTTTTTCTGTAATTTCATAAGATTATTAAGAAAAGTTATATAAATCAGTTCTTAATCTGTTTGAAAATCCTAGATAAGTATAAAGCACATACAGAAAGCAAAAATTACAGGTCTGTCCTGAAAAAAAAAAAAAAAAAAAAAAAAAAAAAAACCTTCAAGTTGAGTTGACTTGCTTTATCTTTAATATGCTTTGTTAGTGGGTCTTAGTGAAGTCTTGAGAGCTATGTAGCCAGGAAAAGTCTTTGTACTTCACATAAAGCTGAATAGCTCTCTAAATACTAAAGACTACATTGATTATTTTCTTTCATAAAATCCTAAGGACAGTTTACACATTGTTTACACATATATTTTTAGACATCTACTTTGTAGGATCTGAATACTACTCCAAAAGTTTCAGTATAGTATGAGCAATTATCAGTGGGCAAATTCCGTAAATTAACCTTGTCAGTAATTCTTGTTATATTGATGAGAATTATCCCAAAAGAAGAAGGTATATCTTAAGATTTATTAACTGATAAATATAGTAGTCTTAAGTAACTTGCTACAGGTTGTAAACTGTTCTACAGATTTCTTATAATGCCTAAATTGTCCTTGAAAGCTAATAGAAAAGTCACTTCAGTCCGTTACTTGCAGCATGACGTTTAATAGAATATACAGTTTCACACTTCTTTCAGCATTTCAAGGATTTATCTCACAAATGGACACTTCCGACTTTTGAAAGAAAGAGCAACATTTACAGCAGAAAAAGAGGAAGGTGGTATTGTTCCTTATCTGGCCTGTGATACACACTTTTGGTTTCATGATAGTTTCCTTATATGTACCAATATCTTAGGAAATATGTTATCATAAAGTATGTTGGTGTAAACAAATTACCTAAACAAACTTAAATTTCCACTCATCATATTGATTACATATTGTGAGGTAGAGCTTTTTATACTGTAAGGAATAAATGTATTTCATACTGTGGAACAAAATAGAAAAATGCTCAGTAATAAGTAGACACTAAATCACAAAGTAGATAATATGTAAGTATGCAAAATAGAGGTTTCTCTTTTTCAGTCCTGGTGACAACAGTGGAAGGATTCTGAGCACAGCCTCAAGGCACCCCAGAATATACTCTATGTCTTAAAAAGGAACAAAGAATAAGAAATAAAAAGCTGTACTAGAGTTTTTAAATACTGCCCTGTTTCTCATAGGATTCAGGTTTTCTGATGCATACATTTCGTCAGGAAGAGAGTGAATACCCTCAAGGAGAGATCTCACTTAAATTTGAAAATTTGGGGAATAATAACAAAAAAATTGAAATAAGCCAACTGATGATGAGATACCGCCTATGTGGAGATATTGTCTCTTGGAAATTACCTGCCACAGGCACTTAAAAAACGTTGGTAAACACACGCATGTCAATAATTGCAGCTCTAATCTCCAAAGGAAATTCTGTAAAAGTCATTGAAAAGTAGGGCAAAAAATATGCCATAATGTTAAAGCTTTTATGTTCCCAGCAAATTTTTAATTTTACCTTAAAAATTCAGTAACAATTTGTTCTCTCTGCAAATTGAAGCCAGAGAGTAAAGATTCATGCCACACTACCAGGAAGATGTAGTCTCATTTCTCGTTCTTTAGAAGACTATATAATCATCTGAATGCTACAATCACAAAGCAAAACTGTTTTTTTTTTTTTCTCTTTGTTTGTTTTTGTTTTGTTTGAATATATAAATATTCCCTCTGAGAAAGGATGTGATTGCCTGAAAATTTTCCCAGTGCTAAATTTTCCACTCTCAGACAGGACTAAATTTACTATCTAGTTCAGAAAAATAAATAAAAAAAAATAAATACAGAAATAAATAATTTAAAAATGTAAAAGAGTATAGGTAGTTTTAGGTTTATGAAAGTAAATATGTTACATGTGACTGACATATAAAAAGTTACATAATACTTGTACTTGAACCACCACAGTGACATCAATTGAAGACAATTTTTTAATTTATTTTTTTTTTTGTTTTCACAGTCTATAAATTGTATTTTTTTTCTTCTAATTATATATATTAATATCTTCGTTAAAAGCATGCACGTTTCCTAGTAGTGTATACTTGGTACTCAAGACTGCAATTAGAAAGCCTTAATAAAATGTAACCTTCCACTCTGATTTAAGAAAATTCACCCTTTCTTCTTCATGACCATATTCTTGACTGCTGCAGGCCAGGAACCTTCAAAAAGTGATTCTGTGAACAAGTGGTGGGAGGAAGAAATTTAGTCTTTAGAATAAAAAATATTCTTTTATAACATTTGCAGCATTTTTTTGTAGATTTAAGCCACTACTGACACATTTCAGTCAGATGAAAACATTGGTTTTCTGGATAATTTCGTGAGTGACTCACAAGAGACCTTTAAAATTTTACATATTTCTGAAACTCTTCTACTGAATATAGATCTAATCTACTTTTTTCTTCACAATTATTTCTAATGTTGTTGCTATTACTGCAAATTACTACTAATAATGGTAACTATTACTACCATTGTTATGGATGAAAACGTACACATTCATTAGACATTATAATTAATTAGTTGTTTTCATGCTATTTTATTAATGCCTCTGCAACTCTTTGATTTTCATTGATATTTTGGCAGTGACCTGAAACAGCTTACATCCACCTAGTAAGAAAGATAAAATTAACATAATAGTTTAAGAACACACTGAAGAGTAGTGTGTTGATTTTGATACAGAAAGCTGTTTGTGACACATACATTTGGTCTCCAGGGCTCTTGCAGAGCGGAGGCAAAACTGACTGTAAAGTGGTTTTGCAGATACCAGATACACAGATAATCCTTCATATTGTTATAGAGTAATATTGCTGCAAAGAGTACAAATTGTCTGTACTATTTGCTTTCACTATAAAAACACTATAAAAACACTATAAAATAAAAACATTATTTTATAATGTCATACAAATTTTCACTGTATTATGTCAGAAGAGATAAAATGGTCCTAGTGTAATTTGAAATGCTGGATGCTAGGTATTTGTCAATAGAATCGATGATCTTTTATATATACACATGTATATATATATATATATTACATTAATTATGTTATAGAGTAAATATGCTATGTCTAAATATATACGTAGCCACAGAGATATTTAGGATTGTATATATTGGCTTGGTTAAAATGTAAACAACCTGTGAAGGGTCATTTAGCAGAATGACCAGAATGATGAACAAATGAAATTTTATATCTTCCTGAACTTGCTCTAAATGCTATGGTAGGCCTTAGCATAAATTAACGCAAACATGATGACTTGTAGGCTGAACATATAGCTCTTTTTTCCTCTGATTCTTATTTCTTTATTTCCTTTAAAGCTTTATTGCTTTTTAAATTATTTTTATTTTTATTTCTTCATCACTGAATCCAGCCTTATTGAACCTCATTACAAACTTCAAATCATTCTGATCACATCATCATCATCTGGCTATAGTCATATAAACAGACATTCCTGACATAATTACACAGTGTATATTTTTGTATTTCAGAAAAATGAAATATAAGATTCTCGGATCAATTTAGTAAAAGATAAAAGCCAAACCTTATTGCTTTTTGTAATGTTGTGACTATGTTGTTGAAGAACACAGGTAACTGTTAGGAAAAGTGAACAGAACCAATAAGTTAGTGTGGTGAACCCCAGAAATAGTTATAGGAGTATATAAACTTCCATCATTATTTTCTATATGATGTTTTGAAACATAGACAGGATAATCTGCTTTTCGTGTATACTGGAATCAAACACATACAGTCCAGAACACTATCACTTCATGACGCCTTTTTCCCTAAGAGATTATGTAGACATTTCAGATATACTAATCAATGGCCATGTGGTAAACTAAAGATATGATTTTATTTTTCTTGATTTTTTATTTTTTCTTTCTTGATTTTTTTTTTTTTTTTTTTTTTTTTCCATGGGCACAGAGAGCTATTTGCTTAGATCAGTTGACTGAATAAACTTGGAAGAGAACAAAAACTCTAATTTCCATACTAAGATTCACTCAGGTTTGGTCTGCCTTTGAATTTAAGTGGTTTCAGCAAATCATAACATTTTTTATCTGTAGCAGAAAGGTGGACATTTACATACTAATTCTTACTAAAAATTAAGCAATAAAAGTTTCTTGCATATTTTTCAAGGACAAGAGACAATGTCTAAAGCTATGTTTTTCTCTTTTTTTTTTTTTTTTTTTTTCTTTTAAATAACTTTATGAATGATACCTCTCAGTGAAATATTGGTAATGAAAAGGGTAATTTTCACTATAACCTGACTATTTGAAGAAAGGCACAATAAGAAATGGAATGTTAATATGCAGGTTATGTTAGGTGTTCTTTTAGAATTTCAGAAAAAAATCAGAGGTAATCAAATGAAAGTGTCAACACACAGCATGCAAGAGCCAATTATGGAAATGAGGTCCCAAGGTTAGCTTGCTGCAATATTTTTTAATTTAAAAAATATTAAAATCAACTTGTTCCTTGTGTAATAGATGTCTATGACAAGAGTTAAAGAGCTCAAAATGTTTTTGTAGTCCCCTGTCTAATTAACATTTCTGTTATGCAACCTACATTTCCCAGAGCTGTAACTGAAAAGAGCACCAAAAGACCACTTTCCGCCTGAAACGTTTTTGTAACATGTTTAAGAGATCAAAGGCAGAATAATCAGTGTTTGAACACCTTCTTCAGTTGGAAATAAGTAACAAAATAAACTCAAATTGCCTCAACAACTTGCAGAAGAAAAACTTTTCATGCTAGTTTATCTCACTTGACTCTAATGGAAGCTTACAGATGCTGTGCTGTAATTATATGTGTTTAGGCTATAAATCTATATAAAAATTATTATTCATAACTCACTTTCTATTTTTTTTTTTTTTTTTTTTAACTATCATTTACACTTGAACTCTCATTTTGTTTTGTCTACAACACTGTATATAAATGAAAACAGACTGAACATTTTAACCCTAATAATATCATTTAAATTTCAGGTATTATTATAATCTAATAAAATCTAGGTAAATTTCTGGAGCAGTGTCATAGAAAACACGATGTTGTATTCGACATTAATTTAAATATTTATTTTAAAAATAAATATTAGATTCTACCTTTACTAAGCTATTTTTTAATCAGTTTTGACATTAAAATTTACAGTGGATGAATTATACCAAAAACACCTATTGTATTTTTCTTCTCAACTTTCTGATGAAATGAGATCTGAAAATGCTGACTTCAATGACGGTGACTCCACCACCTCTCTGGTCAACCTGTTCCAATGCCTAACCACTCTGAGAAGAAATTTCTCCTAATTTCCAGCCTGAACCTTCCCTGGTGCAACTTGAGACAATTTCCTCCTGTTGTATCACTAGCTGTTTGTGAGAAGAGGCTGACCCCCTGCTCCCAACAACTTCCTTTCAGGTAGTTGTAGAGAGCAATAACGTCTCCCCTGAGTCCTCTTTTCTCCAGACTAAATAACCCCAATTCCTTCAGCTGCTTCTTATTGCACTTGTATTCCATACCCATTATAATGTATTGGACAGACACTAGAAGAAGAAGATCTGTAAATAACTTTTTAAATGTTATTAAATAGGCAAACGTTTATGATTCTTGTTTACTTTTTTTACCTTTTTTTTTTTAAAAAAAAATAAATGTTTAAAAATCTGACAAATGAACTTAGAGTTCACCAATTTACAATTGTCTTTTAAGAATAGAGTTCAAACAGGAACTATTTCTCTTAGAAACAACACATGGAAGGGAATTATTCATACAGTTATTTGGAAACAAATTTAAGCTGAAGAAAAATATTTCATGCAGCAGATAATGGTAAAAATGAAGCCACTCCTATTGACTTCAGGGAGATTTTGTGCAGAACAAGGATCTTAGCTGAACAAGGATCAGCTCCCTTGTATATTCAGTCAATATGTTAGATAAACTAAATTGTTGTCATCTTTACCAATTTAATTACCTTTTACAGTATAATACTGGACAAAATTTAGAATATTTTCTGAAGTTTTGCCTTTTGCCCAGGAAGTTTTATCTACGTTTCCTTACTTTCATGTAGTTTGAAATTTTATTGCCTATTAAGATGACTTTGTGTTTGTATTCTAGCATTAAGAAGCAAACTAAATGGGATATGGAACTGACAAGAGAAATACAGAAAAAAAAAAAAATAATCCAAAAACCTAAAGGGAGACAATTTCTGAATCACAATAACATCAATAAAAGTATTTATTTATATATTTGATGAAAAAATATTTGAATTCTCTAAACTTCTGAATTATCTATGAATATGCATGGACTATACTACATATTATAATTAAATGTCATAAAATAAATCATACAAATTTATTTCCAACCATACAGTAGTATGGTAAACATCAGAATAAATAATTTTATTTAATTATAAAACATATCATGATGTCAGAATATTTCATGGTTTTAGTTATATATCTATGTTAAAAAAAAAAAAAAAAAAAAAAAAAAAAAAAAAGTATCTATTCATGTTCTGTCAAAAATTATGGTTACATATACACTTGATGAATTCTGAGAATGGGCCTCACAGAATTCATGTCTCATTTAGTCAACATTATAAAGTAGGTAAGTGAACACATTTTGTCTCTATGCCATTTACTGAGTGGAACCACAAATAGGTATTTTAATTATCACAGAATCACAGAACTGTAGGGGTTGGAAGGGACCTCGAAAGATCATTGGGTCCAACCCCCCTGCCAAAGCAGGTTCCTCAGAGCAGGCTGCCCAGGTAGGCGTCCAGACGGGCCTCCAGAGAAGGAGACTTCACAACCTCTCTAGGCAGCCTGTTCCAATGTTCCGTCACCCTCACTGTGAAGAAGTTCTTTCGCATGTTGGTGAGGAACTTTCTGTGCTCTATCTTGCAGCCATTACACCTTGTCCTTAACCCACAAACCACTGAGAAGAGGCTAGCTACATCCTTCTGTCTCCCACCCCTCAGATACTTATACAAATTGATAAGATCTCCTCTCAGTCTTCTCTCAGTCTTCGTTTCTCCAGGCTGAACAGACCCAGGTCTCTCCGCCTTTCTTCATAGGAAAGATGCTCCAGGCCCCATATCTTCTTTGTGGCCGTCCCACTGGAGATCCCTGTCTTTCTTGTACCAGGGAGCCTAGACCTGGACACAGTAAAAAATTTTAGTAATATAATATTTATAATTTTAATAATAACCTACAACAGCTTATTTTAATAGTAACATATAACATATTATAATAATATATTTTAATAATAAGCTTTTTAAAATTTGATTGAAATCATAGCTAAAAGAAAAAAATGGGTAGGACTTTAAATTATATTACCATATATACTGGGTTTATCTTTGTCTCTGTATAGAAAAATAATAATAATAATATGGTCACAAAGGTTCACTAAATTAACAGATGATGGTAATCTCATTTTCACTTCACTGTGAACATAAAATATTTTTATACCCAAATCTCTTTTTGAAATAGAAGCTGTAGTCTGAAAAACAAACAAACAGAAAGTACTTTAAAAAAAAAATAATAATAATAAAAAAAAAATTAAAAAAAAACACATCCAGAATCACTTAATCAATTTGCATTATATTTCATACATCAATTGGGAAAAACAGTATTCACTTCTATGTATAGAATCTCCTATCCTTGATAGATTTTTCAAAGTCTGCTTTAATTTAATGTTTTAAGTAACAGTCCACAATCACTTCTGGTTCTAAAAGGCGAATAATAGACTACAATCACAAAATGATGTTGTCTTTTTTCTTCCATTAACTCAGACAATTTATCTCATCATGTCCATTACATAGGAAACTATCTCCCACTGCTAATTAGCTCATATCTAAATTCCTTCTTTCCTATAGTTTTCTGAACAAAATATATATTTATCGTATTTTTTTCTATTTTCATTTAGTGCTTCTAACAATCTACCAATAGAAAATTTTTGAAAAGTCTATGACTCTTCATTCTTCTTTTGATAATCTGAACCTGAGCTAAAGTAAATAATAATAATAATAATAATAATAATAAATATAATATTAAAATGCTTTTAGAAGTGATCTGACATTAACTTCAGTTGAGTTATGGTCATTTATTTACCAGTTTTGATTTGAAGCACTTGATACAACATTTCAGGGAAGTATGATAACCATTCTAAGGTGACTGAATCATATATATTTTTTAATTATAGAGATTTCTGAATAGAGTTTCTGATTAGTTTGATATGTATCTTGAGGGCAAAGGGTTTTTATGTTGTATTTTTTTATTAAGACAAGTGTCTATTTTATTACTTTCTGAGTTGCTATAAGCTAACATTTGCTTTAATGAAAACAATTGCATTCAACCAGATGAAGGTATGGTCTGCTGAGTCGAGCTAAGGCCAAAATGGTTAAAGTCTTTTCACACAAAATATATTACATGAGATATCTAGAATCTCATCACAATATCTTCTCGTTTCCTTAGTATGCAAAGGAGAAAACATATTTATAAATAGATTTTTATAGCTAAAACGTACTTTTATAGCATAGTAATGGAGCGAAGACTAAGCTGGGGATCTAATTGCTATCTTCATTTCCCAGCTGGAAGGGTTCTAGAATTGAGAAAAAAAAATTCTGTAAAATGAAAGTCCAGGAGGCAAATAGCACAATTTTTGACCATCAGGAATCATGGATCATGGAGAATGGTAGACATCCTTGATGACTAGAAGGAAGGAAAGTATTGCATTCATCTCCAAAAATATCCAAAAGTGTGATCCAGACGACTGCGGCTTGGTCAGCATCACTTAGCTTTCTAGGAAAACCATGTTGCAAGGCCATGGCACAAATTTCTGAGAACATGAAAGAGGCTGAGCAGTCTCCATCCTTGGAGGTGTTCAAAACTTTGGAAAAGGTCCTAATCAGCTTTGTCTAGCCTCATACTTGACCCTAATTTAAACAAAAAATTGTCCTAAATGATTTGCATTCCAATCTGAATTATCCTAGGAGCCTGTGGTCCCATACCATGAACTGTATATAAAGCAAAAGAAACAACACAGGGGGCATGATCTAGTAGTGGAATAGTTTCCAGAGAGAAGCCAAATCTCTATCATAGTATGCATACAGAATTTTACCACACAAAGATATAGGCAACTTGTTCCAATTTTGAAGGTAATCCTACTATGATCAAAGCATTTGTACTAGATGGACTTCCAGAGGTCCTTTCCAACAACATTTTTTTCTGTAATCCCATGACTTAAAAATAGATTAGATACATCCATACCATAAAACAAACAAACAAACAAACAAAAAAATCAATAAATGATGCACACAAATCAAAAAACTAATTTTTTGAAAACTTCAGATTAGCAACAACCTAACCCTGGAAATTTTAGAAGTTGAAAGATGCTTTTCAGAACCTATGTTTCTCAAGTAAACAAAGTTTTGATGGATGCATAAGTCTTGGTAAGGCAGAACTGCTCAACATTAGTTCATGATTCAGTCCAATGAGACATCACTAAGGTTTTCTCCCTGACAGGCATTTTAGAAAAAAATGTTTTGAGGCAAAACTTGTTTTCTTTTAGAACAGATAGTGAATTTATTTATTTATTTATTTATTTATTTAATCATTTATCTTCCAATTTATCTTCCAATGACATTAAGAAGGGAAATAAAAAGAGAGTAATAGATACAATTTCCTTCTCAGGATTCAGTTCATTTTATAGAGAATTGACTACATGAAATATTATTGATTATCCCATGAGAGAACCAACCAACCAAACAAAAAACACCGTATAAATACCTTTTGAAACTAGAAATTCTCAGGCTAAAGAGAAAACAGAAGAGTCAGAGACATTGGTTAAAGATTACAGTGACATTTGGGAGTGGGGAGGTAATGTCTCCAAGCTTTGCCATGCTTACATGCTTACATAGTAGTAGGAAAAACAGGTTTGAAACTTCATCAGGTAATGAAAGGAGTTGATTTCAAAGACAGTGTGTTACCTTGACCACTGGATTATTGTATGCTCTGGAGATACCACTGCCAATTTTCTTAGTGACCACTTGCCTTTTCCTAATGAGTTTAGTTTAGCATCAATATCAAGGAAAGGATTTTAGGCAATTAATTTTACGCAAAAGAAAACAGCAGATAACTTCTGGACTGGAGTTGAACACTGACATCTCCAGGCTTATAATTTCTCATTTTCCTTACGGAGGTCCCCACTTGCCAGAACTGTCTGAAGTGGCTTCCTGATCAATGAATGTGTTTTTTTGTTTTGTTTTGTTTTGTTTTGTTTTTTCTCCTTTTTTTCCTTTTTTTTTTCCTAATCATATGAGTGGTTTCGAGTATGACATCATTGCATGAAACACCTAAAAATGCTACATTTAAAATAACAATTAATAACAATAACACTTAAAAATGCCATGGTGTAATTTATAATGTACCACCCTACACGGAGAAGTATGTAGAGAGCCACAGAGCAGTGATCACAGAATCACAGAGTCATAGAATGACTTGGGCTGGAAGGGACCTTAAAGATCATCTAGTTCCAACCTGCCTGCTATGGGCAGACGTCACCCAATAGGTCAGGTTGGCCAAAACACCATCAGCCTGAACATCCTTCTAGGGATGGGGCATCTACAACGTCTCTTGGCAACTTGTTTCAGTCTCTCACTAACCGTACAGTGAAGAATTTCTTCCTAACATCTAGTCTAAATCTATCCTCTTTTAGTTTAAGGTCATTCCCCCTTATCCTATCATTATCTACCTGAGTAAAGAGTCCCTCTCCATTCTTTTTATAAGCCCCCTTTCAGTATTGAAAGGCCACAATGAGGTCTCCCTAGAGCCTTCTCTTCTCCAGGCTGAACATTCGCAGCTCTCTCAGCCTGTCTTCATAGGAGAGGTGCTCTAGCTCACTGATCATCTTTGTGGCCCTCCTCTGGACTTGCTCTTACAGCTCCATATCTTTCATGTTCTGTGGTCCCAAACTTGGATGCAATACTCCAGGTGGGACCTCATGAGGGCAGAGAAGAGAAGGTCAATCACCTCCCTCCACCTCCTAGCCACACCTCTTTTGATGCAGCTCAGGATTCGATTGGTTTTCTGGACTTCAAGTGTGCACTGCTGGTTCATGTTGAGCTTTTTGACCACCAGAACTCCCAGGTCTCTCTCCACAGGGCTTCTCTAAATAAATTCTTTTCCAAGTCTGTACTCCTTTCTGGGATTGCCCCTACTCAGGTGCAGCACCTTGCACTTGAACTTCATTCAAGTTGAACCTCAGGTCGAACCTCATTTAGTTCACATAGGCCCACTTCTCCAGCCTGTCTAGGTCCCTTTGAATGGCGTCTTCTCCTTCTGTTGTATCAATTACATCACTCAGCTTGGTGTCATCTGAAAACTTGCTGAGGGTGCACTCAATCCCATCCTCAATGTCATTGATAAAAACGTTGAAAAACACCAGTCCCAAGGCAGACCCCTGAGGGACACCATTAGTCACTGGTCTCTATGTGGACATAGAGCCATTGACCACAACACTCTTGGTGCAGCCATCACACAAATTCCTTATCCACTGGATGGCCCACCCTTCAAATACATATATTTCCATTCTAGAGATCAGGATGTTGTGTGGGACGGTGTCAAAAGCCTTACAGATGTCCAAGTAGATGACATCAGTCGGTATTCCCTTGTTGACTGATGCAGTCGCTCCATCACTGTAGGACACCAGATTGGTCAATCATGATTTGCCCTTGTTGAAGCCATGCTGGTTGTCTCAGGTCAGCTCCTTGTCCTGTGTGTGCCTTCACATTGTCTCCAGGAGGATTAATTCCATGATCTTGCCAGGTACAGAGGTGAGGCTCACCGGTCTGTAGTTCCCCAGGTCTTCCTTTCTACTCTTTTAAAATGGGAGTGAAGTTTCCCTTTTTCCAGTCATTTGCCCCCCCCCCCCCCCCAGTTTGGGGAAAAACTGGGAAACTTTGCCTGACTTTGCCTGACTGACACGATTTTTTAAATATGATGGACAGTGGCTTGACAACTACATCAGCCAAATTCCCTCAGAACCCTGAGATAAATCACCAGGCCCTATAGACTTGTAGCTATTGTGTCAGGAGGTCCCGAACTTGCTCTTTGCCTACTGTGGGAAGGACTCTGCTCCTCCAGCCCCCTCCTAGAAGTTTCGGGACTCAAGAGATGTGGGAAGTCTGACCACTAATGAAGACCAAGGCAAAGATGTAATCATATGCACTGGAAGATTTTAACCTGAAAGAAGCTTTCCCAGAATCTTCACTGCTAGACTTCGTGATTCCCACATGTCATCAAACTCATTAAGTTCCCTGTGAATCCAATAAAATCTGAATAAAAAATTCTGAATATATAACAAATGTAATGCCTGCCAATAAATCTCTACAATTTTAATTACGTCAATTTCTAATCACTTCAATTTATAATCCATCAAAATCAATAGACATTACAGAATCGCAGAATCACAGAATCATCTAGGTTGGAAGAGACCTACAAGATCACCCAGTCCAACCTCTGACCTAACACCAACAAGTCCTCCACTAAACCACATCCCTAAGCTCTACATCTAAACGTCTTGTAAAGACCTCCAGGGATGGTGACTCAACCACCTCCTAGGCAGCCCATTCCAATGCCTAACAACCCTTTCAGTTAAAGAAGTTCTTCCTAATATCCAAACTAAGCCTACCCTGGCACAACTTTAGCCCATTCCCCCTTGTCCTGTCACCAGGCACGTGGGAGAATAGACCAATCCCCACCTTGCCTCAGCCTCCTTTCAGGTACCTGTAGAATGCGATAAGGTCACCCCTGAGCCTCCTCTTCTTTAGGCTGAACAACCCCAGCTCCCTTAGCCTCTCCTTGTAAATCTTGTTCTCCAGACCCTTCACCAGCTTCGTTGCCCTTCTCTGGACTCGCTCAAGCATCTTGAAGGCCTTCCTGTAGTGAGGGGCCCAAACCTGAACACAGTACTTGAGGTGTGGCCTCACCAGAGCCAAGTACAGGGGGAAAACCATTTCCCTAGCCCTGCTGGTTTCTTATACAAGCCAGGATGCTGTTGGCCTTCTTGGCTTCCTGAGCACATTGCTGGCTCATATTCAGTTGACTATCAACCAATACTCCCAGGTCCTTCTCTGCCAGGCAGCTTTCCAACCACTCATCTCCCAGCCTGTAGCTCTGCTTGGGGTTGTTGTGCCCCAGGTGCAGAACCCGGCACTTGGCCTTGTTGAACTTCATACCGTTGGCCTCGGCCCATCAGTCCAGCCTATCCAGATCATCTTGCAGAGCCTTCCTACCCTCGAGCACATCGACACAAGCACCTAACTTGGTGTCATCTGCAAACTTACTGAGGGTGCACTCAATCCCCTCATCCAGATCATCGATAAAGATATTAAAGAGGACCGGCCCCAGCACCGAGCCCTGGGGAACGCCACTAGCGACCGGCCTCCAACTGGATTTGACTCCATTCACCACGACCCAAAGGGGCTCAGATATCCAGCCAGTTTTTAACCCAACATAATGTACGCCAGTCCAAGCCATGAGCAGCCAATTTCTTGAGGAGAATGCTGTCAGAAGTGGTGTCAAAAGCCTTACTGAAATCAAGGTAGACCACATCCACAGCCTTTCCCTCATCCACTAAGCGTGTCACCTTGTCATAGAAGGAGATCAGGTTCATCAAGCAGGACCTACCCTTCATAAACCCATGCTGACTAGGCCTGATCGCCTGCTTGCACTTCAAGTGCTGCATGATGACACTCAAGATAATCTGCTCCATGAGCTTCCCTGGCACTGAGGTCAAACTAACAGGCCTATAATTCCCCGGGTCTACCCTCTGGTCTTTCTTGTAAATGGGTGCCACGTTTGCTAGCCGCAAGTCAACTGGGACCTCCCCTGATAGCCAGGACTGCCGATAAATGATGGAAAGCGGCTTGGCCAGCTCCTCTGCCAGTTCTCTCAGTACCCTCGGGTGGATCCCATCCGGCCCCATCGACTTGCATACATCCAAGTGCTGTAGCAGGTTGCCAACCATTTCCTCGTGGATTGTGGGGGCCACATTCTGCTCCCCATCCCCTTCCACCAGCTCAGGGTACTGGGTATCCAGAGAACAACTGGTCTTGCCGTTAAAGACTGAGGCGAAGAAGGCATTAAGCACCTCGGCTTTTTCCTCATCTCTGGTAACTAAGTTTCCCCCCGCATCCAGTAAAGGGTGGAGATTCTCCTTAGTCCTCCTTTTGGTGTTGATGTGTTTATAAAAACATTTTTTGTTGTCTTTAACAGCAGTAACCAGATTGAGCTTCAGATGAGCTTTGGCCTTTCTAATCAAAATTAGAAATCCTTGCACATCTTTACGACATCCTTATAGTCCTCCTGAGTGGCCCACCCTCTTTTCCAAAAGTCATAAACCCTCTTCTTTTTCCTAAGCTCTAGCCACAACTCTGTTCAGCAAGGCTGGAAGTCCAAGACAGCAGTTTTACTGATCCCCCTCCTGACTTGCCAAGTATCGAGAACTCTACCATTTCATGGTCACTCCGCCCAAGACAGCTCCCAGCCACCGTATCTTGAACCAGTCCTCTGTTTGTCAACAGAAGGTCCAGCGGGGCACCTCCCCTAGTAAGCTCACTGCATCAGGAAGCTGTCTTCCATGCTGTCCAGAAACCTCCTAGACTGTTTCCTCTGAGCTGTGTTGTATTTCCAGGATATGTCTGGGAATTTGAAGTTTCCCATGAGAACAAGTGCTGGCAATTGAGTGACTTCTGCCAGCTGTCTGTAGAACTCCTCATTTGTCTCCTCATCTGGTTTGGTGGTCTATAACAGATTCCCACCAGGATGCTTGCCTTGCTAACCTTCCTGCTGATCCTAACCCATAGGGACTCAACCTTATCATTATGGAACTTGAGACTTCAAGTTCCACAACATCAAAACACTCTCTGATATAGACAGCCACACCATCATCCCTTCTGTGCTGCCTGTCCCTTCTGAAGAGCCTGTAGGCAGTCATTGCAGCACTCCAGTCATGGGATTGGTCCCACCATGTTTCAGTGATAGCAACCAAGTCATAGCTAACCTGCTGCATGATGGCTTCCAGCTCCTCCTGTTTGTTGTTCAAGCTGTGTGCATTAGTGTAGATGCACTTCAGCTGGGCCTTTGCCTTCTCCAAATAGGGTCCTCCATTCCCCTGTGAACGGAGTCACCTGCAACGATTACCCTTCTTTCTTTCTTAGTGGAGGCAGTCTTGAGGTGTTGAGTTGACTTCCTCACCCTATGCATCCTCCTGGTTGGACTTTCCCCCTGATCCTCACCCACCAGGCTCTCAAGCTCCAAGGCCTCAAACCTGTTGTGTAAGGGCACCTGGGAAGGCAAGGCCAGTAGGAAGGGGGTTTGACTAACATGCAGAGCTGGGACCTGTTTCCATTCCTCTTCATCTCCTAGGTCCTATCTTTCTGCTCGACAACGACAAGGCAGAGCGTCCACCATTGTTTGGGGTGTCTCATCCTGGTCTATCTTTCAGGCCT
Source organism: Nettapus auritus (assembly GCA_011076525.1). Taxonomy (NCBI): domain Eukaryota; kingdom Metazoa; phylum Chordata; class Aves; order Anseriformes; family Anatidae; genus Nettapus; species Nettapus auritus. Next base: position 165,158,608 of record CM021765.1, read on the forward strand.
TGCAGGGAGTTTCTCCACTGGTCTATCTCCTGCTCACACTTTGTGATAGCCCTTAACCTCTCCACCTCCTCCTTGAGCTCTGCCACCAGGCTGACAGATCATCCTCCTGCTCACACCTCACACATACAGTGTCTCTGCCACCCTCAGATATCAGCAACAGACTCAGGCACTCCCTGCATCCAGAGACCTGAACTGCCGCATTTTTGAGCGGGCACTCAGTCTGAGTCAACACAGACTTTCTAGAAAGAGCTTTCAAATTACAGATAAGTACCCTGGAATAAAATTTCATCGAAAACATCAATGACTTTTACTTTTATGTAGGTAAAAGTGAAGAGCCACCACATACCATGAAGAGCTCAGAAAGACTGTCAGTAGAGTCAGAAAATGTTACTCACAAACTGTTCAATTTCTGACCTTAGGAAAATATAAGAAACAAATTCAGAAAATCAGCTTAGAAAGTTAAATTCATAATTCCTAGAAATACTGAAAAAAAAAAAAAAAAAAAGAGCTCAATAAAAAACAGAATTCCTCTCATGTTCGACCACCCATTTATCTAATGTTGCTCTTAAAACTGAATTAGAATTAATCTACCAGCCAAGGACTTACAAATGAGAGGGAAAAAAAAACAAAACAAAACAAAAAAAAAAACAACCAAACAACAAAAAAAGGTAATAAGAAGAAATTTTCACAATCTCACATCACGTTGTGTTAAAATGAAAAATCATTCTACAGTAGTATTTCCATTTTGACTTTTTCTTTTATTTGTCATTGTGTGTGGTTGTGCTTTTTGCTTTGATTATTATTATTATAATTTATTTTTTTTTTTAAGTCCTATATTTGCCAGTTGGACTGTTACTTTTAAAACATTGTCATTTCATAAGCTAAACAAAATCATGAATATGGATGAACTAATGAACAAATCAACAAAAAAAAACAACTAAAATTCTTCACAGGATAAGTAGCTTACAAACTTTCCTAATTGAAAAGGAGAATATGTAGATAAAAACTGTGTAGTTTATTCTGACATAGATTCAACTGGCACACCCCATTTTTACTTGCTATTTTGATTTTTCGTGGATATTGAAAATTATGGTCAGGTGTGGAAAAGTTTGGTCAAGCCCCAAAAGGTAAAGAAAAGAGTATTTTTGTGCTGAACTATATATTCATAATATTCAAACTAGAGAGTTCATATTAATAACAATACTTTGATATAATCCCTTCAAAAACAAAATATGAGCTATTTTTATTTTAGAAAAGTATTATTAACGGCTCTTAGGTACTAAATTATTTAACAGATTTAATAGCGAATGTTTTCTTAGATGACTGATGCAGTTCATAAAAATAATTGAAAAACATTTTATAGCCATATGCACATGGAAAGTGTAAAATTTGCATTATTTGTAGAAATGTTGTTCCATGTAGTTTTATGTTTTATTTTTTCTTTTTGTTTCTGTGATTTTCTTTTTTTCTTGTATCCAAGATATAGAATTTTGATTTAACCAAAAGTTAAAAACAAACAAACAACAACAACAACAAAAACAAAAACAAAAAAAAAAAAAAAACCAGGAGAGGGAAAGGGAGAGGGAAAGGGAAGGGGAAGGGGAAGGGGAAGAGGAAGAGGAAGGGGAAGGGGAAAGGAAACAAATATATACATATATATAAAGAAAATAAGAAAAAAATCCTCTTCATAAAAAATAAAAATTTTAAAAAATATATAACAATTTAAACCTATTGTGCTGGTCTGTTACCTTAGGTGAAAGACTTGCTCCAGTTCTCGCAGGTTTTTAGCTGTTTTCCATTATTACTCTAGATCAGATACCATCCTTATATTTTCCAGTGTTTGCTGCTATTTTTATTACAAGACAAGTTATTTACTTTCATTACAAATGTAGTTGGATATTCCTTCTACAGATAAGATGTCCCCAGGTATTACGAAATACGAATATTCTCAGTTTATAATTGAATATAGCCAAGATGCATTCAAACACCTATGGTTGCATAAAGGAATCATTATTTTTACTCAAAGCACTTGATTTTTTATACATTTCTTTCAATGCAGTTAGTTTTAAAAGCTGATTTAATATTCAGAGCAAAAAAACAAACAAAAAACAAACACCAACCAAGCAACCAACCTAAGTCCAAACGAATAACAACAAAAAACATACACAGCCACCAAAAACACAGATTAATCTCTTCTACAACATGAAAAAAGGTGGAATATCATAACAGTCAGCATCAAAGGTATTGATCCAAATTTACGCTGTGTTATTGTTCTCCACGTTAAGCCTGTTTTATCTGTCAAAACAGAGTTATATTAAAGGAATAATAATGAACAGTAGCTGTTTGTCAATACATTCAAAAGATGAAATTTATTTCCTCTACATGGTTCTGAAGGAAGGTGAAAGTAAGTGACCAGGTTATCTTTCTCCATTATTTTTATCTTTTAAATCTAGAGAATCAGTAGGTTTCTAGTTACGGTAATTCATCTTTAAGCTCTGTTATAGTCCAGTGTAAAGACCAATTTTAAAATTAAACTTGGCTTTTAAAGGTCAGTTTGTTTGATGGGTTATTTAAGAATGTCTTTGTACAAAGCCTTACACAAAACTTTTGTGTAAATTTATGCTCATTTTCTCCATTTCCCACATAAGTGATATGTAAGGATACTATAGTAACTCATTAAAATATATAAGAAGCATCATACATAGATATTCTATGAATGAGTTTAAATAAATCTCAATATGTTTCCACACACTATTATTATCTGGTCTCATAAAAGTGTCTCAGAGCAACTTAAAAATGTTTTAATGTCTGATTTTGATATTTTCATCTTATATTTTTGCCTGTATTATGCATAATAATTTGTAAGTAGTTCATTGAGGTTATCTTAGTGCAAAACTGATTCAAGAAAGAATATAGGGTTTAAAGTCTGATATTCATAGTGGAAGATAGAATACCTTGAGATGTATTTATTGGTTTATTTATGGAAACATAATATGCCTCAGAATGCAAATATAGCTTTGTAAGTTATTGAGTGTATCAGCATTTTTGAAAATACCAAGCAGAGGTCAGTAGTGAATGCTGACAATAAGTTGTAAATAAATTTCCTTTATATTATTTATTTATTTATTTAAATATTATTTATTATATACAAATATTTATATTTGTATTTTCAGTGATTCAGTAACTTGTAGCATGTTTTTTCATAATAAAAGTTTTAAAATTGCCCATGTGCACAATTAATTTTTCAGAGCTTTTTGCTTGTTTGTTTGTTTTTATTTTAAGGGAAAATAAGATCTTTTAGGCATGACTTCTAAATAAAGAAAAGCAAATTTTATAAATACAAATAAAATTTATATATGTGCAAGAGCTCTTAAGAGCACTTATGTTACTTTTTTGATGCATAATACTTATGGTATACACATTTCTCTTGATCAAATTTATTCCTCAGGTAGAAGAAAAGTTTTTAATTGTTCATAGTTTATAGAATTGAAGAGTTAACGTGTCCAAAATGCTTTAAAAGCATTATTTATTTATATATTTAAAAGCACTATTTATCTTCCTGTGTCCTTTCCTGAATCTATTTGAAAAGAAAAAAGAGAAAGAAAAAGAAAAAAAAAAAAAAAGAAAAGAAAAAGAAAAAAAAAGATTGCTAAAAAATAATGAGATGAAAATATTTTCAGAAACAATAAAACAGGGCCTGGTTTCTGTATATATATATATATATATATATATATATATATATAATATTATTTTTTTGGAAAATTGTGACTTTATTAAAGTTGTTGGTCCAGCCAGTCCAGTGTGATGTTTCCAACTGGAATTTCCAACTAATTAGCATTGTCTTCAGAAAGAAGAATAGTTAACTCATGCCAAATCTAACACCATTTAAATTATTATATTTATGTATCCAGGAAAAAAAAAAAAATCATTTTCAGCTCCAGTAGGAAAGTGCTTTTTCTGTTGATGCAAGAAAACTAGCTAGTTTTAGTTTAGTAAATTTTTTATTAAATTTCTTAAATAAATAAATGTAAATACATTTATTTATTTAATTATTTAACACAGTTAAATTATCTTCAAAAAGATAATTTCATAGTATTATATTTATTGTATTTAATCTGTTTATTTAATAAATTGTTTATTATAAAATTTTATATTGTCTTATATATATATATTATTTTCTTCATTTATTAATCCTTTACAGCACCTCATAATATTGTATGAAAAAAAAAAAATCTTATAATACTTTGACTATGAACTTTGAACTTTAACAGAAACTGAACTTTCTCTTCGCCACTGTAGCATTTACCATCAACCAAAACCCCCATATCCCTCTCTGCAGGGCTGCTCTCCAGATTCTCATCCCTCAGTCTGTACAGACAGCCCGGGCTGCCCCGTCCCAGCTACAGGACCCAGCACTTTCTTTTGTTAAATGTCATACAGCTGGCAAACTTACTCAAAACACATTCTAGTCCTTCATCCAAATTGTTTATGAAAACTTTGATAAGAAATGGAGCTCTTGGGGACCCCATTGGTTGCCAGACTGATGTAACCCCATTTATCATTACCCTTTGAGCCCTACCCATCAGCCAATTGTTCACTCATTGTCTTATATATTTATCTAGCTGTATGCTGGACATTTAGCTTGTTAAAACATAATACAATGCGTGAACAACCAGAACATTTCATTGGAAGTTCAGTTGGTTATAGACTCTGAAGGAGCTTCCATGTGAAGGTAAAGTGACTGGTATTAAACAGCTATGTAAAATAAATCAATGTTGGTGAATCACCAGTGGTACAATTCTTGATTTTATTTTATTTTATTTTATTTTATTTTATTTTATTTTATTTTGAAATGCTCCTTATTTCACTGTGATTTAAAAGTTAAACCTATGTATAATGTCTTTCAATCCTCAATATATTTTCATAAACAAAACATTTAGAGGATAGAGCTCAATAGCAATTATTATCTGATACTCTCAAAGAATACTGCCTAAAGGAATAGTCCTGTGCTACATTTTGTATAACCCTCCAGTCCTTGATACTAATTCCAATGCCTTCTCTTTCCCTAACATGAATAGACAAACATAGCATCAAACTGATCTGCTTCAAAGGGTGAAGATGAGATGATGGTACAACAGATGCAGTGAGATTTGTGTGCAGAAGGTACTTTCTTTCTACAGAAAGTCTTTCTCCTCATGATGATGATGAGAATGATTAATTATTTTCACATTGGAAGGTTGAGATGAACTCTTTTCAAAAATGCATTAAAGTATTTTCTAAATGGATACAATAATCCCTCACCTGATGACATTTTCACAATTGCAAGCAATAAAGCCAACTTGGTCTAGAAATTTTTATTTGGAAACACAAAAAAGGAAAAATGAAAGTTGAGCTGAACCAGTACCTAAAAATACCTTGGAAAGATGGAGTGAAATAGGAAAATAAAATAGTAAAAATTGTAACAAAAATAATTATAAACCTTCAGAATTAAAACAAAACTTCTTTGAGATATTATTTTTAACACTTTCTGTAGTGGTTTCACACTGACAAGCATATTAGCTCCACCACACCTCTCTTTCTCACCCTCTTTCCTTAAAGGAAACTGGGGAGAAAATGAAATAAAAAAGGCTCAAGGGTGGAGATAAGGACACGGAGATCACTCACCAATTACTCTCGCAGGCAAAACAGACTCAGTATAGGGAAATTTAAATGTAATTTATTGCCTATTACTAACAAACTAAAGCAGTGAGAACTAAAAGCGAACTAAAAACATCTTCTCTTCCATCCACTCTCTTCTATCTCCTCCCCCTATGGAATGAGGAACAGGGATTGTGGTCAGTCCATAAAGCTTCATCATCTGTTGCTATTTCATGGTTACTCTCCTTCCGTGCTTCAGCATAAAGTCCCTCCCACAGGATGCCATCCTTCCCAGACTGACCCTATGTGGACTTTTCACAGGCTGCAGTTCTTCAAGAACTCCTCCAATATGGCTCAATAGTGTAGTCCTTCAGGAGTGGACTGGTCCAGCATGGATCCCATGGGTGACAGCTCCTGCCAGACAACCTGCTCCAGTGTGGGCTCCTTTCCAGGCAGTTCTGGGCTGGAGTTTGCTCCTGCAGGGGCTCTCAATGGACTGCAGCCTCTTTCAGACCAGATCCCCCTATTCCAGCATAGGGTTTTCCACAGTCTATCTTGACACATAGCTTTACTTGAACACTTAAATCATCCAGTTTTATTAGCTGTTGTTGCATTTCAAGGAAAGACAGACTTACCACTCTTTATATACATGTATAGAACTATTATTAGTTTTTCTGTATGTTGAACATGCAGGAAATTCATGTCCTGGCTCTTTTCCAGGAAACATGGGGACCGAGATATGCATGTGTTTTCACAGTTAATCCTGTTTAAAAGACAGCTTCATTTGTTCTAATAACTTCACTTTTAATAATACATTTCAGTGGCAATAAAACATGAACAGTATATGTGTGTCCTGGAGCTCATAGACCTTACTTAGACCTTACTTATTATAGTTACTTTTCAAATATAGACTGCTGCTTAGTGTTTTATATGAAACGTTTATCTTAGTTCTGTGCTCACTGTACAAAAGTCCATATCAAATGAAATATATATATATAACTTTTTAATATTCATTTTTTAAAACACAATATTCTTACAGGCAGAGAGGTCACCAAACAAATGCGCGTGGTATTCACCACACCCATTTATACCACTTGGTACTTGTTCATTGAAATATAATCCAAAAGCAGAATGAAAATATATGTCTACTGTTGCTCAGAATGCATTTGTTGGCAGAATTGCCTTATATGTAATGACAAGAAATTAGTACAACATGTAATGCAAATTAAGGCACAGGGGAGGATGGTTTCCCGATTTCATATTTAAATTTCATGCTTTAAAAATGATGAACCCTAAGTTACTATCCAGTAGCAATACATTGGAGTACTTGATAGATGATTACATGAAAATGACAGCTAGAAATGGAATCTAAGAGGGTACTACTTGCATGGGTAGGTCAGATACTCTTGCCGTCTTGTACTCTTCTTTAGACATTTGATTGTGGCTGCACTGTTGAAGGCAAAATACTAGGTTAAATTGGTCTTTAGTCTTCCTTCTGTGGCCTTTAAATGTTTTCAAGAACTTTAAACTATTTTATATCATAATTACTACACTCATTCTCAGTTCTGAAAAATCTGAAAATTAAATTTACCTGTCATCCCTGTGCAAGTTGCTTCAAAGTGACCATAACTACACTTATGTGTAACATACAAATGCATAACATTTGACATATCTTCTATTTATGTATTTATTTATTTATTTATTTATTTATTGTGAAGACTCATAAAGGAATTAATACAGCATTGGTAACATCTAAAACAAGAACTAAATAAAATAAATAACAGAACACATGTTAAATAGAATTTCATTTATGTCCTGAATCATGACTGTGATTCACAGAATATAAAAGTCATACCATAAATGATCACAGAATATGTACTAACACATTTTTTGTAATGTAACCTTCACATAACAATGGAACTTTACTTCAATTTTAAGAGATTTTCATTTCAGAAGGAAATTTTTTGTACAATTAACTGATAAATATTCTAGAATCTTAATTCTTCTGTTTGTGATCCCAACATTACAGAAGGTGGTGTTAGATAAATGGAGCAATAGATAAACACTCTTTGTAATTAAATAACATTAAATAACATAATTCCCCAAGGGAACAGTGTCAAGCTGAGACAGGGGAGTTTCAGGCTGGATATCAGGAAGAGGTTCTCAGAGGGTTGTCATGCACTGAAAGAAGCTCCCCAGGGATGTAGTCATGGAACCAAGCCTGCTGGAGCTTAAGAAGCATTTGGGCTGTGCTCTTAGTCATACGGTCTGAATTTTTGTGTGGATCTGTGTGGAGTCAAGAGTTGGACTCAATGATCCTTATGGATCCCTTCTAACTCAGGCTATTCTATGATTCTATGATTCTATGATTCTATGATTCTATGATAATAATAAATGAACTATGGCAGTTCAGTGTTTTGATATGAGCCTTTAGGACATTTCTGTATTTGCTTAGATGTTTAATATGGGCATATTGACATGACAGATTAATTCTACATGTGGACAGAAAGTTTTCAAGGAGTTTCTATGTTAGTGAGACATCAAATATTTAAGATATTTACGTAATAAAACAATAAATTTATGAAATAAGCAGAGTAATAGAAACAAAAATGGGTTATATTTCAGTAAGAATATATTTAACAAGGTTGAGGGTAGCTAACTATGAATAGAGAGGATGGAATATTTAAAATTATTTAGGAAGTAATCACTAAATAATCACTAAAACAATAAATTACTTTGAACAGAGTAATTTTGTTAAAGTATAAGGTATAGAATTTGTTTCTGAGGAGAAAGTAGATGTCATTGACCAAAGGAAAACACTATGGACATTACAACAAAGCATTAAGGAATTAAAAAAAAAAAATGAAATAAAGAAAGATGTAGATTCAAATATGAGCTTTTAAGATAGCAAAGATTATAACGTTTTCAGTTTGAGGAGAAAGACTCATTGGACCAAGTGTTATGGTATACTCTCCTTGGTGCATTATAACCCCTTTAGCAATAAGGCCACAGCTTTTGTCTTAACAATACACAGTGCTTTGGCATACACCATATAATTATTACACTAGTATTAAATCACAGTGGAACCATACTCTATCCATTAGAATATTTAATATGGTCCCAGCAAAGTGGAAGCAAATGGCAGACAGTTGATGTTAATACATCTGTTGGATGGGAACGGCAAAGAGTTTTATTTGTGAGAGTAATGCTGTCAAAACCCAAGACACTCATCTTGGCACTGAACTGTCATTTTGAAGTTAATCCTGATGAAACCCCTGAAAATGTATTAGTATATATCAGAAAGGGAGGTGCTTGCATGACAGCCCTTAGTGTTTGCTCTTGTTAAACTTCTGAGGTTTAACAAGTCCCAACCCAAGCTGTTCTATGATTTTATGATTACACTAAAAGAAAATGTAAGGACTGTTAGAAAAGAAACATGATTTAATCCTCTAGTGTTCATTCCTTCTGAAAGAGCTGAGTAACCGTGGTAACTATATGAATATTAGATATTGCTTGAGAACAAGAAAGAAGGTGGAGTTACCATGCACATAACTCTGAACAACCTAGTTTTCAGTGTTTTGTATTCCTCTAGACACAAAGTTCCTAAATGATGTACAGTGACACTTTCATTTTTTCTTGGTAAGTTTTGCATTAATTTAGAGATTGGACTTTTTTGAATAAAGTTGTTCATTCACAGAAATAAAAATGTAGCCCATTTAGGGCAAGGACTAACACTATATTTCTGCTTTATGAATAAACATATATTGCACGTAAATGAGATGCAGTATTATTATTATTTGCAGCTCTTTCTTGAGAACTTTCAGTCCTACAATTATACTTGACAATATAGATGAAACAATACTCATTTTAAAGACTCGTTGACTTGAAAGGAACTGTAGTAATTATATCAGTGGCAAATGTGTTTCTTCTTCCAAGTAATGATATTACTAGATGACTTTGTTATATTCTTCAAACCCTAATTTCTGTTTTTAGAAATACCATCTGTGTTGTCATTGCACAGAACACATTTGGCATCTTTCACAGCTTTCTGCTTAGAAGTCAATGAGCTGAAAGGATCTTGAATAAGCAAGACAAAAGATCCAAGGACAGAGATTAGAAAAGCAAGGAAAACTAAAGGAATGTTTATTTGGGGAGGAGGAGAATCTTCTTAGAACAGAGATGGGGTTGTAGAACCTTTTTCCAGTGACAAGTGCTAAACAGACATTATGCAGCAAAGTGAATAAAATAGAGAAAAATTGCATCGCCCTATTAAATTATAAAGCCTTCATACTCATACTCAGATAATGATGTTACAGTTATGGTTTATTTATTTAACCAAGGGCAAAGCTGTTGAGACACAGTTTCATTTTAAAGGAAGCTTGACAAGGTAGGTGCCAGTAATGGCATAGGACAAATGAACTTCTTCACTAACCAGCCAATTCAAAATAAAACACAGCTCAGGATGATGGAGTGTGTGCTCTTAAGAGGAAACATAAACCAATGAAATGAAATACCTACTGAGCATTAATAAACCCATTAGTGAACATTAATAAAATAAAAAGCTTCACTCATTTACAGTCCCGGGAGTCAGCAGCTTCAGTCTCTGTTAACTGTTTAGTGGGTCTGGAAGAATGATTTGAGAGGGAGAGCTGGGAAAAGAGTAAATCAGAAGGTACATTTTAGCTAATGGGAAGGGACTGAATATAGCTAAGGGCTGAATCAGCTGAAGTGAAGGTTGAAATGAGTCTATGAGGAAATTAATAATTCTGTATATAGAGAAGTGTTTCAATAGCATTCAGTAAATAATGCCTAAAGACACACACTGAACAGTGAGGATGAAACAAATCTTTGAATAGCTGCAGTCTCCAAAGCTATTGCTTTTCCTGCCTGGATGGGACAAGGGCGAGGCAGAGAAAACATTAATTAAAGACCACATCAGAATAAGACAATATCAAAGCTATGAAGATCCTCCTTGGGGGTCCCCACCCCAATCTATTAGTCTGCCAAATCCTGACTGGATTTCCACCTTGTTAGATTTATGGTTTTCTCTTTTCTTTATTTCTTGTTGTCTATTCTCAGTCCCCTTGATCTTTTCAATAATCTTCCCCTAGTGTCTCCTTACTACCATCTGACATCAACACGTTTCTCCTTTTCACCTCACAGATGAGGACATAGGTAACGAGAGATGTCTAATGCCTTCTTTGCCTCTGTCTTCAATGCTGATGATCGGCTTCAGGACCCTGGGTGCCCTGAGGAGGGAGTGATAAACTCCCAATTGACCCTGAACTTGTGCAGGATTGGCTGCTCCACTTGGACTCATACAAGTCCATGGGCCTAGATGGGATTCATCCCAGGGTGCTTAGAGAACTGACTGATGTCATTGTGGGACCTCTCAATTATTTTTCAGTGGTCTTGGGAATCTGGAGAGGTCCCAGTAGACTGGAAGCTGGCAAATGTTGTACCATATTTTTAGAAGGGCAAAAAAAAAGACCCTTGCCATTATAGGCCTGTCAGTCTCATGTCAGTGCCTGGTAAAATTATGGAGAAGATTATCCTTGAAGCTACTGAAGTGCACCTGGAGGCCAATGTAGTCATTGGTCCCAGCCAACATGGGTTCATGAGAGTTAGGTCCTGTCTGAACAACTTGATTTCCTTTCATGATAAGATCACCTATCTAGTCAATCAAGGGAAACCAGCTTATGTGATCTTTTTGGACTTCAGCAAGGCTTTCGACACAGTTTTCCATAGGATCCTACTGGACAAAATGTCCAGCATACAGTTAAAAAAAAAAAAATAAATGGGGGAGCAATTGCCTGATGGGCAGGGCTCAAAGGGTTGTGGTAAATGGGGCTGCATCAGGTTGGTGGACAGTCACTAGTGGGGTCCCCCAAGACTCCATTTTAGGGCCAGTCCTCTTCAATGATTTTATAAATGACTTGGATCTAGGACTAGAAGGTGTTTTGAGCAAATTTGATGATGACACTAAACTTGGAGGAGTTGTGGATTCTGTTGAGGGTCAAAAACCCTTGCAGAGAGATCTGGACAGGTTGGAGATCTGGGCGATCACCAACCGCATGAAGTTTAACAAAAGCAAGTGCTGGGTCCTGCACCTGGGACGGGGCAATCCTCGCTATAAATGTAGCCTTGCAAAGAGGAATCTGAGAGTTATGGTTGACAGCAAGCTGAATATGAGCCAGCAGTGTGCCCTGGCAGCCAGGAGGGCCAACCGTATCCTGGGGTGCATCAAGCACAGCATTGCTGGTTGGTTGAGGGAAGTGATTGTCCCGCTCTACTCTGCGCTGGTGCGGCCTCACCTTGAGTACTGTGTGCAGTTCTGGGCACCACAGTATAAAAAGGATGTGAAACTACTGGAGAGTGTTCAAAAAGGGCTACGAAAATGGCGAAGGGACTAGGGGGGAAGATGTATGAGGAGCAGCTGAGGTTACTTGGCCTGATCAGCCTGGAAAAGAGGAAGCTGAGGGGAGATCTCATCGCAGTCTACAACTTCCTCAGGAGTGGAAGTGGAGGGGAAGGTACCAATCTATTCTCTTTAGTCACCAGTGATAGGACCTGAGGGAGTGGTGTTGAGCTGAGGCAGGGGAGGTTTAGGATAGACATCAGGAAGAGGTTCTTCAGTGCGAGGGTTGTCGCACAGTGGAACAGGCTCCCCAGGGACGTAGTCACTGCACCAGGCCTGTTGGAGTTTAAGAAGTGTTTGGACTGTGCACTTCGTCACATGGCTTGAATTTTTGTGTAGATCTGTGTGGTGCCAGGAGTTGGTTGATGATCCTTATGAGTCTCTTCCAACTCAGGGTATTCTATGATTCTATGATGGGTTTGCTTTTTCCTGAGACAGGAACAACCCAGACTGTCTTCCACAGTATGTTCTTTGCATGTCCTACAGTGACTTTATCCCCTCGTACAGTACGTAACTTTTTGATTGGGCAGGTCTGGCTTGGTTGGCAGATCCTGTAGTGTTGACCAACAATGTAGCCTTTGCTAAATGTGTATCCCAATGTTTGAATGTCCCAACATCCATTGTTCTTAGTGTAGTCTTTAACAGTCCGTTGTATCCTCCATTTTTTCTGGAGGGTAGTGCATGATAGGGGATGTGATATACTCACTCAATACCATGCCCAGCTGTCTATGAGGTTATTTCAGAAATAAGGTCTGCTGTCTAACTCAGTTCTTCCTGGGAGGCCATATCATCCTAAGACCTGTTTTTTCAAGGCCAAGGATAGTGCTCTTGGCAGTGGCATGGGGCACAGGATGTGTTTCCAGCCTTCAGGAGAATACATGTTTCACATTCATGGATAGCATACACAATAGTGTCCATGGTCAGTTCCACCCCTAGATCACGAGCCCATCTATATGTCGCATCTCTTTCTTGATGGCCTTAGGTGTCATGGGCCCATTGAACTACAAATAATTCACCTTTATGTTGCCAGTCCAGACCTACCTGGCCACATCATTCTTTGTAGCCTGATCTGTTCTGGCTGTTTTGATGTTCTTCGGTAACCCAACTCATTTAAGTGAGCATTTATGTGATGTACTTTTACAGACAGTTTCTCTACCTGGGCAACAATATCATGCCACAATGCGGCACTCCATATGGCTTTTTCTCTGTGCTGCTAGTTGTTTAGCTTACATTGCTGTAACCACCACCACAAGGCATTTGCCACCATCCACAAATCAGTGTAGAGACAGAGAAGTGTCTGTCCACTTTTTTCATTCAGCAATACCTAAAGTCAGCTGTATGGCCTTCACTTCTGCAAAGTTTTTCAACTCACCCTGTTCTTCAGAAGTTTCTGTAATTTGTAAGTTTCCATACAGCAGCCTTTCACCTCTGATACTTTCCTGTAATACAACAGGATCCATCCATGTACATGGCATACTGTTCCTCATTTTCTGTCAGTTCATTACATAGTGGTGTCTCTTCAACAGGTCACCTCCTCTTCTGGCAATATCCCAAAATCTTTGCCTTCTTGCCAGTCCATGATCACTTCCAAGATTTCTGGGCAAGTGGGCTTTCCTATTTGAGGCCACCGTGTGATCAGTGTGACCTACTTACTCAATGTAGCATCAGCTGCATGATGTATAGAGAGGACCCTCCCTTTGAACATCCAGCCCAGCACCAGTCAAAGTGCTTGTGAAGCTGTGCTTCAGGATCAACCATTTCTGAAGCAGCTCAAACCCCTTCATATGCTGTCATTATCTCTTTTCAATTGGAGTGTAGCAGGCCTTGGACCCTCTGTACCCCGACTCCAAAATCATATGGGTCAACCTTGAGCCTCCCCAGGCTCTTTCTGCTAGAGGCTCCAGGTGGGTCCGTTCTCCCCAGCTACAATGCAGAACACATTTTTTACATCTTGTCCTGCTTGAACTTGTACAAAGCTACTGCATGAGCTATCTCCTGTTTAATTTGTTTGAAGTCTTGTAATTGCTCAGGGCCCTATTTGAAATTACTCTTCCTCTGAATCACTTGATAGAAAGGGCTTAGAACCAGACTGCAATTCAGAATACGTATTTTCCAAAACTCAACAAAGCTTGGATTTCCTTTTTATTATTATTATTATTATTATTATTTTATTTTTCTTTTATTTTTTTTTTTTTTTTTTTTTTTTCTAGATAATGGAGACATATATGTAATTTTATTGATCACATCCATTGGGCTCTGACAATGTCCATCTTGCCATTTTATTCTTTAAAACTGGATCTCCTGTGAAGGTTTGTTGACCAATTTTCGGAAGGATTTGGATTATTTTTCCTTTACTCTAATAGTTATTATTCTGTGTTACCACACATTATGATGTACTGCAGGTGTTCAGGAGGTTTCCCCCTGTTCCAGTGCAGTTTGGATCTGTACATGGCAAATGGTAGGGCTGTGCTTTCACCCCTAGGGCAGTTAGTTCCAGGTGTACAGTATGTCCCTTCATTGAAAGCAAATTTTGGCCTATACGCTGCTGCTAGTGGGATCAAGAAAAACACATCTGCAAGATCAATTGTGGCATACCTCTTGGCTGCCTCTGACTCTAGTTCATATTGAAGTTCTAGCATGTCTGGCACAGTAGCACTCGGTGGTGTGACTTCGTTCAGGCCGTGATAGTCCACTGTTAGTCTCCACTCTCCTTTAGAATTTTGCACTGGCCATATGGAACCATTAAAGTGTGAGTGAGTCTTGTAGATCACTCCTTGGCTCTCTACTCAATTAATAAGCTCATGGATAGGAATTGGAGAGTCATAGTCATTGCAGTTTTGCAGCTATTGCACTGCTGTGGTAGCAATTGACACCTTCTGTTCTTCAACCTTCAGCAATCCCACAACAAAAGGGTCTTTCAAGAGACCAGACAAAATAGACAATTTTTAATTTCTTCTGTCTCTAATGCTGCTCTGCCAAAAGCCTTGCAGTACCTTTTTGGGTCCTTGAAGTATTCTCTTCTGAGGTAGTCTATGCCAAGGATGCACAGAGCCTCTGAGCCAGTCAAAATGGGGTGTTTTGCCACTCATTCCCAGTTGGGCTCTAATACAGTTTGTTGTTGGGATCCCCTCCAGAAATACAGATGAGTTCTGTGTCTTTATATCTTGATGGCATCAGAGTACACGGTGCACTGGCATCCACTAGAGACTTATAAATCTTTCCCCTTTTTAGTAGGAGTGTCTTCCATTACTAAACAAATTGACTTTCACATCCATTGTTTCTTCGGTATAGGTTACCAGCCGGGCTGGAGCAACCATATTGTCTCAGGAGTTGGAGACACAACAGCATCTGTCATTTTGTCATCAGATCCAGAGACCTTCACTTCCTCTTGAGGTTGCTGAATAGCATTAAACTGAACTCATTAGGCATGGGTTAGGCTCCAAAATGTTGCATTGATTTGTCAGTTTGTCCCTCTGGAATTGCCAGGGGGACTGTACATTTTTTTTTTTTTTTTTTTTTCCAAATGTTTTATTAGTTTTTCAGGATTCTGAAGGATTTAGTAATGAAGTTCTGAAACACTGGAAGTGTTCACTGTCCTACGTACCTGCCATACTATCCCCCATGCACTGCCACTCCTAACTATCCAGCCTTGGGGGCAGGTCTCTGCATGGTATTCTCAAAGAGTTGTTTAAACTTAAACAAAATCTGAAACACAGTCAGAAGACATAGCAATAAGAACATAATGATTTCAACTTCCCAAGGATATTCAAAGTTCTCAAGAGCTATTGTAACTAGATTGGAGGGAAAGGTAGAGGTGAAGGGGAAAGGGAAGGTGAAGGAGTGAGGGAATGTTTCATTCTTAGTACCTCCCACAGATTGGCTCTCCAAGGAGAAATGGTGAAGAGTGTGATTAATTAATAGTTTCTAAGAGGTGGTTCCTGAAGCATGAAGATGATGTCAATGTTGAGTACAAATATCAGATTAATCTCACAACTGGTAATTTTATCTTATCATAAGCCATTTTTAAATGGTACAGCAAAATGATACCCTTAAACAGCACCCCAGAGATGATAAACAGCACAACAGGGAACAGAGACAGCAAGGTGTGGCATAAACACAACTCTGAGAACAAGTATAACTCTGAGAGCAAAACGATCAACTTTGTGACCAGAAACCATTAAACTAATATAATGTTTATAATAAATTTCTTTTAACACACTCTGGTCACATCTGTTGTTATCTCAAACCTTCGTGCCCCATGTTGGACACCAAAAGGGTTGTTGTGGTTTAACCCAACGGGCAGCAAAGTACCACACAGCTGTTTACTCACTCCCCTCCAGTGGGATGGGGAAGAGAATCAGAAGAAAAGTAAAATTAATGGATTGAGACAAAGACAGTTTAATATCTTCTTATGCACTCCCAGCCTTCTCACTGACAGGACAGTCTGAGAAAAGCTGAAAAGTCCTTGATTTAATGTAAGCACAGTTCAGCAACAATAAAAAATTTAGTGTGTTATTAATATTATTTTCATCCTAAATCCAAAACACAACACTATACCTGTTATTAGGAAGAAAATCAACTCTATAACAGCTAAAACCAGGACAGGACCATACATGAAATTGAAGAGAACTGATCTCATTTGTTCAATGAGTTCAACAGAATGAGTTTTGATCCCCTGCTGCAAATCAATATTTCATGATTCTTGTAATAGAAAATAAGGCATTAATGATTTTCAAGAAAGCAGTCTTGTACTCTTAAAATGTAAAGTTTCAACACCTTCTTGGCAGTGTCAGATTGTGTCCTTTATATGCCAGTAATGACTATTTTGCTTCAATAAGGGAATCATAGACTTAAGAATCATGGAACAGTTTAAATTAGAAGGGACCTTAAATATTTAACCTATCTGGCATGGTCAGCGACAGCTTCCACTAGGTCAGGTTGTCCAAAGCCTCATCCACCTTGACCTTGAACACTTCTAGAGATGAGGCATTTACTACTTCTCTGGGCAACCTATTCCAGTGCTTCACCACACTCATGATGAATTTCTTCTGTATATCTAATCTAAACCTAGCTTCTTTTAGTTTAAAACTATTATCCCATGTTCTGTCACCACAGTCCCTGATAAAGCGTTTCCCCATTTTTTCTGGAGGTCCCCTTTAAATACTGGAAAACCTCTATAGAGTCTCCCCAGAGCTGTCTCTTCTCTAGGCAAAATAAGACCAACTTTCTTAGCCTGTCTTTTTTTAGGAGGGATGTTCCAGCCCTCTGATCATCTTCATGGCCCTCCTCTGGACCTGCTGTAACAGGCCTTTCTTATGCCACAAAGCTGAACCTATGGAACACATATATGGCTACCTAGAGAAGCTATAAACAACAAGGTCTTGAAAAAAAGTCAGAAGAGATGACCTTAAAATAAAAAATAGTGTTTTTTTTTTTTTTTTTTTTTGTATGTTTGGTTGTTTTTTTTTTATTTATTTTTATTTATTTATTTATTTATTTATTTTTATTATTATTTTTTTGATCCTGAATTGATCATCTTCAGATCATTTATTTTGTGTGTGTATGTGTGTGAAATTTTCAAAATATGTCACAAAAAATTCCTTTAGATGAGACTTAAAAAAAATCTTTTTAAAATCCTTTTTTTTTTTTTAATTTTTAATCTTTTTTATTTTTAAAAAATCTTTTTTTTAAATCAAAAAATTTAAAATCACTTAAAATCACTTTAAAAAAATCATTAATTTTTAAAATCTTTTTAAATCTTTTTTTTATTTTATTTTAATTGCACAATGTTCTACTTATTGTATACAGTCTATTAGCAGGTTATCTTTTTTAAAAAAAATCTTATTTTTCATTTTATTTTTCAAATCTAATTCAAACAGTTTGTAATTTTCCAGTGAATTTTTGAGCAGTAACCAAAAAAATTTCCTTTTTCCAGTAGCAAATATGCATTGTTTCCAACCTATGTTTTCCAACATATGTTGTATCTCATTTACCTTTAGCCAGTGAATGTTAGGTATCTAAGCTAGACCAGTGGCTTATTTTTATTATTAAAAGTTTACAGTTTATTAATAGAATCAATGAATCATAGAATATCCTGAGTTGGAAGTGATCCACAAGATTCATTGAGTCCAACTTCTAGGTCTGCATGGGACCACCCAAGTTAGAACCTATGTCTGAGAGCATTGTCCAAATGCTTCTTGATCTCTGGCAGGCTCGGTAACATGACCGTTGCCCTGGGGAGTCTGCTCCAGTGCCCAACCACTCTCTCAGTGAACAACCTTTTTCTGAAACACAATATGAACCTTCCCTGTCACAGCTTCATGCCATTAAATCACAATTATCTACTTCCACGGAGTCCAGGAAGAACCTCGATTGTGTTTGTACTATTTGTACCCTATTTCTACAACTAAAGCTGCTTGAAATATCATAAATAGTGATAGCTCAAGAAAGTGGTAGAGCTGGTGGGAATACATTTCCAGATGCATTGTGGGATCATTTGCTTTATATTCTTGTAGTATTGACTGTTCTCTGCAATCAGCTACCCCCTCGGGTGTTTTCTGATTTTGTTACAGTTTTATAGAGGTATAACCATTTTTTGCACTATTAAATTTTATCTGATTTTTGTCTCAGACCATCAGAAATATCTAATTCCTGTAGTATGGTATCTTAATGCTCTTCACCAGTGAAAGAACTTTAAAGAGAGATGAATTAACTATAGAGATTGGTGTTTTTTATCATACTCTCTTATCTGAATTGTTTCAGTTTTAAAATGGAATGTTTCAGTTTTACACATAATTTCAGTACTAACAAGAATTAATATGCTTGGTTTTCATTTGGTAATGAAAACTCCTGTTTTCATTACCAAATCCATCAAATCTGGTGAGATGGTTAATGAGCCAATCTGCTGTCATGTCTGAAGAGGGAGAACTGGGTTTAATACTTGCATTTTGCTTGTTTGTTTGTTTGTTTGTTTTAAACTCTGTTTCTTGGTCAATCGGTCACAACATAAAGCACATCACAGTTCAAATTACTCACTTTGTTACTCGTTATGTGTTCATTATCTTTTTCTTTAACGACTTTTCCAGAGAAACCATTTCTTTTAATTTTGATCTGCCACCACAAATACACTCATTAACTTCAATATTTATTAGAAGTGTTGTACAAATAATGCTGCATGTGATGTGGCTTTTTTTTTCATCCTTATGGATTTTCTAAATCTAAAAATCATCTTCTGTACCTGTAGGTACTTAAAAGTTAGAGATCAACACTTAAATCAAGTGTATATAGTTATTTAACATATACATTATATCATTATAATTGTTGGAATTTACTGATTAGTATTATATATTTATGTTTTTGTTTTTATTTTTCTTCCCATTATTGCCTCTCTGTCTTTATTGTATTGCAAGATAATAAACATAACTAGCCCACATATAGACATCTACCTTCAAGATTAAATTGAAGACACCTTTTAATACGTAATTTCTTGCTAGTAAACTTTAATACACTTCAGGGACAAACAAAATTTAAAGCATATTAATGAGGTCATTATCTAAATGCCTCTTGAACACTGACAGGCATGAGACATCAATTACTTCCCCGGGAAACTTGTTCCAGTATTTAGCAAAGATAGTTTTCCTAATGTCCAATCTGAACCACCTCTGGTGCAGCTTTGTGCCAGTCCCATGTGGGATTGCCTCTTAGCCTCGTTTTCTCTAAACTAGGCAACCCAAGCGTCCTCAGCCTTTCCCCATGGGTAATGCTTTCCAGACCTTTTACCAGCTTTGCCGCCCTCTTCTGCTCACAAGGACTTTACCTTCCTTTCTATACCGGTGGAGCCCAGAATTAAACATAACATTCAAGGTGAAGGTGTACTAACACTAAATGCAGCATGAGAATAACCTCTTTTATCTGACTGGTGTATAAACTGCTGAAAGGTTTGTGATTAATCAAAGGACAATAATGGAACTAATGACAGGTTTTTTATTTGTTTTGTTTGAATAACTGTATAAAAGCTGGAGCTGTATAACATTCAGTTATGATATAAATATTATCATAATAAAGTATACCAGATTTCCTTCCAAAAAGAGATACTGAATATCTGCCAACTGAGAAACTATCAAGGAAAATATCCAAAGCACCAGTCTATATTTACAATGGAAAATTCATTCTCTTCCTGGTCTGATTTGAGGATTTCAGACCAAGGACTGAAGACTGATGAATGAGTATGACTTTGTTTTAGACAGCATCAAAGTTTATACATGGTCAAACACATAAGCACCCCACTACAGCACCATACAGCTGGTTATATGCTGATCATCCACACTGCATAAATGATAATTTTGTCCTGAACTATCATCTGGATTGAGATTATTCCCTGATGTGAATTCAATTAGTTATTAAAATATGTAGTAACCCTATACTGTTGTTTGAGTATTCATCTGAAGATATGTGAATCCATGGCTGAAGGATTTGGAGTTGTCTGGTCTGGAAAAGTGGAGGCTATTATGGTGATTCAACAGCAGCCTACAAATACATGGAATAAAAGGCAACTACGAGAAATTAAAATTAAATCCTAATTGGTATTGACTAATGGTCACAAAATGCAGTGGCCATAGGCTACAACATAAAAGTTTCAGCCTGGGAATCAGGGGAAAATATTTGATTAGGAGATGTGGGAAAGCATTGGGACCTTTCTCCAGGGATTTTAAGACCTGGCTAGATAAAGTTATTCTTCACTTGATCTGGTGCTGGCAATAGTAACTCTTCAAGAAGCAAGTTGGACTAGAAAATCTCTTGGAAGTCCTTTCACCTTATATTTCTTTGATTCTTTCATTCCATGCTCAGGGCAGTGGACCATCCAGATTACTGTTGCAAACTGAAGCACACATGATGAACCACACAGCTTATACAGTTATAGCTCACACTGACCATGTATTCTGTTTGCCTCTGCTGTTACTAGTGTCCTTCCAGGAAGATCCATGACATCCTCCAAATAATTGTTAGGCTTCACAGTGGTGTGTGAAGAACAAGGGAAAAGAGGCAACAGTCAAAACAAGCTTGGACTCAATATAAGGAAAAACCACTTAGCCACAAAGACAGTCCAGTAGTGGAGAAGGTGGTCCAGATATTCACCACCTTTAGATATTTTCTGGACTGAAATAAAGAAAGACATGAGCAACCTTATCTGATTTCATAACAGACCCTGCTATGAGCAGGAGACTGGACTAGAGATCCCTTGAAGATCAATATAGTCTGAATTATTCTATGAAGTTATGCTTATGCAATGATATTAACACATGAAATTGAGCTGCTGTTTCATGTTGATATAAACTCTACTGATGATGTTTTCATGACATTCACATATAACATAAATTAAATGATTGGAAGTAGTAGGACAGAATACAGATTAGTCTATTCACAAATGCTGATACAATTCTGCTGTGAAATGAATAAAGCTATGAAGAGCTGCATCTTGCATGTCTTCCAAAGAGACACTGAAATAGTCCTAGAAATAGAGATTGCCATATCAGGAGAGAACTCTTTTTTTTTGGGGTGTGGGGGGAAGAGCGGGTGGGAGGACTAGTTAGAACTTGGAGAGGGATGAGATGGAGTTTTCTCTGAACAACTTTTGATTCTTTTGATTAAAAAAAAAAAAAAAAAAGAAAAAGAAAAAGAAAAAGAAAAAGAAAAAAATACACAGATATCAAAACCTCCTATTTAGCTGTTAAAGAGCATTAATGTCACTAATGTAAGTTTGTTTTGTTTTGTTTTGTTTTGTTTTTCTTTTTGCCTTGACCACCACTCTGAATAACTTTAAACAATAAAATGCATTATTTACTTCTTGAAGTGGGAAACCACTTTCATTTATCTGAGCTTTGCCGCTATTTTCTGTAACAGGTGCACATTTTAGATATTATGACTTATTTACTGATCACCAAAGGGAAAGAACAATAGTTTCATAGTTTAGTCAGCAGGAGGTCTGCCTTTCCTATTACTTTCTTTAGTTTATATGAAATAGAAGCAATGATGCTTACAATTCATACAGGCTCTTGGGAACATGTGATATTTAAGAAAAATAACAAAATAACTATAGAAAATGCCACGCTATAAATAATAGCTCAATGGTTCCATAATCACCAATCCAAATGTGATAAATTAATTGCATTTATACTAACCATTACTTTTTTTTCCTTTTTTTTTTTTTTTTTTTTTTTTTTTTCTGTCATAAAAAAACTGTAATATTCCCCAGTCGAGAATTACAGAGACTTTCTCCCTGACCCTTTCTTCCTTTTGTCTTGGCAAAGATGTCAGAGAGGGCTGCCCTTAGCTTTTCAGTGCTTGGGTTATGACTTAAATATTTAAGGAAGCCAATTTTTCATTAAAAGACAGTTCTGTGATGGCACAATGAAAAATAATTTTATCTAAGTTAACATACTGGAAAATGTGACTCTGAAATACACATCTTTCTGAATTCTTCATCTATAGAATAAAATCAGAGCAACTTCATTCTATTTTAGAATAGGATAGACAGACAAAAATTATGTGAAAAAGTAAGTGCATAACAAAAATAATTTTATAAATCAACCAAAAGAAGCAAAATATCTACATTGGGGAAACTAAATTATTTACCTTAGGGAAACACAGTTACTGCAAAATTACTGAAGTATTTTACAATAACAGAACTTAGACCTACTTAGGAAGTCCATGCAGATTCCCAGGCGCCGCCCCCCCGGGGGGGGGGGGGGGGGAGGATTGTTGAACTCTTGTGTCTAGAGAAGTTTTATGAGTTAGTCTATTTCTTCCTCTTTCTTTTAAGAAATTGTTCTTTTATCCTTCATGTAAAAACAATGAAACAATGTCATGAGAATTTACCGAAAAATTAGCCACACAGTCCTAAGCATACCTATTTATAGTGAAGGTCTATGCTAGATTAGTAGTTTCTCTAGCCATCTGTGTACCAGTTAACAGACTGGTTTCCTATTCTATATGTTGCCAATATATAGTGCAAATTCTCTACAGCTTATATCCACTGCTTTTGCCAGATTTAGTAAACAGCCCATGACATGCTACAGAAATCAGCATCTGTTTAGTTTCCCAGATCTCTCTTACTGTTCCTTCTCAGTCAAAACAATGAGCAAAATATGAGAAACCTTGATTTTGCATGTTTAATGCATGTACATGCTTACTAAAGGAAACATGTACATGCTTCCAAAGGAAAATATTGCTGAGCCCTTGATCTTTATTACATTTGCTGAAAACCAATTTCCTTGCAATTTCTCAGCCTTTGTGATATGATCTAAATAAGAAAAGAAAAGAAAAGAAAAGAAAAGAAAAGAAAAGAAAAGAAAA
>CM021765.1:165182024-165217284 GCA_011076525.1 Nettapus auritus
AAAGAAAGAAAGAAAGAAAGAAAGAAAGAAAGAAAGAAAGAAAGAAAAACTTTTCATAAAGTTTTCCAACAAAGATCTGTTAATACAGATGTTCTGATAATCATGATGGCAGGTGCGCATATTGGAAATGGGCTTTTTGTCATTATGTCATATAGTTCTTCTCTGAGTGTGGTTATGCTTAGGAAGAGCAGAAAATTAAATAATATTAATTAATTAATTAAAATGTATTAATAAATATCATTTTATTAATATTAATAAATATATTCTTTTTTTAAAAGTACCCTCACTGGTAAATTCAAACCAAGTAAACTCACCTACTTGAGTGTTTCTAGATGGACAAAGTTATATATCTCAGATTACTAAATAGAGTAAATTCCACTTATTCCTTTTGGATATTCTTCTTGTTCATCAGTTTCTGTAGTGTAAAAGAAGTGGCAATTTTTGAAAGAAATATTTAGAAAACTGGTAAACCACTGAAATTTCAAGTTAAACTATCTCTTTGGCTGGATGGGGTCACAGCAAAGCATGAGCAACAGGGAGCATTAACCTGATAATCAAAGTGCAGGGAAACCTATGGACGACTCAGTTGGATTAAGATTCACTAGCAGATAGAGTGAATGGTTTCATTATCTCAATTTAGGCACCTAATGACATTTTAGAAGCCCCAGAGAATCCAATCTGGACTCTCTGTTCCATTCCAGAAAGTCAGGGACCTTGCATTTAGCACTAGACATCTAAGTTTGGATAACTGTATCACTTGCAGAGAGACAGATTCTTCTTTTTGATTAGTATAAGATGTGCTTATAGTTTGCAAAATGTAGCAGAAAACACTATTTTTTTTTAACGCTTCTGTTAATAATAGTAAAATGTTGCTGTTCCCAAGGTAACTTATAATATTTTATACAGAGACATAGTAAGTAATTCTTATAATATAATGTTGTTTAATGTGTTATAGTTATAGAATAATAATTAAAAATGCATTATGTACATATCTTAAACAGGTTTTCAGTACATTTATACAAATGTCATGATCTTTCCTGTCACTAATTGTTTAAAAGTGTTAAAATTTTCCAGTTTATTTTCTGTGACCACATTATATGTAAATTGCAATGCTTAACATTTCTTTAATTGAGAAATAGTTACTATTTCTTGAACAATGTATGCATGTTCTTTTTACCTGTGGAGATTTTAACACAATGTAGCAGTCATACTTCTTAGCACCCACAGTAAGCCCACATATTGGTTACCCTGGCAGAACTCCCTGGAAATGTATTCAGGTTTTTGGAGTAATAGATTTTGTAAATTATGTTAGGTTCAGATCTCAACCAACACCCCACTATTATCTCTCACTGATGGTGCTTTACCTTCAAATGAACCCTAAGAAGCCACTAGCAGAAAGGCAGTAGAAACTTAAAGCATCAATTATCCAGCACTACAAAGTGCTTAAATGCAACTTTAATACCTAGATAGATCATTTAGAACTCAAATTTAAAGAACAGTGTGCCTAATTTAAGCAAAAAGTACTATAGATTGGAAAGAAAAGGCACTACAGATTATATTGAATGGTCAGAAATTTAGACTAGAAATAAAAGACATACTTAAAAGATAAAGGACACTACATTTCTGTGGATGAAAATGTCTTTTCAAAGACAAATATTCTGGAAGAAATGAAGACACCTAAAAGCCATATATATGACAAGATATATTACTACATATCAGAAGACTTCAGAGTAGAACAGAGTAATTGGAGAAATTCAATTATTCTCTTTCTCAAAATCATTAGATCTGCTTGGAACTAAGTAGACATGAATAAGTATATGGAAAAAGATCAGAGCTACTCTAAAAGTTCTTCTGCAGCATCAGGAAGCAGCAGTCTTGTATCCCTGTTCTTGTATTTTGTTTTGTAGTTATTTATTTATTTATTTATTTTTGTTACAGACAAGGTAGCCACAAGCATTCTAAAACAAAATACTTCCCCTTCCTCACATGGCTAGGATAAGAGACATTAGTAAGCATTCAGCTCTTCAGAGGAAGAAGGAGGACCTAACCCTACCTGAAAATCTTGTTCAAACTTTGATTTCATTGCTGCCTTGTTCTCTGTTAACTGTAAGCTAGGAATTATTTTAGTGGTTGTTCTATAGTCATGTGACTGAAAACTCTTGTGTGTTATTGTTTTTTAGAACTCTTTGGGAGTAAAGTGAGTTACTGTGGCACAGAAGGTACTTGTACTAAATAAAAAGAGTTGAAAAGTAAAGCTATTAACTCCAACTGAGGATGGTCACTTGTCTGTAAGAGAACAGAAAAGTCAAATGCTCTTTTAAAAAAACTCAGTTTAAAGAACCCACTATTGATTGAGCTCTGCTTCTTTCATCAAGGTTATATTAAGCTGAAAATAATGCACAGGGATGTGTACTAAAAAAGTGTGTATTTTCTGTCCAGAAAGATCTCAGTAGGTCTACCTTTACATTTACTCTCTTTTCCTCTGATTCACAGAAGTTACTTTTGCTCCAGTAAAGACATCTTACACATTGCTAAGAAACTAATCTTTTATGGATCTTCCTTGACGGTGTTACCAATTAGTGATCTTATTATTTACAAGAGATTTGGCTGGAAAATGAAAGAATCACAGTAAGATGTTTAACATCATTTGAAAGCATTTTTGCATTACGTTAAAAGGGAAAAACACATTTATTTGAATATGAAATAATAGAAATTGAAAGAGAATTTGACCCTGAAAACAGAAAGGGTCCAGGTCATTGTTAGAGACTTGTGAACAGCATAAGAGCAAATATGCAATTTTTTTTCTCCCTTCCCTTCCCTTCCCTTCCCTTCCCTTCCCTTCCCTTCCCTTCTACAATTTTAGCTCAGAAAATGATAAAAGTGATCAAATTGTGTTCAGCCATTTAGATCAGTTAAAACCAAAGAAGACTATAAACACTTATAAGGACCTAAAGAAAATAAAGTTGAAGAATGTATTGTCTTGTTAAATATAATCTAAATATGTGGCAAAATATATTAACACACATATATATATATTATCTAATAAATTTACTAGGTTGGCTCAAAAAAAAAAAAAAAAAGAAAGTCAACATAGAAAAATCTCTCAAGTATGCAAAAATACTCAAAAACCTAAACGCTTTTGTACTGGTTGAAAAGGAAACAAACAAGTCTTCACAACTGTAGATTATCTAATACAGTATAATAAAAGTGCTTGTCATATACAGAACATGCATATATACGAGTGTGATAATAGATGATTCAGAGTGACTAATCAGGTGAAATGTCCAGTCCTCAGGGACTGGAGAAACTCAAATAAACATTCCCAGCCCTGTGTTCTTTCATGGTAGCTCTTTGTTCCAAGATTCAGCTCCTGGAACACTCCTTTCAGTAGGATTTCATACCTGCCTATCTTGCTAGACAAAATTTAGCCCCTGAATTTACGTTGTTCAAATATTAACTCTCTTCTCATTCCTGTTCAGACTATATATATAATATATTTATATATATATCTATAACTAAAGAAGAGTGTAGGTTTTATTCACAGAATCATAGAATGTTAGGGATTGGAAGGGACCTTGAAAGATCATCTAGTCCAATCCACCTGCTGGAGGAGGAACAGCTAGATCAGGTCACAAAGGAATGCAACCAGGCAGGTTTTGAATGTCTCCAGAGGAAACTCCACAACCCCTCTAGGCAGTCTGTTCCAGCGTTCTGTTCCCCCACTGTGAAAAAGTTTCTTATTTTTAAGAGGAACCTCCTATGTTCCAGCTTGCACCCCTTGCCCCTTGTCTTATCATTAGATGCCACTGAGAAGAGCCTGGCTCCATCCTCCTGACACTCATCATTTACATATTTATAAACATTATTAAGGTCACCCCTTGGTCTTCTCTTCTCCAAGCTAAAGAGACCCAGCTCCCTCAGCCTTTCCTCCTCCACTCCCTTAATCATCTTTGTGGCTCTGTGTTGGACTCTCTCAAGCAGTTCCCTGCCCTTCTTGAATTGAGGGGCCCATTCTGGGGAAAGTTCTTGGTTCCAGCTCTCAGAATGTACAAGAACTCATCTGAATGATTTTCTCTATCTTATGAAATCCTTCAGAACTGGTCTTTGATTTTGCTTCCTCAAGGACAGTAACAGATTCTTACAGCACCAAAGTTTGCAATACACCCCTGATTTGTACTACAGAAATAACTTTCTAATGTGTTAAAATAATAATAATAATAATAATAATAAAAAGTCTTCACATCCTTTCAAGCATATTGAACCTGTAGAAAAATACACGAAAATAGTGATGCTGTCTTAGAAGCAAGGGGACAAGGGTCCACATGGGACTCAGGAAATTGAGGCTCAGGTAATAGACACTGTGCATGAAAGAAGTCTAGAAGCACATAATTGTTGAGGATGGAAGGTCCACTGGAAGTCATCTGGTCCAAACCCTCTCCTCAAAGACCACATAAGGCCACTTGTCCAGGATCATGTCCAGATGGCTTCTGAAGACCTCTGAGGAGGGATACTCCACAACTTCTCTGGGAAACATGTTTCAGTGCTCCAAAGTACTTCCAGATGTTTAAACAGAACCTCTTATATTCCAGTTTGTGCTTTTTTTCCTGATGTTCTGGCACTGGGCATCACTGAAAAGAGCCTGGCTCCATCCTTTTTGCACATTCCCTTCAGGTCTTTAGACATTGACAAGATTCCTCCTAAGCCTTCTCTTCTCTAGGCTGAAGAGTCTCAAGTTTCTCAGCCTCTCTTTACAGGATAGACACTTCAGTCCTTTGATCATCTTGACTGCCACACTTTGGACTTTTTCCAGTATGTTCCAGCTTCACTTGTACTGGTTTGGGCCTGGTACTGGACACAGTACTCCAGATGCAGCATCATCAGTGATGAGTAGAGTGGAAGGATCACGTCTCTTGACCTGTTGGTGATACTATGCCTACTGCAGCCAAGAATACTGCTAGCTTTCTTAGCATCAAGGGCCCACTGCTGATTCATGTTCAACTTGGTGTCCACCAGGACTCCTAGGTCCTTTTCTGCCAGGCTACTTTCCAGCTGCATGACTCCCAGTACATACTGATGTCTGGAGTTGTTAATTTGCAGGTGCAGGATGTCACACTTCTCCTTACTGGGCTCTTCGCAGCCCTCCTCTCCAGCCTGTCAATGTCCCTCTGGATGGCAGCATAGCATTCTGGTGTTTCTGCCACTACCATCAATTTCATGTCATCTGTGAATTTACTGAGGATGCAGTCTACCCCATCATCTAGATAGTATTAGAACGAATTAACCCTAAGAGTTTTGGCTGTGGGATGGTCTATATCCTTGTCCTCAGGACTGCAGAATGGTGCTTAATATAGTTTTTAGCAGTATAGGCAAAACACATAATTCCCTGTTTTGTAGCATCAGTTTGGATCTGGAAATTATACAGCTCCATCTGCAGTACTTTTTTTAGTACATTTTTAGTGCTTCCTATTCTTGGTCAGATCATATAGACACAGCTTGCTTAATCTACACTGTTGTGAATACCTCGATATAGGCATAGTGAAAAGGATGGTTTGCCCAAGACCACATAGGATGACAGAACTGAGAATCAAATCTATATCTTCAAAGCTCCATTTTCCCATTACCAATTCTTTGTCTCTAAATCAAAAGAAGCTAGAAAAGATTCACTCCTTGTAAGAAAAATAAAGTGTACTAAAATGCAATTTGGATGTTATGTACAATTTCTGAATTAAAAATTGTGGAATTACAGAAATTTTTGTTTCCAGTATCTCCTCCAAACAATTCTCATATTGTTTTATAAAATACAGTTTGAACAAGTTACTTTTTAGGTTTGCTTGAAAGGTCATCAGGTGCAACCCTTTTGACTACAAAAGGGACAGGTTCCAATCCCAAAAACATAGCCTTGCTATACACTGGCAAATGTCATTCAAGCTGCTTATAGTCACTGTGATAATGGGGAATATGTTTTATCTGTGACAGCTGAGTCCCAGACATTTTAGAAAGGAGCTCTATATTTTTTTTTTTTAAGTAAATTGGAAAGAACAGTAGCATCTATGGTAGTAGCATTGACATGTTGATTGCTCCAAGAATGGGTAACAATTCTTTCATTAAATATGTGAACTGTTATAAAATCTTATATTTCATTTTTAATGTATATGTATATATATATCAATCAGGATCTACTGAAGGGTAGTTTAGTATGTATTTGTGTATCTTGCCTGATTGACTTCTTAACTGAATTATATTAGAATTTTCTGTAGATCCACAATCTCTCTTTGTAGTGTATTTTGTCGAATATATGCTGGCTGCTGCGTTTACCTGTAAAGCCAGGAGGATCAAAAGTTATTAGTTTGTTGTTATTGTTGTTGTTTTCTTTATCTACCTGCAATAAAACTTCTATAAATTTAAATATCCAAGAGACATCAATTGTTCTGTCACATTACATTGAAATCAATCAGATTCAAAACCTCTGGTTAAGAATAAGGTACTTGCATTCATAAGAGAGAAACAATTAAAACAGCCTTGCTCTACAGGAAACCTGGCTAAAATTGGTACTTTCCTTGTGTTTAATATTTAACTAGATGCAATCAGGCAGTGCATAGCTGGAATACTGAATGTGACTCTCATCTTGCCAAAATGTATTTCTATGAAATCTGTAGAAATGTAAAAATTTTTGAGACTTCTACATCTCTGTCAAATTAAGATGTTATACACAAGGATTAAACATCATCATCATACAGCATAGCAACATCAATTTAAACAACCAAAGTAACTTTTGTGAAAAATTTCAAAAGCTATTAACTATAGGGCAAACACATACACACAGAATAAATTATTTCAGGAAAAAAAAAAAAAAAAAAAAAAAGCTAAGAACACAAAAATATATAATAAATTTAGTGAACTGAATGAATTTACAATATTTTAGAGCTTACTTCTTTTTACTTAATATTCTATGATATTTATTAATGCCATCATTTGCTTCCAACAGAGAAAAACATTGCAAAACAGCAGCAATAACAAAAGATGAGATAGATTACCAGGAAAGAAAATGAATTTTATTGTTCTCTCTATGTAAAGATGAAATTTAATCCAGAAACACCTCACATACAGAGACTTAAATATATATGTATTTATTTAATGGAGACTTTTATTAATAAAGTTCTTGTGAATCTTCTGCAATTATGATTTATGTGAAGCTAAACAGAAGCAATCTTTATAATGGCATCAGTTTTGGCATATAATTATCTGCATGGCAAGCTTTGATAATTATTCAATGTCATAAGATATTTGTTTACAGTGATAGTATTTCCAGAAAATAAATAAATAACATACATTGTCTCCAAAGACTGTGGTCTTGGAGACTTCCCAAGAGACTAGAATCTAACCTTCGAAGAACACTAAAGAAAAAAAAAAGAGAAAAAAAAAAGAGAAAAAAAAAAAAAAAAAAAAAAAAGTCCCAGTTGGGCAAAAATGTCAGCATTTACAGATGAATCCAAATACGGAAAAGATGGTTAACTGAACAATGTACACCTGGAACATATAGCACTATGTTGGGAAACAAGTACATGACTGAGTGTGGAAACAGTGGAATATTAACAAGGTATCTTTATCACAGAGTGTAGCAATAGGGGGTAATGGTTTTAAATTGAAAGAGTGTAGGTTTAAAGTATATATTAGGAAGAAATTATTCATGATAAGGGTGGTGAAAACAGTGGAAGAGGTTGCCCACTGAATTTACAGATACCCTATCCCTGGAAATGTTTAAGGCCAAGTTATATGGGGCTTTGAGCAATCTGGTCTAGTGGAAGGTGCCCATGGCCAAGGCAGGGGGCTTGGAAGTAGATGAACTTTAAGGTCATTTCCAACTCAAACCATTCTATGATTTTCTATGATTCTAAGATCTTGGAATAAGAGTGAAACAACTTCAACCTAAAACTTACTATTAAGGTTTTCACCTGTAGAAAATAAAAAGATCCTTTTGCACTAATTTTGTCTATAATTTATGACATGACCATGGATACAAAACATAATATTTTTCTAAAGAATATTAATTTGCTATTAGATGGATTTGTTCTAGTATAAAATAACTTTATATTTCTTTATCTTTATCTTTTTTTTTTTTTTTTTGACGATATATTTCACTTTCTTTCATACAGAGTTAAAATCTTTTCAATGGCTTTTTTTTTTTTTTTTTTTGAACTGAAGTATGGAAATTTAGTTTTGTTTTTACAAATTATATCTATTTTACAATAAACTCTACATTTTATCAACACAAAGAAGCAACTGAAAATTATACACAAAACTTAAAAGAACTACTTTATCCAACATCATTGTTACAGACCAAGTTTTTCGATGTTTTTGTCTTATCCCAGAAATAATTTTGCACCTGAAGCTGTAAGATCATAGCAGCCAAGAAAACGATACTTTTCGTAACTTTATCTTGAAGAAAATGATCAATATATAAAATAAAATATTTAAAAAGGGTAGTATGTTTTTTTTATTATTATTATTATTATTTATTTATGTGTTTATTCCCTGACTCTTCTTGCTCTTCCAGAAATCCCAGTATGTTGTGCTAGCACCAAAAATCATGCTTAGCTAGCAGTACTCTCATGGCAGATGAGAGCAGCTTTTAGGATAGGTCACAAAGAGTCAAAAAACAGCTATTCTTTTTGCTTCTGCATGAGTTGGACTTAAAGGAATGAATCAGGCTCTAAAGTTATTCATATAGTTCCCAAATCATGGGATCTTGTCAGGTTAGAAATGGGTAGGAGAAATTTCCAGAAAGCCTGCTATCCTGGACAACATCATCTGAGACAAATAGATATTAGAACTCATGCTCTGGATCTTTCCACTGTAGCACGAAATTTGCCTGACTGTTGTAATATGACATAAATAAAAATCACTCGTAAAATAGCATAGTGACCCTGGAGTATGGTAATAACTTACACCCACTGTATTTCTTGACAGCTGGCATGGACTGTCACAATTTGTTATTATAGTTGTTTTTATTATTGTTTTTATTATTGTCCAAATCCCAAAACTGTGCTTAGTAATATGTAAAATAAAGTGCACAGGATGGCAGTCAGATTTGTACTTTCAAATAGTCAACCAAATAACTGGAAATTAAAATGCACAAATTCATTTCAAAAGCAGGGTTTACTGTGGCTTGTATCACTAAGTAGAGACTACTTTTCTGAGGAAAATACAACAGTATGTGATTCAGTTAGAGATTATTAAGGTACTACAAAGCGTCATGTAATTTGTGGTAGCAAACAGTATAAGCATGGGAGTGTTGCTTCTAATGTCAGATAATGTTAGTATTAATGTTACCATCTTTTAATTCACTACACTCTTTTGAGGCTCAGTGCAACCTGAGTATTGTCAGGCTTCTAGCAACTACATAGGAAATTGGCAGTCCCTGTCTGCCATATTACTTTAAAACCATATTAGTTTAAATTATTATTATTATTATTATTATTTAAAAAAGAAAAAAAAAAGAAAAAAAAAAAAAAAAAAAAAAAGAAAAGGAAGATGAATTGGATGTAGGTACCCAGGTTCTGGCCAAGAGGGTAGCCACAAAGATGGCCTCTGTGAGGGGTTGCTGGGACTGGCTATGTCCAATACTGGGCAGCTCCACCCAACCTCTAAACGTATGTTATGGTTGATCCCATTAGCCAAGGTGGCAGCACCTCAGGGAAAGTGTATGCAAAATGCTGCAGAGCACCTAGAAGAAGGAGGGGAAGGAAGTGCTCCAGGTGCTGGAGAAAAGATTCCCCTGCAGCCTGTGGAGGAGACCACAGCTTATTTCTCTGCAGCCTGTGGAAAAGGATCCACACTGCAGCTCATGGAGGAGCAGATTGATATTTCATGAAGAAACCAATGGGTTCCATGGGCTCACAGAGAGACCATGCTGGAGAAAATATTTAGTTTAGTTTAGTTTAGTTCAGTTTATTTATTTTTTATTTTTTTTATTATTATTTTTTTTTCCTGAAGGACTGCAGCCTGTAGTGGGATATACTGGAGCAGGGATAAGTGTGAAGAGGAAGGAGTGGCAGAGACGAGCTGGTTTGGATTGATTGCAACTCCATCCCCAACCCACCACCTTGTGTGCTGTTCAGGGGGGTGAGTTGTCTATCGTGCTGTAGGAGGTAGAGGAATTAGGAGTGAAGGAGTAAAGCTGAGCCTGGGAAAGAAAGGGTTGGGATGGAGGTGGGGAAGGGTGTTTTAATGTTTTTCTTTGTGTCTCACCATCAAAATCTATTTTAACTGACAATAAATTAAATCCATTTTCCTCTATTTGAATTGCTTTTGTCTCTGATGGTAATTGTTAAACAAACTCCCTTTATCTCAACCTATGAGCTTTTTCATCTTTATTTTCTTCCCCTGTCCTGTCTGAGGACAGAGATTTTGAAAGCTGCTAGGTGGGCATATGGAAGCTAGCAAAGGTCAATCCATCACAAAGGGAAAATAAAATTGAACTGCTGACCTTGTAAACTCCAATAATGTTATTTCACCCCAGAAAATGTAAATCCAGTAAAAAAAAATCTTCTACTTTATATCTGAAGAGAGCTGTATATTAACATTCACCAGACTTTTTAATCTATTATAATCGATATTTAAATGAAAAATATGGAAATATGTTTAAGTGTATGCCCCACATTATTTGTTGTCATGTACTGTATAAAGATTTTGAAAGAAGGAATATTGTGAGAGCGATTGTTAGACAGCAATCTCAGGAAGTCAGAGACTTGGTTTTACCTCCAAAGTCTGTTGACCATGAGTAATGTAACAATATATTTCCACCTGTTATAATACAAATACGCTTTTTATTATTATTTTTTTTTATACCAGCCTTTTGCATCTAGGTATGAAAATAATTTTGTAGTTACTAAATGGAATTATGATAATGCTTCCTTATGCACTCTGAACTCCTAATTCTATGACACTTAATTTAATAGGTAGGAAGATTAAAGAGGAACATTTTTGTCTGTTTTGTTTCTGGAACAAATTTCCTTTCCTGGAATCTTTGAGGACTGGAACAGCCACTTACAAGGATCAATAGCTCACTTTTCTTTCTTATCTAATAGCTATAAACAAACTGCAGCAAAAAATACAGAATCCTGAGTGTACAGTTTCCTTTGGTCTTCTAATGAGACAGGCAGCAAAGAAGCACTTCACAGAAGTAGTTATTGAATAGAGAATTGCTTAAGCAAATCAGCAGGGAATGGAGAGAAGAAGATAAGGCTGATATACAAGCAGTAAGTAACCTTGAGACTATCAACCAGATGTATTCTCCTGCAATCAGACATCAAACTTCAGGCAATAGTAAAAAAAAAAAAAAAAAAAAAAGCAGAAAATTAAATATATAATATTATTGGGAAGTAAGAAATTCATCATTTCACTTTCCTACTCAAAGTTTTGAAAGCATGTCTGCTACAGCCATCTTAACATGATGTAATCTTTTTCAGACAATCTGTGATCTACACATTTGGGTGTAATTGATATTTAAATTAGCTAATATAAAGAGATCATCTTTATAAGCTGTGTTGGGTCTGTTTGGGATGGAGTCACTTCTCCCTGCTGCAGCCCACACAGTGCTGCACTCGTAGCTGGAACAGCACTGGTATCACTCCAGTGTTGTGTCTATTGCTGCATAGTCCTGGCACAGAATCAGGACTCTCTCCAAGCCCCAGGAGCCAGCAGGCTGGGGGTGGGCAATTGATGGGGAGGGGACATCACCAGGGCAGCTGACCTAAACCGACCAAAGGGATATTCCATAACACCTGATGTCACACTCAGCAATAAAGGGGGCTCTTGTGGGGGAGGGATTTCTCTCTCTCTCTGGCTCTCTCCTGAACAACCGGTACGCGTTTTGAGGCCCTGCTTCCCAGGACGTGGCCGAACATCGCTTGTTGATGGGAAGTAGAGAATAATTTTTTTTTCCTTTCTCTCTGTGCTTCCGCGCGGCCTTGTTGTTTCCTTTGTTACGTTCTTTCCCCATTCCCTTTCCCTTTAATTAAATCATTCTCATCTCAAACCTCGAGCTCTTTGTGTTGACTTTTTTTTTTCTCTCCCCCTCCTCTTTGAGGAGGCGGGGAGTGAGAGAGCGGTTGTGGTGGAGCTCGGCTGCCCATCTGAGTAAAACCACCACATAAGCAGACACTGAAAATATCTTATACCAGAATGCCTAACTGGTTGAAATTGAAATCCAGTTGGAGGATAGGATTTAGTTCAGCTAATTTTAGATTTATAGAGAGTACGGGTGTGATTCAACACCTACACATAGAACTGTAAAAATAATCCCAGTCTAAAACAGATATAATTTGGTAATTTCAAGAACTCTTCAGATTGTATTGATTGTAATGGCTAAAACATTTATTCAGTTGCCCACAGTAAGCACTTGTTTTTCCAAACATCATAGGCTTCCCTGTCCTGTCTCTACCTGTAGATGTGGGTTAGCCTTGCCTAACAGCCAAACTTCCACCCAATAACTTTCTCAGTCCCCTTCCTCTGTTGCATAGGAGGAGAGAGAAGAATGGCATGGCATGACATGGCATGGCATGGCATGGCATGGCATGGCATGGCATGGCATGGCATAGAATAGAATAGAATAGAATAGAATAGAATAGAATAGTTCACTTGGAAGGAACCTACAAAGATCATCAAGTCCAGCTACTTGACTACTTTGGGGCTAACCAAAAGTTAAAGCATATTATTTCAGCCATTATCCAAATTCCTCTTGAACACTGACAGCAAGTTGAATACAAGTCAACAGTGTGCGCTGGCAGCCAGGAGGCCTAGCTGTATCCTGGGATGCATCAAGCACAGCATTGCTAGCCCGTCATGTACAGTGATTGACCTGCTCTCCTTTGCACTGGTGAGGCCAGTGGTACACAGTACACTGATATTTACTGTGGGCAGTTTGCGGTGCTGCAATATAAAAAGAATATAAAAAGAATATAAAAGAAAAGAATATGTCTATTAGAGAGCGTACAAAAGAGGCCTACAAAGACGATGAACTGCATAGTGGGGAAGATGTATGAGCAGTGGCAGAAGTTACTTGGTTTTCTTGGACTAGAGAAGAGGACACTGAGTGGAGGCCTCATGGTGGCCTACAGCTTCCACACAAAGGGAGTGGAGGGGAAGGCTCTGACCTCTGCTATCTGGTGACAGCAACAGGACCCAATGAATGGCATGGAGCTGCAACAGGGGAAGGTCAGGCTGGGTGTTAGGGAAAGGTTCTTCACAAAGAGAGTGATTGGGCACTGGAACAGGCTCACCAGATCAGTGGTCACGGCACCGAGCCTGTCAGAGTTCAAGAACTCTTTGAACAATACTCTCAGACATATGGTCTGATTTTGATGGTCCTGTGCAGATCCGGGACCAGTACTCAATAACCTTTGTGGGTCCCTTCCAAATCAGGATATTTTATAATTATATTATTCTATAATTCTATGATTCTGTGATCAACCACCTCTCCAGAAAGACCGTTCCAGTGCTTTATCACCCTCTCAGTAAATAAATTTTTCATCATGTCCAGTCTAAACCTCCCCTTTGTACCATTCCCATGCATCCTATCATTGGTTACCAGGGAGAAGACACTGGCACTACCTTCTCCTCTTGCCCTCAAGAAGTTGTAGAGAACAACGAGATCGTTTCTTAATCTCATTTTCTCCAGACTAGACAACACAAGTGTCCTCAGCCTTTCCTCATAGGACATGCCTTCCGGCCTGTTTACCAGCTTTGTTGTCTTCCCTGGACACTTTCAAGTATTGTATTATCCTTTTTATATTGTGGAGCTGAGAGGTGCATACAATATTCAAGGTGAGGCTGTACTAACAGTAAATACAGAAGGAGAATCATGTCTTTTGACTGGCTGGCTATTCTGTGTTGAATACACTCCCAAATGCAGTTTGTTCTCTTGGCTGCTGGGCACACTGCTGACTGTCAACCAGCACCCCTAGATTCCTTTCTGCTGTACTGATCTCTAGCCACCTATTTACCAATCTGTACTTGTGACTGGCATTACTCTGTCTGAGGCACTGCAACTGGCATTTACCTTTGTTGAATTTCATGCCATTGTTGACTGTCCATAAGAATGAAAAGGCTTATGAGCTGAATTAAAGACAGGGAAATTGTTTACTAATTACTGTGGCAGGCAAAAGGGCTCACTTCCTCTTCTGTTTGGTTTAGAGACACGAACTTAGCTAAAGGGGTTCAGCTTTGTCCTGCAGCAAATCTGTTGCATGGAAGAGCTTAGGGTTATGGTTTAGTGGGGACTGTTAGTGTTAGGTCAGAGGTTGGACTCAATGGTCTTGAGGTTTCTTCCAACCTAGAAATTCTGTGATTCTGTGATTCTGTGTAGCTGGAACAAGCTATGTATAGCATGGTGCCCTCCTCGAAGAGACATCTTTGTATAAGTAACTGAAATAAGCCCTTGATCTCCAGCAAATCTAATGGTACTAAAAGAAAGAAACTCCACACACCATTTCTCAGTATCTAGTTGGAATATTACATCAAAAAGTCAAGAACACTGCCATTCTTGAAAACAGAATATGAACATCGCTAATCTGCTCATTCACCACTTGACTATTCTTTCAAAGAACAGTCATAATTGTATACCCAGGGGAGTACGCAGCTCCAGGACATACAGTCTTAAGTTGATAAAGGAACATCACTTAGAAAATCTTTTGGTCATCAGTATTTGTCTTGTTTTACAAGCTTTTCTGGATTCTGTCCTACAGGAAACAAACAAACAAACAAACCCATTAACCATGTGCAATTTGGGAGCTCAGCTCTTTAATGTAGTATCTAGGATACTGCTGTTTGAACTACCATCTAACACTGTGAACCAGTGTCTTCCTCTTTATTGCATGAATTCTAAGTTCTGCCTCTTCATTGCTTAAATTCTAAGCTCAGGGCAAGACTGTGTAACTAACTTCCTAAATTCACAATATTCATAAAAAGCAGCAGAATATTGACAGTGGTTAAAATTTATTTCAAAAAATAATTTAAAAACTAAGTGAACATCTTTTCCCTTCTACTCATTCCTTAAAATCTCTATTTTCAGCTCTGATATTTGCTCACCAATCTATCGTCCTTTATCATGAGAGTTGTGATTTGAACTGCAGATCTTAAGAAGAAAAAACAAAAGTGGAACTATGAACTTAAAGTAGTATTAGATCTTCATAATTTTGGGCATGGGGGGGGGGGGGGGGAGGAAGATAGCTTTGTGTTAGGAACTACATGCTCAAAGAGGCCAAAATATATTTGTCTAGTTTTAACTTACTCTCCAGTGAGCCACAGGTGATTTTTTGTTTGTTTTTCAATCCAAATAATCCTACATATAATGTAGTGTAAGAAGTAGTTTTAAACCACCTACCTGTATGTTCTTACATAGTTTGTATGGAATCTAGTCACTCTAGGTTCCTTCTGTAAGCAGGAATACAACATTCTAGTGATTCAGTCTACCTACAATTATCCTTTGGAGATGCCTTTCTCATTTGTCTGACAAAAAAAGGGATACCTAGTGTAAGCTTTTTCCAGACAAAGTGACTTAGTTAATGCCTGGATTCATGCCCTTAATTTCAGACACAGGAGGCAGTATATTAGGAAAGGGTGAACTCAGTCTTTTTTTCTGTTTATCTGTTTTATCTGTTTCTCTGAAGAGATGCAAAACCCTAATGATACTTAGTTTGAACACTGGAAATTAGACAGTATCTATATTTGTTTGGTTTCCATCTGCTAATTCCTATGTACGTGCAATAAAACACATTTCCCAACAGATACCAATCTATTTGTGAAAACCAAGGTTCTATAACAGGGTTTTTCATGAATAGCTTTTAGGAGGTTGAAATATAGTGAGCACATTTAACACCAGAAATCCAGAGGGATTCGTCTGGTAAGTGCCTACAATAAGGTAAAATTAACTCAAGCATTAACATGCAGGCAGTGTGACGTGTATACTAAGCCACTGATTACACTTAACTAGTATAAGAGCTGCCAAACTTACACCATAGTGGCGTAGCTATGTCACTGTGTATCACAGATCACCTCTCCTACTCCACTTAAATTTTTTAAAACATTTTTAAATCATTTTTAAAACACAAACATTCTACTTAACACTTGTGCTTCTACGGTTCACCCAGTGTGTGAAACAACATCACTGAAGGCAAATTTATAATATCCATAACTGTTGAAGGGTCTCTGCTACCATGACAATAAGAAAGCTGATATGGAGTTATACCTTGGTGTTCTAGTATGTTGCTCAGTATGCTTAGTCAGTGCAATGTGATACCAGACTACTATCTGCCATTTATCTATAAAGCAGAGGATGTGACAGGAGGAAGTGAGTCATTCGGCCATAATGACTACTATGTCCTAACTTGAATATGTTCCATTCACCTTTTCCTAGATGAAATGTGATTTTCTATTTCTTTTTGATTTGGTGTCTGTCTTTCAATGTTTTATGAAACCTTTCAGATCTATAGCCAGAGAAAGAGATTGGCCTACAAGTCTACACTACCTTTGTTCACAGACTCATCTTAGTACTGGAAATGATAGAATGATTGAAAGTAATATTAATTCCTAGGTCCTTGTACAAATAAAAGTGCACTACTCATCAACAAGTGATTTATTATTATGTCTAACTCCACACTTAGAGTTCCTAGGTTTCCCTTATAATAAAGTTCCCACTAATTCATTTCTTTCTAACAAATAGAAACAATGCCAAATCCCCCACCCCCCCGCCCCCCCCCCCCCAAATTTACAGAGAAATAAAATTTGCAAGTAAAACTGGTCTTAGTGTACTTGTAGTGGGTTTATGTGGCAAGGTTTTGGTAGCAGGGGGCCAGAGGTGTGGCTTCAGTGAGAAGGATCTAGAAGCTGCCCCGTGTTTGGTAAGGGCCCCACTGCTGACCAGAGCTGAGCCAATAAGTGATGATGTTTTGCGCATCTATGAGAACATATTTAAGACAGGGAAAAAAATGCTGCACCACACAGCAGCTGGGAGGGTGAGAGGAGTGAGAAACAGCCTTGCAGGTGCCAAGGTCAGTGAAGAAGGAGGGGGAGAGGTGCTCCAGATGCCAGAGCAGAATTCCCTTGCAGCCTGTGGTGAGGACCATGGTGAAGCAGGCTGTTCCCCTGCAGCCCATGGAGTACCACGGTGTATCAGGGTTCCACGCTGCAGCCCGTGGAGGAGACCACGGTAGAGCAGGTGGACCTGCACCGACAGAGACTGTGGCCTGTGGAAGACCCCTGCCAGAGCAGATTCCGGGCCGGACCTGCAGCCCGTGGAGAGGAGACCACGCAGGAGCAGGTGACCCAGCAGGAGCTGCTGTCCGTGGGGGACCCAGGTTGGAGCAGTTTGCTCCAAAGGGATGGACCCCGTGGTACCGACCCATATATGGAGCAGTTCTTGAAGAGCTGCTACCTGTGGACAGCCCACGCTGGATCAGTTCAGCAAGGACTGCATCCTGTGGGTGGGACCCCACAGCACAGGGGACGAGACTGACCGAGAAGGAGCGGCAGAGAAGTG
Organism: Nettapus auritus; assembly: GCA_011076525.1. Lineage (NCBI taxonomy): Eukaryota > Metazoa > Chordata > Aves > Anseriformes > Anatidae > Nettapus > Nettapus auritus. The sequence goes on from CM021765.1 coordinate 165,199,561, forward strand.
CTATAGGCTGACCATTACCCACATTCCCCCATTCCCCTGTGCCACTCGGGGGAAGGAGGTGGAAGAGGGTGGATGGGGGGAAGGTGCTTTCAGTTTCTTTCCTTTGTTTCTCACTTCTCTAGCTTGTTAGTAATAGGCAATAATTCCTACTATCTCCCTATGCTGAGTCTGTTTTGCCCATCATGATAATTACTGTGTGATCTCCTTGTCCTTATCTCAACCCTTGAGCCCCTTTCATCGTATTTTCTCCCCGCTCCTCTTTGAGGAGGGGGAGTGAGAGAGCGGTTGTCGTGGAGCTTGGCTTCCAACGTGAGTAAAACCATTACAGTAGTTTTCTCACAGCAAAGTGTTAAATTTGCTGCTCTTTGTTCTAAGAATTTAAATTATATTCTGTGCAGTATTGAGAGCAGTTGTCATTATAAAATATCTGTATACTTTATATAGAAAGACATTACTTTATCTGACTTTTAGATGATGAGGCACAAAAAAGAGCAATGACGAGGCCAATGCTATTCACCACATCAACAGTAGAAGCAGAGCTCACATACCCTGAGCCTAGGAGTAGTATTGTGCTTGTTATCATAATGGAAGCAGCTGTGTAAGAAAAACTGCCAGAATAAATAAATAAATAAATAAATGTAAATTTCAAATTTTGGACTCAGTTTCAGTGCTGAAAGAACCATATCAATAACAGTTATCTTTTAATAAGAGTACTCAAAGCAAACCAGCTTTTTTATTTTTATTTTTTTCCCCCACTTAGTACCACTCAGCATTAAAATTAAATAATACCTAATAATTAAATTCACAGTGGCAAAGACATTGTAATAGCCATTAAATGTTTTGTTATTTTAAGTACTGCAATATTTGTACAGTTTTATCATCTGCTTTGCAAACCTTTTTTTCTGGGTATTTTGGAAAATTAAACATCTTCATAAAGTGTCATTTAAATGAAGATGAAGGTGAATGCCTTATGATTAAAGTGTAGCGGTAGAGTCTTGTCAAAAGTTGAAGCTTTCTAATTTGTTTAGAGACTTTCTGTACTATTTTTCAGATTCTCACTAGTAAAATATTTATGCTGTAAAAAAAAAAAAAAAAAAAAAAAAAGAGAGAGAGAGCTTAGATAGGCTTAATTTTCCTAGTTTAAAGGGAATTTAAACTTAAATTGAACAGTAGTTCATAACAGCTTACAAGATATAATTCTTCCAATATCTGCCTTGAAGAAATGACAGCTGAAGATTAAAAGGCTGTAGAAGAAAGGGTCAGTAGCTTCTTTGGTTTGGTCTTTTGCTATGTATATTCCCATAGCTGTCATATCCTTTCCAGAAGAGAGGTCAGGGAAGCCAAATCAGTTTGAAATATATAGAAAGTATTTTATCAAACAGAGAAATTGATGACAGTAAGTCATCAGGGCTGCACAGCATCTGCCTGAGACATCTGACAACCATCAAATGTGAAACTGATGAAAAGGTGACCAATCTATGTGCAAGCTATCATAAAGGTCTACAGTGAAATTAGAAGACCAATTTCACCGTTGCCATCACCAATCTGACAAAAGAAGTGATCAGCATACTCTTCATTTCTATGGATGACTTTTGTCACAGTTTTGGCTGAGACAGAGTTAATTTTCTTCATACAGGTTCATACAATGCTGTGTTTTGGATTTTTTATGAAAGTAGTGGTGATAACAAAACAATGTTTTTCAGAGCAGTCTTTACAGAGAGACAAGGACTTTTTTGCTCTTTGTGCTGCCCTGCCAGCAAGGAATCTGGGGGTGCACAAGAATCTGTGAAAAGACAAAGCCAGGACAGATGACCCAAACTGGCCAAAGGCCATACTATATGGCATCATGATCAATAAAAACCTGGCAATAAAATCCAGGGTAAAGAAGAATGAAGTGTGTATGTGTGTAACATTTTGAGCAATTGGTGTTTGTCTTCCCAAGAAACTTTTACATGTGTTGAGCCCTACTTTCCTGGGAGTGGTTGAAAACCTGCTTGCCAATGGGAAGCAGTGCATCAGTTCCTTGTTTTTCTTTGCTTATGTTCACAGCTTTTACTTTACCTAGTAAACTGTCTTTATCTCAACCAATGAGTTCTCACACTTTGACCTTTCCAGTTCTCTCCCCCATCCCTCTTGGGGAGAGTGAGAGACTTGCTGTGTGGAACCTAGCTGCCTTCTGGGGTTAAACCACAACACTTTTTTCAACTAAACTTCAACATAAATAAACATAAATCAATGTAGCTAGGGAAAACAACAGATAAAAACGGTTGAAAAACACCCACTCGTGTTGATGAAATCAGATCTATCAGTTGCAACTGGGGAAAGAGGTCATTGACTCCATCAGAGGGTGTTCTACTCTGAAATCAGTCTGCAGTGGCAGAAAGCAAAGCCAACAAAATGTTAGTCCTCATCATCAGAAAGAGTACTGAGAACAATACAGCAAACAGTATTTTGCCACTACATAAAACTTTGATCTGTCCCAAGGCTTGTACAGGAAATTTGACGGAAAAGGAAAACGTTTTGCGATATCCTCAGCCTTTTGTTCTTGCATCAAAAATAATCTCCGTTTCAACTTCCTCTTCTTTTTAAAATATGATCTGCTGACATAGATAAACTGATAATTGTGATTAAAATTAACTGTTTTTTTTGTTTGTTTGTTTTTTTTTGTTTTGTTTTTTTTTTTTGTTTTTTTTTTTGTAAATGCTTTAATATAGCATTGTTGTGGATTAACCTGGCCGACAGCTAAGCACCACACAGCCATTCGCTCACCCTCCCCCCTCCCTCTCTGGGATGGGGGAGAGAAACGGAAAAATGAAATGAGAGTTGAGATAGAGACAGTTTATTAAGATAGAAAACAACAACGACAACAACAACAACAACAACAATAATAATAATAATAGCGTGTATGAAACAAGTGATGCACAATGCAATTGCTCACCACCCGCTGACCGATGCCCAGTCTATCTTGAGCAGCCAGCCCCCCCATCCCAGCTAGCCACCCCTGTATATTGTTTATCATGACGTCAGATGGTTTGGAATACTCCTTTGGCCAGTTTGGGTCAGCTGTCCTGGGTCTGTCCCCTCCCAGCTCTTGCTGCACCCGTAGCTTGCCCGCTGTCAGGACAGAGGGAGGAGCTGAAAAGTCTTTGGCTTTGTACAAGCACTGTTCTGCAACAACCAAAACATTGGCATGTTATCAGCACTCTTCTCATCCTATTCCAAAACACAGCACTCTACCAGCTACCATGAGGAAAATTGACTGTCCTAACTGAAACCAGGACAAGCATGAAAGTTATAGGTGACCAAAAGAGAATGTGATAGTTGTGCTAAATAATTATAGATATTTTGTTAGTCTGAATTCCAGTTTGAAACTAAGTTTTCATAGACATCAATAAACTTGCCTGAATTCTTATTCTACTAATGAATATATATATAATGAATATATATATATACACACACACATATAAGTACAGGGGTATATTTTATTCTGGCTTTAAATATTGTTATTTAACTTTCCCTTAAGAACCAGTTGTTTATACTCATTTCCTGATATCAGGCCATTCTGGGATGTTTTGAATACTTTTCCATTCTTTGTTGTCAATATGAAGCATATAGAACAACAAATGTCACGCCTATACATACTGAGTAGTTTTTCTGAAAATTTAAATGGACAGCCTGCATTTAAAATATGGTTACAAGCTACTTTGTCTATATTGAAATGCTCTAACAGTACCAAACGGTAATCTTTAGCTCATTTCCTTACCTGGCAGGAGTTATGTGCCTTTATAAACGCAAGGTCCAGTCTTTACTTATGTAAGTCTCAAATGCATCAGAACATTATGTTGACAGCAGAATAGCAGAGTGTGAAGTTAAACAATAGCTTAGAAATGAGGAACATAGAATTCAAGATCAAACATTTCTTTACTCATTTTCTGAAGTTTCTGTTTGCTGGATAAAGAATAATAATTATATTTTTTCTCTTGTCATTCCCATTAAAAAAAAAAAAAAAAAAAAAAAAGTTTCAGATAAAATAAATGATCTTGACTGGTTAACTGTTGGACTTGATTATTGTTGAGGTCGTTTCCAATCTAAATGATTCTATGATTCTATTCTATGACTCCATTCTTACAGCTATTGTACTGGAAACAGTGAAGAGATCTGTCTTTTTAACAAATTTCTGCACTTTTTTAACAAAGAGGAACCAGAAAATAATTACATAATGTACAAGGCCAACTTTGCATATGTTAGGGTCTAGTTCCAACTTAAAGTGTCTCCAATCAAGTTGGAGGCAGAAGAATTTAAGGAATTAAGACAGAGCATAATGACTTGTAGGAAAAAAAAAAAAAAAAAAAAAAAGGGCAAGAAATAGATTATTACACTAAAAATGGAACAAAGAAAGAGAAGAGCTGTATAATATTTTAAATATTGTTGTATTGCCGTAAAGCTAGAGTGCTAGAGAGCTTATCACTGCCATTCCTAGAACTCAGCTTTTTCAACTTCTACCTTTCTATCTTAGAATAGAGTAAGTCCAACATGAAAGGCAAGAATTTTCATCCCAGCACTGGTAAAAAAAAAGTTACAGCCCTTAATATATCTTTCTTTCTATAAGTTTAAAGATAGGTTTAAGGTTAGGTAATCTGATTAGGTAATCAATTGAAGGTAGGGCAGAGTTGATTCCCAAGGCATAATGTAGGACATGCAGGAATATCAATCCAATTGCAAGAAACTGGTTCCTAGAAGAAACTGGTAAACTGCATCGAGTGCACTTAGACTTGTAGTCGTCAAGGTTTTTATTGTATTTAGGGCCCCTGTTGAAAATACTTTTCTAAGTAATATTTTTTTAAGTCATAAGAGAGATTGAGTAGTGCTCATCCCAAATTGTTGCAAAGTGATGAAATATTTTTTACTGATCCCTAACATATCCAGTGTGCTGAATATGAGTATTATATAGTTATCTTACTCATCAATTAAGTACTAAAAATGAATTTTGATATTTAAATCTCTCTCTGCATCTTTATGTTCTTTCTTCATACTTTTTCTGAGTCTCCTAATTGGTGTAGACACTATGAAACCGGAAGCTTAGATAGATGACATATGAATATATTTATATGGGACTATGCTTATTATATTAATTAGCATTACATGATTAAATGCACATTCTATTGATTATTTTGTATGCATTTATGTTTTTCAGAAAGAATATATTTCACGCAAACCACTAGCTGAAAGAATTTTTTTACTGAAATATATCTGGACAATTTGAATAGTCTGTAGGATAACATTAAATGCTTGTTTGTTGTTTTTGTTTGTTTATTTGCTTGTTTTTGTTTTTGTTTTAAGATTGATAGCAAATGAATAAAATGTAGGGGAGTTTACACCAGTTTTCAAGTGTTACTGAACTGTAGCATTTTCCAGTGGCTATACTGGAAACTGGGAAACATAAATAAATAAATAATCTATTGGAATATTTTTAAAGGAAAAGAATAATTGTGACTGAAATTAAAAAAAAAAAAAAAAAAAAAAAAAAGACATATATTTTAAAGTGTTGATTCCACAGATACTGTAAATATTTTTTTAAATTATTTTTTTATTTTTCCCAATGAGTCTCAGTTTACAATCCTAGTGTATGTAGGGATTACTGATAGAAAGACGTTAGTTATTTAGTTGTGGCATGCTCATGAAACATATGCAGTACATTTTCCTCTGTATTTGATTGCACAAGTATCTACGCTAAGAAAATAAATATATTCCCAATTGTATATTAGATTAGATTATAAATCACCTTTTCATTTTTAAATGTATAGACCTTAAGGTCATAAGTGATTGGTCAATTATCTCACCTACTGGTTAATAGAAAGAAAAACTGAGTATAAAATTATGACATTCTCCAGAATGGCTTGAGCGAAAACTGTAAATCTTTCTATTTCTGCTTTATACATTCTTACAGGGAAATTCTAAGTACCGCAGTCCTTTAAAACATTCTTGACTGAATCAAGGCTTAATACTGTATGCCATCTTGCTAAAATGTCTAACTGATATTCACTTTTAGTTCTACAATACAGAAAATATAAGTTTGTTAAATACAAGTTTGTAATTATTATATTCTATGTTCTTCAGTGTGGCTTTAGAAATATGAAATATATGTATTATGTGATAGGGTAAACTCAGTATTTTTATATGTATTGTTGAATAATATATAAATCACATTAAATATGTTTACAGCTTATTCAGAACTTCTATAATTTGCTGCTATGCATCATTTTTATCAGTTCGGCAAACAGAAAGCAAGCAGATAAACAATATATATACACATATATATTTGATCCCATAGTATATTAAAATGAAATGTGAGAACAGGCAGATACAAAAAGGCAAGCAAGAAGTTCAAGAAAATTTAGAAAGATTTTTTTTTTTTATAATAATAGACAGTAGAAAATAGTAGATTAGGTCTTAGTATACAAATGGATTTTACAATTCTAGATTTGAAAGGATTGGTATTGTTCTAAATGTTTACAAAGTTTCTTTGGTGTTAAGTTCAGCATTAAAAAAATGCAGATGTTTTTTAAAAACTGAAGTGAACAATGAAAATTGTCATCAATGGCATAGTAATTCAGGTCGTTCTTTTTTTTTTTTTTTTTTTTTTTTTTATAATTCATTAAGAGAAGGATAAGAATAACAGCCTTGTATTCATTTCAATTTTATGTATTAAAGAGAAGGCAAAGGACAGATGCACTTCCGTATCATTACATTGGTTTTTATATTGTTAGTTTTCCATGTTATAAATTGTGCTAGAAGGAACTTGCATTCAAATGAGTAATATTTCATGCAATTAGAAGAACTATCTACTCTGCTTTGCCATAGCTCTACAACTAAGTTAAGGAAATTGGAATGAAATGGCTGCAGAAGGTTATGTTTTCTTGTTCTTCCACTGCTGCGACTGCTCAGCAAGGAAAAAAATGTAAGAATGTCAGATCCATTTTTTCATTAGGCTACTGAGAAATCAGATGTGGAAGGGTGTCGTTGGTAAATTTTTCAGCCAGCAGGCGTTGTTATATTTCTGCTAGCAGGCATAGAAAATAACAATGACAAAAATTAATAGCTATAGATCAGCTCTGTTGGCTAGAAGGTTATCAGTATGCTGGAGTGATCAGCAACAAACTCTCATAGGAAACTGATGGTGTAAGTAATTTGAGGGTTTATTGAAGTAAATTTAACTAAACATAGAAAGAATTAAAAGGGAGTTGTTTCCATCAGAAAGCCTATTAAAAAAAAAAAAAAAAAAAAAAAAAAAAAAAAAAAAAAAAACCAACCAACTAAACAAACAAACAAACAAAAAACAACCACACACACACACAAAACCGCCTGCATTGGTGGAGATGGTGTCCTATGCCAAGTAATGATGTAATGATTAAATTAAAATGTATTGCTGGTCACGAAAGACCACAAATAAATAAATGAATATTCACATAAATATGTTACTTTAATAAGGATGTATCTTTGCACTTATTGACATGTGAAGATAATGAAGAAGATGTGGAAAATCATTTTGATTCTTCTGTTTCAAATCTAGGATTCATTTTGTTTAAGTCACTTTTAAATGTCTAAAACCAGAAATACATTCTGTCTTGGAGTTTATAGAAATATTATAAATTTCAAGGTCTGGCCAAAGTTTTCTGGAGATATCAGTACATTTGGACATATTTTATAATGAAGCATGCATACACAGTGCACATGCAAAATTTCAGGAAACTGCAGGGTATGGCTGGACTATCCAGACAAGCTGGAGCCTGTGGTAGATCTATTCAGGTCATAAACTCCATCTTTCTTTGTCCTACATTCAAGACCTAGAGATAAAGAGCTTTGGTGCATGGCAATGTCTCACCCCAACATGATCAGGACAAGACCACGCAGTGTACTCAGACAAACCCAAAGAGCCTGTTCAGAACAGTAGTAGGGATCCAAAGATCAAGACGACTTGATAAATAAATAAATAATAATTAAAAAAAAAAAAACAAAACAAAACAAAAAAAAAAACTGTACTTATTAAATTACGTATTCTTATTTTGCTGGGGAAAATAAAATAAAATACAAAATAAAAAAAAAAAAATATTAAAAAATAAAGAAAAAAATAAAAAGCCATGGAAAACAACAATCCACAACCTGAATACAAAGAAGATTCAGTAAATTATTTTGAAAGTCAACAAATTCAAATTCTACTTGACCAGCTAAGTAAATGCATTGCAAAACTAGGGACCTGTTTTTAAGGAAAAAAATGGAACTGAGAAATACTAAAAGTAACAAAACACATTGTAATACTCTTTGGGTAATTAAGGCAATTAGTTCAATGCGACCAGCTTCGGAAACATAAAATGACCAGATCTAAACTAAGAATAAAGCTCAGGAAGGTATATAATGAGTAAAATATTACCATTAAAGATTAGCTTAGACAACATTTTATAATCTTACAAGAAAAAATGGAATCTGGAAAATTGTAAGCATAAGTTCCATGATAAATTAAAAATAGGCTATTCAGTTTTCTTATGCTTAACAGGGTTTTGTTTTCAGGTTAAAAATATATTTGGTCAGGGCTACAGAGATTCAACTTGTGATTTTCTATCAGTTTTCAATTTCCTAATTCATACCTGAGACAAAGTGATTACACATTTTACAAATACTTTTTTTTATTTTTTCTAAATATACTTAAACATTATTATTTAGACACATTTGCATCCACAGGTGATGTAAAACAATGTTTTATTGCCACATTCAATGAGGCAATAAAAACTTGGTGCTCAGTATTTTGCACAAAATTCTGAGTTTACTGTTGTTGTCTTATTTATATACAAAGAGAGTTTAGCTTTAAACATCTCTTTCATGGATTCCATAAACTATTTTTAGCTGTTTTATAGGTTTCTGTTTGCTTCTAATCTTAATTGATTTTCCTTGATGCTTTCCATAGCTGCAGTTGTTCTGATTAAATCCCCAACCTTTTCAAAGTAATCATGATGATCTAATTAAGATGTTGTAGTTAATCTCTATCTGTAATAGTTGTTTTCTTTATAAAAGTTCTTTATGTAAGAAAGCTTTAATCATTTGTAGGCTCTTGTGGATGCTGATCTCTACCTCCTCTAATTTAATCTTCCTCCCATACTATTTTTCCTTTTGACTTCGTATCTCACAGTAAAAAAGTAATTTATACTTACTGTTCACTACTCTTCAAAGACCAGCAATTGTGTTCTTACAACAAAATAGACCTCTTATGACAGCAGAATCCTGGGGCCTTGTGAAAGGAGCTTTGATGAAAAAATTTACAGAGGATTCAGTGCTTAATTGTATTTTGAGTATATATTTAGCAAGCTTCTAGATTTCTTAGATCAAATATAAGCTTTAAATCACAGTACTAGATTCAAAAAATCATAGAATCATAGAATCAGTCAGGTTGGAAAAGACCTCTAGGATCATCTAGTCCAACCTTTACTAGTACCTTTACCTAGTACTGACAGGACTACCACTAAACCTTGCTAATAAGTTCTACATCTACATATTTCTTGAAGACCTCCAGGGATAGTGGTTCTAACAGTTCTCTGGGCAGTCTATTCCAATGTTACACAACCCTTTCAGTAGAGAAATTACTCATAATATCCAACCTAAACCTGAGATTGTCTATAAAGTGTTGTATAAGGTACCCTTCCATATGCGCCATAGACTCTGAATACGGTGGGTGACAACTTTTTTTAACAGTATTTTTTTCTCTAATCAGAATGTGCAAACTATTTACAATTCATTAGATATTGTTATTTTTTCCTAACAATACTGCAGTATATAATGTATATAATATACAATATAATATAAAGACTTTCCATAAAGCTGGTGGGGAAAACTGGTGTATAACATACGGTTTCAATATGTCAATTAACAGTGTTAGTATACTCACTGTAAATTTAGAACTAGTTACACCATAACATACTGTATTCAAAGTCATGAACATATGATCACATTTACTGAAAAACTCTGTACCTGATTCAAATGTGCTATGCAAAAATGACAGGAGGCAGTATTCCTCAGATCCAGATGGTACAACATCACATAGTGCTTTCTTCTTTGGATACATCATATTAGATCCACAGTCTGGTAATGTGATTGACTAGCATTCTCATCTGAAGATTCATATAGTGGAACAAGATCTGATCAGCTTGATTTCATGGTTTTCAATGTTTTACAGATACATTCTATATTGCTAAAATACATGCTCTTTTCCTGTAGGCTTTCCTCTGTAAATCTCTCACTTGTTAGGTATTAACAATTTAATGACAGCATGATTTTCATCTGCATAAAATTATTCATAATATTTATTTTTACTTCATCATAAATAGCTGTTATTCAGAAAGGAAATTGTCTGAAATTCAGAAAGTATGTCTTGAATTTAATCTTCTAGACTTACAAAGATGAAGTTTAAATATGATTAGGAAAATAATGAAAAATGGGGAAGCATTAATTTAATGTGTATATGACCAGATTACAAAGTTGTTTCCACAAATCTCTTCTGCTTGAGACAAAAAAAAAAAAAAAAAAAAAAAAAGAGAGAACTTTATGATGTATGTTAATATCATTTTAATTATTTTAGTGTCAGCATTCATATAATGTAAATAAACACTTAAATGTATGTAGTGCATTTATAGGAATCCATTCCTTCACTGTGGTTTAGATACAACTACAATGTGAAAAACTGTTTAGAATGGATAGTATAAAGGATAATGGAGGAAGAAGCAAAAGTACCAACTAATATTACTGCAAGAATTTCATATTTGTGTTCAATTACCTCACTTAAAAGCAGTATACTCCCGAAGAATTCCAGGTGGTCTCAAACTGGGCTTTAAGCAATTAGTACATGAGACTGATACACTGAAATGAAAAGCACCCCAGATGTATGGCACGGAATATACCCTTGGACAGCTCTCACAGCTGTCTCCTCCCAGCATCTTGCTCTCCCCATCCTACTCATTGAAGTGGCAGAGCAAGGAAAAACAAAGCACTTGATATTGTGCAAGCACTGTCCAGCCAAAAGGTCAGTGTGTTATGAAGGGTGATTTAGTCAAAAATCTAAAACACAGCACAATACAGGCAACTCTAAAGAAGGTTAACTCTATCCTCGACAGTCTCAGTACACTCACAATCAAATAAAATGAAAGAAAATAAGCATGAATCACAGAGGAAAATTATGTAGAGAGTTAACTATGACAAAAGTAGAAATGCCATATAATTTTAATCACATGTTTAGGCTAAGACAGTTAGAGTTGCTTTCTAATATAAAGGGAAAAGTCATCATAAACTTAGTATAAAAAATGTTCTGTCTTGCCCTCTGCACTTGGGTGTCTTCTCTTATTATATAACTAGTCTAGAGGAATAATTCATCTCATCTGACATAGACAACTAAGTTCCTTATACTTTCTTTAAACTCAATGAAAAGTCACTGTCACAGAGTTAAAATTCTACTTATCTTAGGTACCATATTAGCATGAGACGGATCACATCCTGAAATACATATATATATATATATATATATAATTTGAATAAGAAAATTTAGACTTCAGCTCTTTGTTGGAATTTGTTTGAAATAAGGAGAAATTATTCCTACCCTAGATAGTTAATATAGATTATATTTAAATTTGAGATAGTTACCAAGCCACGGTGTTCCTGTTTGGTCAGAATACACTTTGTTAGGCAGTGTAAGTCAGCTGTCTGTGTACTGTCCCCTCCCAGATCCTTGTGCACCCCTAGACTCCTCACTGGCAGGGCAGTGTAAGGAGCTGAAAAGTCCTTGGCTTGGTGTAAGCACTGCCCAGCAACAACTAAAACATCAGTGTGTTATCAATATTATTCTCATCCCAAATCCAAAACACAGCACCTTACCAGCTACCAGGAAGAAAATTACCTCTACTCCAGCTGAAACCAGGACACAGAGAGAGAGAGAGATAATACTCATCAAGAAGAAAGTATAAATAATGTCTGACCATCCTGATTGTCCCATGTAATCACCTGATCAGATTCATAGATGAGGGCAGAGCAGGCAATGTGTTTTACTTTAATTTTAGCAGGGCTTTTAACACTATCTCTCATAATATTCTTGTATCAAAGTTGGTACATTACAGACTGGATGGGTGGACAACAAGGTGCATAAAAAGTGGATGGATGATCAGGCCTGGAAGGTTGTGGTTAATTGGTCTTATTCCTTACCTGGAGACTTTCAACCAGAGTCTGCACCAGACTACTAGATCTGTACACATGAATGTGTACCAAGATTTCTCCCATTCAACATGCTTGTGTCACCTGAAAGAGGTGACACAGTGCACTCTCAACAATTTTGTTGATGACACCAACCTAGGAGGACCAGTAAACATGCTTCAGGACAGGGCTGCCACTCAAAGGGATCTAGACAGGTGGGAGGAGTTAGCTGATATTAAAATTATGAAACTCAAAAAGGGACAAATGTAAAGTCCTACCCATGGGAAGCCAGCCCCTAACAGTGTTACAGGCTGGAGACTGAGGAACTAGAGTGGAACTATGACAAAAAGTACTGAAATCTTGGGGGACAACAAGCTGAAAATCAGCCAAGAGTGTGCCCTGGCAGCAGAGATGGCCAAAGCATCCAGAGCTTTGTTAACTGGAATATATCGAGTTAAATAAAGGAAAGTGATGATCACCTTCTACTCAGCACTCATTAGATCACATCAATAAGAAAGTGTTTGGCTTTTGGCCCCCTGAGTGCAGGAAAGCTGTCAATAAAATGGAGCAAGTTCAGCAAAGGCCCATTTTGACATACAGGGCTGGAGCACTTGTCCTTTGAGGAGAGTACCATCTGAATGTTATTCCGTTCTTGAAATTTTAGTAGCCTTGAAAAACATGCAGTCCATTGGGACAATTATGAAAGACTTTAGAATGAATTTCAGGTATTTTTTATTTCCTTAATAATGTGCCCTATTTTTAGTTATTATCTAATCTTCAGAAGGGATTGAGTTTTTTTTTTTTTTTTTTTTTTTTTTTTTAAAAAAAAAAAGATTAAAAAATACTGTCATCTGAAACATATGAAAAAGTTAACCTAAAGGAAAACATGTCTTACCTTCATTTAAGGACTCACTCTGTCACAAATCCTTTTCTCATTTTCCTCATGAGAATTAGTTTGTGTGACATTTGCAGAACTCCTAAAATTAGAGCTAAGCAAGGACAATATTTTCCCAAAAGTATATTATCCACTGCTGATGTGATTCTGACTTCATTCTGTTTGTGCTACTACATGACCAATAACAACATACATAACTACTACTAAGTTTTAGAATAACTGTTTACTGACAGTTCACTGTAGATACTCCAGATACTTTTTTTTTTTTTTTTTTTAAATAAGATATAGAATTACACAAGTTTGGTGAAGACTAGATTCTCACACAGTTAGGATATCTGTGGAAAATTTTAGAATTTTAATAACTGAGAAACAATAAGTACTCAACAATAGTACAATTTTGCAAAGCCTGTCCTATTACCAAACATGAGTACGAGTGCTTCTTGCAGATGTTTTTCGCACTCTAAGTTTAGATATTTTTCTGAATGACAGTCCTTCAAGCTATTAGTCTACTTAATACATTAATTACATTGGATATATATCAAGCAAAAATTAAAAATCTGAAGATGTTTTGTCTCCAGTTTCACTATAATAATTGTCATAAAAGCCAGACGTAGATTTCATTGCTTTTCTGGTACGTGCTAGAATTTTAAAGTGTTAGCACTACAGAAATGTGTTTTGCCAATCTTTATATACAGCCCACACCATAGCAGTGAGTATCTGTACTTCTTGAGCTTAACATCATTAATGAGGGTAATAAAGACATTTCATGCATATCTTCTGATTTTAATGATATAAATCAGCATTGTGAAAACAGCAGCATTAAATATAATATAATTAGATAAACTGTTTATCTTTCCTCACAGCTTTGAACTGTTATCAGGCAGTTAAAATAGATTTGCACGTAAATTTATACAGCTTCAATAATTTTAGCATGTTAACTTGTTTAAAACTTGTGAAAGAAAATAATGAAGAATGGAATACTGGATATACAACTGCTTTGTGAGGACCTGAGGTATAACAGCTTCCTGTTTATTTATATAGTCTCTCATATAGCTCTACTATATATCAACCGTAAGAGAAACTGTGACCTGCATAAATCTGGTGTTAAGAAAACATTGTTATACACATTTGATAATGGAGTACTTATTCATAGAAATTATTTTTATTTATAAAATTAGGAAGGGATGTAGATGTTGTATGGAAAACAGGTTCCCATTTCAGTAGCCCTCACCACAGCCATTTGAACTGCCCTCTAGAAAACAAGGCATCTACATTGGACTGACAAATATTACAGAGAATACATAGTTTACTGGCATTGAAACTGGCATTGCAAAAATGTATGACAGGAATGTAATCATGTCAGGTACACATTTCCCACATTAGTGTTACAACAGATGAAGTTTCTTACTTAAAGTGCATTGTACTCTTTATATCTGTATATGCATTTTTAATTTGACTTGATATCTCAGGCAAAGGATACATAACTTTTTTTACTCAAGAGGTGTTACTGGGAGGTACTCCACCCCCCACACCTCTCACCTAAAACATTTGGAAATGTATGGTTATTAATATTATTATTATTATTAGGTGCAACTAAAAGATCACAGAATCACTGAACTGTAGGGGTTGGAAGGGACCTCGAAAGATCATCAGGTCCAACCCCCCTGCCAAAGCAGGTTCCTCAGAGCAGGCTGCCCAGGTAGGCGTCCAGACGGAACTTGAATATCTCCAGAGAAGGAGACTCCACAACCTCCCTGGGCAGCCTGTTCCAGTGCTCCATCACCCTCACCGGGAAGAAATTCTTTTGCATGTTGGTGTGGAACTTCCTGTGCTCTATCTTATGGCCATTGACCCTTGTCCTATCCCCACAAACCACTGAGAAGAGGTTGGCTACATCCTTCTGTCTCCCGCACCTCAGGTATTTGTACACATTGATGAGATCCCCTCTCAGTCTTCTCCAGGCTGAACAGACCCAGGTCTCTCAGCCTTTCCTCATAAGAAAGATGCTCCAGGCCCCATATCATCTTTGTGGTCCTCTGTTGAACTCTTTCCAGGAGATCCCTGTCTTTTTTGTACCGGGGAGCCCAGAACTGGACACAGTACTGCAGGTGAGGCCTGACCAGGGCAGAGGAGAGGGGGAGGATCACCTCCCTTGACCTGCTGGCCAAGCTCCTTTTGATGCACGCCAGGATCCCATTGGCCTTCTTGGCCACGAGGGCACACTGCTGGCTCATCGTCAACCTGTCGCCCACCAGGACCCCCTGGTCCTTCTCCTCAGAGCTCCTATCCAGCAGGTCGTCCCCCAGCCTGTACTGATACATCCAGTTGTTCTTTCCCAGGTGCAGGACTCTACACTTGCTCTTATTAAACCGCATCTGGTTTCTTCCTGCCCATCTCTCCAGCCAGTCCAGGTGCCACTGAATGGCATGTCAGCCACTCCTCCCAGCTTAGTGTCAGCGGCGTACTTGCTGAGGGCAGACACTATTCCCTCGTCAAGGTCATCGATGAAGATGTTGAACAAGACCGGACCCAGCATCGACCCCTGGGGAACACCACTAGTCATAGGTCTCCAGCTGGACTCTGGGCCACCAATCACCACTCTCTGAGCTCGGCCAGTCAGCCAGTTCTCGACCCACCTTAATGTCCACTCCTCTATCCCACTCTTTCTCAGCTTTGCTAGCAGGATGTCGTGGGAGATAGTATCAAACGCCTTCCTAAAGTCAAGGTAGATGACATCCACTGCTCTCCCCCCATCTACCCAGCTGGTGATGCCATCATAGAAGGCAACAAGGTTGGTCGAGTACGACTTCCCCTTGGTGAATCCATGCTGACTACTCCTCATAACATTCTTCTCTTCCAATTTCTTGGAGATAGCATCCAGAACAAGCTGTTCCAACACCTTTCCAGGAACAGAGGTGAGACTGACTGGCCTGTAGTTTCCCAGATCCTCCTTCTTGCCCTTCTTGAAGACCAGAGTGACATTGGCTATCCTCCAGTCTTCAGGCAACTCACCCATTTTCCAGGACCTTTCAAAGATGATAGCAGTTCGGCGATCACCTCTGCCAGCTCCCTTAGTACACGCGGATGCATCCCATCAGGACCCATGGGTTTGTATGCGTTGAGCCCACTCAGACGCTACCAAACCACTCTCTCATCAACCAGGGGGGAGCTCTCCATTTCCCAGACCCTTTGTCCTCTCACAAGGGTCGAGGAGTCCTGGGGCGGAGTCCTTGAAGCAAAGACTGCAAAAAGAAAGCATTCAGCATCTCCTCCTTCTCACCGTTCAACATTCAACATGGTTCAACATTCAAAAATGGTTCAACATTCTTAGGTGGATTTCATAGAACGTCTTTAGGTACATTCTAACTCTGAAGCTCATTTCCCTAAGACATGTAGAAATTCTCAAAAAAAAAAAAAAAAAAAAAAAAAAAAGATTATTTTTTGTGCTACTGTCCAATATATTATCCTAATATTTAAAAAGATAATTATTTTTTGAAATAAATCCATCATAGTACAAAACAACAACAACAACAACAGAAAGAGCATAAGAGCTTTTGGAGAAGTATCTGCCAAATGAATCCCACTAAAAATGTTTAATACAATTATTGTAAAATCACATCGGTTTACAGGATAAGAAACTATGAAAAACTGGATAAGATTTAAACCTCATAAATCTGAGCAAGAAATAATATGCAGTGACTGGAATGATGGGGAATGAAAGGAATTTTAATTAAAAAAAATATTTAAATCTCACTCTCTCACCTAATTCCCTAGTTGGTTTTGGCCCTTAGATGATGTGTCAATTTTATTTTTGTCATCCTCTTATACAGGAAGAATTTTTATTTTATTCATTCACTCTGAATGTCTCAGATCCTTGTTCTCTAACCTTTTTTTTTCTCAAGGTGAAAAGTCATTACTATGTTTATGTAGACAGAACTGCATTGAGAATTTGAAACTTTGAATAAAAGATTAGTATATAAGCTGTTTTTTTGTTTGTTTTTGTTTGTTTGCTTGTTTGTTTTTTAAATGGGAGGGTAGATGGAGGAATAAGCTTTTTCTTGCTGTATCTTGCTTATATTCCCCGTCTTTATACTGTATCTGTTTGTAAAATTAACATGTTATATCTGTTAGGGAAGTTAGCAAGAGTGAAGCTAATATTTTGGAAGACATAATTAAAGTGTTTTTTGTTTTGTTTTGTTTTGTTTTTTTTAATAGTTTTCAGGTCAGAATTTTGAGACCTTCTTACAACCGTTAACATACCTTTCGTACTAATGAATCGACCTGATATGAGTCACCATATATACTACAAAATATTCTTTTATATGAAACAGTGGATGCAGGAAGTGTAAATAATAAACCCAACAACTGATTCGTTGGCTCAGATGATTATTTATATGCATGGTGTTCTCACTGAATAATTGATAGCAGCTCTTTTCATCAAAATAAATATATTAATGTTACTTTCATACACTGAAAAAAAAGACAAAAACTATTCAATAAATTATAAACTTTAAATCATTTGATCAATCCTAATTGCAGTTCTAAGGCTAGATCTGAAAAAGTGTAAATGCCACAAGAAATAAAGCTAAGGTATCCAAAAGTGTATT
>CM021765.1:165222552-165254552 GCA_011076525.1 Nettapus auritus
TCTATTCTATTCTATTCTATTCTATTCTATTCTATTCTATTCTATTCCTCTGCCACTGAATATTTGCTGTGAACTTCAGATATTAAATTATCATTTAACCTTTATTAGAGGAAATACTGTGGGATGAATTATTGCAAATATATTTTTAACTCCTCCTAATATGTTCTAGAGACATAAAGAGTAGACCAGAAAATGTATTATTAGAAATTAACAATTTCTTACTAAGATTAAAGTGCGCTAAAATATTTGACCCCCGCTATTGGGTCGTGTTCTTTTTTGTTTGTTTATTTCACTTAGGCAGTCCCAAATATTAATGAATCTGCCATAGAAAAGTAAATTACAGTTACTGTTCTTTGTAGTGGGTTTATGTGGCAAGGTTTTGGTAGCAGGGGGCCAGAGGTGTGGCTTCAGTGAGAAGGATCTAGAAGCTGCCCCGTGTTTGGTAAGGGCCCCACTGCTGACCAGAGCTGAGCCAATAAGTGATGTTGTTTTGCGCATCTGTGAGAGCATATTTAAGACAGGGAAAAAAATGCTGCACCACACAGCAGCTGGGAGGGTGAGAGGAGTGAGAAACAGCCTTGCAGGTGCCAAGGTCAGTGAAGAAGGAGGGGGAGAGGTGCTCCAGATGCCAGAGCAGAATTCCCTTGCAGCCTGTGGTGAGGACCATGGTGAAGCAGGCTGTTCCCCTGCAGCCCATGGAGTACCACGGTGTATCAGGGTTCCACGCTGCAGCCCGTGGAGGAGACCACGGTAGAGCAGGTGGACCTGCACCGACAGAGACTGTGGCCTGTGGAAGACCCCTGCCAGAGCAGATTCCGGGCCGGACCTGCAGCCCGTGGAGAGGAGACCACGCAGGAGCAGGTGACCCAGCAGGAGCTGCTGTCCGTGGGGGACTGTTGTGGTTTAACCCGGCCGGCAGCTAAACACCACACAGCCGTTCGCTCACCCTCCCCCCTCCCTCTCTGGGATGGGGGAGAGAAACGGAAAGTAAAACGAGAGTTGAGATAGAGACAGTTTATTAAGATAGGAAACAATAATAATAATAATAATAACAATAATAATAATAATAGTGTATATGAAACAAGTGATGCACAATGCAATTGCTCACCACCCGCTGACCGATGCCCAGTCTATCCCGAGCAGCCGGCCCCCCCAACCCGGCTAGTCACCCCTATATATTGTTTAGCATGACGTCAGATGGTATGGAATACTCCTTTGGCCAGTTTGGGTCAGCTGTCCTGGCTCTGTCCCCTCCCAGCTCTTGCTGTACCCCAAGCCTGCCTGCTGGCAGGACAGAGGGAGGAGCTGAAAAGTCCTTGGCTTGGTACAAGCACTGCTCTGCAACAACCAAAACATCGGCATGTTATCAGCATTCTTCCCATCCTAATCCAAAACACAGCATTCCACCAGCTACTAGGAGGAAACTGTCCCAACTGAAACCAGGACAGGGACCCAGGTTGGAGCAGTTTGCTCTGGAGGGATGGACCCCGTGGTATGGAGCAGTTCTTGAAGAGCTGCTACCTGTGGACAGCCCACGCTGGATCAGTTCAGCAAGGACTGCATCCCGTGGGTGGGACCCCACAGCACAGGGGACGAGACTGACCGAGAAGGAGCGTCAGAGAAGTGCTATAGACTGACCATTACCCACATTCCCCCATTCCCCTGTGCCACTCGGGGGAAGGAGGTGGAAGAGGGTGGATGGGGGGAAGGTGCTTTCAGTTTCTTTCCTTTGTTTCTCACTTCTCTAGCTTGTTAGTAATAGGCAATAATTCCTACTATCTCCCTATGCTGAGTCTGTTTTGCCCATCATGATAATTACTGTGTGATCTCCTTGTCCTTATCTCAACCCTTGAGCCCCTTTCATCGTATTTTCTCCCCGCTCCTCTTTGAGGAGGGGGAGTGAGAGAGCGGTTGTCGTGGAGCTTGGCTGCCCACCTGAGTAAAACCATCACAGGAAGAAAGAGATCTCAAGTTATCATCCTATTAATTTATGCAGTAACTTTTATGCAGTACTAACCTAGGTCTATTACCTCCAATTTCTACATGTGTTAACAACATAACTCATCTAGGTAAGATGGCCTATGTCTGTTCTTCTTCCCATCACAGAACTTGGTCTCTAGTGGCTAATTTATAACGTATTTCAGATGTTGTTTTTACAAATATGCAAGAGAATTTAACCAGATCTTCAGTTCCTTCAAGAAAAATATGTGAATTTCTAATTTTGTATTTTAATATTTTAGCATCACCTCAATAGCTAAAAAGAAAAACAAGTAGAAGGAATCCAAGTAATTAACCAGAAGCCTACAATTTAAAAAATATACATTTCTTGTTCTCTTAATAATCAAACTTTTTTTTTTTTTTTTTTGATCATTACTCAGATCATTCTGATCTGAGTAATGCAGTTCTTAATAGAGATAGGATTTTAATTACAATTTTAGGCAATTAGGCAAACATCAGGAAATTTAGCAGAAATCATTCTCCCCCTCCTCTTCTCCCTACCCCCCTGCATCCTTGAAGATCGAACAAGAAACTTGTAAGCAGAAACTGGTAAAAGAAACTTTTAATAAATTTAGTTATTTGGTGACTTTTTCAATGCATCAATGAACAAGTATCATATGATGATTTGTATTATTATCTTGCACAAGACCACTTTGATCTCAGACTTTTATATAATAATTTCTAATTCTGTTCCAATTTTACTAAGTTTTTGTCATTCAACCTTTTTCTCCTTTCTGATTTTATTTCTGTTGACGTTGCATTATTGAGCCCAGGAGCCTTTTCTGGGTTAATTGGTCCAGGTGGATTAATTTAGCATCTAATTACATAAGTGGTTTTGATACTTCTGTGAGTTTTTCAGGGTCACATTAAGTGAACTGCCTTCAAATACTTAAAAAAATATATATCAGAAGTGGTTTTTCATTATTTATTTTCTTACTTTAAAGCTAGGATCAGTCCAAATCCCTTTGAAATTAGGGGCTAAATTCCCATTGACTTGATTGTGTGCAGAATCAGGCCCAAACCATGTAAATAGACATATGCTAATTGGCATATTTTAGACAGTGTATTGAAAAGCATATGCTGCCTTTAGGCTGTTTGAAATACTTGCAGAGCAGTCATACTCAGACTCCCTCTTTTTTTTTTTTTTTTTTTTTTTTTTTTAAAGAATACCGATACAGATACCAACACATTTACATGCTTAATAATATATACATAATTAGTTTCTACAATGTCAGTGGGGTATTGTGTTTAAAATATATATAAATCTGCTTTTTCTAACCATTGTATTAAATATGCATGATAATATCCACACAATATTCCCAGATTTTGTGAACAAATAAAAGGCAGTTTTTGTGCTTACTATGCATAAATATTAAGGTTGTGCATTGGCTGAATGTGTTTCATAAGTGTTGGATTTTTCAAGTATTTTATCTGGCATTTATCTGGTTTTGTGGCATCAATATAAATGATGCAACATTCAGAAAGGTAAGAATTGAATGTAAAGCTCATTCATCAATCTGAACGTGATACTATAAAACATATTTTAAAAATCTAAAACATGATCACAAGAGATCAGGTCTGGATAAAAAGCAGTCACAGTTAATTATTATTCTTACCATTTTCCTCTCATAACCACATTATTTTGTACATACAGTTGACAGATAAATATTATAGGGAGAAGGTACATACCATGGTGGTATCTAATTATTTTATTTAATTACTTATTAATTCAAGCAATAATAAATGCATTAAATAGGGTCACACAATTCAAAGTATGATGACTCAATACTGTGACAGAAGAATGACAAAATGGGAAGAGAAACAGTAATCGTGTTGGAGGAAAAGGACAGAAAAAAAATAGACGAACGAGCCAGATTAATATTGTATCTGAAACCATTCTAAAATAACCTATAATTCTAGATGCAATGATATTGATGTATTTATGCAAGATTAAGAGAAGATTTAGATATTCTAAAGAATGTGGTTTAAATATCTGGATTTTTTTTTTCATTTATTTATTTATTTAAGTAATTTCTTAATGACTCAGTTGAATTGGAATTATTTCTGTATGTTTCATTTTATCTCTGCATATGCTACACAAAACGAAAAGGAAAGAAAAGTCTTGTAAGCTAATATTAAAAATAGATCTGTCTATGTATACATTTCAAATATTTCTTTATTAAAGAGATGAGATTTTTTTTTGTATGTCTGGAAAAAAAAGTCAATATTTCTTCAGAATACATCAAAATAATTTGTGTGATACATTGATTTTTAGAGAAGTCTGATCTTTGGACATCTAAAATGATACTGACTGTATCTAACAGTTCAACTGCAGCATGTTGTTTCTTGTCATTGATGTTGTCACACTTAACATGATGTCTTCTACTGCAATGGATAGAGAAGTTAGAA
This sequence comes from Nettapus auritus, assembly GCA_011076525.1. Lineage (NCBI taxonomy): Eukaryota > Metazoa > Chordata > Aves > Anseriformes > Anatidae > Nettapus > Nettapus auritus. The sequence goes on from CM021765.1 coordinate 165,226,960, forward strand.
GCATTTTTTGTTCACAACAATTCTTGAGCAAAATAGTAAATCAAGAAAACATGCATGCTTATGGAAGAATGAAAGAACACACAGACTCTAGTCTGTATGTAGATGGATTTGTTTAATACATTTAATTTGGTTATAGATTTTTAAAGCGTTTGTAAAACTCTTAAAATTATACTCTAGTAACAATTTAATGTAGGATCAAGTTTAATGGATTCTAAGGTGAAGTGCATCACTTCATCTGTAGAGAAACTCTTTTTTTTTTTTTTTTTTTTTTTTCATTTATAACTGCCTGCATGATAGTTGATTAAATTAGGTCTATATTTTAAGAGGATTGCCTCATCAGGCATCTTTAAATTAGGAATTAGGCAACTATACTAAAGTGGGCAGGAGGCATCCTTAATAAAAAATGTTCAGAATGGCACTGAAGAAAGTCTGTTATATAACTATAATAACTATGTAACTATGTAAATATATCTGTACATATAACCTTAAGTAAATCTACATATTACTACATATATATGTGTATGTATATGTGTATATACCTGTGTGTGTAAACACCTATTTTGCTCTAGCTAGGTGTGTTGCCTCCAGGAGAACACCTATCCCTCTGTGCAATATTGGTAAGGCCACATCGAGAGTATTTTGTCCATTTCTGGGCTCCCCACTGCAATAAATTATTGGACTTACCCTGTTGAGTCCCATGCAAGGCCTCTTACATGACTGAGGAACAGGAGTATCTGGCACACAAAGAAGATGAGGGAGCTGGAACTGCTCAGGCTGGAGAAGAAAAGACTTAAGGCGGATGTAATCGAAGAGTGTTAATATCTCATGGGAGGAAAGGAAGAAGGGGGAGCAAGATTCTTCTCCGTGGTGCCCACCAACATGAAAAGAGACAATGGTCACAAATTAACACAAACATGAAACAAATGAACAATTTATTTATTTATTTATTTATTGTGAGGGTGGTCAATTTAAACAGGTTTCCCAGAGATGTTTTGGAGTTTCTGTCTGTAGAGATAATTCAAAATGGAACTGGTCATGATCCTGGGCAACCAGATCTATCTGACCCTGATTGTGCACTCAGGTTGAAAAAAAAGGATCACTAGAGGTCCCTTTTTCAATTGTTCTGTGATTCTGTGATTCTTGGACTGCACATGGATTTAAATGGACTGAGGCAGAAATACTGGGGGAGTGGGGAGAAATATCACAAATTTCATGCGTTCTGAAAGAATGTTGTTATTACAGATGTGTTGCACACAGATATGTGATCTCCTGCTCTTGATGTGGTTATAACTATGTAACAGTAAGAACTCTCTCTACTAGTATGTAATTTAAAGATAATTTAAGAACAATTTTAAAATGGCAGACCATTGGATCTTGACAGAATGATCGTGTAACAAACTGCAAGTGTCTCAACAGAATCATAATTAAGATATATTGGGCCATGAACTTCAGGTGTCAGGATAATTTAAAATACTAAATTAAGATACCAATATAGATAGAGATGATCTAAATAACCAGTAAATTACTTAGTGAAGAATGATATATATATATATATAACATATAACATACATTGTTATATGGAACATTATCTGTCCATACTTTTTAAATAGTTAAGACCTATACGAGCATAATACAATATTCCTCTGTAAGGAAAGAAGTCAGATACCAATTCCTTCTTCATTGTCTTATGTATATAAATTTATATATATTTTTTTTCTCTATCTGTTTCCTGTCAAAAATCACAGTCTCTTTTTTCAAACAGTTATGTTCTCCAGTCAAGATCTAAAGACCCATACAGAGCTTACATCTGGGTAATTCAAATTCTGTAATGATTAATCCATTATCCTTTGTTATATTTTCACTTTATTATTATTATTATTTATCAGAAAACAGTGCTTTTCATTTTAGTTTAAATTGTTTAGTCATAAAATGAGACACATTTTCCTTCCAAACTTCATTTTATGTATATGTATAATAAAATTTCTTCCATGCTTCTCACTCTCATACCTTCTCAACCACACAGAATATATCAATTTCTCAATTGTCACAAAATCTAGTAAGTCTTTATGGCAAAATTTTATTACAGAAGAAACATTAAAAAATAAGAAATTCACACTCATGTTATACACTCCAATAACTGCATTCCTGTTTAGTGTTGCTAGGTTGTCTTAAATACATTACATTACAAATTAAAGTTTTGTTTGTTCTTTTGTTTGTATCCAGTAAATTTTCAAAAATATTTGCACAGAAAAAAAAAAAAAAAAAAAAAAAAATCTATATGGGAACTTTAATTTTGGAAGTATGACATAATTATAGATACATTATACCAACATTTTAAGAGAAGATGTCTTCTCAAATATTTTATAATAATGTCATAATGATTATAATCTTTCATCCTGTCTCAGGAATGTTACCTCTAAATTCAAAATATGTCTGACCTGTACTAAAGTGAAGTGCACATCTCCCACTCCTATCTTTGATTCCAAGATTTCTTCTCTTCAATTCCCCTTTAAATACTTACTATTTTACCAAACTTTCCATTCTTGCTCTTATATTTGCTACTGATGGCATCTCCACCTTATTATATTGCCAAATTTCAAAACCATGTTTTAAGACTACAGGTGGTAAATAACAAGATTTTTGAACTGTGGACAATGATTTCTGTCTGTGCATGTATAGTGCCATGTGAAGAAGGTATAATTACTCTTGTGAGAAGGACTATTGTTTGGGGAAATAAACTCATATAAAGAATAGTGTCAAACATTTCTAAAGTCTCAGAAGGGAAAGATGTAAAATAAACACTTCATTAATTAGCTGGGACACTGTAGGGATTGAAGGCAGCTACTACTTTATCTCTTCCTAAATTACAAATTACTTAGTTCTGGTGATTGGCATAATGTCTTCATAAAAGCTTAATTTTAATAAAATAACAATTTTCTTAACATTTTATTTATTTATTTATTAATCTTGTACCCAGTTTTGATTTTGCGTAATGCTTGAAAGGTGTTCAGCTTTGAAATCCATCATTTTTTAACTTTTCTGGAATCAAGTTGAATTTGTCTTTGGTTTATTTCAGAGTCCTTCGGGATTCTCAGAACTGCTGACTTTAAACTTTTGAATCCTGTGAATTTTTCCAAGACGTCATCTACCATGACGTCTTAAAATTATGTCTTCTGCTAGTCCGAGGATCATACATGAAGACTGGCTTTGAAACATGACCTAAAAGTGAATTAACTGTGCTTAGAATGTCCATACCAATTCACTGCATATATCTTGCATAGCTGATCTGCACATGTGAAAGAAAGTCTGGTGTATTTGGACTTACAACATAAATATGAAGGACTGCATTACTGTATTGGATTTAAGTGGCAAGATTTCGGGGAGAGGGAGACCGCAGGGGTGATCATCTTTGAGGAAAGTCCAGAAGCAGCCCAAGGTTAGATAAGAGTTCTGGCCATTTCGAAAGGGACTTGCCACTGGCGAAAGCTGAGTCAATGAGCATTGCTGGTTGCACCTCTGTGAAAGCAAAAGAAAAGGAAAAAAATGCTGCACAACTGCAGCTGGGAGAAGTAAAATTGAGAAGCAGTCCTTCAGCCACCAAGGTCAGTGAAGAAGGAGGGGGAAGGTGCTCCAGGTGCCAGAGCAGAATTTACTCTGCAACCGAGATGATTTGGCAAGAGCTACCATCTGTGGGGGCCCATGAAGGAGCAGTCCACTCATGCAGGACTGTACCCTGTGGTATAGACCCATATTGGAACAGGTCTTGGATAACTGTGGAAAGCCCACATAAGATCAATTTGGGAAGGATGATATACCATGGGAGGGACCCCACACTGGAGCAGAGGCAGAGAGTGACCAAGAAGGAGCAATGGAGACGGAGCAGTTTGGACTGCCCACAGCCCCCATTCCCTGTTCCCCTGCATTGCCTCGGAGGAGGTAGAAGAGGGTGGATGGGAGAAAAGTTGATTTTAGTTTGCTTTTAGTTCTCCCTGCTCTAGTCTATTATCAGTAGACAATGATTACATAATTTATTACATTACATACATTATATAATTACATATTTAATTACATTAGTAACACTATGCTGAGTCTCTTTTGCCCATGATGGTACTGGTGACTGCATTCCCCATCCTTATGTTAGCCAGTGAGCCTTTTTCTACCCCTTTCCTTTTGAGGAGGGAAAGTGAGAGACTGGTGTGGTGAAGCTGAGCTACCTATTGGTGTTGGACCACAACTACAAGTGTTCTGTTCATTAGCCCATGAAGTTTTCAGCATCTCTCTCTTTCCTACCTTTTTCCAGTACCTCATTTTATTTTTATTTTTTTATATATACTTTTTTCCCCTTAATCTATTGTTTTTCAGGGATGATAAAATGACATAAAAAACTCAGTTATCTAGAATTATCTCTTCTTGTTCATTTATCAAATATTAGGGATAAACAATCCTGATTTTTTTTTATTTTTTTTTTCCCAAGAAGATGGTTAATTTGTTATGCAAAATTAAATTAAGCACTTATAGCTATGCTTTTTAGGAGTTTTTCCTAACTCCTAAAGGAAAAAATATTTTGAATTTTTCCTTTTTTAAGATAAGGACATCAGTGTTTTCTCTCAATTTCTTTTGCTTAAAATTATTCTAAAGTGATCATTGCTTCATTCCCCACAAGCCATTCTTTTTGATGGATTATTTTATACTCCTTGCTCAAGCTATTTTTGAGATCTGGTTCTGCAGAGAAACTGAACATTGTAGTTTTCATTCTCTGAGTGAATAAAAATGCAAGTGTTTCCACCAATATTACCCACACATGAGACATAATTTAGTTTCTCTGGTAATATTTATCTGCAAAAATTGCTATGAATGTCTATGGAAAAGACAGGCAAGGCACGAAACTAGCCATAGGAAATGAATTTTTTAAAAGTCTGTAAGTATTCACAACTTTTTAACAATTATTTTCTCACTGTAGCTTTCCAAGAGTCCCTTCATTGATTCCAGCTGAAATTGTTCAAAGTAATTTCCAGCTTTGGTATCCAACCCAGTTCAGTCCACTGAGCCATTTTGTTATTGTGACTAAAAACTCAGCAATAATACACACACATAGACAATAATAATAATAATAATAATAATATTAATAATAATAATAGTAGTAGTAATAATAATAACACATCTGTCAGCAAACCCTTCACTATTTATTTTTGGATGAACTATTATTCTGAATGTTTATTTTAAAAGTGCCAATTTAGGAAAGTAGTCTATTCTTTGTCATTTAAATTTGACAGTCTTTAAAATTCTGTGGATTTGAGGTAATTTTTTCAATTAAATTTGTTATTTTCATAACCTTTTCTTCTGGATGTGAATTTAGCTTCTCAGTGGGGTTGTTTATTTTTTATTTATTATTATTATTATTATTATTGTTATTATTAATCATGGCTGTAGTCTGCTTAAGTATGGCACTGTAATACTGGGTGTTGAAAGGATCCTTTACTTAATGAGTGTGTAGGAAAAACTACAGATAAAATATGTTTCATCATTTGCTACTTTTTTTGAGTATATATTCTAACAGTGAAAGAAAACTAAAGCACAGTTCAGAGTCTAAAGGATGATTATTGTAACAAAAACATGTTTCTTAAATGATGTGTTCTGTACTATGCAGTGGAACCTTGTAATTAAGCATCTACTAAATCTGAGACAATAGAATAATAAGTTTTACTACCTGGAAGATGCATTTTTCTCTATTAATGGTGATGGGATAAACTTAGATGTTAATTAATATCTAACTTTTAATGGATGATTTATACGAGATGAATCTCACCCCATGTTCTTTCAAATACTTTATCAACTGAATCTACAAAAAATTCAGTCATGGAGACAAAAGCCAAAAAAGAAAAAAAAAAAGAAAAAAAGAAAAAAAAAAAAAAAAAACAATTTAAAATAGATATCAGAATCTTTCTAGAAGTGATTTCAAAATCTGATCTCAAAAACTTCAAAATCTGTCCAGGAAACAAAGGGCATTCGTCATTGTTAAACTAAGAGGTGTTATGTCACTTGCTCTTGTTATCCAAAAAGCTATATTTAGGTAACCCAGTTCCACTGACACACTTGTGAGCATACTGTAGTAATCTACATAGATTACAATATTCTGAAAATGCACCCACAAAAAGATTATGATTTTCTACATACAGTAAAATTTCTATAATAATTCTCTGGTATTATAGCATGTTCCCCATATCCTTAGATTGTGAACCATATCACTTTGCTTATCTTTATTAAAACTCTGGGTCATTAAGCATTCTCAATGGCTAGAGAACTTTCTAAATGTTATATTATTTTGTAATGTTAGATTATTTCATGCGAAACATGCTGAAACTGCTGTCAAATTGACTTTATCTTTTAGGAAATTAAAATACATTATCTCACACAATGCAGACTTCTTATAAAAGCAGCAAGACAAATCTAGTGGGTAGCTGTCAGGAGATAATCACCCCCCTTAGGAATTATAGATACGCTGTTAAATCTCCTATCTTTTACAGCTTTAGGGATATGATTATATTATGACAAATATACCCCTGTTGCTGTACTTAAATTTTTCATTCAAGGACTACCCACAATCATCTAGTTGAAATACCTCAGAAGAACATTTCATTGTGCTATTAAATTTTAAGTTTTAAATAGCCGCTTGAGAGAAAATCCACAATTCAGCTACATAATTCTAGAACTTTGTTAAAGCTTTGTTACTGGAAATTATCAATTTGAGAGTTTGCGTAACAACATATAATTTATATTACTACCATACAAAGAAATTAAACCAGGCCAATGTCTGTCAATAATCATAGTCATACAAACAATGAAAACACTACTGAAAACAAGAAAAACACTTAAATAGTAAATTAAATGAGAATAGAATTTAAAACAGCACTATTATTTTCTATTTTTGAACCTTTAAACATATATTAACTGATTCCAAGATCAAGCTTTGCCCCTCAGCTGAATATAAGACAGTGACAAGAAAACTGAATTGTGACATTCTGTTATCTTTTTGACTGAGACTATGTAATTAATACCCTTCATCATGCAAAGGTTATTTATTTACTTAAGGTAAAAAAAAAAAAAAAAAAAAAAAAAAAAAAAAAAAAAAAATTGATTTGGTTTAACATTTGAAGAATATATTTATGAAAATTCTGGGATAATTTAGTGATTGCTTACTTCAGCAGCTAAAAAGCGGAAAGAAAGTCATTTTCCTCTTTGTGGAAATGAAACCCTGGGATTTTAATTTATCTTAATTGTAACAAAATTTGAAACCTAAAGGGAATGTTTCTTCTGAGCATCTGTGAAATAACATATGAAAGGTCTTCAAAATGAAAGTTACCTGTAGAGGAACAGTTATCATCATTTATTTGACAGCTTATAAATTAGAGCTGCTAGCCTTCAGGACTTGAACCTACATGCTTACTTTTTTTTTTTTTTCCTTCTCAAGAATCAGGCTTGAATCTTAAGACTTATTATTGTGACCTTATTACATTGTGGCTGTATGTCTAACTGTGATAACTCAACACCATTTAAAAATATTTAAACTACCTTTTACAAACTATCCTGGGTATCAGAAGTATGTATATGATGAAGGTAATTTGTCTGCGGATTTAAACCTTTAAGATAAATTAGGAATATAGACAGGATATGAAGACAAACCAAATAGTCTATTAATTCAGGTATTACAAAGTAGTATTGAATTCTGGTTACTATAGAAAAGCCCCTTACAGCAATTATATATTTCATATATTTATACATAACGGAAATGGTCCAAGAGAAAGAAAGTGAGATTTTGGTATAGCCTTGTGATTAGAGCAGTCTATTTCTGAGATGAAAGTCCAAGTTAAATTTAGGTGACAATAAGCTGAGCATTATAGACATTTAGTCAAATCTGTCTAAAACCAGAATGCATCAGCATATGAACTAGATTTCGAAGATCCCAATTATGATTACTAAAAACAAACAAGTAAACAAACAACAACAAAAAAAAAAACAGTGGAGAACTAATGGTTCATTTTATTTTATTTTATTTTGTAATTTTCCTGAGAGCTTGAAAGCTTGAAGGTTGCTTTTCCAAGGAGGTACCAGGAAGTCAATCTGCATCCTTCACATAGTGGGGGATATCACAGAAGTACCTGAAAGGAACTTGAGTGCACTAATGGGCCTTAACAGCCTGAAGCCTCCCCCACCATGTCCAGGGCACAGGACCCCATTTTGGCCTCCAGGGCCATCAGTCCTTGGCCCACTGAGACTTCAGCAGAGCCATTCTCCAGCTGTAGGCCCCTGAGCTGGGCCCACCCAAGGGCATACATTTCAGCCGGGCTACAGCCTGTCCCCTGAGCCTGGCCTGGCCATGTCAGAGCTATGTCTGACCCTTTTTCCCCTCATTGGGCTGATCTTGACCCCCACTTATGGGCTGATGTCTTGCCCTTGTCCTGGCCTGACTATATCTCAATAGATGTGCTATATCCCATGGACTGGTGCCTGCTCAGTCCACCCATACATCTCAGAGCTGGGGCAGCTACAATAAGCTGTTAAAGACCATGTCCAGTTTCTCAGGGCAACCTATGTCAGTGTTTGACTACACTCTCATTTAAAAAAATAAAACTATATTTCAGCAGAACTTCAATTTTTTCAGTATGTGTCCTTTGCTTCTCGTCCTGTCAGTGATGACCACTGAGACAAGCCTGGCTTTTATAATCATCCTCGTCAAATTTTTGTACACATTGATAAAATTTCCCTTCTCTTCTCCCAGCTGAATAATTCCATCTCTCAGCCTATCCTCCTATATTGAATGTTCCAGTTATTTAATCATCTAAGTAACACTGAAGTCTGGTCTTAATGAAAGCGTTTACGTTTGTAAGTTGTGACAGGTTTCTGAATATACATATATATGTAGTTTTTAAGTCAAAATTCTACCAATAAGATTACAAGATTGTAGGTTATGTCCATTTAGAATGGCAACTTTAATTTAGAAAAATCTAGAACTGCTTAGAAAAATGAAGTCCAAATGATTTAACATCTTTTCCCATTGCATTTTCTTACAGTATTACAAGCTGGATCCAAATTTCTTGAGAAAGCTACAGAATAAATTGTCACTGAATATTCATAAGACCTTTTACAAGAAAAGCTCTTAGTGCAGTCACATCCTGAACGCATGATGGCCTACAGGTTAAATGGAAGGAATAGTTTTTATAAAGTTATTGCAGGCATAATACCTTTGCTATTTATCATTCTACTAATAACAGGTACACTTAAATTCTCATTGGACATGAGTCAAAATGTAATGTCAGAGAATAACAGGACTCCAATAACATAACACAGGTACAATTTAAGGCAGGTCAGACAGAAGCTTTAGAAACTATGATCATAGCAAGTCAGCATCTTCCCCCCATGCTCTCTGCCTGGTGTTTGGGTAGGCCTGACTGTTCCAAATAAAAGAAAGAGGTGGGGAAGAACATTCTGATGTTAGGCAAACCAGGTGTGCATTCTTGGGAAGAACCAAGACAATCAATTTATATGTAACGTTAATAAAGCCAAGTACCCATTCCAGGGAGGGATGGACTCCTTTAAGTATCTTGTTAACAGCAACATTTGACACTGTTATGGGGCCTGTGGGAGTGGCACACCCAGCATTATTTTAGCTTAGATGTGAGAGATGGAAACAATCAGACTGCTAGCTTTTGGTCAGAAGGAATGTTCCTTTTGTTAGGATAAACCTCTTAGTCAGACTTTGCATATCTTAAATATTGATCATTTTTCTACCACAATAACAAGCAGCATTTTTTTTGCTTCAGAGCCATCTCTTGGCCATTGATATACACAATGAAAATTTCATAGCAGAAATAACATTATCAAAATCAAATTTCAAAACATATACTTTTCATAAGTCTATGCTTAACTGTATACACAAAATTCAGTATCCTATATTTTAAAAGAACAGTACAATCTATTGCAATGGACAGTGCTAAAGCTGCTTATGTAGTTTTCTGTTCAGAGTTAGTTTAAAAATAAATGAAGTAGTCAAATTTTGTGCTCTTTAAATTTTTGCTGTCTACATAACTTTACTACTGTTATTCCATCTCTCTCTGGATATGGTGGAAGGCTGCTCAATCTCCAGATAAACTGCAGAGAAATTTCACAGCTTTTTTTCTTTATAAAAAAATGTGTACCTATTATCACCAAATATAATTTAATTCAGTTGCTATAGAGATCTCTACAGGGATAAAAACAAACAAACAAACAAACAAAAAAAAAATGACAAAATTAATCTGTTTTATAGTCTAGTTGCCTAGAGTGCACATCCTATAGGGAGAGTGCAATAATTAACTCTTTTTTACCATAGGTTCCATTAAGCCTTCATTGTTACTGATTATATCTTTGTCTGATTTATTTTTTTCAGGTGTGGAAAACAACAGAAAATTAATTGCTTTAATCTTAAGAGCAAATGGCATGTGCATTGTGAGCTGCAACACAGAATTCTTCTTAAATGGCTGGAGTTTTTCTACCCGCAATTCATTTTATTTCCTTGTATTATTGAACGTATTTTGAGGTAGGGAAAATTGCTTCTATCCACAGGTTTAAATTTTGTATGTGATCAATGTAAGAGAGAGTATGAAAGGTTTTGTTCTTAAATTAACATAATACTTCCCTGTTGTAATAAATTGTGAATATTTGTTCATTGAGTAAGGAGGGGGAAGTTACACAATAACAAAGGTTGAGACGTGGTTAAGCGAACAGACTGTGATATCACAGGGTTAAGTAAAATTCCTGATTTGTACAGAGACCTTGTGATCTCATGTTAAAACAAATTCACCGCAGAACAATACCCGAACCTATCAGAATATATCTATAATAAAACCTGTCAGAGACTATGTAACTGGGACTCTGAAACAAGCAAGTAAATAGTTAAGTGTAAAATAATGCTTAGTTAATTAGACAGTAGAATAAATTGTTGTCTGCATACTGAGATTGGAATATATAGTCAAGGTTATCTGTTGGCTGGGGAGGAGGTTGTCTGAGTCTGAAGGATGTGCTGTTGGGGGGGGGGCCAGGAGACGAAGGATGTGTGGAGACTGGTTGCAGAGGCTTGCCAGACCATCACGTCCCAGGCAGAAAGAAAAACAAATGGACAACAAGAACATAAACTAGCTCAGGCCGATAAAGAAACTGCAAGCCTGTCAAATCACTACATTCCAGGCCAAAGATGAAAAATACACTGCGAGGAAGACCTACGGCCTTCCTCCCAAAGACCACTGCCCACGTCCCAAAGACCCCTGCCCACAATTCTTGGAAGAATCTGCGCAAGCGCAAAGGACTGATAAGCTAATCAGCATACGAAGCGAGAGAAGGCGGGATTGGGTAACGAATATGTATAGGCATTAATTGAATATTCAGTGTTCTGCTGTACAAATATGAAATAGTTTGTCACTCCAGCGCGCGCCGTGGGTGGAGCTGAGACTCCCCGGCCGCCCAGCGCTGTTTTGCTTGTGTCTGCTTACTTAATTACTCAATTAATAAAGCTTTCTCACTTTATTAAAAAAATCTTGAAATAGTTTGATTCTATGAGAAAGTAACTTATAACACCTGTTACAAAAGAATAGTAGGAAAGAAAATGTTTTTATCACCAGGAAACGTGTTTAATGAAAAGGGTAGCACAGATTTTACACTGTATTAAACTCCAACATGTTGTAATAAATGAATCAGGCAAAATAACAGAAGAATTACACAATCTATTTTATTGCTTAATTAGAAGTATTTTAAGTACATATTTACTGGAAAAAAAAAGGCATAAATTCTGTATGTCAGATTTTATTTTATTTTTTATTGACAACTGTTATTTGCAATGTAAGATGTATTACTATATAAACTTTTGATTCAGACAGTAAGAGCTGCATTCAAAACTACTCTATTCAAGGAAAAAAAGATGTACATGTTTTTAAGGGATCTGTACAAGGTATGAATATTGAAAGTATCTGAAATATAGAATAAACAAAAAACATTGTTTTCCGAAATGTAATTACAGTTCAGTTATGGTAAGGAAGCACAGGACAGTGTTTTATTTAACTAAGTTCAGATATGTTTGGTGTTCTGTATTCCGTAAGTAATACGTTGAGTTTTCTACTCTTTGGTAAATATTGTTATGCTTTTCCACTACATACTAGTAAGGAAAAGCAGAATTTGTGCAGTTGCTGCAAGAATTGGTTTATCAGATTTTGTTTACCTTGATGTCCTTGAGCATAAATAATTGTTGTCCTACATTGTCTACTGTTCCTGAAGCTGTACTTTACGGTTAAGGATATGTTCAGGATTTCCACAACAAGATCCTCAAGTTGACAAAAATCAATTTCAGTATTTATAAAGACAAAATTGAAACCAGCCACTTGGTCTCAGCAAACACAATTACAAGCAATGGCAACTTAAAAGAAAATTAAATAAAAATGTACACCTGTTAGAATACTTTAAAAGCTAACATCGTGAATTCAAACATAAGTAGAGGTTATTTTTGTTGTTGTTGTCTTTGTTATACAATTTAGCAAAAACTATAGGCTGCACTCATACATACTACTAATGTAAAGAAGTCTATTTCAGAAATAGAAATAGCTTAGAAATATCATTGCTTGTTTTTCAAGAATATTATGTTCATTGTATTTGAGGACCTTAAAACTTTATAGACTGGGTTGTCATTAAGAAATCATATTTCTTCCAGATCAAAATTGAATTGATCCCCTTTTCACAGAAAATATATTATTTTATGTTTGTTTGAATTTTAGGCTTGTTGCATTTAAGGACAATGTTGAATGGCATGACTACAAAACCAGAAAAAGATTATAATAATTGTAATTTTAAAGTGTTAGCTGTTGTTACCTACCTATGAGATGATAGTCAATGATAATAACAATAATGATGCAAGATATACCTTATTTGATACTTCATAGCAATTCAATTGAGTAAAATGTGTTTTCTAGTAGAGATTTGGTTTGTCTAAGAAAGGAGAGAGGTAAGGTTTCTGACCTAGAGATTTCAAATAGGTCATTTTAGACTCCCTCATATTGTGTTTTAGAGTCCTTTGAATAAAAACTACCACACAGATCAAAACAGTTCACTATGAATATGTATTATTCATCATCAATAAAGATTACAGTTAAATCTGACTAAAATAGTAGATAGAAATAGTGTTAGGATATCTGAGAGTTTACTAACAAAGCTTTCCAATTCAGTGAAAATATTTCCCTAGTCCAAATTTTGGCTTGGACACTAAAGGTCTTACATTGTTAGTAAAATTTTGTCTTGCAAAGAGAAAGATTTAATTTTCAGACGTTATCCCTTATATATATATATATATTAACATTTGTAATATTATTGCTTTAAATATTTAATTTTGAAAAACTTGAGGAAATCTGGAAATGTGGCTATTAATATTGATACATTATATATTTTTTTAAATTTCTTCTTTAATTGAAATAACAATCTACATTGACATTTTCAGTTTAGCTGAAAAATAGTAATGAACATGTTTGTACTTCCTCACAGAAGTGAACTGGCAGCTCCAAAGGCTGTCAGCTATTACCGTATTTATGTGATAGTTATTCCAGAATTTAGACAGAAAAGTACAAAACAGAGCCATTTTCATTATTTCTGATTATTGAGAGGATTAAAAGTTTATGAGAACCAGAATATTAATTACTTTGAATCTAGAAGAGTGGAAAATACTGCTTGTTGCTAGAATGACAATGTTCAAATTTTCTCAGGATCAGTTACTTTTAATATTTCTATGAAATATTCTGATAAAATAATACATTATCTCTATTGTGATTATATTAATATATGTCTTTCATTTTTGTTTTAGCATAGCAAAATAATTAAAAATAATTTAGAAAAAAAAAAAAAAAAAATGTTTAGGCCAATGTAAAAAATCCACAGCATATTTGCCATAGAGTTTAAGCTGGAAAAAAGAGTGTGTGGAGGGGAATAAGGCAGCATGTTGAATTCACAGTTCCCTTTTACATACCATGGCAGGACTTGAACATTCATTCAGAAGGCTAAGTTTTAATTCATCCGTTCCTTGAAGGAACCTAAACCTACACTAACCACAAAAAAACTCCTGTCCAGAAAGTTCCAGCTTATCTTTTGCTTGGTTGTAACTGTTAATTATCCTACTATTTACAAAGATTAAGTTACCTTTTCTAAGAAGAAGTATAGGACACAAAAATCAATATGGTCAAGGATGTATATACCAAAAAGATTGACAACTGTCAGTTGCATATGAACTGTAAAGGTAACTGTTATTTAATGAGCAAAGGCTGCAATTTTACACTGGCATCATTTTTGTATAGACCAAATATTTTTTGTTAATGTCCAGGTCTAATTGGAGAAAATATCTCCAATTAGAGATATCTCTCCCTTCTTCCACAAGCTTTTAATCCTTCTCCATTTTCTGTCTTTAAAATATTGTGCATTTAAATATATTTTTAACCCCTCAAGATTTCATAGATCACAATTGTCATTGTCATTGAACATGAAGTGTTTTTCATCAGTTTATCAATGTATAGGAATTAAGTAGCTCCAGACAAAATTCCCAAATACATGAACATGTCTGTTATACTGCCATGTTATTAGAATACACCCAGGATTGTTTAGCCCATAACAGCCATAATGCTCCCAAATAATTTTGAGCCACAAAAATTAACAGAGTTCAGAGACCCCGTGGACTCTGCAATTTGGGCAAGAACATAACTGTAAAAGTAGCAGATTGTATGTAATTTTTATTTTATATTAAAACAAACAAACAAACAAAAAACACAACAGATCATAAGGAAGTCAGCATGTCAGGAATTGTGAGTGAAGTATTTTGCAGAACTCTGAATAGAATAATAGAGATTCTTAAGATGGTATGTTACTTCACAAATCTGCAGGACCAAGAAAACGCAGAGACATGCATATATTTTTTTATCAAAGCCTTTTTTTTAACTGGGGGAATAAAGGTGTTAGGCTGCAGCAACTGTTTAAGAGAATAAACTTCCTGAAGACATTATAGGGCATATTGCTTTGAGTACCTATGAGGAGACACTGAGAGAGCTGGGACAGTTTAGTCTGGAGAATGGGAATTGCAGGGGTAATCTTATCGAAGTCTGTAAAGAACTGAATGGAGGGTAAAAAGAAGATGGAGCCAGCTCTTCTCAGTGTTGCCCAGTGACAGAATGAGAGGCAATGAGCACAAACTGCAACACAGGAGGTTCCATCTGAACATCAGGATGTACTTCTTTAATGTGTGGGTGTTGGAGCACTCGAACAGGTTATCCAGAGAAACAGTGGAGTCTTCCTCCTTGGCTATCTTCAGAAGCTGTCTGGATGTGGTATTGCATTAAAGGGTAAAGAAATTTGACAGGCCCTAAACTCCATTGTGTTCCATCTTGATCTCAGGTATCAGAGGGGCTGGGGGTGGCTGATTCTGAGTGATACCCAATTCAGCACTGAAGTCCAGTTGTATTCAATATGTTGAATTACCATGATCACAAATGCACAAATAAAGCAATAGACATCCAGTCTAGTAGATTAACAGCAGGTATAGTTTACTGAAGCAACACCAAACAAGTTCTTCTGGATTACAGGTGGTAAATACACTGTCTGTAAAGCACATGAAAATACCAAAAATATGACTGACACAACAAAGTACATACAAGTTAACTTACGAAACAACTCTATAGAGAATGTTAGGTTTCTCAGGGAAGCACTTGGTATAACTGAGGGTTTGAATCTCACCCAATAGACACACATTAGGCATCCCTATCAGGCTAAAGGAGAGGTTCAGCCGATCAACTGATACCAGAAGTCAGTGATGTCCCCCCATTTTGTGTACAATGGTATCTTCCCTAAAATTTTTCCACTCTTGAGCCATTTCTATACTATTTTCTTACTTTTAGGTGGAGCTTGAGTGACTCTAAACATATGTATCTTTGTTATGATTGCTATAAAATTTTCTCATTTTTGCTTTAAAGACATAGGCTCAAAGAAATTCAGAGCGTGTGCTCAGTGAGGGGTGGTTGCACCTTGGAGTCAGGTAGACTTTGGGACTGAGGTGTAGTTTGGCATTATAATGAGCAAAGTTGACCCAGAGGACCTAACCTTGTTTGGCTAAGGGCTGGCTATGCAGTCTATCAGTACCATCAGTTCCATAGTACCATCAAGTTTGCCACCCCTGTGGTGATATCACTGAGCCCTGCCGAGATGTCTTCACTCCACTCCAACCTCTGTTTTAATTTCTCTAGAGTCAGCACACCAAGCTCCCCTGGTGTTGCCAATATCTAAGGTTGCAGGTTTTGCTGCTAAGGGGACTGTCATGGAAAAAAATTGCATATCTGCTGCATCTCACTCTGGAAGTTTCCTCAATGCTGAACGTTCTCTAAAAATGTGGACATACCTTTAATCTCAGTAAGTCTCCTCCAGCAATTATTCCATACATGGGCAACCTGATCTGGGTGTTTCTGCCTAAGCAGGGGTGTTAGACCAGATGACCTCTAGTGTACTCTTCCAAACTCTTCTGTGATTGTGTAAATTTCAGTCCAATTGAGATACAGTCTAGCTAAAGCTGTTTGGTCTACTCTATCTTCTTTATGTTAAAGGAACAGGCATCACAGCTCCACTTGCTCTGGAATGATTTATCACTTAAGAACATCAAATTCAGTTAAATTCCCATTGTTTTTCATATCCTATGTTTTCACTTTACTTCCTGAGTTATTGAATAGAGTGAGATGATGCCTAGCCATAGAAGCCAGTAGTTAATTTCATTTGTTTTCTTTACATATATACTAAATATAACATTTCATTTTGATGAGAAAAAAATAGTAAAAATCATTTATTCAAATTATTATTAAAAATATATATATATATTTGTACTTCATTTCACTGATAACACTCCCATTTATTTTCACAGTCATAAATACTAAATTGACTCCTTAGCTAAGCAATTATTATTTATGGACCAGACAGTGACTGACTCAGTTCCAATACACTTACAAACAACTAGCAATAATTAATTTCATACATAACGTATAGCATCTACTTTTCAGTCACTGGACTAGAAACATCAACATCTATATTCCATTTCCTGTTTCAAAGCCTACAGGATAGTAAAGTTACAGTTGCCAAGTACAATTCTTGGAAGGAAGACAGTTCTTCTAAGCATGGAGTACGTCTGAAGACATGTCAGAAAAGTCCTGTGTAAGTATCATACTCTTTACTGAATAGATTTTGAACTCATATGTAGATACATCAAGTTCTGCATCAAGATCTGCATTGATGCTCAGTGGAGAAAAGGAAAAAAATTCATCCTATTATATATATATATAATAATAATCATAATTCAAAAGTTCATAAAATTTCCTCAGAGACTTATTCAGGAAGCCAAGTGAAGAAATGCTACAACTAAATGCTTCCATATATTTAGATAGTAATGAGTTGCAGAATTTAACACTTGCTAAATTAAAAAAAAAAAAAATACAACAACAACAACAACAACAAACTAACACTAATATCTCAGTGTGTATGAATTTCTCTAACCATTTAGTGGCAGTGAATGCTTGCTCTTCGTGTGAAATAGTTTTGTTTCCTGAAAAACATATAAGAGCTTCTCATCTAAATTCACAATTTCAATGTTTGTAACTAAAATAGGCCTTGTTTTGTCACCTTAATTTCCTTGTATTAAGGAGATACATATTTCAAGGTGTGTGGGGGTTTACTTAAACATTTGAAAATTCACAATTTGTTTTTGATTTTTCTTTTGTACAGAAAATTGATTTTTTTTTACTTGTGTACAAAAATATATTTGACATATGGAATGTCACTGTGTGAACAACTACTTACCTGAATAATAATAATAATTCATATTCATAAAAAAAAATAAAGATTGAAAAACAAAGTGAACTTGACATGATTCAGCATAATTTCATTTCAAAGTGTAACTATGTACACAAATTAAAATGCATATTCCTTGTTAGCAGTAAAATATGATTATTTATTTCTTTTGCTTAAAAACATTATTTTCTGCTCTGTATATGCTGTTTGTTTTTGTTGTTGTTGTTGTTTTATGTGTTTTCTTTTTGCATAATGTAATTTTTATCCTTTAAACCTTTATTGCTGCAGAAAGAACTTTAGCAGTGAAATGAAAGATCAGCGTGTTTCCACTATTCTTACTAAGCTTTACGTATTTTATTATGGTGCCAATATTCTTATTTTGCAGTGTCCTCCAGTTGTGTCTAAATTTAATGCATTTCATTGAAATTCCTTGACATTAGGATAATGTTGACATTAGACTTTTATTTTACTTTTCTTATGAGTCTACTTACAGTACAAGAGACCAAAGTCTTAATTTTGATTTTCCTTCAAACAAACAAACAAACAAACAAAAAAACACAAAAGGCAGTAGAATAAATTACACATATAAACTTTTTACTGTTTGCTCAGACTAGTTTTTAAAATATAAGAGAATATGAAAATGCTAATGAAATAAGCTGCTGAGCTCTGATAAGTGACTTGGAGTAACTTCAAATATATATATTTTTAGAGTATTTCTTCTCACATCTAACAGGCTATCTATTCAGACACTGCAACGTGGTGCCCTTTTTATTCCATGACATGTAGTACTGGAAAATGCATTTTTCTTCTCCTTCTCCTTCCTGTCCCCCTTCCCTTTTTCTCTCCCTCTCCCCCTTCTGTTTTTCACTCCCACTCCCCTTCCCCTTTACCTTTCCCTCCCCTTTCTCTTTTGTTTGCTTTGCTGATAATAGAAAGGAGGTTTTAAATGTTGCATTAGAAACTATGTTATCTTCTAAAGATGCAGATATGATACACATACCCATTGCTGAAATTAATATTTGGTGTTTTATAGCAAATAAAACTGTTGTTTGCATCATATTATTTTATAATTACTAATTATTAATTCGAGTCTAAAAACTGATCAAAATGACATATAGGGTAAAAAACAATAGAAAGAAGGGGGTAAATTAATAATATAAACTGAAACAGTCAACTCTAAAACCAAACTATGACAATTCAAACTCTTCACTGCACTCAGACAAAATTATAATATATATATATATATTTTTGTCTACAAGAAAGAAGGCAAAAGGAAACCTTGTAAAACATGATTTTATTATATCAAATAATAGAATAACAGCTCTGCAGATTCATAATCCAAATCTACTGACAGATCAGAAGAATGAGCACTCTGAATATGGAATTCCTGCAGAAGCCATGTGCAGAGTTACCTGCCAGCTTATTAAAGATCTAATAAGTCAGCTTATTGAAGATCTCATTCTGCATTGTTCATTTATTACATTTGTGGGGGTTCCTACAAGTTTTCTGTCACTTATCTGAGAGTTAGAGCATTCACCACATGATTGCTGTGATGGTGACTTTAGGTGTAATCAAATATCAGCACTTAATAAGTCACTGGGTCCTTCCTTTACTAGGTTTGTGCTTACAAAAATCCAAATGTAGTACTTTTAAAGGTTCCCAATTTATATGGAAATGTATTAGTCAGTCTCTAAGACTCAACTACTTGTACTACACACTGAAGATTAAATGGATAATTTGACTATTTAAAAACATTAATGCAATTACAGGAAACTGCAATAGCTTTATTAGGTGGAAGTGATAGAAACACAGAAATACAAAACATTGAAGACAGAATATGCAGGGGGTTCTTTGATCTTTTTTTAAATGACTAGTGGGGAGTCTATTCTCTTTAACACAAGAGTAGCTGTCCCCAAAATCTTCAAATGGAGAAGCAGAATCAATCCCACTGTTCTGAACAAAAATAATCTCTTGTGGAAATATTATTTTGTATAGTAAATAGTGACTACAATTACTTTCAATGTGAGTTACTTTTGGTTGCAGTTTTAATAGGTACAAGGAAAGTCATCTGATATAGTTTGGATTATTTTAAGAGTAAATTGAAGTTAAAGGGTAACTGTTAGGCTTCTTTGAATTTTTATGACATTTAACTACCCTCCCATCTCTCACACCATACTTTATTAATTAATGCTAGATTGTCCCTCAAATATTATACCTTAATGTCCAGTATTTCTGTAGATGTATTAATTAATTGAATGTAAAATCCACCTGGACTTTTTGTGTTTATCCTCACTTCATTTCTTGAGTTTCATTTGTATCAACATATATCAGTATATATCAGCAGCAATCTGAGATCTTATTTTGATCCCAGTATTCTACATCTCTTTTTGCTTAATTTTCTTTTCAGGGACAGATTATTTTGCATTTCTTTTAAGAGGTGACTACTCTTTTTTTTTTTTTTTTTTTTTTTTTTAATCGTTTTTTATGTTATAACCCTCATTAATTAAAGCCAAGTTTCTTTTCAGTATCCTGAAAGTTATTTAGCCAGTGTGAAAAATAAATGTTAAGTAGCTCAGAAGTGAGCTTTAAATCCTTCACATTAATATTTGCAGTATTTCTTATTAACAGTATTGTAATAAGTTTATGCATACTAAAGTGATAAATACATATATTTTAACTTTTTTTTTTTTTTTCTTCCGTTTTGCTTTATTTTCATTTTATATTGTTGCAAAGCTTGTTGACTGTCATCAGTATATTCTGTTCTGAAGATACACATTCAGTTATATGGACAGAAATGTCAGAGGTAGGTTAAGATGTAAAATCACTGAAGATCAAAATCATACTAAGCTCTAGATCCATGTGTGAATCTTTGAAAAGTCAGATGTAACTGTTAAACTGGTAATGCCTTCCCCCAAATCCCAACCATGAGAGTTCATTGAAGGACTAAGTTCCTTAGAAAGGCAAAGAGGGAAAGAGAAGAAGACTCCTCTGATAAAACATAAACAAAGAGTGGTAAGGGAAGAAGCAGGAGAGAGAAAAGATCCAAAAGTACAAGGAAATGTTTAAAGAAGCATTATCCAAATAATTAATTAATTTAAATAGATTAATGAAGAAAAGATTGTTAGAAAAAACTTTTGAACCATGGTCAAGAGAGAGGATAATAAATTTAAAAAGTATCAGAATGGAGTTGGAGAAGAGGAAGAAATTAACATAATAAATAGTAAACAAGACAGTTTCTATGGATAAGACATCTATAAAAGACATCTATAGCTTAGTGTTTGTTATTTTCTCAGTAGGTTTAGAATTACAAATATATTTATACAGAAAATTACTTTGTAATAACGTGTCCTGGTTTCAGCTACGATAGAGTTAATTTTTCTCCTAGTAGTTGCTATAGAGTTGTGGTTTTGATTTATGATGAGAATAATAATGATAACATGCTAATGTTTTAGTTGTTGCAGAGCAGCGCTCACCCTAAGTCAAGGACTTTTTAGCTTCTCATTCTGCCTTGCCAGCGAGAAGACTGGGGGTGCACAAGAAGCTGGGAGGGGACAGAACGAGGACAGGTGACCCAAACTGGCCAAAGGTCTATTCCATACCTATGGCACCATGCCAAAAAATTGATATGGGATGGCTGGCTGGGGTAGTGGGGGACTGGACATTGTCTGTGAGTGGTGGGAAATTGCATTGTGCATGACTTATTTTTTTTTGCTTATAATTATTATCACTAATATCATAATTATTATTATCATTGCTCTTTCCTTTCTGTCCTAGTAAACAGCCTTTATCTCAACCCACAAGCTTTTACATTTTTTTTTTCTGATTCTCTCCCCGATTCCACCGGGGGGGGAGAAGGAAGGGAACTTGGGGATCAGATGGCTGTCTGGTGCTTAGCTGCCTGCTGGGTTAAACCACAACATAAGGTTGTATATAAGATACTTCCACTGATACTTCCACTATCTCAGTAATAATAATAATAATAATAATAATAATAATAAACCTGTGATAAGAAAGAAGCAAAATAGATATGAAAAAATAGGAAATCAAATCTTGCATTCCTATCATAATAAATATTCCACCAAAACCAGCATGATATTTGTCTGGGCACTCACTTTCAGAAGAGAAAACATCGCCACTTAGAATTCACGTTAAATGGTACAATATGTAAGAAAAGCATGTATACGAAAATTACTTGAGAATACATATAAATAAATAAATCTACATTAGCAAACACATCAAATGGTCTTTCTCACCATATGGGTAGTCTCAGCTTAGAATTATTTGTCTTTTGACACTCATGATCCTACTAAAGTTAGATATCCTCTATTTTTAAAGAGGCTAGAAATGATTTTTTAAATATCTAATTGAATATTACAGATGATCAAATTGTAAGCCAAACTTTCTTTTTCAGTTTAAATCTCCACGTCCCTGATCACTTTTGCTTTTCTTCTCTTTACATACTTCATATATTTCTTGGCTATGGCTGCAGAGGTTTTCAAATGAAAACTTAGCTTCTTTGTAGACTGCTATTAATACGCTAGTTCTACTGAAATAAATAATTTCATGTAACCCTAGGCTTATGTTTCCCTCTGGTGGCTTCCCTTATTTTCTTTGGTGGTTTATTGTTGTGGTTTAACCTGGCTGGCAGCTAAACACCACACAGTCATACGCTCACCCTCCCCCCTCCCTCTCTGGGATGGGGGAAAGAAAAGGAAAACTGAAACGAAAGTTGAGATAGAGACAGTTTATTAAGATAGAAAACAACAACGACAACAACAACAACAACAATAATAATAATAATAGTGTATATGAAACAAGTGATGCACAATGCAATTGCTCACCACCCGCTGACCGATGCCCAGTCTATCCCGAGCAGCCAGCCACCCCATCCTGGCTAGCCACCCCTATATATTGTTTATCATGATGTCAGATGGTTTGGAATACTCCTTTGGCTAGTTTGGGTCAGCTGTCCTGGGTCTGTCCCCTCCCAGCTCTTGCTGCACCCCGAGCCTG
Source organism: Nettapus auritus (assembly GCA_011076525.1). Taxonomy (NCBI): domain Eukaryota; kingdom Metazoa; phylum Chordata; class Aves; order Anseriformes; family Anatidae; genus Nettapus; species Nettapus auritus. Next base: position 165,249,847 of record CM021765.1, read on the forward strand.
CCCGCTGGCAGGACAGAGGGAGGAGCTGTAAAGTCCTTGGCTTGGTACAAGCACTGTTCTGCAACAACCAAAACATCGGCATGTTATCAGCACTCTTCTCATCCTAATCCAAAACACAACACTCTACCAGCCACTAGGAGAAAAATTAGCCCTGTCCTAACTGAAACCAGGAGAATTGTCTGCAATTGCCTGATGTATCCAGAATAGAAATCTTGGTTTCAGTAAAACTGTGTGTGATTCATCTAAGCAACATCAGATGTTCACATTTAAGACAATAATTCTAGGTTCCCAGTAGTACTGTTGATTATGTCCAAATCATGATTTATTTTAATCATGAGCTGACATAAATTAGTCCCTGAAAATATCTTCTTGAATATGAAGACAGTTTAGTAGACTGCTGTAGCTATTTGCACTGTAGATGTCTGAAAGAAGATGAAGTAACTTATTCATTGCTTAATTAGGTTGCTTCTAAATACTTCACCTTTCCTTTGGTGAAATTTACTTACAATTATGTTGCAAAAGAAGAAAATAGAAGTTTGCAGCACGTTCATTTTACAGTTTCAGTCATTTTTTTGCAGAATATCACTGGTTAAATTATTTGATCTTTCTTTCCAGTAGACACAAAAATGTATCAGATATAAAACCAATTAAGAAACAAATATGACTTAATCTCTATTTTTATTCTCTTCATATAAGATTCAAGAAGTACCCAAGCTAATTGTTCTCATGGATCTTTAAAGGTTATATAAATTATCAGTGCATATTCAGTACTTTTATTCTTGACCAAGATCAAATGTGAATTCTGTGCAAATATATAACAAAACATAGTCATTTTTAAATTACTAATTCTGAGGTACTGTAATCTTATTACTATATGTTTTTCACAGAATCACAGAATAGTCACCAGGCACGTGGGAGAATAGACCAACCGCCACCTCACTACAGCCTCCTATCAGGTACCTGTAGAGTGCAATAAGGTCACCCCTGAGCCTCTGCTTCTCCAGGCTGAACAGTCCCAGCTCCCTCAGCCGCTCCTCATAAGACTTGTTCTCCAGACCCTTCACCAGCTTCGTTGCCCTTCTCTGGACTCTCTCAAGCACCTCCATGTCCTTCTTGCAGTGAGGGGCACAAAACTGAACACAGTACTTGAGGTCCAGCCTCACCAGAGCCAAGTACAGGGGGACAATCACGTCCCTGGACCTGCTAGCCACACTGTTTCTTATGCAAGCCAGGATGCTGTTGGCCTTCTTGGCCGCCTGAGCACACTGCTGGCTCATAGTCAGCCGACTGTCAACCAAAACACCCAGGTCCTTCTCTGACAGGCAGCTTTCTAACCACGCATCTCCCAGCCTGTAGCTCTGTTTGGGGTTGTTGTGCCCCAGGTGCAGGACTTGGCACTTGGCGTTGTTGAACTTCATACTGCTGACCTCGGCCCATCGGTCCAGCTTATCCAGATCTTCCTGCAGAGCCTTCCTACCCTCAAGCAGGTCGACACACGCACCTAACTTGGTGTTGTCTGCAAACTTACTGAGGGTGCACTCGATCCCCTCATCCAGATCATCGATGAAGATGTTAAGGAGCCCTGGGGGACTCCACTACTGACCGGCCTCTAACTGGATTTGACTCCATTCACTAAGACTCTCTGGGCCCAGCCATCCAGCCAGGTCTTAACCCAATGAAGCATGTGTTTTTTAACATTTAGCAGACGTAATATTTTTCAAGTCTAATATATTGAAAGTATTCTATGTCCTTGGTATAAATTGATCTACAACAGATTTATATAACTAGATGATTTGTTTAAGAGATCAAGTTATTATTCTGAATTAAATTATTTTGGTATGTAGGATTTTATTCACATTAAAATGATTTTACTTTTTCCATAAGAACTGTATCAGTAGTCATACAGAAGAAGATATTATCAGTAGATATGTTTTCCCATATGACATGTAATCTCTGATCTCTCCATATTTACAAATCAGATACTGTGAACTGCAGAAGGCTGATTTTCTTTAGAACTTTTCTGTGTTTTGCATCATTCTGTTGTTTTGGGAAGCGCTACCTTCTTCCAAGAAAGGGGTCTAAAAATTTTCCATGGCATTCTCCATAGTGGTACCCTAGTCTCTAGGGTACACCCTAGTGTATGAATCATGTCTGTTGAGAGACATGTTGCAATTATCTATAATTTCAAAATAGAACCCTATGTACAATGCATGATTTAATTCATCAGGTTGATGAAAATACCGTGTACTTACAATGAAATTGTTGGGATATGGCTATGCCACATGATAAAATGTTAAACTGGATGGGAGGGGCCCTTTACAGAGAGACCAATCTAGTGTGTCAGTGCTTTTTTTTTTTTTTTTTTTTTTTTTTTTTTTTTTTTTAATTGCACTTCATAATAGTTTTTCACTGAAGCTTGTGTCTTGAATGAAGACAACATTTACAGTAGTTGTCGGTGTTTCATGAACCCTTGATAAGCATACAAAACTAAAATATATGATGTAAATTCTGACATTAGAGTACCTCAAAACTAATTGTCTTCCTCAGAAGCACCTGCCTCCTATTACACACTCATAACAAATACTAAAATGTCCCTGTGTGTGTGTGTGTTTTCCCTAATGATGTTTGTGGTTCTTTTTGCTTCTCTTTTTTTCTTCAGGGGGATCAAATTTTTTCATTGGGACATATTTTTTAACTGAAATATGTAAAGTCCAGGAGCTGCAGCTTAGCAATTTAAGAAAGTAATACCAAACACTAGATCACTGGATTGTGTACCTTCCTTGTACGCACATTGTTAGATATCCACCAGGAACTTCAAAAAGGGTTCCAAAATACTCAATAAATGTAATACCTAAATTCATCTAGTCTATGGAATGTCTCTTCCCCAAGTTAAGAGGTGCAGAGTCACTCAAACCTACACACAGTATCCTATTACTACAGAAAGCAGGTCAAGTCAACCCTGTGCAATACTTGGCCCTTAGTGTCTTCATATACCCAGAAACTCCTGTAACATTGAGATAAAGTAATTATCTCTTGAACATTTTTTCTTGGTTCAAAGTGTTTGAAACAATGTGAAAGCAATACTGTATCCCTCCTAAATAGTGGTTAAAACCACCAAATGTAGGGTATGTGTTCCATGCTCTGGAATGTCTAATGAAGGTTGGTAGAGGTCTTTCTGGATGAGAATACCAACTCATTGGTATTGTGATGACTGTGAAAGACTGCACAGTGTGAAAGGAATTAAATCACTTTATTTATTTATTTATTTATTTTCATGCTACTTAATATAGTAGATTTCTATATTTTTCACATTGACTATAATATAAACCATCTTATAAATTAAGATGGATTTTGTGAGATAAATCATTTTCACAGCTAATTGAGAGATAAATTAATTTGCTATCCCTATAACAAACCTAGAATGTTATCTAAAATAAATAAATAAAATATATCTTATTACATTAATAAATAAGATTTGTTTATTTTACAGCAACATCACGTTGTTGGCATTTATTTTATGTATGATCCATGGTTCCTCCTACACTTCTGCACTGATGCTTTCCTAAATATTCACCATTAGTGTTTGATCACTGGGTCAAAAATATTGTTTCAGTTGAATTTCATCTTGCTGGTTTCAGATCCTGCAGTAAATTGTCAAAATTATTTTCAGTCTTTTTACATCAGTCAAGCCTTAAGTCTACCAAACTGCACCTCCTTTCTTTTGAATCCCATCTTCAAATTTTAGAAGTTGCACTCTGCTTTCTATCATGCTTTAATGAAAATCTGAGTTTAAGAGAGAGAGAGAAGCACTTTTTTTTTGTTGTTTTGTTTTGTTTTGTTTTTTTGTTTTCCAGTTTAAGATGGTTTACAATTGTACACTAAACCTCTGTTCTTGGAAAATGATTTTCCAGATACCTTGAATGATTATAAGCACTATGTTTTTGCTTATTTATGAGGCATTTGGGGGACAGAGTCCATCATTCTAATGTATTTTTTTTATGTCACGTTTACTCTTACATAATATTCTTCTTCAGTTTTTCCTTGAATATTTTTTTTTATTATTATTTTTACATTTATTTATTTATTTATTTTCTAGCAGACCTGTCCTGATATCTTATGAACATGTTATTACCTTCTAGAAAACCTGTACATCCTTATTTTTTCCCAACATCTTTAAGGAAAATTACACCCAGGAGTTTCAGCCAAGCGTATAAAACTGTAATTTCCTTACACATTTTTAATCTGAGTTTGTTGCTATATTCAGAAGGGATAGAGATTGTACACTGAAAAAGAAAATACGATCAAATTAATTAAGTTAATGACTCTACACAAGAGGAAAAATAAATCTTCATCCCCCTACCAAACAGACAAATATTTTCTATTTCTCAGTCCACTGTGATCCCATTTAACCTCACAGGCTCTTTGAGATATTGGAGTAATTCTAAGTGACTTCCTCCTGTTGGCATGTTACAGTGAGTTATTTCACTGGACCCTGAGGAAAAGAATACTGATAACATGCTTTAACCTTCTTTTGTTTTGAGCTTCTTCCCTCTTCTTCCCTTTTCTTCCCTCTTCTTCCCTTTTCTTCCCTCTTCTTCCCTCTTCTTTTTCCTCCCTCCCTCCCTCCCTCCCTCCCTCCCTTCTCTTTCTCTCTTTCTTTCTCTCTCTCTCTTTTTCTTTCTCTTTCTTTCTTTCTTTCTTTCTTT
>CM021765.1:165254562-165286084 GCA_011076525.1 Nettapus auritus
TTTTTTTTTTTTTTTTTTTTTTTCTTTTTTCTTCCCTGAACTCCAGGTTGAATCCCTATCTTCTTGATAAGCTTAATTATTTTACACATTTTTTCATGGCTTACTTTTAATCAACACCTAATCTAAAAATGCAAGGCAATGCCCCCATAACATTTCCATCTTGCAGCGGGTTTTGTATATTTGTTAAACTATTTATACACTTTCTTGTTGATTTTTTGTCTCTTGCTACATAAATTTTATCATTGATTTTGTCCTGTAGTAGTTGTTTTTGTTGTTTTGTTTTCTTTTCCTAACTTTACCTCTATATATCATTAATATGAAGCTAGAAGAAAATAGAACTAAAAGGCAAGCAACAGCAACAACAACAACAACAACAGTCACCATCTCCCACTTAAATTTACTTTGCAGCCTGAGGTGGAAAATAAAGGAGAATCGTCTTTATGTCATTAAGGATAAGTCCTTGAGGTAAAAGGTTTGCTTGCTAAGGAATAGTACAACCAGAATGTAAGGTAAATTATGGAACAAAATTTATTCTTCTATAAGCTTAAAGAAATCATAGGAGATTCATCGTGTTATTCTGCAAAATCAGTTTCTTTTTCTTTAATATTTATGTAATGAGTTCTTGCTAGTTAATTAGAAAATGTGTACAATACTTAGAAGGTGAACATAACCACAAATGTTCACAGCTCAAGAAATCATTTGATTGATTTTAGATTTCTTCTCATTCTATATTCTCATAAACACAAACAAAATGAATGGTATTGAAAATATCTCCATTTTTTTTTTTGTTTGTTTGTTTGTTTGTTTGTTTGTTTGTTTTTCACAGAATAGTTAGCTGGAACAATGGTTATAATCCTGAAATTTAGAGGTCTGATTTGGTTAAAGTGATGATGTTTGTTTAGCAGTTTAAAATTAGTTCTTATATGTTATCTGTTCTATCATATCACAAATAAAAAGTTGCAGATTTTCCTCAGAAATTTGCAGTGTTTTGTGGATTAGAATCAGACAACGACTAATAATTCAATGTTTTTGAATGTAAAATGTTTGAATGTTTTTGACTTGCATCATGGAATGTAAGTTTAAGCAAGTTTTATATTGTGAGTTGTATTCTGAAAAAATGAATATAGTATATTTTTCTCAGTATATTTATAGAGTTATTTTATTTTATGAAATGATTTTTTTTAACACTTGAAAATGTGTTTGAGTAGAAAAAAGAAAAAAAAAATACAAAGTTTATAATTATTAAGGGTGTTCTCTAAGTCCCAGTAAAGCAACAGAATAAAGATTAATCTAAAGCTTAAATATAAACAAGATGTTCATGAAAAGATGCAAGAATTTTCCTATGAAGCATTTTACTTAGGATACAACTGTGGTTAATTCACAATAATAATATACATTTAGTAAGGACAGAATGTTAGTAAGTATTTTTGACTTGGAGATGCTCAACTGAGACTGACTGAGTTAATCTGAGTGTGTAATTAAATTTATTCAGACAAAGAAACAAGTAATCTCTATAACCATGTACAGTGGTTGAAAGTCATCAGGAGAGCACCACTTATTAAGGTCATTCTTTACTGGATAAAAGTGCCAACATTTCAAACTCTGAAAAACAAGTCTCTTTAGGAGCTCTAAAATGTATTCTTTCTCTTGAAAATGCAGAAACTTTTAATTTTAATGTTATGAATCTAAGGAAATAATTACTCTTTTTATTTTAAACTCGGTAGAGTAACTCCATTGTCAAGGGAAGTGCTGAGAGAAAAATGAACTCCAACATTACTGAGTTAGAACATGAAGAAGAAAAGAGCGAAAAGTTCTGCAAATATTTACTTCTGTAAAACTATTTACTTTTTTATTTTGATTTGTACTGCTCAAATAAGCATCATTGTTATTAAAGACCTTTCCAGTCTGAAACCATTAAAGAATCGTCCGTTGCTATCTGTCAGGTTTCTTGTGTCTGGATAAATTTCCTCAGTATTTGTGTCTTCATTTATGTGTATCCATTTGAAAAATATATTAGATATTATACTGAAATAGTAAAAGGAGGTTGAGTAACTTAATCAGGACATCTCAATTAATATCATATTAATGGAGATTCTGAAAAGTATCTATTAAAAGAAAATAAAAGGAATTAAACACATACAAAATAAAATAAAATAAAATAAAATAAAATAAACATATTAAACACATTATGTTGCATATGTTGTTTTGACCAAGTGTTTAATTAAAGCTTTCACAAAACTATTTACATTTTCTTTTCCTTGACATCTTTAAAATCAGTAACAAACAGCCTATATATAGATTAGAAGGCTAAATTTCAAAGCATGTTTAATCACTTGGCTTAAAGAGAATAGAATAAAAAACATTTTAAAAAGTGCATAACTGTAGTTCTTAATCTAGAAATATAACATTTCCTATGGTCTTGTGCTATTTAAAAATATGAAATCTAGAAATAAAATTCACTTTAATGTCTTTAAAAGCAAAGGATCAAAATTCTATGATGTTTTTTAGAGAAAAAAATGAACAAAACCCCAGTTTTGACACTTTAGAAAAATTTATAGATGTCAATGAAAGTGATTTTGGAAGTCCATGTTTTTATGTACCTTAGAGACATATAGAAATATATACTATTTAATAAATTAGTTAATTGTTAATAAATATTATGGTTATTATGGAAAAGTTGGAACAATTATGGAAAAATTATTGAAAAAATATGGAAAAAATATAATAACAGTTTGAAGTTTTTACTAACATTTTCATGACCATTTAAAATATTTAATACTGATATTTTTATATTGAACAAAAAGGTCAGATTACAATGCTAAATATTCATGGAATAAAATCTCTTCATGAACTGCCAATAGCTTTTACTAAGAGCTCAGACATCGTTATCTGTTTTCTACTAAGGCGTGTACAGCATTTATTCACACTTGTGTCTGTTACCCACACATGAGAGAACATCAAGCATTTGCATCTTTCTGTGCAGAAAGTGTCCTAAATTTTCACTAGACACATATAAACACAATAAATAATACTAACTTTTATACGCTAATTTGTCTAACAAAAGTTGTTTGTTGTTTCTTAGATTAGCAACAGTTTATTATGGAATTCATGGCTATAAAATAATATGTTGTTATTAAAAATTTTAAAGGAAAAGTGGTGAAAGTATTGGCTTGGCTGATTCTCTCTTTTAAAATCTCAGTGACTGAACATCATCTAGACATGAGTTTTGAAATGCTTATTTGGGATGATTTGCAATACTTCACAGTGCAACTATGATTTAGGACACTGACTAAGAAAGTTGGAACTTTCATGTAAATATAGTGAACAGATATAAAGGATTAAATGTCAGAGCTAGATATTTGAGACTGCATTATAACTAAGAGAGACACAGTTACTTTTAGAGTACGGTGTCATTAAAACATGTCCCAAATATCAACATATTATTAAAATAAGTCCCTCCTGTCTAGAAGTGATCATTGTATGCGTAAGTGATTTGCAAATCTATGTGTTGTTGATGATTTAGGTGACATGAAGGCTGCACTAAAGGATCAGTGTTCTCTTCATTGCTTTATATATATATACAAAACTGTTTTCTAAAACATAGTATGAATAGGCTAGTGAGGATCATAATTTTCTCTATACTTAAGCTGTAATGCACTACTTTAAAATTAAAAGGTGGTGTAGTCTATCTTCATTCACTAGCACATTTCATGTTGTTGCAATATATTGTGGGCTCTACCACTGAAATCAATACTTCAGATTTATTACATATTTCCTATTCATTGGGCTACCAACTGACATCAGGTTCTTGAATTATCTGTTGAAAATTCAATGATGACATTTACTTAATTAAAAACAAACAAACAAATGAACAAGTATAAAAGAAAAAAACAACAAACAAGGAAATATATAAAGCAATAACAATCTTTGTCAAATATGGCTAATAGCATTGAATGACAGTTATGAAAAACAATAATAAATATTTTCTCATCTGAGGCTGTAACAGTGAAATGTGAAAATAATACTTATTTATTTATTTATTTCATTAAGGAAACCAAAATGTATCATGTTGAAATATTCCAATTGTTTGTTTCTCATCTTAATCAGCACAGAATACTGTTTTTTGTTTGGTTTTGTTTTGTTTTGTTTTGGGATGGTTAATATATTTTGTTTTAAAATAAACTTAATTCTAATATTGGTGGGCACATAATAATGAATTTATTGACAATTAACACCTCTGATGTTTTTAAATGTTCAAATTATTAAAAAAAAAAAAAATCTTCACTATATAGTTCTTTTCACATTTTCTTCACATTAGCATGTACCGTATCCTATGCATAGACACAAATCACAGACCTCCTGTGATTTTGTTCACTGTACTTGTGCTATTAAATTTTTCTTAGTGTTACAGTTGTACAACGAAAGCTGACATAGAAGCTGACGAGAAGGGGGAAAGGGGGTTGGAGAGAAAAAACTATGAATGTAGGAAATTCTCTTGCTTAATCCCCCTTGACTACGTAGCCAAGGGACAGGTTGAATTTTTATCTATTTGCTATTCTCATTACATCTTTGAATTTAATACATGGTCTTATAATTAGAAGAAAACTCCCGGGGAAAGATGACAGATCTATTCTGTATGTTTAATGCAGTTTGGTAATTCTTTGTACATCTGGCAGAAGAAACAACAGTGGCTTTGATAGCTTTGGGAGGTCAGTAATATACATGGTGAGACAAAAATAAAAAATAAAAAAAGCCTTCAAATTAAGAATTGTAAATAGATTACGGATGTTAGGCACGTGGTCTATGAAGAGATCTACTAAGTTTTATGAATTCCTTTCAAATACTTGAAAGAATTTGGAAAGTTTTGGATTTTGAAAGAATTTGGAGTTTTGGAAAGTAGGCTTCCATAAGAAAACTGTTAGCTTCATTAGTCCTAACTCATAAAAGTTAAAGCTTGAAATCTAATATGGACAAACTTCCTTTGGACAAGAAGCCTACCCCAAGTAACCCAGTTCACATAGGTGTCTCAGACAGAAAAAAATTGCCTTCTGGAGATGTATATTTTTTGTCTACATACTAGAAGTTGATTCTGATATATGGATGCATACACACACATATATGTATGTTTTTATCTATGGATATATATATTTATAATATGCAACATTTAAAATTAATATTAATATAACACCATTTTAGCAGGTTAATTTCCTAATTGTTGTCATCCCGGAAAAAGTTTTTTTTTTTTTTTTTTTTTTTTTTTTTTTTTTCTTGTAAGGAGATAAAAATTTTATGTAGTAAAATTCTTAGTATGAATTTTCACATTGTTTTATTCACTCAGTTGAATACATTGTTGCTGGCAAGTTGGTATTTTTAAACTTTTGATCAAGTCACCAGATAGAAAATATATTATGAAACAAGTTTTCAAAGTATAACATATATATATAGCAATATTCTATGTAAAGCACAAAGTTTTATATAATTGCAACATCAACTAGAGGAAATGTTCTAAAAATATTTCTCTAATATTTAGTTCACATTAAAATTAACAGAGAGGAAGACAGCATCAGTCTGATACATAGAAAATAGAAGGTAATCATTAAACAGTTAACATGAAGCACTATAATTGGTCTCTCTGCTTTATTTTATTTTTTTTTAATTTCTTTATTTAGAAACATAATCAAAATTAAAAGAAGTGTCTAGCATTTGTAAGTAATCAAATCACTTCACTTGGCAAAGATATACTGGTATACCTTTAGTGTAAACTTGTGTCCTTCCCTAAATCTAAACATGTACTGCGTCTAAGTCTCCTTCATGCCCAAACTATGTCGACAAAAATCTTTTCTTCTTAGGAAACAAGAAGTGTTGTTAGGAGAATACTGAGTGAGATGGTACTGCCCTTGAACATAGAACTAGGTGTGATGTGGTTGATGTGGAAGTTTTAATGTGTCCATTCTATTGTCTTCTGTCACTGTGGTTAATGTTTTCTATCATCTGCACATAAGAACAGCTGGTAACACCTGGTTTTATTGTTATTTCACAGATTCAAAAAATCATAGAATGTTTGAGGATGGAAGGACCACTGGAGGTCATCTGGTCCAAACCCTTACCTCAAACTGGACCAACTAGAGCTACTTGGCCTAGACCAAGTCCAGATGACTTTTTAAGATCTCCAAGGAGGATGACTCCATAACTTCTTATTGGTATAACATGTGCCAGTGCTCAGTCATCTGCACGACAGCACTTTGCGATGTTTGGATGTAATCTCTTGTGTTACAGTAATCTCTTGTGTTACAGTTTGCACCCATTGCCTCTGGTCCTCTCACTGGGCACCAGTGAAAAGAGAAAGGCTCTATTCTCTTCCCACCCTCCCTTCAGATAGTTATAGACGTTGATTGAAAGCACCTCTGAATCTCCTCTTCTACAGTCTAAATAGCCCTTTGATCATTGTTGCGGCCATTCATTGAGTGGTCTCTAGTAGCTCAATATCTCTCTTGTACTGGGGAGGAAGGGTGGAGGGGGGGTGGGGGAGGAGAATAATTCAGGGGCAAAAACTGGACAAAGAGCAATAATTTCAGGTGCAGCCTCACCAGCACTGACTAGAGAGGAAGGATCCTCCACCTGACAGCAACACTTTGCCTAATGCAGACCAGTGTACTACTAGCCTTGTCAGTGGCAAAGCACATTGCTGGATCATATTCAATATGGTGTCCAGCAGGACCCCCTGTTGCTTTTCTACTTCAGCACATACTGTTGCCTGGAGTTCCTCCCCAGGTGAAGGACTTTGTACTTCACCTTGCTGAAGTTCATGAGGTTCCTGTCAGCCTATTTCTCTAGCCTATTGAGGATCCTCTGGATGGCAGCACAACCTTCTTGTGTGTCTGCCTTTCCCCCCAGTTTTGTGTCACTTGCAAACTTACTGAGAGTACACTCTACCCCATCAACCAGATCATTCATAAATCACAGAATCACAGAATCGTCTAGATTGGAAGAGACCTACAAGATCACCCAGTCCAACCTCTGACCTAACACTAACAAGTCCTCCACTAAACCACATCCCTAAGCTCTACATCTAAACGTCTTGTAAAGACCTCCAGGGATGGTGACTCAACCACCTCCCTGGGCAGCCTATTCCAGCGACTAACAACTTGTTCAATAAAGAAGTTTTTCCTAATATCCAATCTAAACCTCCCCTGACACAACTTTAGCCCATTTCCCCTCGTCTTGTCACCAGGCACGTGGGAGAATAGACCAACCGCCACCTCACTACAGCCTCCTATCAGGTACCTGTAGAGTGCAATAAGGTCGCCCCTGAGCCTCCGCTTCTCCAGGCTGAACAGTCCCAGCTCCCTCAGCCACTCCTCATAAGACTTGTTCTCCAGACCCTTCACCAGCTTCGTTGCCCTTCTCTGGACTCTCTCAAGCACCTCCATGTCCTTCTTGCAGTGAGGGGCACAAAACTGAACACAGTACTCAAGGTGCGGCCTCACCAGAGACGAGTACAGGGGGACGATCAGGTCCCTGGACCTGCTAGCCACACTGTTTCTTATGCAAGCCAGGATGCTGTTGGCCTTCTTGGCCTCCTGAGCACACTGCTGGCTCATAGTCAGCCAACTGTCAACCAGTACTCCCAGGTCTTTCTCTGCCTGGCAGCTCTCCAACCACACATCTCCCAGCCTGTAGCTCTGTTTGGGGTTGTTGTGCCCCAGGTGGGACTCGTCCTGCTCGTCCTCGAGCAGGACAACACACGCACCTAACTTAGTGTTGTCTGCAACTTACTGAGGGTGCACTCGATCCCCTCATCCAGATAATCAATAAAGATATTAAAGAGAACTGGCCGCAGTACTGAGCCCTGGGGGACTCCACTAGTGACCGGCCTCCAACTGGATTTGACTCCATTTACCACAACTCTTTGGGCCTGGCTATCCAGACAGTTTTTAACCCAACAAAGTGTATGCCAGTCCAAGCTGTGAGCAGCCAGTTTTTTGAGGAGAATGCTGTCAGAAGTGGTGTCAAATGCCTTACTGAAATCAAGGTAGACCACACCCACAGCCTTTCCCTCGTCCACCTAGTGTGTCACATTGTTATAGAAGGAAATCTGGTTCATCAGGCAGGATTTCCCTTTCATAAACCCATGCTGACTGGGCCTGATCGTCTGCTTGTCCTGCAAGTGCCGCATGATGACGCTCAAGATAATCTGCTCCATGAGCTTCCCTGACATTGAAGTCAAACTAACAGGCCTATAATTCCCCGGTCTACCCTCCAGCCCTTCTTGTAGATGGGCGTCACTTTTGCTAGCTGTCAGTCAACATAAAGATGTTGATGATGGATCACATAACTGGAACATTGGAATAGAGGGCTACAAACTCTTCAGAAATGATAGACAAAGAAGGAAAGGAGTAGGGGGTAGGGTGGTGGGGGTGGCTGCTGCCCTCTACATTAGGGAAGGGATTGATTGTGAAGAGTTGCTTCTGAGAAACAGCCACAGACAGGTTGAGAGGTTGTGGGTGAGAGTTAAAGACTGTACCAATAAAGGACAGCTTGTGGCTGGAGTCTACTACAGGCCACCTAATCAAGGGGAGCATGTAGATATGTCTTTCTTGCTTCAACTACAAGAAACATTGCACTGACATGCTCTCATCCTGACAGAGGACTTCCACCACCTGATGTCTGCTGGAAAAGCTACACAGCAGGCTGTACGCAATCCAGATTTCTAGAGTGCTTTGAGGATAACTTCCTGGTCCAGGTATTAGGCAAACCAACCAGAGGAGACATGTTACTTGACCTGGTGCTAACCAATGCCAAAGAGGTCATTAAAGAGGTCAAGATTAGAGGCAGTCTGGGTTGCACTGACTGCGCCCTGGTTCAAGCTATTTAAAGACCTAGTACAAGAGATCCCCTGGAACATTGTCCTTAGAGACAAAGGAGCTGAGCAGAGCTGGAGACTCTTTAAGGACATTTTCCTTAGAATGAAAGAACTCTGTCCCCCTGCTTAAAAAAGTGGGCAGGGAGGCCAGACCACCAGGATGGCTGAACAAGGACCTGCTGGCCAAACTGAGGCTCAGGAAGGAAATGTACAGGCAGTGGAAGCAGGGACATGTGGCCTGGGAAGAGTACAGAGATGCAGTTCAGATGTGCAGGGATGGAATCAGGAAAGCCAAGGTACATATGGAACTGAGCTTTGCAAGATTCTTTAGGTACATTCCTCAAAAAAGAAAAGCCAAGGAGAGCATAACCCCTCTGATGGATGAGAAGGGTGAACAGGTCATAACAGACATGGAGAAGGCTGTGGTACTCAACAACTTCTTTGCTCCAGTCTTCACTGATAGTCAGGCTTCCCAAGTCTTTCATTTCCCTAAAACCATAGATGGACTGTGGGGGAACAAAGTGTCACCCAGTGTAAGTGAAGAGCAGGTTCAAGACCACCTGACGGAACTGAACAGGTACGAGTCTATGGGGCCTGATGACATGCATCCCAGGGTCCTGAAGGAATTAGCTGATGTTTAGCTGCCAAGTCTCCCTCCATCATATGTGAAAAGTCCTGGCAGTTAGGCAAAGTCCCCAGTGACTGGAAAAAGAGAAATATCACTCCCATTTTTACAAAGGGTAGAAAGGAGGACCCAGGAATCTACAGGCTGGTGAGCTTCACTTCTGTGCCTGGCAAGATCATGGAAAAGATCCTCCTGGAATCAATGTCAAGACACATGAAAGACAAGGATGTGATCTGAGACAGCCAACGTGGTTTCACCAAGGGTAAATCATGCCTGACTAATCTGGTGGCCTTCTACAATGGAGTGACTGCATCAGTCAACAAGGGAAGACTGAACAATGTCATCCACCTACACTTCCGCTAGGCCTTTGATCCAGTCCCACATGACATCCTGGTCTCTAAATTAGACATATGGATTTGAAGGGTGGACTATTCAGTGGATAAGGAGTTGCCACTCAGAGAGTGGTGGTCAATTGCTATATATCCAAGTGAAGGCTGTGGATGAATGGTGTCCCTCAGGGGTCTGTCCTGGGACTTGTAATGTTTAATGTGTTTATAAATGACATAGACCGTGGAACTGAGTTCACCATCAGCAAATTTGCAGATGACGCCAAGCTGAGTGGTTAGGTTGATACTATAGAAGGAAGGGATGCCATCCTGAGGGACCTGGACAAGGTAGAAGTGGGCCTGTGTGAACCTTATGATGTTCAATAAGTCCAAGTGCAGGGTGCTGCATGTGGGCCAGGGCAATCCCAGACATGAGTACATACTGGGATAACAACTCACTGAGAGCATCTCTGCAGAGAAGGACTTGGGGGTTCTGGTGGATGAAAAACTCTTCATGAGTGCATGCTTGCAGCCCAGAAGGCCAACTACATCCTGGGCTGCATCAACAGAGGAGTGGCTAGCAGGTCCAAGGAAGTGATTGTCCTATTCTGCTCTGCCATTGCGAGGCTCCACCTGGAGTACTGTGTCTAGTTCTGAAGCTCCCAACAAAAGAAGGATGTTGATCTATTAGAATGGGTGAAGAGGAAGGCCACAAAGTCGATCAAAGGGCTGGAGCATGTCTTCTATGAAGATAGACTGAGAGATCTGGGGCTGTTCAACCTACGGAAGAGAAAGCTCCGGAGTGACCTCATTGCAACCTTTCAGTACTTAAAGGGGACTTATAAAAATGATGGGGAACAACTCTTTGCTCAAATGGATAATGACAGGACAAGGAGGAATGGATTTAAACTAAAAGAGGGGAAATTTAGATTAAAGGATAGGAGGATGTTTTTCACTCAGAAGGTGGTGAGGCATTGGAACACCTTGCCCAGAGAGGTTGTGGATGACCCATCCACAAATGAAAATGTAAAGACCAGGGTGGATGAGGCAACATGATCTAGTTGATGGCAACCCTGACTATGGCAGGGGGTTGGAAATAGATGATCTGTAAGGTCTTTTCCAACTCAAGCCATTCTATGATTCTCTGATTCTATGATGTTGAATAAGATTGGACCCAACAATGACCCCTGGTTACACCGATAGTTGAAGTGGGCTTCTTCAGGAGAAATTAGTTGCTGGCTTTTTCTATAAGCATAGACTTTGCCTGCAATGGTTTCTAAACTGTCCTGTGACTTCTAATGTCTGGCTATTCCTATTCATAAAAATACATAATAACCTCTGTAAGAAGACTAAGCTTTTGTAGGCCCTCAGAAACAAATCTTCTGATGTTGCAGAATCTAAACATAACCTTTTCATTAAAATATAGAATATAAAGAATTTCACTGCTTCAAAAAGGTTTTTTTTGTTTGTTTGTTTGTTTTATTTTATTATCATTTCCAAAATATAGCATAAAACCTTTCAAAGAAAACCCCAAATATGTTGTGACAGAAGAACATTCAGAAAAGATAAAATAACTGGAGAAATATTTGAGTGTTAACAATAAGATAAAAACAGCAAATTATCGGTTACAAGTAGAATACTTGCATTGAATGACAGGCATATATCCAGAGAAATGGAAATTAATGTAAGTACATAGAAATAGAAGGATGAGATGCAAAGAAATAAGTAAAAATATTCACAGAACAGAATATTTTAAAATATGAGAGAACATTTACAGGGATAATTCTAGAACCACCTGTTAGTCCATGAACAAGAAATGAAAAATTTTGGTCATCATCTATCATATATTGATATATTTTCTTTTACATTGCTGGGAACAGAATTATTCCTAAAAATTACATTTTTAGGAATAAGGATGATGTAAGAAATACTATTAGTAATTTTGAAAAAAAACAAACAACAAAACAGTTTATCCTAGTGGCAAGGGAAATCAGGAAATCTCCATATAGTATATTTTACTTTGTTTTGGTAAAACAAATAAAACAAACAACAGCAACAACAATAACAACAAAAAAACTCAGTCTACTAAATGTAACATGAAACATGTAGCAGTGAAGGTACATTGCAAACTGAGGGATTAGGTTGCAGTTCTTCAAAATGACAGATTACGATAAATTAGATGTACATAATGAAGACTAGCCTAGTACAGCTATCCTGGTATCTTTCTTTGTTTGCAAACTGGTTTTGTTTGTTTGCTTGTTTGTTTGTTTGTTTTTCCTGAATAAACAAATAAATATTTTCATTGAAGCACTTTATATATGTCTGCACTGCAAATTATGTACAAAGAAATATTAGGGATGAGTACCATCATTAGGTAGGAAAATAGCTGGTTAAAAGTGAAGCAATATTTTTTACACAAGATAAACTTATACATAGAGAAATATCAACAGTGATTTTCATCAAATGATAGGAATTAAATAATTCTTGCAGTCTTTATTAATATTGAATAGTTAACTGGGGGGGGTAGGAGGTATGAGGGGGGATGGAGAAAGACAGGGTTATGCTAACAATTTTTTTTCTGATGCAGCAAGATTGGAAGGAAATTAAAATACAAAGGAGAGTCAAAACATTATGGAGAAATAATTTTCTGACTTCATAGTAACTGAAATTATAGAAACAAGATCTAAGGCAGTACTAAAAAGATCAAGATCATATGATGTACAAATAACATTTTTTAGATGACTGAAAATAATGAAAATCAATATTGTAATTTTTTTTTTTTTTGATATTTTGCATGTGGGAATGAGGAAACAACAAATATTTCAGTCACATTCAAATACAGTCTTGGAGGAGGTAGATAATGGTGGGTGGGGAGAAGGTATTTTTAGTTTTAGTTTCTCACTGCTATTATTATCAATAGAAAATAATGTCTATTATTATGAATAGGCAATACATTATATTAATCTCCCTATACTAAATTATTTGACCATGATGAACATGGGTGAATGATCTCTGTGTCCTTACGTAAAGACATGAGAATTTTCATCGTATTTTGTTCCACTGTTCCTTTGAGGTGGGAGAGTGAGAGAACATCTTGGTGGAACTTAGCTAGCCATCAGTGTGAAACTACCACAGATAAGGTTGGTGACTGCCTGGCATTGCAATTTGTCAGGGTCTCTGCAAGTCTTCTCCACTCTCAATGGAGTCAGCGCATCCTCCTAATTTTGTACCATCTGTAAACTTACTTTGTATGAATTTAAACCTTGCATGCAGACAATTTTTAAAAACACTGAAGAGAGCTGGACCTAAAATGGAGTCGTGGGGAACCCAAACAGTGATTTGTTGCCAGCCTGATCTAACGCCATTTATTATAATTCTTCGAAGCCCAACCCATCACCCAACTGTTCGCCAATCATATTATGCATGTGTCTAGCTGCATGCTGGACATTTTGTCCAGAATACTGTGAGACACAGTTTTGAAAGTTTTGCTGAAATCCAAAAAGATCACTTTTACTGGCTTCCCTTGGTCAACTAAATAGGTGACCTTGTTTTAAAATTAAATTAAATTATTTAAAGAGGACCTTCCCCTTGTGAACCCGTGTTGGGTATGCCAAAGACTGCAAGCAAGTCTGATTTCAAAGGAAAGAAAAAACATCTTAAATTCAATTTTAATGTCTCATTACAGATAAGGTTAAACTTAATATAAATGTGGATGAAAATTATGAAAATTTCTTTCTCTTAACACTGTATGTGAAAGCATGCAAAAATTGGCTAAAACATAATCAATGGAGTGGTATTTCAGTGGTACTGAAATATTTAACTTGAAATAATAACCCATAAATGTTTGCAATCTACTTTCCTAATGAGAAACTAAATACATATTCCTAGCAGTCTCAGCAGGTAGTCTCCAGTGGCTTGTTGACAAAAGGTGATAGAGTGCCATCAAAATCAAAGATGACAAAGCTGCATGTAAATAAATTGAGTCAGCTCTGGATTATTAAACAGTACACTTAAATAATAATAATAATAATAATATTTTTTTTTTATTTTGTATTCCCATAACACAGTAGCTGTATTCAAACTTTCTTCCAGAAATTGCACAATTGTCCTTGGAACATTTTAATTCCTGAGCTACTCATGACAATCATTTGAGAGAACACACTGAATTTGAGTCAAAAAGATAGAAAGGACAAAATAAACTAGGACTAAAATATTGTAGAGCTCATGTTTAATTTGCAAATAAGAGAATATCAAATCTTGTATAGAGAAATATAAGCTTCCTATCAAGGAGCAAAGAAGAGGTGATAGGTTGTACTATCACGCTGGCAATGACAAATAACTTAATTTCAGTAAGGGCAGCCTATTTCCTTTAAGAAAAAATGCTTATGCTTTTCATGCTTTCAAAAGATCACTCAGAAGATCACACCGACTCTTATCATCTATCACAACAAGCTTTGTCTAGGACATTTCTGGTCATCATTTGTGACCCATCTCTGTAGAAGGGCATTAGAAGGGCATTTACTGTTTTTTTTTGTTTGTTTGTTTTTTGTTTTTGTTTTTTTTAATGACAGGAGAACTATGTTGATGAACATTGAACTATTTAAATAATGTTAACTATATTATATTAAAGTCATAAGTATGCATAATTTCAGCTAATACAGTAATTTCAGGTAGTATCAGTTTTGTACTTTTAATATAAAACTGACCTTCATACCTAGATACAAAGACTTCACAAATCAATGAAGTTCAGTTATGACAAATATAGTATTTTTTGTACAGGCCAAGTTACCATATTTGAATAAACTGAAATGAATCTTGAAAAGTGATAGTATTTTCCATGGGGAAATTTCAAAGCATTCTATAAATACAAAACATTGGGGAAAGTGTTTTATTTATTTATATATTATTTTTTTAAAAAGCAAAAAATTGATTTCCATTTTTAGTAATAATGTTTGTCTTTAGTTACAAAAATTTCACCAAATAAAACTTTTTGATGAGATTTGAAAGTAACAGTAGCTCCAACATAACCATCTATAACAAGCAGAAATCCAAATTGTTTGTAAGACCAAGAAAATCAAGTGCTCTCTCTTCAGTGGAAGATAAAGCTGAAGCACAACATCAATTTATTCAAAAAGCATAAAATTTAGTATCTATTTTAGAAGGAATTAGGTGCAGTAGCAAAGGATGTTAAGACTTGTGTTTATGCTTGCCTACCGATACAGACAGCAGGAGATTTCTTCCTGCTGAGGTAAGGAATAATCAAAACATGCTCAGAACCTGGCATAAAGAGTGTCAGGATGCTATCAGACTAGCTGTTAGAGACAATAAAAATGACCTGTTGTCTATTAATGTGAAGGCATGGGAAATATTGGACCTTAAAGCATTACAAGAGAGTTGGGAGTGCCTAAATTTAGGGATTTATTTTCTGACAATTATTACAAGAGGCAAAATTATGCAGGTAGGGTGACATTATGGTAAGTAAAATGTTGCTTCCTTACCATGATCATAGTGACTCAGAATAGCTGATTCTACCCTGGAACAGAATGATAGGATACATGATGTTCTATTCCACCTTCCAGATGCCCACCCCCCCTCCCCCCGCCTCCCTGTTTTTTTTTTTCTATAACCTTATCTTTAGAGATTTTTCCCAGTGAGAAATAAAGAGATAAGAAGACACATTTTTTTTTTTTTCCTATCTTTATATCCTTCTTGATAACTAAGAACAAGAAACATTAAATAATAGTTAAACATGTTTTAAATAATAGTTAAACATGTTTATATGTTTTTAAATGAACATGTAGGGACTTGTAACTATTAAGCAGAACAAACAGACAAAAGTCAGGTAAGTGCAGATGGTTGGCTTAATCCTCTGTAGAACCAGCAAGATGATGTTCTGCTAAACCTTAATATACAAAACTGATAATATTTAGCTAACACTACATGAAACACATGTTAGGAAACACCGAACTACCATTTCAGTTTGTCAGTTAACAAAAAAAGGGAATTAAAAAATTAATAAAAACTATATGAAGTAAACCCACAATTTAATAGAGACTAGTTATGTTGTAAAAAAATGGTTTTGTAAATGGTAGTAGGTTGACCTTCAGTTGTCCCCAAATTTGGTTTAGTGAAACTGGGAAACAACATGACAGCTGTGTAAGAACACCTTCACATGATATCAAATAAGTAAAAATTTCTTCATTTCCTATAAAGGTAAAAATTTTACTGTTAGGAAGAAAAAACAATACTACATATCAAGGCAGCAAGAGCAAAAAGTAAATATACTGATTACCTTTATGATACAATTAACCTTGAAGTAAATTATTTTTAATTATATTGATGGTATCTTAAAATCTAGAGGAAATTGATGTAGAATTGGGATGGGTATGTGTCAAAAAGACATGTACAATCAAAACAGACAGAAAAACAACCAAAAAGCATTCTCATTAGAACAAAATAATTTTACACTTAAAATGCTCTTTTTGCAGAATTTTCTTTAATATCACATTAAGCAAGTGATTTGTCTTCAGCTATTGTCAATATCATGTTTATATTTGTTTAGACAGAAAAAAGTCTTAAAAGAAAAAAAAAATCTTATTTGTTTACATTGTATTTTATTTGTATTTCATTCAGTTAAATTACTTCTAATCTACTGTCTGCAACAAATGTGAATAGTTATATAGAAAAGTTATATAGAAAAGTTATATAGAAATTAAAATAAAAACTGTACTTTCATGTGCTTCATTTTTTTGAATAGCATCTGTTGAAATAATGATTGTCACTTCAAAAATCTTTTTTTTTTTTTTTTTTTTTAATTATTTTGAGAAGTAAAAAGCATATGTTTTGTCTGGATTTTTTTCAAAGCAGTTAAAAAAAACATATTTTGATCACTGAATCGTGTAAAGTTGCCAGCATTTCCCAGAAGTTATTATGAGAAACAAAACAAAACAAACAACAACAACAAAAAGTTTATGCATCTTTGAGAAGTCTTTCCTTTGGAAAAGATCCATGTAATACACAGACACATTAATTAACAAAAACTGTCACTGTAATTAGGTGTACAGCACCAATTTGTTTACAGTGTACCTCAGTTGTAAATCAGTTGTAAACCTATAGACTTTACATCCTTACAAGACAGAAAGAAAGAAAATAAAAAAGACCTTAATTTGGAAGTAATTATAGTGCATTTTATATGTTTGAAAAAAAAAAAAAAAAATGAAGGACTGGCTACACGATTTTAAGGAATGACAGGCAAAATGAGGAGAAAAAAAAAGAAAAATAAGATGATCATCAGCTTGTATGAAAAGATAAATTATTTTTTTATTTCTCTCTTCTCTGATTAAATGTTACTCAGGACTTCATATGTGACAGTCATGACATTAGTGTCATTTCATCTTTCAATTAATTCCCAGCGCAGTCCACAACTACCTTATAAAAGAAAATATATAAATAAATATATACTGGTCAAGTATGGGAGAAATCATTTACTTGGTATGAGGGAATCCATGCATCATCAATTCATATCTTTTATATACTCTTAGTTCAATGAGAGAGAAGCAACATATGATAGATATTTGAACATTGGCCATGAGCCATGGGCATATTCTCCTTAAGAAAACCGTCTTCTTTATCTTGGCCTGTAAATATTTTGTATAGTTCCAGGCTTCTCCAACTTATTTTCTCAATAATTAAAAATAAAATAATGGATCTTAACATGGGACACCCCTTTCTTTTACTTTTATTTTAATTTAATTTGATTTATTTATTTATTTTATTTATTTAATGTATTTATTTTACCATACCTTTTTTTTTATTATTTTATTTATTTATTTATTTATTTTCCATATATTGTTGATATTTACACCCTTTACTGATAAGTAGATACATTCTGAATTTCAGTTTTTCCTTACTTATTCAAGCTTCCACTGGATCCCCCATTAAAACTTGTCACAAAGAAATAATGCTAATTTTCAATAATGAATCTAGATTTAAAAAGTTCTCAAAATGGTATGCAATTTCTTTAGGCTAAACAGAAAAATATATTAACTAGCTAATAATAATGGCAAAGGAAGGAATACATTTACTGCCTGATAAGTTTCTATGATCAGACTAATTTTGACATATTTGATGTATTAAATTGAGCCAAAGGTCAGATTAATTCTAATTAACAAGCTGGGGTCATATGCTTTTAATTCTGAGAAAGACAGATATGAGTTCTTAATTTTGAATGTGAAATCTAATCTTCATTGAATGTCTTATTCTGGATAAAGTGTTGTAAATGTCGGACCTGAGTGTTTTCTGAATTCCACTTGAGATGATCAACAATCCCCCTCCCCAGACATCAGCTAATTATTAAATGCCTAATAATTAGGCATTTTCACTTTTATTCTTTTGTGAGTTGCATAAAATCGTAATTGCTTTAACAGCCAGAAAACAAATTTGTTCTTGAGCTTTAGCCTAGAGCTTCATCTTCTGGCATCTAATTTAAATATTTTAATTAATATTTTAATTGTTAGAAGATTTTTTATTTGAATGGGATCATGAAGACAACAAATATATGACTTGTAAGTTATAGTGTATTACGCAAACCAGTCTTTCAGATTATGAAAAACAAAAGTTAATTCAATATTACTGAAATTAATATTGTAACTGAAGTGATATTTTAATAAAATCACTGCTACAAAGGTGGGGCAGCAGGACATTGTACCAGGATATCCTCTAATTTTGTATGTGTATATGTATATATAGGCATATATACCTATAAATTTACATAGACATAGTTTATGAAAAATTTATTTTATATGATTTCATGAGGTATTCAAGTTACCAATTAGTTGTTCCTCTATTTTTTTTCATCAAATTATTGTACTTTATGCTGGCATTGTCTTTATTTATTTTTTTCATGCACTCAAAATGCATAAATGTTGTTTAGCCAAAAACATATAACAATAACAAACTAATAATCAAAACCAAATGACTATATTGTTCTCTTTTCTTCTGTTTGATTATGGAGCCTAATCAGCAAAAACAAAAAAGACTTATTTATTTGTAACAAATTACTGTAACAGTACATCTGACTAGCTTGATAGGCTTTGTTAGCCATTCACAGATTACGTAAAAATTAAGAACAATATATAGGTGTTTTCTAACCTTCTATAAAAATAATCACTGGCTTTTAAAATTATTTTAAAAATATTCACACTGTGGATATGTGAAACTCTGTTTTCTAATGAACTATAATAACACTTTATTTTATTAGTTTCACTACTGAAAATTCTAAGCTGTTTATTAGCAATACCAATACAAAACAAAATGAAACACCTTTGTTTTTAACTCCCTCAATTTAAAAGAGAAAAAAAATCGGAAGCCCTAGAGAGAATTAGCAAAACATGGCAGAGAGAAAATTGTGAAACCATAGAAAAATATATATGTATATAAATGTAAAATCTTTTTTTTCCTTACTACTTCTTTTTCATATATTTTTAAATCCAAAACTCTTGCCTCTGTTAGACCATTTAGACATGAAAGTTTTCCTTACTTTGCAACCAATTCCACTGAGAAAGGATGCAAAGAGTAATTCTGACAGGAGTAACTTTGCTTGGCTTCTGAGATGGAAAGGGTTTAAGAAAGAGAAAGAAAAAAGAAGAGACAACACAAAGAAAGATGTCAGAAGACAACAAACAAAAAGTTTGGCAAAGGAAGAATCATTTAATTTTAATCATGTCAGCTGCCTGATAATTGGATAATAATAATAATAACTGTAATTGATTTTGTGGTGAAGGAGCAGAGCCATAAATTTTGAAATCAGAAGGAAATTTGAACTGACAGATTACAGAATTCACCTAGAACATCCCATAGCTCGCAGATTCTGTGTAGTGAAAGTGTTTCTCACAGGTGGCTATGTAATAAATCTCTACAATGGAAGAAGGCTCTGTGGAAAGAGTCAAAGTTAATGTGCCCACGAAGCACAAGGAAGAATGTTGTGTGTGAATGACCACAGGTGTTGCAAAGAAAGACGACTTCCCAGAAGACTGGCTTTTGTTTTAGATAAACAGTTATGTCTGCTGAGTGGAGAAACTGACCATATCACAGTTCAGTATATCAACTCATGATATAAATGTTCATTAAAAGAGTGTGAATGTCTCTCTGAGTTAGTCAGACGAGCATGGAGAGTAAAACTATGTCTTAGTCCAACACAGAATATAAAAACTAAACAATTATCAAAAGAATTTTGAAGATTGCAATTGGCCAGAGTTGGTTCAACCCAAATATTCTTTCTTGGCAACTGGAGGTGCTTGGCATCATGGCAGTGAGCATATTATTAAGACCAGTAGGGATCACATTAGTAATGTGCTGGAAGGGTGTATTGTAACTGCTATATTTTCTAAGAGTACCGGACATTTATGTATTATGATTTCAGTATATTTTGTATCACTCAACTAAATCAAAAATCCTGGGTAACATAGAATCATAGAACCATAGAATATCCTGAGTTGGAAGGGAACCATAAGGATCATCAAGTCCAGCTCCTTGCACCACACAGGTCTAACCAAAAGTTTAGACCATGTGACTAAGTGCACAGTCCAATCTCTTCTTAAATTCAGACAGGCCTGAAGCAGTGACTACATCCCTGGGGAGCCTGTTCCAGTGCACAAGCACCCTCTCAGTGAAGAATCTCCTCCTGATGTCTAGTCTAAACTTCCCCTGCCTCAGCTTCACCCCATTCTCGCAGGTCCTGTCACTGGTGTTTATGGAGAATAGGTCACCCGCCTCTCCACTCCCCCTCACGAGGAAGTTGTAGACCATGATGAGGTCCCCCCTCAGCCTCCTCTTCTCCAGGCTGAATAGACCAAGTGACCTCAGCCGCTCCTCATACGCCATCCCCTCCAGGCCCTTCATCATCTTTGTCACCCTCCTTTGTCACCCCCAGATCCCTCTCTGCGGGGCTGCTCTCCATCATCTTGTCGCCCAGTCTGTATGTATAGCCAGGGTTGCCCCTTCCCAGGTGGAGAACCCCGCACTCGCTTTTGTTAAATTTCATGCGGTTGGTGATAGCCCAGATCTCCAACCTGTCCAGATCTTTCTGCAAGGCCTTTCCACCCTTGTCCAAGTCTACAACTCCTCCAAGTTTGGTGTCGTCGGCAAATTTGCTCAAAACACCTTCTAATCCAACACACAAATCATTTATAAAGACAGTGAAGATGACTGGCCCTAAGATAGAGCTTTGAGGGACCCCACTAGAGACCTTCCGCCAGCCTGATGTGGCCCCATTTACCACAACCCTTTGAGCCCTGCCCATCAGCCAATTGCTCACCCACTGCATGATGTTTTTGTTAAGCTGTATGCTGGACATTTTGTCCAATAGGATCCTATGGGAAACCGTGTCAAAAGCCTTGCTGAAGTCCAAAAAGATCACATCAACTGGTTTCCCTTGGTCAACTAGACGGGTGATCTTATTGCAAAAGGAAATCAAATTTGTTAGGCAGGACCTAACCCTCAAGAACCCATGTTGGCTGGGACCAATGACTGCACTGTCCTCCAGGTGCGCTTCAATAACTTCAAGAATCATCTTCTCCATAATTTTACCAGGCACTAACGTGAGACTGACAGGCCTGTAGTTGCCAGGGTCTTCTTTCTTGCCCTTCTTGAAAATTGGCACAACATCTGCCAGCTTCCAGTCTACTGGGACCTCTCCAGATTCCCAAGATCGTTGAAAAATAATTGAGAGAGGTCCCGCGATGACGTCAGCCAGCTCTTTAAGCAACCTGGGATGAATCCCATCTGGACCCATAGACTTGTATGGATCCAGGTGGAGCAGCAAATCCTGGACACGTTCAGGGTCGGTTGGGAGTTTGTTATTCCCACCATCACGGTCCTCTAGCACAGGGCACCCTGGGTCCCGAAGCCCATCATCAGCGTTGAAGACAGAGGCGAAGAAGGCATTAAACATCTCTGCTTTGCTTACATCATTGTCTGTGATGAGACCTTCCCCATCAAGCAGAAGACCTATGTTTTCTTTGGTTCTCCTTTTTCTGTTCACATATCTAAAAAAAAACTTTTTTATTGTCTCCCACAGACATGGCCAGCTTCAACTCTAGTTGGGCTTTGGCCACACAAATTTTCTCCCTACAAACAATAACTGTATTCCTTATATACATCCTTGTATTCTTTCCTCGTCGCCCGACCTTCCTTCCAGCAGCCGTACCCTTTCTTTTTTTGCCTAAGCTCCAGTAGAAGATCCCTGGTCAACCAAGCCGGCCTCCTGCCCCACTTGCCTGACTTCCGATATTTTGGAATTGCCCGATCTTGTGTTTTAGGAGGCAGTGCTTAAAGACTGACCAGCACTGATGGACACCCATGCCTTCAAAAGCAGTTTCCCAAGGGACCTTGCCAACTAGTTTCCTGAGCAGCCTGAAGTCCGCTCTTCCCATATCCAGAGATGAAGTTTTGGTGGCAGTTTTCCTTCTGTCACCATAAATTCTAAATTCAACCACTTCATGGTCACTATGACCGAGACAGCCGCCAATTGCCATGTCTCCCACAAGACCATCTCTGTTCTCTAGCCCTCTAGGAGGGCACCTTTCCTAGTTGGCTCCCTTAGTACCTACACCAGGAAGTTATCATCGAGGTGCTTTATGAACCTCCTGGACTTGCTCATGTCAGCCGTGTGGTGATCCCAGTTGAAGTCTGGCAGGTTGAAGTCCCCCATAAGGACAAGGGGAGTTGATCTCAAGGCATCTCTCAGTTCTGCAAAGAATAATTCATCGGTGTTGTTGTCCTGGCCAGGTGGTCTGTAATAGACTCCCACAATGACATCCCCTTTATTTGTTCATCCCTTAATCCTTATCCAGAGGCTCTCAACTTTGCCATCGCCAACCTGAAGTTCCACACAGTCCAACCCATGCTTCACATACATCACAACCTTGCCACCTCACCTACCCTGCCTGTCCCTCCTGAAGAGCCTGTAACCATCTCTTGCAGCACACCAGCCACAGGACTCATCCCACCAGGTTTCACTTATGCCAATGATGTCGTAGCTGTGGGACTGAGCCTAGACTTCTAGCTCATCCATTTTATTCCTCATACTGCGTGCGTTTGTGTAGAAGCACTTCCAGTGAGCCTCCCTACATGCAGCACCTTGTGGAGCAGACCAAAGGACCTCACTGGCACACAGTCCCTCTGATTCTAGCGCACCATCCCTTAGCTCGTCACAGGCATGCCTGGTTTTATCCCCTTCTCCCTTCAACTCTAGTTTAAAGCCCTATCTATCAGCCATCTCCTGACCAAAAATCCTCACCCCTCTCTGAGAGAGGCATGTCCCATCTGGTACCAGCAGGCCTGGTGTCACGTAGACCTTCCCTTGCTCGAAGAACCCAAAGTTCTGCTGGTTACAGCAGTCCTGAAGCCACATGTTAATGTGATGAGCCCACCTGTCAGCATCGAGCCCCCCCATCGGAAGGACACAGGCAAACACAACCTGTGCCCCTGATCCTTTAAGTAGTTGCCCCAAAGACCTAAGGTCCCTTTTGATTGCTCTCAGACTTGTCGTTGCTACCTCATCATTACCAGTCTGAAAGACCAGTAGCGGGTAGTAGTCAGTGGGCTGTACCAGGCACTTGACTTTCTTAGCGGTCTCTCACCTGAGCCCCAGAGAGGCAAGAAACTTCCCTGTGGGTTGGGTCCGGTAGGCATATCGGGCCCTCTGTCCCTTTCATAAGTGATTCCCCCATGACAATAACCCTTCTTTCCTTTTTGACAGATGATGTAGCAATGCAGGGGGTAGGTTGCTTTGAATTTAGGCACCCTCTCCAACTGGGACGGGTTTTCGTCTACTTCGTTGTTCTGACTGTAATGTTCTAGACCCTCATACATGTTATATAAGGGTAGATGAGAAGGTGAGGTGGGTAGGGACAGGGCTCCTCTACCACCTCGAACAGGAACCTGACTCCATTCCCCCCCTTGGCCTAGGTCCTCTCCTGCTGCCTAATAGGAAGAGGGAACTTTTGTCTTCTGCATAGCAGGAGACACTTGTACTGTGGGAGGCTCTTGAGTCTGTCTCAGAGAGGGTAGAGTACACCTCCACCAGTCAATTTCCCTCTCCAACTCCCTGATGCTCCTCAGCCTTTTCACCTCCTCCTGAAGCCCAACATTTACTATGTTTACAGAACATTTACTATATTCACAGAAGATAAAAATGATATTAAACATTACACCCTTGAGATGCAGAATATCTAAAAGTACATGGCCAGAGAATATGAGACTGACACTGACGGACAAGCGAGACAGAGGAATGAGGAAAAATCACAGAATCATGGAATCACAAAATTGTAAGTGTTGGAAGGGACCTTGGAAGATCATTGAGTCCAACCCCCTGCCAAAGCAGATTCCTTAGAGCAGGTTGCACAGGTAGGCTTGCAGACAGGACTTGAGAAGGAGACTCCACAACCTCCCTGGGCAGCCTGTTCCATTGCTCCGTCATCCTTACTGTGAAGAAGTTCTTTTGCATGTTTTTGTGGAACTTCCTGTGATCCGTTTTGTGGTTATTGTCCCTTGTCCTGTCCCCACAAATCACTGAAAAGAGGTTGGCCAAATCCCTCTGTCTCCCACACTTAAGGTATTTATAAACATTAATAAGATCCCCTCTCAGTCTTTTCTTCTCAAGGCAGAACAGACTCAGGTCTCTCAGCCTTTCCTCATAGGAGAGACTCTCCAGGCCCTGTATCATCTTTGTGGGATGGACTGTGATGGTTTTACTCAGGTGGGCAGCCGAGTTCCACCACAACCGCTCTCTCACTCCCCCTCCTCAAAGAGGAGTGAGGAGAAAATACGATGAAATGGGCTCAAGGGTTGAGATAAGGACTAGCAGATCGCGCAATAATTATCGTGACGGGCAAAACAGACTCAGCATAGAGAGAAAGTAAGATTTATTGCTTATAACTAACAAGCTAGAGAAGTGAGAAACAAAGGAAAGAAACCAAAAGCACCTTCCCCCCCATCCACCCTCTTCCACCTCCTCCCCCCCGAGCGGCGCAGGGGAACGGGGGAATGGGGGTTATGGTCAGTCTATAGCGCTTCTTCTCTGCCGCTTCTTCTCGGTCACTCTTGTCCCCTGTGCTGTGGGGTCCCACCCACGGGATGCAATCCTTGCTGAACTGATCCAGCATGGGCTGTCCACAGGCAGCAGCTCTTCAAGAACTGCTCTATATATGGGTCCGTACCACGGGGTCCATCCCTTTGGAGCAAACTGCTCCAACCTGGGTCCCCCACGGCAGCAGCTCCTGCCGGGTCACCTGCTCCTGCGTGGTCTCCTCTCCACGGGCTGCAGGTCCGGCCCGGAATCTGCTCTGGCAGGGGTCTTCCACAGGCCGCAGTCTCCTTCGGGGCACAGGCTCCACCGTGGTCTCCTCCACGGGCTGCAGCGTGGAACCCTGCTCCACCGTGGTACTCCATGGGCTGCAGGGGAACAGCCTGCTTCACCATGGTCCTCACCACAGGCCGCAGGGGACTTCTGCTCCGGCTCCTGGAGCACCTCTCCCCCTCCTTCTTCACTGACCTTGGCACCTGCAAGGCTGTTTTTCACTCCTCTCACCCTCCCAGCTGCTGAGTGGAGGAGCGTTTTTTTCCCTGTCTTAAATATGCTCTCACAGAGGTGCAAAACAACATCGCTTATTGGCTCAGCTCTGGTCAGCAGTGGGGCCCTTACCAAACATGGGGCAGCTTCTAGATCCTTCTCACAGAAGCCACCCCTGTGGCCCCCCTGCTATGAAAACCTTGCCACGTAAACCCACTACACCCTCTGTTGAACTCTTTCCAGGAGATCCCTTTTTTTGTAGTGGGAAGCCCAGAACTGGACACAGTACTGCAGGTGAGGCCAAAAACAGTCTGGCATCTTAAGCAGTCTAGAAGGATCCCTCAATAAAAGAAAATCCCTTCACTTGGCAATAGAAAACATCTTCAAAATGCCTTAAGGAATAACATCTTTGAATCTACTTTACGTTCTACTGTCTGTGTGCTACACATTTGCTTCTCACATGTACTTCCATTCCAAGCATTCCAAGCATATTGCATATGGAAAGTCTGAAAAAGTATCTCATAGGCAGAACGGATTTTTATATAGCAAGGAACAGGATGAACTTCAACTGCTCATTTTCAAGGTGAAGTGGTCAATGCAAGATAAGAAGTCAAGCTGTTAAAAAGCTCAATTTCTATTTACTAAAAAAAAAAAAGTAATTTTTATGTTAGAAAAACATAAGCATGCAGTGGTTTTTCCAATATAAAACTGGACTTTAAGCTGTTCTATGATATTGATGTCATTAAGAACATTTTCCAGTAAATAATTCACATCATCAGTGAAAACAAACAAGCAAAAAAAGTTATTGTTTCCTATAGTTTCTGGCACCCATATTTTATAATTCTCATTAGGCCCTTGGTGGCGTGAAAGTGTTTTGAAGCATGCAACTTTCAAATATCTAGCTCTATAGGAATCCTAGGGTTGTCAGATTTGAAATTCTCTCTCTGCTGATCAAAGAACCTAAGACCATCTGCAGAGATACATGCAGAGAGTCTGAACAGTAGAGTTATAAACATTCAGATTATATACCTAAGACATACATTATTCCTAAACCAGGTCTGTATTAGTTCAAGGATTGCTTCATGAAGAATCTTCAGAGGATTTGGTGAAAAAAAATAGAAGAAAAAAAGTATTTTCAGTAATTGGCTATAAGTTTGAGTAGGAAATTTCTGAATTGTTTCAATACTGATCCAATTCCTGTTCTTAACAGGAGCCTTAATTAAGTAAATGTGATTTTTTTCTGAATAAAGGCCAGATTTTCTTTTTTTTAATTAAGTCACTACCATACATACATACTGTATATTGTTCTCACATGTAAATTAATAAATTTCATTTAAATAGCCATCAAAGAAATACTTTCTAGATGAGTTCTAACAGTATTTATCCCTGAAATATATTGATTTGAAATACTTTTTAGGCATCTTTACTTCTTCCCTATGTTTGTTGTTGTTTTTTGTTTGTTTGTTTGATTGGTTGATTGTTTTTAAGTGACACTTCTAATAGTATTGAGGTCATAATTCACTGTCAGGTTTTCAAATTTGTTGTTATAAATGTATGTGCTATATTAAATGGGACAAAAATTTCAAGACACTAAACTCTTAAAGAGAACAAACAATTTAGAGGACAGAATGATTTAAAAACATCTCTGTTCCAAAGTGAAAACAAAAGGTTCCAAACTATCTCTTTTTCCAAGTGATATTAACATTTTTTAATTGTGCCATGTTTCTGTCTTATGCTGTGGGCCCTAGAGCTGAACACGGTACTCCAGGTGGGGTCTCATGAGAGCAGAGCAAAGAGGGAGAAGCTGTGCTTCTTTTGATGCAGTCTGGGACATGATTGGTTTTCTGGGTTGCAAGCTCACATCACCAGCTCATGTTCAGTTTTTCATCCAAGTCCTTCTGCACAAGGCTGCTCTCAATCCATTCACGCCCCAGCTGGTACTGATGTTTGGGAGTGCGGATTGCCCTTACCCATGTGCAGGACCTTGACCTTAGACTTCATGAATTTTGTATGGGCCTACTTCTCAAGATTGTCAAAGTCCCTCTGGATGTCATCCCTTCCCTCTAGCATGTCAAATTCACCACTCAGATTGGTGTCATTCATAAAATTTCTGTGGGGGCATTCAATCCCTCTGTCCACATCACCAACAAAGATGTCAAGTAATACTAGTCCCATTACAGACCCCTAAGGGACACCAGTTGTCACTGGTCTCCACCTGGATGTTGAGCTGTTGATGAACTGAACCATACAGAACTGTATTTCTAGAGCTATAAACAGTAGGTTAAAAAAATAAATCACTTATGAGTTCTTCATAAGATGGAAAAAAAAAAAAAAAAGGTAAAAAAATGTTAGTTTCTAGATATTATCAAATACATATATCTTCCTCTGTTTTTATATTTTTTTTCCTGAGAATATATCAGGGAAAAAACAAACAAACAAACAAAATAAATAAAAAAATAAATTGCATACAGCTTAGATTCTCTGTAGTTGGTAATCTGGAGGGTTATAAAGATATCTCTGAGATATTAACTGTACTACACTTAAATTTACATTGATTAAATATGTTATTATGAATTAAGAATATGGGCAAGTGAACATTTTGGGCATAATTTCCTCCCTTTATGTTTAGTTTATATGTATGCTTAGGAATACATATTCACAAGAGATATACAAGTAATTTATTTTCAACTACTGCACTAAAACTGGACAGTAATTTCTTTGGCTTTTGATATGATGTTGTTGCTAAGGAATAAATGACACTGAGCAATACTTAAGAGTTGTCATTTGGTGTTTATCTTAGTCTCAGAGCACTTAGATATCTATTTTCTTTGCAAGGCCAATTATCTCTCCTTCTATACATATGCAGAAACAGATAAGATATTAAATGGAACCAAATGAGCAATAGTCATTGTTGATTTATGTTCCTTAAATTAGATAGCTACACAGCTGCAATCAAAAAAGAATAAATATATGAGAGTGTTATGAGGTTCTTTGCACAGCTTAATGCTCTTTTTATACTTGTCATTCTATACAATCAACATATTTCAATATGTGCAGAATTCAATTTCCTTTTCACTCTAGTTTGGAAACAAAGGATTGCAAATTGCACACCCTCTGATTTTATTCAATATATTGAAAGAAAATATTTGTGCATATCAGTGATACTACTTGCATTCCATGAACGGAGTTAACTTTCTTCATAGCCGCCCATATTATACTATATTTTGCACTTGTGACCAAACCAGTGTTGATAACATACAGATGTTTTAGCTTTTGCTGAGCATTGCATACACAGAGTCAAGACCTTTTCTGCTTCTCCTGCATGAGGAGGCTGGGAGGAGACATAGCCAGGGTAGCTGGCCCAAGTCGGCTTGGGTTGGACTAGACGATCTTAGAGGTCTTTTCTAACTGGAATGATTTTATGATTCTATGACATTCCATACAATATGATGCCATGCTCAGCGATAAAAGCTAGAGATAGAGGGAGGAAGAGGGGATGTTCAGAGTTATGACTTTTGTCTTCCCAAGTAACATGTAAAGCTCTGATTTTCTGGAAATGGCTGAACATCTGCCTGTGGATGGGAAGTAGTGAACAAATTTGTTATTTTGCTTTGCTTGTGCTCACAGCTTTTGTTTTACTGCAGTTAACTTTCAACAATGAACAATGAAAAATGAGAGTCCTTGTATTTTTTGTTCAGACCAAAAACTGTGACTCCTTAGAGGCTTTGTGAGCATTCGAAACTATGTCTTAAAATGAAGCAGATTATCCATATGTGGATAAGAACTGAGTGATTCAAAGTGACCCAGAATAAAAATATCTTAACACTTTTATTGGAATCTCAACCCTGAAGTATCTCCAGATTTTGTACCAAGTTAAAAATCTAGCCAAGGAGATTTGACTGAAGTCAGTAAGAATTATTCACATACAGTACTCAGGGAGTTGTACTGAAGGGGATCATAATACAAGGAATTAACCATTTATTCTTAATCAGACAGGTATACACCTCTATTTCCCCACTCTTCACAGTTTCACACAAAGTCCATCTTAGTCAGTTAATGTAGCCAGAATCTATGCTTTTAATAGCCGTGTCCTGATTTTACCCAAGGCAGAATTCATGTCAGCTAGTCCTGTGTTCTGGGCCTAACTGAGATGGAGTTTGTTGAGGTATTAAATCTTATAGCCTGGTCCAAAGAGACAAAGGGTGAAAATTGTAATGGATGTGTGTTTATAACCATTGTAACACATGATTTGAGTTGTATCTTAGAGCAAATACAATAAGAGGTTGAACCTTGCAAGAAATCAGGAAAGTGGAGTGATGACCCAACCTGAGCTGTCTTTGGCATCCAGTAACTCAGGTTGTAATACAACATGCAGCCACTACTGTCCTGAGTGACCACCATAAGAGATGGAGCCCAAGTCATGGAGTAAATGAACTCAATGGATTTTTATGGAAATTTGATGGGAGTGGCCCATAAAATAAGAGAATTATACATGAGTATATATAAAAGGATGGGGAGGGGCATAGTGGTTGATGAGAATGTGTTGCATAGTACAAGACCTGAGCATGATACAACAGATATATGGTAAGAGGTAGATGTTGTACTGAGCCTGTCTGGGATGGAATTATTTTATTCATAGCAGCCTGTATGGTGTTTGAATTAGTAACAACCCAATTGACCCAAAATGACCAAGGCGATATTCCATGCTGTATGATGTTGTGCTCAGAAATAGAAATTCATGAAAAGGAGGAAGAAGGGGGAATATTCATGGTCATGGCACTTTTCTTCATAGGTAGCTGTTATGTAGTCTGGGGCCTGTTTTTTTTCAGGAAACTCCTAAACATCTGCTTCCCTATGGGAAGAACTAAATGATTTAACTTCTGAGGGAGTGGAAATGTGGGTGTTTGATTCCTGGCCAAGGTCAACCCACCTCAAACTGTGAAATTTAAGATTTCATTCTAAGTTAGTTACCTGCATTCCATTCAGAGGGCATTTCACCTTACCCTGAATGTTTAACATATACTAGAAGAGTCATTCTCTGGTGTTTTGTGAAAGAATAGGTATATTTGAAAGCTAATGTAGAGTAGAGTCTGATCTTACTTTGACTAAGGGTAAAAAAAAAAAAAAATAAAAAAAAAAAAAAAAAAAAAGTAATTTTTTTACTATTTTTTATGGCAATCTTACACTCAGGTCATAGTACTGAGAATAAATATTAAGCATTTTAAAAGTCTGGAACAGACAAGGGCAAAAGCTGTGTTTCTTCTGTCATTCGAAGCAATGAGCATTAAGAAGCTTACAAACACCTTTTAGGTGAGAGAGTATTTAAGGTGAGAAGGTCTTCTATCACACATTAATGAAGATACTATTATATTAAAAATCACATATATATATTAGACATAGCTAAGAACTACCTGTCATGCACAAAAACAATTTTAAGAAACCAGAAATTCATAATGAAACTTGGAACAGAAAACAGATAACTAATAGGAAATATACTTAAAAAATCTTGGAGCAGGGGTCTACTTGAGCAGATAGCAGAGGTGAAGGAAAAGCAACAGCTTTTAATTCTACTCAACTACAAACCAAGTACATAGTGACAGATAGTAATATACCTTAGATTTAGTGAACTTCAGTGAGCCCTTGTGGAGGAATGGTTGACTGGGGTGGGTCACGTTGACATGGGGGAGCTGGGAGTTCACGAGCTGGACGGTTGTGCACAGCTGGTGTGGACTGATTGAAGGCGGGGATGCGGTTTCCCTGTCTGTCTGGGGGGGTGCTGAGGGGGGGACTGCGGCTGCGGTCTAGGGAGTGGGGAACTGGCTGACAAGATAAGGAAGCTGATGGCCAATCATGAGCTTAACTTTTGCGATGTGTGTGAGCTGATTACTTCTGGAGTGTATGGAAGGCGGCTGGGCTATCCAATAGATCGAAGATATGAATCACTCATATTGAGCGTCTGTGTCTTCCTTCCGTCGGTTCCTCCCGGAGGATTGCTCCGACAAATGGCGCCCGAACAGCGACACTGCCGGACGGGGACTCTGTTACAGTAATCCAGACTCGGGAATTGACGGAACTGGAACCGCTGGTCCTACTGCGACGTCAAAGGCGAAAGACCAAGAGGGGTCCGCGCCCGGACG